>OZ035996.1:2465185-3684027 GCA_964035005.1 Erebia palarica
TTTAACGGTTTTTACAATCTTAAGGTGACATAGGCATCGCGTGCTGACTGCTGAGTGACTCTAGGCCTCATAAGAAAGTTCAGAGTATGAGTGACAAGTTACGAAGTCCTTCAAGTGAAGTGAATCAGCGTTTGTAACGGCAGGCAGGAGAATTGTTGCACCGTGCATGCGACTTATGCAGTCTCCCGGTGATGCCTATTAATTTTTGGTAATAAGGATAAAATTATTTTTGGAAAAAATATTTTTGGCAGGGGAGTACTGCAGGGATACATGCATAATGCAACATGACTCCAGACGCCTAGTCAGCAGCGGACATCGCCGTAGGTTGCTGCAGCTTGTTACTAATATCTAAGTTTTGTACAGTGTATCTCGGTGCCTTGTACTATATATACGCGGAAATAAATATCGGTGAACTATCTGGGAATTAATAATTACACCACCCTTAAACAGGAGATAACGTAGCACCTTCTGGTACCCACATCCCCATCTCCTAAAGAGTTAACGTATATGTTTCGCATTTACGAGCATGTAAACAAGAACAAGCTTGCCGAATGCTACCGAGTTAGATCACATACCTTAAGTTTATAACTTTTATTCTAACTAGGTATACTTATTGTAGAATATCGTAACAAAGTGTCGTCGCAGTATCACTAGTTTATCATAAGGTATAAAGGTTGCAATCTTACAAACATTGAGATTAACCGGTGCCGTCTTTTGCTCGTGAACCGTTACAAACAAGTCAAACTGCCACCGTTTGGGGTCATTACGGTACTTTTACATTGGTCGGTATATAAAGGCTTTGTTTTGGCAATTTTTTGGTAGAGAGTTCTTACGATAGGTCTCGACCTTGTATAGGAACTTGACCTTTTGAGTGTTTATCATAAAATTGCGGTGTAAAAGTTCATCTCAACCGAACATAAACCTAAGATTTGAAACTAAAACTAAACAAATATATAAATATTGTTGTCATTGTTTTATTTTATAAAAAATTCGAGATGAATTTTGTGGTAAGTTAAAATTAATTTTTAATATTAAAGTTGCATTCAAATTAATAGATACTCTGGTGTCCATACTTGCGAAACCTTTTTTCTCTAGAACTTAACATGCATTTTTTATATGTAAGATATAATATATGTATAGATAATATGTGAGATCATTACAAATAAAATTAGATGTACTTAGTTTTTTGGCAAGTTGATAATAATATAATAATAAAAAGAAACCTTCGTAAGTAAATGTTGCGAGCATCGGAGAGCATGCAGTCCCAAATTATAACATCTGATAAGATAAACGTCAAACTTAGAGTAGACTTCGTACTGTGAGTCGAATAGTATGAGGCAGGGATCCCAAAAAAGCTTTTACCATCATGTGATAAAAGAAAAGAAGTCATGTCTAACGATGTCGCAAAGATAGACTGGGGAGGGAAATGGGATTTTTTATAAGCTATTACTAAATCTAACATTTCTTTTACAGTACATATCCCTCATCTTCCTGTCAAGTCTTCACCTCATAGCCGCTTATCCTAAAGGCAAGATCCACCTCGCACTCGAGCAAGCGATGATGAAGAAGCTCCACAAACCCTGGCGCACCATCGACGTGCCCCCAGAGCACCCCAGAAAAGGAGAGTTCGCTTGTAAGGGGGGTCTGTGTAAGACTAAAACCGCCTGCAAGGACTGTCAGGGGCCAGTCCCCTTGGACGTCAATTGGCAATATTTTAACTCCCACTCGGATAATAAGAACAATAAACGTTGAAGATCCTACTGTTGTTACTTTTATTTCAAATAGTTTTTTAACCTTGCTTTTAAAGCCCTCTTTTAGAAAAATTTGGGATTCTGCTCATTCAAATTTTACAAAAAATAAATCAAGTATAGGAAAAAATCCAAAAATCGTCATTTAGGGTTCCGTACTCTGACTCATGGGAAGTCGAACTGTTTGTCTTTAGCGCCTTGAAGCTAGTTATTTTTCAGCCTTAGCTGTATTAGCACAGAATACAATATATTAGTTTGGAATGGATTCTAAGGCCCACTTGTGCAATTAAATTTTCTATAATTTGTCGTTTTCATGTCACCCCGCCCCGTAATCAACTTATTAAAAAGTGACAGCATCAAAAAATTTAAGCGTAAATTTGATTTTTCCTAAATGGCATGCATGCAAAAATCCAGAGTTTCAATAATTTGTAACACAATAATTATTTTATAGTAACCGTTCACATAAAAATTAGTTCCAATTTTGGCCACCGGGTCAGTTGAGTTTGTGGGACTTACTATTACCATTAACTTATCCATAACCATACACTCAGAACGTGTTCTTAACTGATGCTGGTTGGCTGGTGGCCGAATTGAGAACCTCCTCCTTTTTTGGAAGTCGGAGTCTAAAAAAGGGATATGACAGACTTATTTGACGATTGAAAGGCACTTGTAAAAGTTTATATGAATTTAAAAAAACATTTGAATATAAATTTCCAAATACGAGTGACGAGTGTCTTAAACAAAACTTTTTAAACTATCGTCAAAGAGCATAAAGACCAGGGGTAGAGGTACAACTCCATACTTAAGCAAAAAGCATTCAAAAATCTGCTTATCATCGCTGATACCCTGTAGGTGCCTGTAGTTCTTCTGCTTAGCTCTAGATGGCGTTAAAACGAAAGCTTTTAAATAAACTTTTTGCAATCGGATTTTATGAAAATTTTATATTTAATAGTTAATTAAATATATAATTAAATAAATAGGTAAAATAAAGTAAAACAACAAAATACATGTTTTCATTGAGTTTCGGTTGATTTAAACAAAATTTATACTTATTCGAGACAAGTAACGCCATCTAGAATTTATTTTAGAACTATGGTACCCGTTGTATGGAGTTGTACCTCTACCCCTGGTTCTTTATGCTCTTTGCTATCGTTTATTCATTAAAACCCAATAGACGGGCCCTGTCAACCAAAGAATGTAAACTTATTTTACTAACGCCATCTAGTCTGAAAAGCGGGACAGCGCTATGGCGGGAACGAGGACAGGCTTATACATGATCGGCTTATTACGAAGTCAAAAGGTCTTAAATATAAATATACTATATCCGAAATAACACTTTAATCCTTTAGTATTGAGGTTTATATTTTTTTTTAAACAAGTTAAAGTTCGTTTTCACTTCTATCGGCAGTCCCTATGACTGACAATTTTTTTTTTATAACTATTATTTTTTTCTAATTTAAAAAAATCTTTAAAACTAAGGCATTAAAGTTTAATCTCTTCTTTTCTAAAACAAAATTCCACAACCCATTTTAAAGTTGCCTATACACAAATTTAAGAAATCCATTAAAAGTATGCTCTTGAAAAAAGCTTATTATTCTGTTGAAGATTATGTACCTAAATGATAGAGGAGCATGGATTTCATCACTCCAGCAATGCTTAGGACAGCGGTTACTTATGTATACATTGATATAATAATTGTAAATGAAATATTTATTTAAAAAGAGCAACCACCGAGTTTCTTGCTGGTTCTTCTCGGTAGGAATGTCATTCCGAACCAGTGGTAGATTCACTTGACGATTCAAAAGTACCTGTAAAAGTTTATTTGAATAAAAAACATTTGAATTTTTTATTTTTTTTTGAATTTTATTTTAATAACGAATGTACAATATTTTACATAAGACCTTTTGATAGGAAGAACGGTGTCAGTCTCGCGTATTCTACATTTTTACCCCACCAAAAAGTGGTCAACCCAAAGATTTACCCTACCAAAAAGTGGTCAACCCAAAGAAGTTATCACTTCAATAAGTAATAGCACGCCGCTTGATATATGGCTGCTGTCGTTTGTCAGTCTGTCTCGAGTCTTTTCGTCAGCTCGGTACTTGTCCTCGTAGCATAACCTAACAAATACTTATAGTAACCTTTTACTTAAACTTATATTACATCTGCCACTAAGGCCGTCACTTAGTGGCAGATGAAATGAGATGTAAGAGTGTACTGTGTGTGTACGGCGAAGAAGATATTTAGATTATTATATTATTAAGTTATTAAAAACGTTGAAGAGATGTTTTTGAAAAAGTTTTCATTTTAATGTAGAGAAGTAATTGCCCTTACCAGGTTATTACTTTTTTTGAAGTGAAAACTTCTTTAGGCGCGTTGGGCACTTTTTGGTAGGGGGTAAAAATGTGAAAACGCGTGACCGACACCTCGCGTTGTTACGAAGACAAAAGGTCTTAATTATAAATATAGTACATTCGTAATTAAACTTTAATGCCTTAGTTTTATGGTGTATATATTGTAAGTTTTTTTTTTTTATTATTATTTTAAATATTCGTTTTCACTTCTATCGGCAGTCCAGTCCAGTCTGTCAATTTTTTTTTTTAAATTATTGGTATACTAAAAATGAAATTACATGTTTACTTCATTTCATGTGGGACAACTTGTGCCAATTTTTGTATGTGATGCAACTAAGTATGTAAAATGGCCGCTGGATGTAAAGCCGATTGCTCCAATGCCATATTGTCATTAAAAATATCGTTATGTAGGTGTTAATGAGTTTCATAAACCTCGACTTAGTTAACCCCTTGGCCGTCACGAAGCCATTATATGGCCAGCCAAGGGGTTAACAATGCTGTTTTAGAGTGTCACTTATTTTTAAATTTTAAATATGTACTTGATAGCTATTTATCTACATATATTATACTATTACATAATAATATATTAGGGGGTCATAGCCTAGAGGCATCGCGTTGCATAGAACGAATTGGTCACCCCCAGTCTAGTCAAACCTTTCGTAGTTATATTTCTTGCATTAGGGATGATGAAAACTCAGCCAAATCAAAGTTAATCTTATTTTCGATTTTTTTTTATTATTTTGGTCTTTAATGCGGGACCATGGTCACCCTATCAAATTTTTTAAAAATTTTACTACCCGATGTCACCCGGAATAAGCTAGGGATTCTAACGATACCTCATTTATCAAAATCGGGTCAGGCGTATAGAAGTTATGGTGGAATATACAAACTCACATACATACATACATACATACATACATACATACATGAACCCTGAAAACAATATACTCCTTTTTTCAGGCAGTCGTTTAATAACAAGTGCATTTGAATCGTCAAATGAATCTATCGCTAGTTCAGAATGCCATAATCAGTAAGAAATCAGGGGTTGCTCTTTTTTTTAATTACCAATGATGAAGTACCAATTCAGTAGTAGGTTTTTTTTTTTTTTTCACTACAAGTTAGCCCTTGACTGCGATCTCACCTGATGGTAAGCGATGATGCAGTCTAAGATGGTAGCGGGCTAACCTGTTGGGGGCATGGCAGTTATATTAAACCCATACCCCTATTCGGTTTCTACACGGCATCGTACCGGAACACGTAATCGCTTGGCGGCACGTCTTTGCCGATAGGGTGGTAACTAGCCACGGCCGAAGCCTCCCACCAGGAACACCACCACCAGATTATAGGCACATGTTTGGAAATATGACGTACACACTCATGAGATAAGACAACAATAATATTATCAACAAAGCCGTTAGCAACTCTAAAAAAAAAAACGTGACGTTTTCCAACTTTGTTACATGTCTTCTTGTGATACTTTCCTAAGATAATTACGTTTATCCTAAATCATATACAGTTCTTACACCATTCAGTGTTTAGAAATAAGATATTTTTAAGTAATTTATATTGGTCTTGCTTAGTTTACAGTAGTTTGTTTGGGAGGCTGGTCGTTGCGCGTTTGCAACTACTTATTTAAAGAAAAAAAAAGAATTTATTTTTTATTTTGTTTATTGATATACCAACAAATATTGCACAAACAATTAATAATCTTAAAATAATACAATAATGTCTAGTTCTAATGCAATACTTAATTATAGGCATATACAGCATTAAAGATTATACAGTCAATATACATTTTTTTTAAATATTTAAGTACAAAAACAAAGAATATTAAAACAGAGTTTCGGAATTTATAATATTATACAGTTAATTTAAATTAAATTAATACATTAGGAACAATAAAATTAAATTATGTAATTACAATTAAATTAGATCTTATTATACACCACAGATAATTTAAAGATTGATTGAATTAAATAAAAAATTAAAAACATTTCATCCATAAAGTTATCGTTACAGTCAATTTATTAAATCGAATAAAGTTTCTTCTTAAAGCTAGATAAAGTGTCGTGAAAAATATCAATATAAAGACTGATTGAACTACTGATAACCGACAGCCATCGATGTTTATGAGTCAGAATAACATTGTTTATCTCCAAAAGAGGGCTAATCAAAAAATAATGTCACCTTCCATTTTTCGCGCCTTTGTACAAAAACCAAGGTCAACCACCGCATGAACTTACGTGTCTTGATTTAAAAAATAATCACGCATAGTTGATTCATTGTTTTGATTTTCGTTTGTCGAAAGAAATTACAGTTCCTCCACTCAATAATGGGATTCTAAACTTTTTTTAATGAGGCTCTGGATATTTTGATTTGTTTAGTGTTTGTGACGATGTTGTTGCGTGTGTGCGCGGTTTTGTGTGTGTTATTTGATTTGGTTTTTTTCGTATCATGCAAGGAGCCAAGGTCTGAGGAAGGATACCCGAGGGGATTCATGTCAGTATGTATGTGCTTGTTTTATTTAAGTTTTTCTTATATAACCTCAGGCTGGGCAGTAATTAGATATTTTATTTGTGGTCCTTTGAGAATTTATGGTGAACTCTCAGTTTTACAAAAAGTTTCCTTCACCGTCAAAGCAAGGGACATTTATAACGCACATGGCTCAGAAGATAGATAGCCTGCAGGATTCCTAGGCACTTTAAGCCCGGAAATAGAACCCCACCACTAGCCCATTAACGTCCCACTGCTGGGCACCGGCCTCCGTTCTCATAGGAGAGAGGGAATTAGAGCTTAGACCCACCACGCTGCTCCAATGGGCGGATGGGAAAAGAATACCAGGCTCTTGAAATAGCGTTATGCACAGTGAAAATAATAGTGTGCTAAGAAAAGTGTCGAGAAAACTTCACCACAATAAATAACCTCAATAACCCAAGCACAATAAAGCGCGATTACCCTTTTTCACTGACAACAACTTTTTGACCTCTTCCCGGGTTTAGTGAACGCTGAGGTTTTATTGATTTAAATTTTTTTTTTTAAATGGCTTTATTGTAGCATGAAAATTACAAAACACGACGATTTTGACGACCTCCGTGGCGCAGTGTGTAGCGCTGTTGTCTTAGGTCCCGCTGAGGTCCCGGGTTCGATCCCCGGCAGGGTCAATTTGGGAATTTATAATTTCAGAATTTTCCCTGGTCTGGCCTGGTGGGAGGCTTCGGCCGTGGCTAGTTACCACCCTACCGGTAACACGTGCCGCCAAGCGATTTAGCGTTCCGTTACGATGCCGTGTAGAAATCGAATAGGGGTATGGGTTTAATATAACTGCCATGCCCTAACAGGTTGACCCGCTACCATCTTAGACTGCATCATCACTTACCATCAGGTGAGATCGCAGTCAAGGGCTTACTTGTAGTGGATAAAAAAAAATGCTTTACTATAGTTCAGGTAACTTTTTCCTAACATCATTATCATGGTAGAATGTTGTACAGGCTAACTCACCTCTATAAACATATAGCATACGAGAACTAACAATTAGAACATAGTGAATGAACTAGAAGTTTAATTCGCTTTAATCCGCTACAGTAGACGGCACTGTGTGGTACAGTGCGCGTCTTCCACCTGCAGCATGCGACACCCACCACTCAGCAATTCGCACAGGCACAACACCACACCACACAAATCCTCCAAATCACTCTCAACGTACGTTTCACTCCGACACCGGAGCATCCTCAGGAGATGTTGACTCGACAATGCAATTAAATTGTTCAAAATTAGAACATATTTTAGGTTATGAGCAATCGTGATCGTCGTCAACCGATAGACGTCCACTGCTGGACATAGGTCACTTGTAGGGTCCTCCACAAGCCACGGTCTTGCGCCGCCTGGATCCAGCGACTCCCTGCGACTCTCTTGATGTCGTCCGTCCACCGTGTGGGGGGTCTGCTGACGATACGCCTTCCAGTACGGGGTCGCCATTCCAGCACCTTGGGACCCCAACGTCCATCGGTTCTTCGTGTCTAATTTAATCCATACTAATATTATAAATGCGGAAGTGTGAAGTGTGTCTGTCTGTCTGCTACGCTTTCACGGCCCAACTACTCAATTGATTTTGATGAAATATGGTACAGAGATAGGTTACATCCCGGGAAAGGACATAGGCTATAAATTGAAGAGTTCCCGCGGGAATCGCGAAGTCGCGGGCATCATCTAGTATAAATAATTACCCCCACGTAAGGTATCACAATAAAACAAAAAGAAAATGATTGCAGAATACGCTTGAGCTTAACGATAGTCATGCATAATGCTGGTCCAGGAGCGCGCTTACCTAGAATATGCTTATTTACTCATGCCTTGAAGGTTGCCTTGCCTTCAACCGTAAAGGTAACGATGCTGACGGTTTCTTGCTGGTCTGTAGTACAACGGTAGTGGGGAACGAGGTTGTAAAGTTCCTGAGCACACTCGCCAAACTATATCCTATAAAAAACTGATAAACAGGTGACATAGTATTATAGAAGCCGCAAGTGAGAAAATTTTCTCGTAAGTTGCACTCGGGCTGCTGGAATTATGTGGTGTGACTGTGTAACGATAATTATTATAATTTGAGCTGTGTCCTAACAAGCAATTTAAGTTCCGTGTCTCAAACAGTGATGTTTATTTCTTTACTACGAACTGCGAATAGGTTATTTAACTACGGCTTGTGTTATATCACTGAACAGTCTAAGATTCTGAAGCAGTATTAAATAGAACAGGGTATTTCTATTCAATCTTCTTGGAAATTGAAAACTGAGCTGCGATAGCGGGCCGCATATTCGTAAATACCCGACGTAGCTTTGCAAATACCAGACGTGTCATCCTAACACATCAGGTATTTACGAATATGCGACCGATTCAAAACGTCATTTGAGCACCCTGGCCTGGTATTTCAGTGTAAAATCTGACCCTGGCTCTATGTAGTTATATATGTCTAACAATGAATGAATCAATCAATCATCATCTCATCTCGAGTGTACCTTGGATATCTAAAAATAAGTATGTGAGCAGATTAAAGTAGGTAGGTCAGCACAGAAAGGAACTAGTGGAAAATAAATTATCAGCAACCCAAAATGTCATCTGACGACTTGTGATTAATTTCTCGAACGAACGAAACGAATAAGTTTGAATCCTGCTGGAGCTAACATATTAGCAGAAACTCGACTTCAAGAGAATCACGTTTGTCAACCAAACAAAAACCTTCTGCTAGAAACAGGGAACACAGGAAACCTTTACAATCGTGCATTGTAGAGTCAACATCTCCTGAAGATGCTCCGATATCGGAGTGAAACGTACGTTGAGGATATTTTCGAGGCATTATGTGGTGTGGTGAAGATTCAAGATACGCACTGTACCACATAGATTTGCCTTCTATGGCGGATTATCCCAAATTAAACTTCTAGTTTTTTCATTATCATGGACTTCCGCAAAGTAACGCCTGCTTCTATCCAACAATAGGGTTATCTGATACGTAGGATTTGTACCTACAATCTTACCACTTTTTGTAATTTGTCCCATTCCCAAGCCGATGAAAGCCATTGCCCCAGCTGATTACACAAACGTAGCAAAGTTTCCATATTACATACCTTAAAGATATCATTAACAAAGTACTATATCCTACTCCATAAGTTCATATCATTAGGCAGAAAACACAAAGTGATGGTGCAATAAGTTACTTTAACCGCCGCACCTATTATTTAGTTATGTTTCGTAAATACAAAATTATGGCTTTATAAGTACTCGTAACAAGTGAGTGAGTACGTAGGTTACACCTGTGCTTATCAGTGGCGTTCACCAAGGAAGGCTGGTATCTCCCAACATTTTCAGTATTTGTGATAAAAACCTGAGACATTGCTTCAACAATATAGAATGAATAGAATATAATAGAAAGCCCGATATGCCCGAAAAGCTTATGTAGTCATTAAGCAGGTGAAAACGCCTAAATCCCGGGGTGGTTTATAAACTTACCGTAATTTATTAATAGTAACACAGGGTTAATTTAAAACTCGGTCCATTGCACTCGTTAAAATGAAACAATGACCTAATATCTAAATAAAAGACCAGTGATAAAGCTCTTATGACAATTTTTTCCAGGTCCTGGATCAGAAAAGCCAGCTTCCATCCCCAGGAGCCAGCTCAGGCACCTGTACTTCGTAGTGCAGGGCAAAGGGCGCAGCAGACAGAAGTACACCTACTGGGAAGCCAAGAACATCGCCACCGACCCGAGGGTTGACTTTCGTAGGTAAAAACCGGCAACCGCATCTATACCTACTTTAATAGTATAAATTCGAAAGTTTGGATGGATGGATGGATGGATGAATGGATGTTTGTTACTCAATCACGCCAGAACGGCTGATACAAACTCACATACATACATACATACGTACATACATACATACATACATACATACAAACATACATACATACATACACACATGAACCCTGAAAACAACTTATTCCTTTTTTGAGGCAGTCGTATAAAAATAGTCGCAGCGAAAAATACTTTTTCATCATACCTATTCGAAAAACGAATATTGGCTTCTGAGGATAGCGGGAGCAAAATGTAATTTTTAGGCCCATGGGACTTTTCATTTCTCTGTTCTGATTGGTCCGCGTTCGTGTTTTAGTATACTGCGTTCGTCGCAGAAACCTGTCGATCGCTCGTTCCGTTCGAAATCCAAAAATGTTTGAGTGGCTGTTGTCTTCGATAAGTCACGTGATCAATTTGTTGATCGGATAAACGTCTTTACATTTTTTGAATTTCGAACGGAATTATGGCTGCTAGTCCAAAGAGGGAAAAATTACAATCTCAATTGCCTGTTGTTTCACCACCGCCATCGCGACTGTCCACATCAACACACGAATTAACAATAGATGACACAAATATTATAAATACTCAATCTATTCAAAACACAACTGTCTCGGTCCCAAATAAAACTATTAATATATCTTTCTCAAATTGTAAAAATGTATCCAACATAAATATTAATGTTTAATTATTTCATAATAATTTATTTGTGTTTTATTTAAACTTCAAATATACGTCTAAATAATGTATATAATAGAAGGTTGATAGGAGTATCTTCTGGTTGGTCCGCGTAGTGCTTCTGATTGGTGCTTAAGCGTTTATGTAATATCCATACATAGTACATTGATACTCCTAGCTTTTTCTCATACGTAATGATGAAAAATAGTGTGTCACTCGGGGCCAAATTTTTTGTTCTCGGGCGGCGTATATTTAAATTAGCGCCCTCGGGGAACAAAAATTTTCTTTGGCCCCATATAACACAAATAAGGGTGGAGTTCACAGACTTTTAAAACGGCTGATTATCAGATAAACGACTGATTCAATACTTTTTAATGTTCACCACAACCTAACCAATGGTTAAAGCGCCTGAACGCCCCATTATCTTAACCGAGCTCGGAAGGGTCGTCTAACCGTCGTTTATCACATTTTGATGTTTGAATTTTGACGTCAGTGTCATTTTTAGGCTCGTTTTCAGGTTATTTGTTATTTAATTGATCGAAAGAGTACCTACCTAGTGTCTTTGGTTTAAAATAAAAGTAAAAAAACTCTTTACATTGTTGTATTTTAATACTAACTCTGAAAGAATGCACTTCTCGTCGCTTGTGAAATTGGGAGTGCGCTTCTTTTGGTCATCCATATTTACTTTTTTTTTATCCACTAAAAGTTAGCCCTTGACTGCGATCTCACCTGATGGTAAGTGATGTTGCAGCCTAAGATGGTAGCGGGCTAACCTGTTTTTTTTTTTTTTTTTTTTTTTATACTTGTACCTCCAACATGGGGGAAGGAGACTTTGTTTACAGTTTAATTACTACTCTTTCATTCTAGTTCTATCATTTATGCCTCTCGCACTTTCGTTCTTCATACCGTTTCTTTCTTTCATCTATCTACATGCACACTGTGGGTAAATTCCCATCTACTTTAACTACACTACTTTGGGATTGACTGGGGATGTGACTGGGGATGTGACTGGGGTTGGGGTAACAAGCTTTTTCAAATTTCTTATCCTATTTTAACAAAAATTTTATTCTTACAATTTAAACCAAACTATGTTCCTACAATTAATTACAGTTACTTATATGTTATTACAAATATACTCACTATATCTACATAACATATTATTTTACACCTTATTTCTATCATTAACAATTATACATAATTTTTTACAAAATTCCAGGAAACAGTCTCTGTATTTAACATTTTTGATGATCTCTGAGACTGTAATTCTGTTCAATTTAGTCCCAATTTGGCATTCTACGTTATATCTATCATAGTCGTGGGCAGGGCAGTCCAGAATGACGTGGAGGACAGACTCGGAACATCCAGGGTCGCAGACACACGACGGACTCTCCTTGCACTTGAAGCGGTGCAAGTACTCGGAGAATCCGCCGTGCCCCGTTAACACCTGGGTCACAAATCTGTCCACCTTTACTTTGCCGATGATCCTCTATGCGGCTATCGCATCAGGGAAGAAAACCCTGGTGACTCCTGCCGTTTCACCAGCTCGGTACCGCTGGTTCCATTCATCAAGCGATTGCATACGAATGCTTCGCTTGATGAATGAAACCGGGCAGCTATCGTAATCAAAAGCGCGCTTTGACTTTAACGCAGCTTCCTTGGCCAGATAGTCGGCACGTTCGTTGCCCTCTAGCCCTGCGTGGGCTTTGATCCAGAACCAACTTACATGTTTGTCCCGGAGCAAAGCCCTGCGCAGATGGTCCCGCGCTTCGACGGCCAGGGGATGAAGGGCCTCCGGATTAATTACCGTTTGAAGTGCCGACAAGGAGTCAGAATAAATTCCAACTGATCTGGTCAAGTTGTCTGCGGCCATCCGCATCGCCCTGCATATCGCCAGGAGTTCCGCCTGGTAGACCGTGCAAAAAGACGGCAAAGCAAGCTTGAGGGTTTTGGTTTCGGCGGCTCCACTCCATACGGATAGTGCCGCGCCCACCTTGCCCTCAATCTTGCTGCCGTCTGTGAAGATGTTAAAATCATGGCTGTTATTGTCCATGAGTTGTTCCTGGTCCACCAGACACTTGAACTCCAAGTCGATATGCTGAGCAGGATGCGGGGACTGCAAAGCCGAGGACATCCGCTCCACCTCCCGATCTCCTATTGCATGCTGGGGCACCCCTCTCCTCGCGCCGTACAGGGCCGCGGCTTCGCGGATGCGCAAGTCGAGAGGGAGTATCCCGGCGAGCAACAGCGCCGAGTTCAGAGAGGTGGTGCGGTATGCCCTGCACAGCTTCTGCGCAAAGCCTCGCTGGACCACGTTTAACTGCTTGCGAATACAAGCTTATCCACGGCTGGTGCCCAAACGGCAGCCGCATACAGCATCACGGGCTCTACCACCGCTCTATATATAGCGCGGATGACTTCGGGGTGGAGGCCCCAGCTCGCCTTCGCAGCTCTTGCAAGCTGGGAATAAAAGGCGATGGCCTTTTTGCATACATTCGAGACGTGCGTGTTGAATGTGAGGCGCTGGTCCAAGACAACTCCCAGTAGTCTGAGTTCTTTGACCATGCCAATGTCGACCCCTCCCATGTGGAGACGTGGGGTGTCATGCTTCAGTTTGCGCGTGATCACCATCGCACTGGTCTTATGCGGCGCAAATCTCAGCTTGTTAAGGACTCCCCACTTCCTCACATGTTCGAGGGCGGCATTGGCACGGTGTTCGATCTCATGAGCCGTCTCTCCCTCAAAGACCAACACCACGTCATCTGCGAATGCCTGCACATAGTTGTTTTGAGCCTCCAACTCCCGAAGCAGTGGATTTAGCAACAAGTTCCATAAAATCGGCCCGCCGATAGACCCCTGCACGCAGCCCTTCCCGGTTTCCCTTGTGTGCTCTTCACCACAATAGCGTGCTCTCACATGTCTGCCGCTCAGGTAACTGCCAAGAAGCCTCCTGATGTTTATGGGCACTCGTTCCTCCGCCAGTCTGACCTTAATTTGCGGCCACCACGCGTTGTCGAAAGCGCCCTCTATATCCAGGGACACCAGTGTCAACAATTTTTTATTTGCTAGACCTTGTCTTATGTGTTCGACCAGTGTATAGAGGGCGTCTTCGGTGCTTCGCTGGGGCATAAATCCAAACTGGCGGGTACTAAGTCTTGGCGTTATGTGGTGTTTTAGTCTGGCGACAAGCATCTTCTCCAGCACCTTTCCAAGCACTGGGAGGAGACCTATCGGTCGGTACGACCGTGGGGTCGTATAGGTGGTCTTCCCCGGCTTCCGAAGGAAGACCACCGTTGCCTCCTTCCAGGGCGCGGGAAAATGCCGGAGTCCGAGACACTTATTGAAGAGAGCCAACAAGAGATCGGGGTTGGACTCTATCGCGTGCAAGCATATATCGGCAGTAAAGCCGTCCGCGCCTGGAGCCTTCTTCGGGTTGAAGGACCGACTAGCCAACTTTAGCTCCATAAGAGTAAAGGGCGGGTCCCACACATCCGAGGAGGTTTCAACGCCAAAGTGTTCGGCTTGTGCCCTCACCCTTTGGTGCTCCTCGGAGTCACACTCTTCAGAGTCCTCCGGGTAAAAGGTTTCGGCCATAAGTCTCACCGAGCCTTTGGCGTCTAGTTCTTTATTATCTTCCACTAGTGGTGGATCCTCTTCTCTTCTGGACGTCCTGCCAATTACCCTATAAATACCCCCCCACACACTCTCCCCGTCCTGTCTTTCGCAAAAGGCGACCCAACTGCGCGTTTGCGCATGCCTTGCCTCAGTCTCATATTTCACCTTCGCCTCAAGATACTCCCCAACTACCTTCTGACGCCTAACCGGTGCCGCACACCTGATCCTACTTTTCCTGGTGGCCACCTCACGCTTGAGATCCGCCAACCCCTCGGACCACCACGGCATTGACAATACTTCCTTCCGTCTAATAATCGGTATCGACGTTGCACAAGCTTCTGCTATTATTTTATTAAATGCATCTATTGTTTCATCTATTTCCATTCCTGACGTTAAATTTTTAATTTTGTCTATTGTAAAGTTTTCCCTACTGATAAATTGGCCCAGTTTCTCACGAAATTGGGCCCATTTCGCCTTTTTGGTTAAATATATTCTAGTTGTCTGCCTAATGTTGTTTTGATTGATGTGCCTCGTCTTAATTTTGAAGGATATGCCATTGTGGTCCGAGCTGGTCAGGTCTTCGCGCACGCGCCAGCCTTCCACCAGGCCAAGGAGGTCGAGCGATACAGCAGTTATGTCAACATAACTGCTGTATCTTACGCCACCCCGTATGGTATCGAATGTAGGGGTTTCCCCTCGGTTCAGGATGTCAAGTCCAAGTTCCTCCAAGGTCCCGTGCAATTCTTCGCCTCGGCGATCTGTCACTGGGCTTCCCCACCAGACGCTTTTGGCATTCGAGTCACCTCCAATGATTATACTCCGGGCTCCCGTCTCGCGCTGTACCCTGCGCAGGTGTGCCAGGTACGAGTCCATCGGCTTGTCGGGCTCAAAGTAGAATGAGACCAGGGTAATCTCCCAGTTACGGGCTCGGATTCCCACCACTGCGATGTTGGTCGTGGTGAGTTTAGGGTACTGTTTGATCTGAAGGTCCGCGCTAAAAACAATTATCGCGGCCTTGACCGTCCCACTTCCATGGTCCGCACACTGAAAGACCCTGATCCCGCTCTGACTCTTCACACGTCCCTCCCTACCAACGTATGGCTCCTGTACCAAAGCGACCCTCGCTCCCAGGTTTGAGGCTTCGATCAGCAGCTCGGAGTGTGCCAGTTTGCTGCGCTGGAGGTTTGCCTGGAGGATATTTTGAGCACTTGTGTCAACCGGCGCAACCTTAGCAGTAAGCTACGGTAGATCGGGCGAGGTCATCCCACCTTCTCCTAATAGGGCACTCCTCACTGAAAACGTTGTGCTCGACATTGCCGAGCTTCGCCTTACAACAATTTCTGCAGGAGGGTGGGGACCCCGCTAGCCACTCCGCACACTTGGATCTAAGGTGAGGCCCACCGCAGTGGCTACACAGGTCAACAGTATCCTTACAAAATTTTCGCCCATGGCCATAGCCTAAGCATCTAGTGCATTGGACTAATGGCGATTGATCCTCGGCTCGCACCCTCTGGAGATCGATATGTACCGATCCCAGACCGGTTATCCGGCTCCAGAGGGTGGGCGAGGTACTGAGAACCACGTGGGCCATGTGCGGATTTCTTGCCTTTTTGCGGTATTTGATTTGGATGCGGTCATCCCCGCGATCAAGGTCACCAAAAAGCTCCCGGTTCTGATTCCTTAGGGCCTTCACTATGTCATCGTCGGTGTTAACCGATAAAACGCCCCTCAGGATCAGAAGCGGGTCCCTATTTTTAATGTCCTCAACCACGAGGCCTGATCCTTCTCCAACCAGTCTGTCCTTAGCCTTTGTTCGCTCTTCTGCAGTCCCGAAACCCATAATTACTTTTCGGTCTTTTGCTTTTCGGACCCTTTCTACTTTCACCCAGCCCTCTTTCGCATTCATGGTCTTTCGCACCCTTCCAAGGACTTCCTCCCCTGTCTCCTTATCATCACTGGAAGTGACGACCACCGAGTGAAGTGCCGTTGGCTTTGCCGGTTGTTGCGACCTTGTGGCTGCCACGCTGGCGTACGACTGCTGTTGCGTCTCCACTACTTCGCTTGTTCTCGTCAGCTGCTCCTGGAGTGCTTTCATTCGCGTGTTGCTCTCCAGGAGGAGCCGGGAGTGCTCCTCGAGCTTTTGGCTCAAGTCGGAGTCCGGAGTCATCGTGAACGTGGTGTCAGCGTTTGCGGACGCTAGCACCACATCCCCGGGGACTCCATCCCCCTTTTGGGCCCTCCCGGCCCCCGAGGCGGCTTCCGATTCTGCCACCAGCTTTTTAAGCCCGTCCAGTGCATTCAGGATCGTGTCCTTATACTCGGTCTTGAGATTCCTGGACAGACCCACCGCCGTTTTGGCCTTCGTCACTAACACGGCCGCCTCCCGCACTCTCGTCTTCCTTGGGGGGCTAACCTGTTAGGGGCATGGCAGTTATATTAAACCCATTAGGTTTCTTTACTGGTAGGGTGGTAACTAGCCACGGCCGAAACCTCCCACCAGGCCAGATCAGGGAAAATTCAGAAATTATAAATTTCCAAACCCTCCGCACGTTAAGGCTCACGTTAACAGCGCTCAACACTGCGCAGTGTTATTATTGCAGTACAGAATTATTATATTAATAAAATAATAAAACTGAACACCCAAATCCGAGACTCGCAATAATCAATTCACAGATGCTTTACTGCATCATAAATAATTACTTTTTCAGGTCCCAATTATTGGTATCGCACAATCGTAAACATCTGGTCGTTGCAAAACGTAGAAAGAGAATTCCTATTTCTATCCCTGTCTAGTATGCAAAACAATAGAGGCCACGGCCCACTATTACCTACCCAAATGTAGAACTACAGCATTGTTTATCCTCCCCAATGGCGTCGTTGTACTTTTCAAGTTGACAGCATCTTATTTTACGCTACTAAAAACAAACGTCGCAGTGCGTCAGGATGAATAGTTAAGACAATGGTCTACGCAAATGCTTTGGCTTTTATCATTCGTTCAATTCGTGTCCTTTTGATGTGAACGGTTGGTTATCGCCTGATTTATTGATCGTACTTCAAAATGATGTCGTGAACAGTGAATATTGAAACGGTTGTTTAAACGATGTTGAGGGATTAATCAGGCGATTACCTGAACATCGGTTAAGCAGAAGTCGGCGCACTCCACCCTAACTATTGTCACTACTTTTGAAGAAACCACGAGTCATATTATGTGAAACCGTCAGATTCGGTAGACAAATAGACTTATCGGGTAGATATAATTTTACTCGTTGTGCGCATCCTAGCCCTACTAGGTAAGAGAATGATTTACGATTAATTACATACATGTGCTAAAATATAATTTACGATTTTAGTAATAGGTTACTATTAGGTATTTCGTTGGTTCGTTCCATCGAAATTGTTATCGTAACAAGCATCTTTTCAATATGACCTAACCCCATTCTCATTCTGAGAGATGAACGATACTCAGTAGGTACTTAGTGGGTCTTTTTCAAACGCTAAGTAATATAGCAAACGCTAGTATGGTAGTTTAAGTCTGCAGTACATAGTTGTGAATCATACTGATTTTTTTTTGACCGACATGCTCGCAAACAGGGACATGCTCGCTAACATTTATTTATTTGCTAGATAACGGTACACTGATTATTGAATAGAATAAATTAATAATTTAATAAATAGTCTTGATAGGTAGTAGTATTAGAATTAAATTGACCAAGAATAATTTAAAATATAACTTAAAATCGTATTTCTTATGCAAATTGTAGGTAGTTTTGTTTTGTTTTTAGTTTTTGTCACGTATTATACTAATTTGCTAGCTTTATAGTAGTTTAAAACACTGAAAACATGTTGACGGAAGAGCACGCAATTTAAACCTACGTGGTTTTTCGCAGTGTTACCCACCAAAATTGTAACGATTTTTATTTTGATAATAAAAAAAGACCCTTTTAATAATAATCATCATCGTCATACTCTAGGGGGTCTCTACATCATAGGGGGTCTGCCAACTCTGCGCTTCCCAGTGCGAGGTCGCCACTTCAGCACTTTGGGACCCCAACGTCCGTCGGTTTTTCGAACTATGTGCCCCGCCCATTGGCACTTCAGCTACGCAATTCGTCGAGCAATGTCGGTTACTTTAGTTCTTCAGTAAGATTTAATAATCAGTAAGACGTATTTTAATTGACTGCCTCGTTGGTCCAGTGGTTGGCAAGTTCGAGTTCGAGTTCGAGTCTCGGGTCGGGCAATAATCGAGTATTGGGTTTTTCTGATTAGAAATTCTCAGTCCTAGCCCGGAGTTAGGAAGTTGGCGGTGTTTCACCCCCGTGCCTCGGAGAGCACGTTAAGCCGTCGGTCCCGGCTATTATCACTATCATGATAATAGTCCTTAAAGCCCGCCAACCCGCATTGGAGCGTGGTGGGTCTAAGCTCTAATTCCTTCTCTCCCATGAGAGTGTGGAGGCCTGTGCCCAGCAGACGTAATTTATTTTTGCCAAAGCATCATATCCATTTATGGATGCTGTTTGAACATTCCAGGAAGACGGTGGTGGTCGCAATCGGCTACCTGGACAGTACCAGCTTCCCCATATCCGCGATGTTCGCCAACGAGTACGAGGCAGTGGACTACAATGTCATCGTCGTAGATAATCAACGATTCGCCACCGTACATTATTTTTTGTAAGTTTTTTTATACGACTGCCTGAAAAAAGGAGCATATTGTTTTCAGGGTTCATGTATGTATGTGAGTTTGTATATTCCATCATAACTTCTATACGGCTGAACCGATTTTTATAAATGAGGTATCGTTAGAATCCCTAGATTATTTCGGGTGACTATGATTCTAATTTAACTAGATTAATTTAGATTTTTTTTAGTTTGTTTTTGGCAGTGCAGTCGTGTTTTTTAATTTCGTTAATTATGCCTTGTGTAATTGGGTATTTGACTACTAGTGAGATAAATTATATTTTAATGATTATTAAATAAAGGTTCTCCCAAAAGTCGTAATATCCATGTCCCCTGCTAGTTTTATTTTGAATAACCATTTTAAAATATCGATTAAAGTATAAAAAGTGCGTCGAACTTTGATGACGTCACAACTTAAAATTTCATACAAAATCCATACTAAGCACGCGTTTTGACGTTTGAAAAAAAGTTGCTGATTTGACTAGTTGTCAAATACCCAATTCTTTATTAATATAGTAGGTACACTACTTCGCCGTCCAATCTATTATACTTCTATACTTTGTTTGTTAGTTTGTTGGTTTTTCCTTCAATCACACAGTACCTAGAGAGTGACAGGCTACTTTTTATATCGAAAAATAAAGAAGTTCCCGTGGAAATCAAAAAAACTTATTCCACGCGGACGAAGTTGCGGGCATCAACTATTTATATTTATATTAAAAATGCCAAAGGTTGGATGGATGGATGTTTGTTACTCAATTACGCCCGAACTTCTGAACGGATCTGGATGAAATTTGGAGATTATAGTCTAGAGTAATAAAGGCCACTTTTTATCCCGGAAACGAAAAGCCTCAATCCATGCGGAGAAAGTCGCAATCATCAGCTAGTTGTACATAATATTTCCACCGTAAACTTAGTATATTTATTATCGTTTCCTTTTAGATACCTACTAATAGGGTGAAAAATTGAAAAACGCTACATTTTTGTAATTTTGGAGTCACAGTAATTAAAGAAGCCATACTTTGTTAGAATCAATTTCACGCCGAACGTTTATCAAAGACCGTTAATTAATTATTTTACTTGTTGACAATATCTACTCTGTTGACAAAACATTCCCAATTTGGGCCTAACAATTTAACGCAAGACCTTCCATTCATATCCATACTACATACATATTGTAAATGCGAAAACGTGTCTGTCTGCTTCGCGGCCTATCTATTCAACCGATTTTGATGAAATTTGGAATAGGGATAGTTTGTATCCCGGGGAAGGACATAGGCTACTTTTTATCCCGGAAAATTAAAAAGTTCCCGCGGGAATCAAAAAAACTTTAATCCACGCGGACGAAGTCGCATCATCTAGTTTATAATAATTTATCACGTACCGCTGCGGCAGAAAATAATATTATATTTTTTATCTGTCCCCAATTTGTTACTACAGTACCTAGCAGGCTTCCTGATAAGGTACTATATGGTGGTTACTTTCATTTTCATACTAATATTATAAATGCGAAAGTGTGTTTGTTTGTTGGTTTATTGGTTTGTCCTTCAATCACGCTGCAACAGAACAACGGATCAACGTGATTTTTTGGGTATGCATGGATATTGTTGAGGACCTGGAGAGTGACATAGGCTTTTTATCCCGGAAAATTAAGGAGTTCCCGTGGGAATAAAAAAAACTTATACCGCGCAGACGAACTCACGAGCATCAGCCAGTACCTGCTTTTTGTGAAAATTTTCTACTACTGGTAGTAACACGGGCAATTGGGTATTGGACTACTAGTGAAATGAATTATTTTTTAATGATTATTAAATAAAAGATCTCCCAAAAGTCATAACATCCACGTCCCCTGCTTGTTTTAATTTGAATAGCCATTTTAAACTATCGATTAAAGTAAAAAGAGTGCGTCGAACTTTGATGACGTCACTTAAAATTTCATACAAAATCCATGCTAAGCACGCGTTTTGACGTTTGAAAAAAAGTTGCTGATTTGACTAGTTGTCAAATACCCAATTATTTTCATTACAGGGCGTCGCGCCTGATGCGTCCCGTCGGCAAACACGTTGCTGAAGTATTAGCTCAGCTAACTCGATCAGGCCTCGACCCTTGCAACACTGAACTCCTCGGCTTCAGCCTCGGGGGCCAGACCGTCAGCTACATAGCCAAAAACTATCAGCAGATGACTGGGAGGAACATCTCACGGATAACTGCATTAGAACCCGCTGGACCCTGCTTCAGAACTTTATCTCCTGAAGATCGGTTGGATGCCTCGAACGCTGATTTCGTTCAAGTCATCCACACGAACATAGACGGTTACGGAATGGCGACACGTATGGGACACGTAGATTTCTATGTAAATGGCGGTGAATTCCAACCGACAGACTTAAATTTCCTCCCTTGCAGTGCAACTTGCAGCCATTTTAGGGTCCTAGCCTACTGGTTATCTGCAATGAAGAACCCTACACAATTTATAGGTTTAAAATGTGGCAGCATTCAGGAAGCGAGAGACGCTATGTGCTATAATAAAGCTCCTAGTACCAATGTGATGGGTCTTAATGTAAACGTTCACAATCATGGGATATTTTATTTGTCTACGAGCAAAACTTATCCATATTATTTGGGGAAGAACGGCTTGAAGCCCGAATATGTCTTTTGGAGGCAAATCACCCATGTGAATGATGGAAATGAAACTGAAGTGTACACGTGAAGATATTATTATTTAATTTAATTCTTAAAACAAGAGCAGCGAGCATTATTTATAATAGAAGAAAACAATAAAGTGTACAAACTTAGATCTCGATACTACCCACTTTAGTCCTATGTTTCGACCCATACTAGCATGAAAAAGAAAACAAAATTGCAGTTGTTTATTTTTTCCTCCAATTTTCTTGACTGTCCTTCTCCTACTCAGTACTTTAAGCATAAATAATAAATAAATAAAATATAATAATTTATTCATAATAAATTATCCTCTCTACATGGACCTAGCCTCTCTTCCAAATAACACGAATCCAAACACACGTTTTAATATAGGCAAAAGATGTCATAGTAAAGAAGATGCCTTAATAGATCGTAATCAAAACAACGCAAATTAGGCGGTGGCAGATGAGTTGTCAAGTCTCAGATTATGACAAGTGCCAAGTGTGCCTGCAGGCAGGTCGATTAGAGAAAATCTGTAGCTATAGTCGATATCATGAAAGTAGTCCGTATCAATCAATATGTATCAAAGTCATTGTCACAATCCAAAATATTGCTATTGACTGAATTATTATTAGCTCTATGATGGTATTCATTTGATTGGATGGATCATTGAAATACGTTGATGCAGCTTTTGCGTAATCGTACCGCGTACATCATGAAAATACAATGGAAGAGTGTCGACTGTCGGTCAATCAGAGATGATTGCGATCGTCTATGAGCTCTCGTTTTACGCAATCGATCCCTGCACCTGTCATGGCTGTCAACAATGTCACTTGCTAGTCACAGTCGTCGAGTGGCGCTGTCACTCGCTAAAATCCTTGACTCGCTGTCGAATGTCGATCTTTTGGATCTTTTCGCAATCTTTCAAAATGGTGCTTTATTCTCGCGGGTTTCTTTCTAAATTAAATGAACTGTTGTTAGAATGAATTAAAATTCTAATTCCTAAAGTTTATTCTCCTGTTCCGGGTTCTAATAAATTATAAGTGCAGTGTTTTAGATAGTTACGTGAGCGTGAAAAAAAACATCAGCCTGCAATACCTCAAATTAATTTTCGCCTGTGATGTTAAAAATCAGAATTGTTATTTAAAGCTTCTTACGTAAGTACAACACATTTTTTAGTTATTAAACATGCTAATTTCCAACCGCGGTCGCCAAGATATGTCGCACTTTGCATCTAATATTTTATTGATATTTCGCAAACGCCACCCATTATTTTATGTTTTTTTTCTGTCGTGCGTGTGTTTATTATGTTGTAACTCGATTTTGTCGGTAATTATTAGGTCCGATTGCTGAAGTAGCGCGTGGAACTGGTTTACTTCAAGGCTGTTGGTTCTAGCTCTAAGCTCATAGTTAGTATCTTAACAAAATAAATGAAATTATACCTATTCATTCTAAGTTACGAATTCATTTTATTTATTATAAAATTAGAATATACGTACTTATAGTAATATGTATAAGCATATCATTTTTACATTAATAAGACATACATAAATACTTACAGAATGTTGCTAATACTTTGGTATTTAATATTAAGTCACCCAGGTTTTGATTCCAGTTCAAAAGTTTACACCAAAAATAATTCTTGCAATACATACTAATTTGTACTTAAATTAATTTTAATCATTCAGCTTTTATTAAGGTATATAATAATATACTAAAGCCAATGTATTTAGGTATGCTTACAATAATAAGTAGGCTAGAAAAAATTATGTTATGTAAGCATGTTCTTACATAATTAGGTAAGTACATAATATTTTTTCAAAAAAAATATTCCACTAAGTAAATACTTACCTACAAATTTTTATGTACTCTCAAGTTAGTTAAGACCTTTAATTATTAATGTTGTATTGATTTTACTTTTGATTCCTTGTAATTGAACCCATAATAGTTATTATTTATGCAATGCAATTTAGGTGTGTTACCTCTTCTTTTCTGTATCTTTTTGTATATTACTTAATATCTTTTCTTTAGTACACCCATTCCGCTTTCTATTTTAATGTGTCTTTGCCTTAGGGTTGTCTGGAAATGATCACTATTTTAAATGATAAGGCTGGCTGTTACGCTATGTCCATTTGATTGTTATTTTTGTTGTATTTTTATGGTGTTCTTAAGTAATGTACTTACTTTTACTCTTCACTGCCCATCAGATTGAGCAATCTAGACAAAAATTGGTATGAAGATAGCATGTTTCTTGAATAACTGACCCAGGCTCCAATTTTTCTTATGAAAATCAGTGTTCAGCATCTATAAAAAAACCTGATCTATGCAGACTTACTTAGTCACTGAAATCATGTAGTTACACATATTTTTCTAACTTATTAAATTATTCTTCTTATGGAATGGTCTATATGCACATCATACACCTGACAGACCTTAATGCATAATTATGGTGTTATTAAGATAAGATATTACAAATAAGTACTTACAAGTACTATATTTGCATAAAACATGAATGTTGCCATAAGAAGGTAACACCTTTGTTTTCCTGCATGCAAAATAATGCAATTGATAAAAAAGTTAGTTACTTAAGTAAAAAGTGTATACTTATATCAGGAAATTTGTATAAGTAGATCATTCTATTCTTTTTAGTTTTTTAAAGAGTGGCCTATCACCAAATCTATACTAATATTATAAATGCAAAAGTTTGGATCGATGGATGGATGGATGAATATTTGTTACTCATCATGCCAGAATGTCTCAATAGATCTGGATGAAATTTGGCACAGACATAGATTATAGACTGGAGTAACACATACTCTACTTTTTATCCCAGAAAATAAATGAGTTCCTGCGGGAACCAAAAACCTTAATCCACATGGAGAAATTGCATTCATCAGCTAGTAATAAAATAAAAGTATCACCAAAATGTTTTATTTTAAGCTATCTCTGGTCTAGAAATATTATTTTTGGCACACACTCAAAATTATTTCTACCCCCAATACTTTTACAAATTTTTTGGTAAAGAAAAGCATAGTCTAAGATAGAATAACCCGATAAACTGTGAAGAGAAACATTGACAGTTTTCCATATTGTTCTCATAGGTGTGTGATGTCTGCCAATACGCACATGACCAGTGTGGTGAACAATAATTAATTAATTAGAGCAAATAAAAAAATTGTCTTAGAAGGTTGACTAAGAGGTATGTTTTAAAGAATATTTGTATGCATTGATTTTATTAAATTGTGTTTTGGCTGCTTTAAGGTCTTGAAATCATCTTTTTATTTTCAAACGTACATATGCCACTGTTTAATCAATACACAGCTTTAATAACCCCCTTGCTGATTTTAAGCATTGACACAGGCTCAAGTAGTTCATATTACACATTTAAGGTATTACTTAGCTATTGTGTGCAAGCTTAAAGTAAAAACGCAAACAAAAACTAGAATCTCAGCCGTGCATTAGCTACGCACAACACTAACAAGGTTTTAGCTCCATGAATCAGGTATGATGTCATTGTGACATCACTTCTATGATACCAAGTAATATTTTTGTATTGATATTGTAAAACAGATGATTTGTCCTGCATTACAATTAAATTACCGATAGAATTATCCTTCTTTTAGATCTTTTTTAACTGAAGTTGCAGAAGGATTCTAAAGGGTTTTGAATATTTTGGCTTACTTATCATCCCACAATTTTTTTTTCAATTATAGCCGGCTTACATACATAATAGCCATTATTTTGAACAAAAAAGAATGATGGGAAAGTAGATTGGCCAGGCACCATAATAAAATACACAAACAACTTTCCTTTTTTGTGATATAAGTACTTTTTTTGGGTTTCTATTGATCTCATTTATGTATGTGTACTAAAGTGCTGGATGATGCCCGCGACTTTGTCCGCGTGGAATTAAGTTTCTTTATCCCCGCAGGTACTCCTTAATTTTCCCTGGGATTCACCCTACCTCTGTACTAAATTTCGTCAAAATTGGTTGAAAATTTGGGCCGGGAAAGCTTAACAGACAGACAAATAGACACAATTTCGCATGTTTCATACTCAAACTCAAAATATATTTATTAAATTCAGGTACACTGTACACTTCTTGACGTCCAATTACTTATAAAATATTATGGTGATAATCAGTCACGGTATCTTAAAACTAAAGCTACGAGGGGTTCCAAACGCGCCCTGGTCTGAGGCCACAACAAACTCAGCCGCAGCAGTTTATCATATTGGTATGGATTAAGGTATGTGTCGAGCCTTAGAATATAGTTGCCTAAATGCTATTTTAGTGATAAGAGGTTTTCGATAAGAAGTATTAAATTGCACTGGAAAAAAAACAGATTTGGATTAATGTTATCAAAGATACCATTAATTCACTAAAATAGAGGAAACGTATTTTTTCGTGACATGAAAACGCTTGCGCAGTTTTTATTTTTTTTCAAGCGTTTTTTGAACCACTCACGGCTAGGTTTAGCAAAAACCCAAAAAACAATCGAGTGGCTTGGACTATCGACAAAACCAATCTAATCTTGCAAATAAGATTGGTTTTTTGGGCGCGTTATTTTGTCAATATGAGACATCGATGCTCAAAAATTTAAACCAATAAAAGTGGCTTAAGCAGCTCAGAAGGTGACCGCCAAAGTTAATATCGAAGGAGGCTTTAGCCGTGGCTAGTTACCACTTTAGCGGCAAAGACGTACCGCCAAGCGATTGAACGTTCTGGTACGATGCCTTGTAGAAACCGATAGGGGTATGGGTTAAATATAACTGTCGTACCCCTAACAAGGTAAGATCGCAGTCAAGGACTAGTGAAAAAAAAACCGGTCAAGAGCGAGGACCGTAGACCCAAGTATTTGATATTAATTTCAAATAGATACCTACCTCCACGCATTCCCGAGAAAAAGATCAACGAAGTCTGACGGACAGACAGACGGTCAACGAAGTGATCCTATAATAACGGTTCCTTTTTTACTCTTGAGGTACGGAACCCTAAAAAGGCTGAATGATTCATAAACATCGAATCCAGTACACACTATCTTATCACACGATAATTTCTTATCTAGTATTTAATTCTCAGTTTTATTTTGAGATCTCCACATGCACTTGTGTCGAAAACTAACACAGGAGTTTAAAACGCGCGTGTTTGTGTTAGAAGTTCCCCGATGGAGAATATTGGTTCCATGAGTGTAAAAAGTTCCTATAATCATATTGACGCCTGTGGTAGAGTGATAGTTTGTGATATAAGATGACAGATCCGGGATCATTTCAATAATAATTAATTAGTGATGATAAGAATTTAAAAACTTCTTTTCAAAGTAATCAGTTTTTATTTCGATTCTTTTTTAATTTCTAAATAAAAACAGATTTTTAAATTTTGAAATTTGATAATGACACATATATATTAAGTACAGTGATATATTAAGTACTAGCTGATGCCCGCGACTTCGTCCGCGTTGAATAAGTTAATAAATCACACGGGAACTCCTTAATATTCCGGGTTAAAAAGTATGCCTGTCACTCTCCAGGTGCTCAACTATACCCATGCAAAAACACGTTTCTCTGTTGCGGCGTGATGAAGGACAAACCTACAAACTAGCACACTTTCGCATTTATAATATTACTTATAAATAGTATGATCTACCCCAGATTCTCAGAACTCAAATTAAATAAGGGATGGATTCAACGGAAACTTATTCAAAATTCTAGTGAGCGAGTTTTCAGTTCCGCATCGGAATGTTTCATTTCCGGAATTATACGTGTAAAAAGTTCCGTCGCCATATATTCCGTCGTAATAGTTGGAGTCTGACAGTTTGTTTTAAAATTCTGTTGTAATAAGTTACTGGCCAACAAAGAGCCAAGTTTTAAGTAAGTAATGCGTAGTGCAAGGACAAATCAATACGAAAATGCTTTCGTTTCGATACTCGAGAAAATAGGTCACACACAAAAGGTACAATTCAACAACATACTTGGCATAGAATACTATTGCATACTATGTGTCTAATACCTACTTCTGCTCTGTGTCACAGTTGCTATTGGAAACAAATAGGTAGTTACCTGGAAAATTTTACTGAGATTATGAATGTAGCGTGTGTTTGTTTGTTGGTTTAGTTAGTTAGTTAAAGTCTTTATTGCATCTTAACACATAGGTACAAAATTATGCATACAATACAGAACACAGGAAACTGTGGTAATGCGCAAAGGTGGCCTTAACACTAAAGTGATCTTTTAAAGGCAACCCGAGCGTACAAAGCTGATGACACTGGGTCTAGGAGCTCATGTGGTCCATGCACAAAGAAAAATAAAAAATAACAAAAGTATAAAATATTTATTATGTTATTAGTTATTCCTTCATGTTATCAGATCGGCGTGAATTTTGCATGGGTATATCCTTCGTTGTCTTCGAGCCCTAGGGCTCATTTCATGGAGACGCCCAGTGCTTGCTTAACAACCCGGTAACGCTGTAGGTCCAGTAGGTTGCGAGTAGGTTCTATGCAGCATATTCAATAGATGGATGGATGATGGATGATAGTTGCGGACTTGGAGTCTATTTTATTATCTCGGAATATCAAAATTCCCGTGGGTACTTTAATTTGTCCTTTAATCACGCCGCTACAGAGCAATAGCGTGGGTATAGCCTTCGATGTCTTCGAGCCCTAGGGCTCATTTCATGGAGACGCCCAGCGCTTGCCTAACAACCCGGTGAAGCTGTAGTGGCCAGTACGGCCTACGTAGTACATTCAATCCGAAAAAAAAATTGGGTATACCTACCTAGTTGACTTAAAAAGGTAGCAGGAAGTGAGTGAAAGAGGAAAGCGGCGCACTCTGAAATGCAAATCCAGCAGTGGATGAATGCAAATCCAGCAGATGGATGGATGATGGATGATTGATGCTGACTTGGAGTCTATTTTTTTATCTCAGAATACCAAAGTTCCCATGGCAATTTCCAAAAATCTGAATTCATGCGGACAAAGTCGCGACCGCAGCCGTCCCACTAGGTAGTAATGAATCATTATGGTATCGGTTAACCACGACCGTTATTTTAATTTTATTTTGTAGCCAATTATGTTTAACACAATCTCTAAAGTAAACTAAAATGACAGATATAAATATAATGTGATAAAATCCATTCCGCTGGAAGTGTTCTGAAAACTACAGCAATAGGTATCAATAGCAAAAATAGGGTTGTCATTTTAGTTTAGATTAGAGATGGTTTACAACAGAATGGCCTCATTACTTATTAGAAAATGGTTAATTTCATCTCTTTGAGCTTACTCTTTGCAAGACGGTTCCACGTTTTGGTCCCACAAAAAAAAACCTATTTATTTCTAGCAATTTAGCCTAATACATGTTATGTACGAGTACTTACTCGTATGTGCTAATATAACAAACAATCCATCAATTAGCGAATCCAGATTTAGCTAGGTCAGATTATTTGGTAGATAAACTTACGTCAATCACATTACATTAAACCTTAAATTATTTTAGTACATACTTCAAATAAAAACTAGGAGTTATTTAATCTTATCTTAACTCGGAAAACGTAAAATTTAATAGCTAACCTTATAGTATAGTTATATTTTACGAGTTCAAAGCTACAATATCGTTTAAATCTTTTAAACTCTACCTATAAAGTAGGTATCTTAATTTGTATTTAACGATTATTTAATGAGTAAGTTTAATCTGGCTGTGGTCAAGTGATAAAATTATGAATTACTAGCTGATGCCCGCGACTTAGTCCGCGTGGATTGGTGTTTTTGGTTCCCGCGGGATTTCTTCAATTTTCAGAGATGAAAAGGAGCCTATGTTATGCCAGACTATAATCTCTGTGCCAAATTTTATCCAGATCCGTTCAGCCGTTTTGGCGTAATTGAGTAACAAACATCCATCCAAATATTAGTATGGACTAGATGTGCCGTACAGAGAAATCCTTTGATAACTCTTAAAGTTTTTAGGGTGAAAGATCCTTGCAAGTTTATATTATCTGTGTAAGCTAGCGAATAGGCAATTGAGAAGCAACATACAGAAAGACATACTTTCGAATTTAATCTGTATAATCTATATAACATTTAGGTTATACAATCTTTATAGTAACCTAGTCCAATTAAATAACAATTAGTTGATAAAAGCAAGATTTAGGGCCCCTTGATCAGGGACAGTAACTGCCGCTGCCCGCCGCCTCAGTACTCAGACGCTTAATCATTACTTAAGGTACTCCTTAGTATAGATTTCAATACAAAATAATTATACTGAGGAGTACGTTAAGTACCGATGTGTGGCAGTTAAACTTATTGAGTTAAATTGTGTAATGCTGTCACTTTTTAGCAACCGCGTTATGCTCTTGCCAAAAAGTGACAGGTTTACAATATTTAAGTAACTACTTAGGTATATCAGTTTGGAGAGTGCTGTGTGTGTGACGGCCTTATGTTTTTGTTAAATACGGGGGTAATTCTTTGATTCCCTGGGATGCCCTAGCTCTGTACAGAGTTTCGTCAAAATGTTACTTGAGAACAAGGCTGTAATACAAGAAAGGCTTTAAAAAATCAATTAAACAGATGGCCAGTGAAAACCAAGCAGTCAGGACAGACACACGGAGATACTTTCGCATTTTTTATATTATGTATGTAGTAAGAATTAAGATACAAGTACGGATGTGCGTACAGAATTACGTAAACCTTAATGGAATATCCGGTCGCTTTTATACAATGTGAATGGCTCAAAGCCAGTGCCATCCCTATAGGGTTAGTATAAGAATCTATATCTCCCCAATGTTGATGGGATCTTCCTCTGGGCCTCGGATCTAGAGGGGCCTCCAAAGTCCTTAAGCAATCCTCATTTGGTTAAGTTGAATCAAGGAATATTTTCCTCGAGTAAGTGGGTGCCATCAGCCACAATCGGCGTGTAGCTAGGAGGCCCTGGATACTTTCGTAAGGGTAAAGAAAAATTTCCACGCTCATTTCGCTCGCGAGTCGCGATGTTACTCTAGATCAGACGCCCAATAATTGTCTAAACAAATGGTTATCATTGGACAGCTTAAAACGTATTACTCGAACTTTTTAAGGAGTTCATACGCGCTTTTGACACGAAGGCATGTATGAACTCCTTAAACCTGTAACAGTTGAAACTATACGTTTGACAAACGATTACGATCTCCTTACACAATCGGGGGTTGGTTGCTGGTTTCCTATTGTTTTATTTATTCGGCTTCGACTGTCCAAAAAAACAAGAAGAATAATCCAACAAGAAATACCATAAAACATACCAGGGGAAGGGCCTAATTCAGTGATGCCGCTTTAAACCTCCTTAAGGCGAAACTCTCTCCACTCTCTGAAACTCAACCTTGCTAAATAGGCGTTATTGAGTGTTCCACCTTAAATCGAAATTATTAATGAAATGAAATGAAATGATTTATTTATTTCATGTAGGACAACTTGTGTCACTTATGAGACGTTAAGACTCTACCACCGGTTCGGAAAGTGATTCTACTGAGCTGATTCTATTACGCTCCAATTTACTCTGTCTCGACCAAGTTTCGACGCTCGAATTCCAAGCTATGTGAGATGTATTTCTCATACGATCCCCTAGTATAGATCAAACCCTCGGGGGGGACCTAAATACCTTATATAGGTCGTCGAATCTCACACAAAAGCTTTGTGCTCGATAACGTCCATGTCCTACGCATGACCCGAGTTTAGCGTGCGTTAAATACCACCGAAGGTTACTTGTTTGGACCCCAATACCGACAAGCCCATACTGGTCCCGAAATATCTACAAGGCCAAGCTATCTTTTATCTGTCAGTCCGCAAGAGTTATCCTTGCGATTGCGGGCTATCTGATAAATTGGGGCTGTTTGAAAAGCGTTTACCTAGCGTTTAACACATCGGCCACCTATGCATATCCGTACTTACAATGTAAATTCTATATTGATGCTCATATTATAAATGCGAAAGTGTGTCTGTCTATCTCTTACGCTTTTACGACCCATCTTTTGAAACTATACGAGTATTTTGACGATGACGGAAAATAAAGGAGTTTCCAAGGGTTTTTGCAAAAATCTAAATCCACATAGACTAAGTCGCGAGCATCATCTAGTTCCCATTCCATATTAATATTATAAATGCGAAAGTGTGTCTGTCTGTCAGCTACGCTTTAACATCTTTTCAACCGATTTTGATGAAATTTTGTACGACGACAGGTTGTATCCCGGGGAAGAAAATAGATTTGAAATTAGAATGAATATACCCTCCTGAACTCTTGAATATACCGGGATTTTTATCCCGGTATATTCAAGAGTTCCCGCGGGAGTCGAAAACCTTAATTCACGCGGACGAAGGTCGCAGGCATCATCTTGCGGTATATAAAAAGTGAACAGTGCTAGTTACCAACGTTGACTAAGTACTTACTTACAAATAATTAATAGAATGGTATAAAAATGTGTTTGTTAAATAAGTTATGATATCTGTTTTGTGACTATGAACTATGATGATCATTGTATATGTGTGAGTGACAATAACTATGTGTATAGGAGTGTGAATAATTGCTGAGTTATCATGAAATTCAAAAATCCTATCGCGATTTTAGGTATGTATGTCTAATTATAATAAAAATACTCGTATGAAGATTTATAAAAATTATAATGATACGAATCGGGTAGCGTACTTCCGTTTGCGTGTTCATTAGAACGCTCACTTCCTTTCCGAGCTCGTGCTATATTCAATACGAGTCCTCCAATCACGCGCGGCTTTGCAAGGGGCATGCGCTCTGATAGACGTATTTATTTTCGTGTTCAATAAAAGGCAGTATCTACATGCTTTGTTTGATGAATAAGCAAGAAATATCAAACAAAGTTGTTATTTTTTTATTAGGACAATAAAATCTATCAAGGCAATCAACGTTACTGATACTTATTCGGCAGGAGCCTCATTATCATCAATATTTGATGCAATACTATGAACACGTTTTCTTTTCACAGTTTCTGACTTGGCAGTTCGTCCTGATTGAATAAATGATATAATACTCGATGTGGTTTGTAGTTTTGACAAGTCAGATCCAAAGTTTGTAAGAACTTCAGTATATGCATCATTTGAATCCTTTTCCAAGATATCAGTAATTCTCTGCCACTGGGCTTTAATATTTTGAATAGCATTGTCAAAGTTTTCATTGTTAATAGTTGTTATAGTTACACAATTTTCCTTTTTAGCAGCATTCTCAAAGTTTTCATTTTTAATAGTTATAATTGCACTGTTTTCCTTTTTAACAGCATTGTCAATGTTTTCACTTTTAATAGTTACACTGTTTTCCGCTCGATTTATTGGTTCGGTTCGCCGGCGCCATTGTTCATACAGATGAGCTACTTGGCGGTCGCATGGATTTCTTTGCGCATTAGATAAATTAATATGAGCATTCTGCTTACATTCTTCAATGATGGCTATTTCATGATTCAATTTTGCTGCTGCAGGTGTCATCCCACTTTCAAAATACGATTCAAATTGCTTTATCGTGCTTTCCGAACAACGCAGTAGGCTCAATGTTTGGGCGACCTGAACAATGTGGGAATGATTATAGTTTATCTCAATTAGAACATTCAATCCCCGTTTAATTAGTGGTGAATTTTTTATTGTACTTTTAGTTACTTTTAGAAATTTTATCATAATATTCGCTTTGCAATTATAGTTTCTATTCACACCTTTCTTTTTATCTTTGGTTTTGTTCCTTTCCGAAAGATGACAAACAAATACTTTTCGGAAAACATACCGTATCTGGTGCGAGTTTCGTTTCAACATAATCCAGTTGGTTTGAGTTGCTTCCGAAAATTTTTCAATGAAATAACCACACTTTTTGTCATAATCACCATCACAAGATAAACAGCATCGAATTTTGCATCGGTATTTATCATCGTCTCCGTCATAGTTTACAACTTCAAAATTGTGCACAATACCACTAAGTAATTTCTTTAATCGTTCCATGTTAGTCGAAAACGCAGTCAATAAACATAGACTCAAAATGTTACACTAATTTCAAACGCTGCACGTGCACAGTGGAAGCACAAACGAATACAAAATGGCGACTGGCCGGCTGACCGCCGCGCAGGCGAGACGCTAGCGGTGAAGTTTGCGGGCGAACTTCACGCGGTTCCATGCATCGCTTTGAACACGCGTTTATAATAACAGTTTGCATTCCAAACCCGTGCGCGATTGCCGATTGGAGGACGTGCTTTATCGCCTTGAATTGAACACGTGTTGGAGGAAAATAACCCTTGTGATTGGAGGACGAGTGCCTCACTTATATCGAACACGAGGTGGAAAACAGAGTTAGCACATCACAGCCGTACGCGTTTCGAGGCGGAAACGGAAATACGCAATCTGCGTAAAGTACTCGGCGTATAATAGGTACAAATACTAGGCAGGGTCTCACTCACCCACCGAGGGTTCCGTAGCTCCAGAAACATAATTATTCTTGTTACTTTATTTAATTTAATAAAGTAATTACTTACCGGCTGTAAATTATGGAGACGGAAAATTAATAATTTCCATAATCCGCAAAAAATATTTTAAACAAACGTACAGATAAATTTATTTATTTACTATACTACAAGTTAGCTCTTGACTGCGATCTCACCTGAAGGTAAGTGATGATGCAGTCTAAAATGGTAGCGGGCTAACCTGTTACAGGCGTGGCAGTTATATTAAAAATCCATACTATCGGTTTCTACACGGAATCGTTCCGGAACTCGTAATCGCTTGGCGGCACGTCTTTGCCGGTAGAGTGGTAACTAGCCACGGCCGAAGCCTCCAACCAGACCAAACTCCGCACATTAAGACACCAGCGCTCAACATTGTGCCAGGGAGGTCGCCTCTTATGATACCTACGTAATATTTTGACTCTACCACTGGTTCTAGAAGCAGATTCCACTAGGAATAGCCGAAGAAATTAAGCAGTTGGTCACAGTGCTCCTTTTTGCCATTTAATACGGAACCCCATATAAGATATAAATATAAACCGAAATCCCTCTTTGACGAACACCATCTTAGGGCGTAAGCACCGGTCCCAAAAAAAAATTCTTTGTCATACTAATATTATAAATGCGAAAGTGTGTTTGTTTATTGGTTTGTTGGTTTGTCCTTCAATCACGCCGTAACTGAGCAACGTATTGACGTCATTTTTGGCATGAGTATAGTTGAGGACCTGGAGAGAGGCACTTTTTATCCTGGAAAATTAAGTTTAATTAAGAGTTCCCGTGGGAATCAAAATAACTTTAAACACGCGACCGAAGTCGGCATCTCTCAAATTTTTCTCCAGCTTTTAACAGTAAAATACTTAATTTTATCAAAAACTTACCCATAAGTAATGCCCTCACCTTCAAGGTATGTTAATGGCCGCATATAATCGTTGAATAGATAAGAAGTAATAAAACTGCAATTAAATGTGCCATTGACCCACTTCCAGTTATGGCGTTGAATTTATTACAACTGCAGTTGCAGTCGAAACAGGGGGGTTACAACCATTGCTTATAGCAGTACTATTTTAATATTAACGCTCTTGTTTCAGTATTATAATCCTTATTTTAGGTATGTCAAGATACGTCTTATAAAACTGAAATTTTTAATCCCCAACGCAAAAAGAGGGATGTTACTTAGACGGATGTTATTAAGTTTAACGTCTAAATATGCCTGTGGGTAGCTCCTGAGTTAACCGATTTTTTTTTTTTATTTGCACCATACAGATGTAAAATATGTAGAAACAGGTACATAGTGGACAAGGAAGCACTTATCTCTATTAGAGATGTCTACCAGTGACCCTTGGCAGTGAGAAAGATTGTAAGGGAATTTTAAAACAGTTATCCCCAACCGATTGAGCTATAATTTTACATAAGTGTTTAGTTTGATTGACAACGCCCGGCACCTAAGAGACGTCATCGTAAATCCAATATGGCGGACTCCCAAAGATTACGGACTAGTTGTTTTTTACACACCCCCATGATAACATGGGTATCAATTAAAAGGGTTTGCTGAGGCGAATACGTAAAATAAAATGACGTCACAGTAAATTCAATATGGTGGACGATAAAAGCTCGTTTTATAAAATGATTTTAACGTACGGTAAAGTCAATAGAACCAACAAAGGTGTCCGTTGTAGTATTTTTAACTATATAGTCTCACCAACTTATCTAGCCCGGTGGGAAAAATTGGAACTAAATTTTATGCCTGTTTAGTTTTTGTTGTTGCCGTCCGCGTGGAATAAGTTTTTTCAAATTCCCACGGGAACTCCTTAATTTTCCGAGTTAAAAGTAGCCCTTGATCACTCTCCAGGTCCTCAACTATACCCATGCAAAAAAATCATGTCGATTCGTTGCTTTTTTGCGGCTTGATTGAAGGACAAACCAACAGACAAACATACTTTCGCATTTATAATATTAGTATGATATACTAGCGAAGCTGTCACCGGGTAAGTTCGTGGGACTATACATATGTATGCAGTCACGTCAGCTCCAATCTTGGCACCGGCTAATGATATTATTAACAGCTGATTCGATGAAAGCTGATAAATACGGACATCATAATATCAGATATTACGACGTGAAAATACAGTGTAACTAAATAGACACTTTGTAGTTCATATGGAAATAGCTTAGAATATCTAGTGTCAGATTTGTTTTAAAATTAAAATTGAATATTTAAAAATGATACCTCTAATTAAGTTTATTAACTGAGTTTAATTGACCGACCGAAGCGAAGGTCTCTGAGTCTACTCAGTCAGAGCCTTATAACTTCTGAATTACTGAACGTAATTACTTCAAATTTAAATGTAATATGTAAACCGATGGCCTTAAATAATTATGAAAATCTTTATTTTACGGGGGCTCTTATAGAAGCGAATGCGAAGTAAAATATTTTTTTTAGCGTTACATAGGGTTGCGGTATATCATTTTAAAGATAATTAGGAATAGAGCGAGAGAAAAATATATTTTTGTTAATTTTTCCCCTAAAATTGACGAATTGGGGGGCTGTAAAAGTGGAGAGATTTTCTAGCGTCGATAGTTGACCTCAGAACTCTAAATTTTCTGAGAGGCTGAGCCTGAAACTTGCCCAATTATTTGAATTCTATCCTGTACTTGAACAACAAATACTAAAATTAGATAAATATTATAAGAAAATGAAATTATTAAATTTTTAATGAGCTTCAGTACTTTTAATAGAACTTCACAATTATGTCAATAGATGGCGCTCTGTAAAAGTTTATTCATTTCTCCAATAACTCTTTAGCTCTTTTGCGTCTAATGTTTAAAGTTAACTATTACAATATATAATATTAAAACTATCTTATGGATACCGCGAGGTCTCAGTTCGGGGCGAACCACTAATTTAACTGAGTTTAATTAAACTTAAATTAGCTAGTGAGTAGTAGAGTAAGCATTGCAGTCTTTACCTATAGCTTCGTGCAACTGAAATTGATAGTGTCTAGCAGTAGACTGCATGATAAATGTTCATGCATTCCGCTTGAAATAATTACATGAAAGGACATGACCAGTAATTGCCCTCCGATTCGGGACAATGCACAGGATTTCCGTTTTTACAGTAACGTTTAAAAATTCAAAACGAAATTATTATGGATTTATTATTCCAAATAAGGTCAGGGTTCAAATGACAAAAAAAAACAGTATGTTTATTGTTTAAATCTTGAGCGTCCGCTTTCCTCTCTAAGCACTACTCCATTTTGACGTTCCATTATATCCATGCCCAATAATAATCTTGTAACCCTACATGAATACCATCTAAGTACCTTAGTCATTATATTATGAATGATTTATTTTTGATCAATAAAATAGTAATGAAAAGGAAATGTATGTTTTGTTTATAATTATTTTTATTTTTTGACAAGTAATAAGCTTACTAAAAATAATATGAATAAGGTTGAACATTTTTGATCAATTAAATAGTAATGAAAAGGAAATGTATGTTTTGTTTATAATTATTTTTATTTTTTGACAAGTCTCAAACTAATAGATCGAACAAAGCATTTTGAAATACTGCGTTTAAAGGAACGCCCTTTCACATTGCATATGCTGCCATCTGTGGTCGAATAGTTGAACTTGTTAACCAAAAGTATTGAGCAATACTTAAAAATATTTTCTAGACTCACCACAATACATAGCGCCATCTAGTGTGGGAAAGCAGTTTTTGGTGAAACTTTTTTTATTTATTTTCTCAGTTTTCAGAGCCTTCAGACTCCTGAAACTTTTTTATCTGAAAACTATAAAATATAACAATTACAATAATAAAGAAATAATACTTGAAAATATTTTTTTAGACTCGCTCAACACAATAAATAGCGCCATCTAGTGTGGGAAAGCAGTCTTTTGGTGAAACTTTTTTTGTTCATTTTCGCAGTTTTCCGAGCCTTCAGACTCCTGAAACTTTTTTATCTGAAAACAGTGAAATATTACAATTACAATAATAAAGAAATCATTGCTGAACATTGATTTTTGACACCTAGGCAAGCTGCCATAGTTCCACCGGTCAAGTCCTTTGTCTCCGATTTCAAGATGAGCCTTTTATAACTACCCGGGAAGTTTCCGGCTTCGCCTCGTCCTTCCAGTAATAGGTACTCGGCCCTGAATTGCTTTTTTTCTGGCCCTGGCAGTAATGCACTATTGTGTTATTTGCTGTGGACTTACCATTTTCAATAGGTACTCGGCCTGAATTGCTTTTCTTCTGGCCCTGGCAGTAATGCACTGTTGTGTTGTTTGCAGTGGACTTACGATGGTTCCTGTCGGGCGGCTGTAGAGGGAAGATGTCGCAGACCGGCGTCAAACATGTCCCCACCGAGCCGACTCGACTGGAGAGCAAGCGTGAGTTCAAAGTTACCCACCAGATACAAGTGAAATTAATTTAACGAATTAAAAAATACGACTGCCCTGCCATATTATTTTTGGAGTTATACCTCCATAAGAAGCGATTTGCATATATAGCCTTTGGAATCTTTTATTAAATGATATAAGAACATATTTTATTAAATGATATTTTTTTGTGAATCACTATATATTGAACTATTGTGTTATATATTTTTGGAATCTACTCATCATGTTCTAGATGATGATTATATAGTTAATCTTATGTTCGATTTTTTTTTTCAATTTTGGTCTTTAATGCGGGACCATGGTCACCCTATCAAATTTTTAAAAAAAATTACTAGCCTATGTCACCCGGAATAAGCTAGGGATTCTAACGATACCTCATTTATCAAAATCGGTTCAGGCGTATAGAAGTTATGGTGGAATATACAAACTCACATACATACATACATACATACATACATATATACATACATATATACATACATACATACATACATGCATGCATGCATATATACATACATACATACATGAACCCTGAAAACAATATACTCCTTTTTTCAGGCAGTCGTATAAAAAGACGTCCCAAACATGTCCTTAACGACCCCGATGACCAAATCACTACCGACAATGCTCCCTACTTAGCGTACCGGACGTGGTCTTAACCCACGGCCTCGAGGGCGTATGGACTAATCTAGTCCAACCGACCTCCCAGTCATCCCAACGTCATCCTAAGCCGTGGTCTGAGCCTCATAGGAGGCGCCGGTAGGAAGACGTTGCCCCCCCCCCCCCCCCCCACGTCATCGAGCCCTAGGGCTCTTTTCTCGGCCGCCTAGCGCTCGCCCATCCCCCCGGTGACGCTAGTAGGGCCTACGCAGCATATTCAATCCGAAAAAAAAAGAATTCAAAGCTCTATGTAACATATGTTATGATATTGTAGTCATTCTGTGTAAAAAGTTCGGGATAAAAAGTATCCTATGTGTTATTCCAGACTATCATCTATATCTGTGCCAATTTTCGTCCAGATCCGTTCTGCCGTTCTGGCGTGATTGAGTGACAAACACCCATCCATCCAAAATTTTGCATTTATAATATTAAGTATGGATGATATTTGCACTTGACAATGTCCGCGACTATGCCTGTATTATTTAAGGTTTTGAGAAAATCTCGTGGAAACTCTGTGATCTTCCGGGAAGTAATCGTAAGTCCTTCTCTTCTTCAAAATCGGTTGAACAGATGGGCCGTAAATGCGTATCAGACAAGAAAAAGAGCACTCTCTTGCAATTATAATACCTATTAGTAGATATAATAGATATGGATTATCAAATCACACCATACTATCACACTAATATTATAAAGGCGAAAGTTTGTATTGTGTGTAGGTATGTTTGTTACTTTTTCACACAAAAACTACTGGATGGATTTGGCTGAAATTTGAAAAATAGAAACCCTGGATTAACACATTGTATCCCAAAATATCGGAGTTCCTGTAAAAACCTCAATCCACTCGGACGAAGTCGCGGGCATCAGCTAGTACTGTAATAAACCACGGTGATAAACACAAATACTTGTGTTTGAGTAAAATTTAGGACTCCGTATTTATGTCAATGGTAGACGCAGGGTGAGTCCATCAACATGACAAAATCACGTTAGTGAGGGCACAGATACGAGGCGGCAAGGCCGGATACCCAATTACCTGGTTTATGGGACGGGCCCTGATTTAATCACTACCTTTTAGGGCACGAGTGTCGCTTCAGAGCTATAAAAATAACATATGTTCGATAAATTACTATACCTATACAGGTATTAGTCTGAAAACCGCGTAAAAACTAGTACAGGAGTTATGAAACCATTAAATGACGCTCATGAGACTTCGTCCGAGTGGATTAAGATATTTTGATTCCCGCAGGAACTTAATTTTCCGGGATAAAATGGAGGAGGCCCGTGCTCTGTAGTGAGCCAGTAGTAGGTTGAAATGATAACGCAATAGGCAGGTAAATATACTGCTTGTCACGATCACACGTTGTGCAGGAAGTGAGCTAGTTCGCAAACATCTACTAGACGTGTCAGAGTGACGTCCTTTGTTTACTATAAATAAATAGAAGGTAAACTAGTAAAAAGGCAATTTTACTATACTTGCTAACGTGTTATAGGTTATAGCACGATTCAATCAAATAAAGTTTCCATCAGTCAGCTATGACCGAATACGGCCAGTCGTAACAACTTTTGCAATGGGTCAATTTACGATTACCGCAATAGGGCTGCGATAGAATCCAGCAAACCGAATTTTATTTTACATTAGTTGGTGACCGGAAACTGCAGACCAATACGGCCAAACTGGCCATATAGCTTATTTTTGAAGTAAAACTTCTTTACGCACGCTCGACTTGGGGAGTAAGCTGGTGAATGCGTGACGAGATCGTTACGAAAAGTGTGATCCGGCGAGGCGAACGGAAGTTGAGAGGGAGATATAAGTAAGTGAAGATAGGAAGAGAGAGTTACGTTTACGTTTCGTATATTACTGTAGGGGCAAGAGAGAGAGGTGCAAGCACACATTTTCTTTCTCTTTATCTCATAGCCAGTTACTAAGTTTTACTTCAGTCGTATGGTCTAATTTTATATTGATAATTTTTGTAAGAATTTATAGCTGCTAATAAAAAGCTGATGATGATAATAATCATGGTCTGATCGTTAACCATCAATGTATCCCGCGCTCTTGTTTGATAATCTCTTCTCCCCAAAGTTTGTCTGGAAGTTAATGCTTTAGCAATAAGACCGCCCTTGCACCCTTCTATATTTTTTTTAACCTTTTTGTTTATTGTCTTTGTTTTATGTGTGTGTGTTTCAATTTGAGCATTATTTTGACAGCCTTCTTCGAGATAAATCGAAATTGCCGTACTGGCGAAATACATGCGAGCAGCGGCCGGCAAAAGCTGTATGAAAATCCATATCTGTCATAGTTTTGCGGCCAAATAAATTATATAGTAAATTCATATCTGTCGTGTAATTTAAAAATGGAACGGTCTTTTTTTCCGAAAAATGGCAACCAAGGAGATAACCTATCAAAGGTTTTATTTAAATTTCGAACTAGCTTGCAAATAGAAAGCTGTTTATTGAAAAAGAAAGAAATGAACACTTTAACGCGGGAAAAATTATTTTTGGTTCGTCATTGATTTTGAAATGTATTTGACAAAATGAGCTCAAGGAAGACAATGAGTGTGATGAACTTACTTTAACGCCATCTGAAATTCAAGAGGCGGCAATAGCCGTAATAGAAAACTTGTTACCGCCAAAATCGTAAGAAAAATAATTTTAAACAAAAAGCTCTGTCTAGGTATTACTTAGTTTTAATTTCCGCGCATTATTTGAGAAAAGCACTATACATGCCTTGGCCACAACTAGGCATTGATGGACTCACGTATGTGTGCCTCGGCTTCGCCTCGGCCCACATTTACACATTCGTCCTTCACTGCCTGTTTTGCTGGCCGCTGCAGTAATGTACTATTTTTTTCCAAAATATATAATTGATCCACCAACACCAAGGTCCTTGTGCTTTATTTTATCACCCTGAATGAAATAAAGTAGTCCTATACATACCATTGCTCTAGCGAGGGTACCTATAATATCTAAAAAAAAACAAGGGCGCAGTTATAGAAGCTCGCACAAGACGCAGAAAAGGCCATTTACGGCACTGTTCGCACCCTTCTGTATTTCTTTTAACCATTTTGTTTATCGTCTTCGTTTTAAGTGTGTGCAATAAATTCAATTCAATTCAAATGTTTTTTTATTCAAATAAACGTACTTTTGAATCGTCAAGTGAATCTACCACTGGTTCGGAATGACACTCCTACCGAGAAGAACAAGCAAGAAACTCGGTAGAGTTTTATCTATCTATCTATCTATTAATAAGTAGAAACACCCGATAACCATTTTACTCATACTTTATTAGCAATTTACACACAAACACTGTACAGCCATCTTTTTACATCCCATCTTAGATTAATATGTACCACCATTACATCTAGCTCTCCCTCTCCACCGCTCCAATCGCCCGTCACGGTCGAGGGCGCTGTAGAGGAAATCAGACCATAGACGGACCATAGATAGATCCGTCAATTTCAGTCTAACACTATCTTAGTATATTGTTTTCAGGGTTCATGTATGTATGTATGTGAGTTTGTATATTCCACCATAACTTCTATACGCCCGAACCGATTTTGATAAATGAGGTATTGTTAGAATCCCTAGCTTATTCCGGGTGACATAGGCTAGTAAAATTTTAAAAAGAATTGATGGGGTGACCATGGTCCCGCATTAAAGACTAAAGTTGAAAAAAAATATTCGAAAATAAGATCAACTATATAATCATCATCTAGAAAATGATGAGTAGATTCCAAAAATATATAACACTATAGTTCAATATGCAGTGATTCACAAAAAATATCATTTAAAAGAAATATGAATAAGATTCTAATTTTCAATCGTCAGATAAAGTTTATCGGAGGACTAAATTTGACGTTTTGACAGGTTTTGTATTGAAAATCCATCAAAGCGTCATATTTATTCCTCTGATAAACTATATCTGACGATTGAAAAATTAGCCCTTATGGAACTTTTTAGTTCGTTTTTTGGCAGGGCAGTCGTGTTTTTTTAATTTTTTTAATTATGACTTGGTTCCTTATGTAGTATATTGTATGTATTGTTGTTGCACTATCCCGCTTCGTTGCATTTGTTTCCTTATTTAAAGGTTGTCTGGAGGAGATCACTTTTAGTGATAAGACCGCCTTTGCGCACTTATTTATGTTTGCTTGTTCACTGTTTTTGTTTCTTTTTTAATGTTTTGTGTGGCAATAAAGTATTTATCTATCTATCTATCTATCTTATCCGTATCTTAAGGGGAAAGACGCCGAGGCGCCGCAGGTCGGGCGGCCGCTCTCCGTCGAGCCCCGTCCGACTCGGACTGCTCCGGTGAGACAGCCTCCCTGTCCGCGGACAGCGGGGACCGCTCTGTGAGACCTGCGCCCCCGCCGCCGAGAAGCGGCAAGTCTAGAAGGTAACACCATCATTTATAGCTATAACTAGCTGACCCGGAAAACGTTTTATAATGATAAATGATATATTTATTTCATGTAGGACAACTTGTGCCACTTATGAAACGTTAAGACTCTACCACCGGTTCGGAGAGCTGATTCTACTAAGAGGAACCGGCAAGAATCTCAGCAGTTGCGCTTTTCATAGAAAAGAAAAGGTTACAATATGTAGACAACACAACACATACGTTACAAGTATTACACTGACTTGTGGGTCACTGGATGCGAGGTCGGTTGCTTCCATGCAACTTTGTCGTTAATAAAATCATCGATAGTGTAATTACCTCGACTTGACAAATGCTGTTTAACACAGTCTTTAAATCTATGTAATGGCAAATCCAGAAACTCGCCATATGAATTATTAAACTTGCTATTATGCTGCCCCCGAGCGGAGGAATTTGGCAAAATGGGACCCCATTGATCAGCTATCGACCAGGGTTGAATATAAAATGCTATCAAAACATAGGTGTCGGTGGTGGGAGGGTAAAAATTTAGGACTAAATGTATTTTTAAATTCCACACCATAAAAAATTATAAAAAAAAAATTGCCCAAACAATGAAAATATTTTTTTTTGGGTTGAACCACCCTTAACACTTAAGGAAGTGTAAAAATTAGTTATAAACCTATTCTCATACCTGCTGAATATACATATGAAATTTCATCAAAATCGGTCAAGCCGTTTCGGAGGAGTATAAACACTAAAACTGTGACACAAGAATTTTATATATTAGATATAATAGCATCAACTGCTACATTTATAGCAGTTTGGAACATACAAGGCAGGCCCTAACCGGTTCACCGGCTTCATGACAGTCACCAAAGTACGCGTCTTTTATGATCAAGAGTATGGTTTTTTACAGCCGTCGACGCGGCAGCGAATGGGAGGTCCTGGAGGGCCTGAAGGACGGTCAGCGGTTCGAGAAACGTCCAGAAGTTTTCAACGGGTACCTTCACAAGAAACGCAAATGGCCGCTAAAGGGGTGGCACAAGGTACAGACATATTTATTTGACTAGTTCATCAGACTAGATTTATTTGACTGACTTATATGTGCCTACTACTTAAACTATTAGATTTCTATAAACATATTAGAGTAGATATTGCATTCATACTTCGTCCGTGACTTCACCAATTTTAAGGTTTCCACTGAAAACCAGCGCTGCAGCCTGCTGTAGCATGATGCTGAGCTGGAGACGACCTATATTTGGTCACACAACTTTGTTGCTTTAACTCCCTCACTCTATCTCTCTGGTGATTGATTTCACTCTGGTGATTGATTTGGAGGATTTGTGTGGTGTGGTGTTGTGCCTGTGCGAATTACTGGGTGGTGGGTGTCGCATGTTGCAGGTGAAAGACACGCACTGTACCACACAGATTTGTCTAACGTAGCGGATTATAGCGAATTAAACTTCCAGTTCATTCACTATCATGGACTTCCGCAAAGTAACGCCTGCTTCTATTCAATATTAGTCTCATAGACTAAATATTGTGATCAAATACAAACGTTTTTTCTTCCTTTTTATACGACTGCCTGAAAAAAGGAGTATATTGTTTTCAGGGTTCATGTATGTATGTATGTATCTACTCGTATGTGAGTTTGTATATTCCACCATAACTTCTATACGCCTGAACCGATTTTGATAAGTGAGGTATCGTTAGAATCCCTAGCTTAGTCCGGGTGGCATAGGCTAGTAAAATGTTTTAAAAAAAATTGATGGGGTGACCATGGTCCCGCATTAAAGACCAAAATTGAAAAAAAAAACGAAAATAAGCTTAACTATATAATCATCATCCAGAAAATGATGAGTAGATTCCAAAAAAAAAACACTGTAGTTCAATATTTAATGATTCACAAAAAAATATCATTTAATAAAAAATGTGAATAAGATTCCAAAGGCTTTATATGCAAATCGCTTCTTATGGAGGTAAACTCCAAAAATAATATGGCAGGGCAGTCGTATTTTTTAATTCGTTAAATTAATTTCACTTGTTCTTTCTTTTCTTAATAGTAAAATGCCCAATTCTCGTAGTAATTTTTCAGTAAGACGTAAGATAAACCAAAAGTCTCAACCACAAAATTGTATTTCCCCAGCGTTTCTTCGTAGTAGACGGCGGTATACTAGTGTACGCCCGGTCTCCCACGGACGTGGCCCGCGGTCGCCTTCACGGCTCCGTGGATGTGGGACTGTCCGTCATATCTGCGAAGGCCAGGCGACGCCGGATAGACATAGACGCGGACGAGTTCATATACCACTTGAGGGCGAAAACTCCGGACGTGTTCAGGACGTGGCTCAACGTGTTGAAGGCTCACAGGTGAGCACTGAACTATAGTGTAGGTAGATTATGGCATTGAATATTGCATCTATACTAAATACCACTTGAGGGCGAAAACGCCGGACGTGTTTAGGACGTGGCTCAACGTGTTGAAGGCTCACAGGTGAGCACTGAACTATAGTGTAGATAGATTATAGCATTGAATATTGCATCTATACTAAATACCACTTGAGGGCGAAAACGCCGGACGTGTTTAGGACGTGGCTCAACGTGTTGAAGGCTCACAGGTGAGCACTGAACTATAGTGTAGGTAGATTATGGCATTGAATATTGCATCTATACTATATACCACTTGAGGGCGAAAACGCCGGACGTGTTTAGGACGTGGCTCAACGTGTTGAAGGCTCACAGGTGAGCACTGAACTATAGTGTAGGTAGATTATGGCATTGAATATTGCATCTATACTAAATACCACTTGAGGGCGAAAACGCCGGACGTGTTTAGGACGTGGCTCAACGTGTTGAAGGCTCACAGGTGAGCACTGAACTATAGTGTAGGTAGATTATGGCATTGAATATTGCATCTATACTAAATACCACTTGAGGGCGAAAACGCCGGACGTGTTTAGGACGTGGCTCAACGTGTTGAAGGCTCACAGGTGAGCACTGAACTATAGTGTAGGTAGATTATGGCATTGAATATTGCATCTATACTAAATACCACTTGAGGGCGAAAACGCCGGACGTGTTTAGGACGTGGCTCAACGTGTTGAAGGCTCACAGGTGAGCACTGAACTATAGTGTAGGTAGATTATGGCATTGAATATTGCATCTATACTAAATACCACTTGAGGGCGAAAACGCCGGACGTGTTTAGGACGTGGCTCAACGTGTTGAAGGCTCACAGGTAAGCACTGAACTATAGTGTAGGTAGATTATGGCATTGAATATTGCATCTATACTAAATACCACTTGAGGGCGAAAACTCCGGACGTGTTCAGGACGTGGCTCAACGTGTTGAAGGCTCACAGGTGAGCACTGAACTATAGTGTAGGTAGATTATGGCATTGAATATTGCATCTATACTAAATACCACTTGAGGGCGAAAACGCCGGACGTGTTTAGGACGTGGCTCAACGTGTTGAAGGCTCACAGGTGAGCACTGAACTATAGTGTAGATAGATTATAGCATTGAATATTGCATCTATACTAAATACCACTTGAGGGCGAAAACGCCGGACGTGTTTAGGAAGTGGCTCAACGTGTTGAAGGCTCACAGGTGAGCACTGAACTATAGTGTAGGTAGATTATGGCATTGAATATTGCATCTATACTAAATACCACTTGAGGGCGAAAACGCCGGACGTGTTTAGGACGTGGCTCAACGTGTTGAAGGCTCACAGGTGAGCACTGAACTATAGTGTAGGTAGATTATGGCATTGAATATTGCATCTATACTAAATACCACTTGAGGGCGAAAACGCCGGACGTGTTTAGGACGTGGCTCAACGTGTTGAAGGCTCACAGGTGAGCACTGAACTATAGTGTAGGTAGATTATGGCATTGAATATTGCATCTATACTAAATACCACTTGAGGGCGAAAACGCCGGACGTGTTTAGGACGTGGCTCAACGTGTTGAAGGCTCACAGGTGAGCACTGAACTATAGTGTAGGTAGATTATGGCATTGAATATTGCATCTATACTAAATACCACTTGAGGGCGAAAACGCCGGACGTGTTTAGGACGTGGCTCAACGTGTTGAAGGCTCACAGGTGAGCACTGAACTATAGTGTAGGTAGATTATGGCATTGAATATTGCATCTATACTAAATACCACTTGAGGGCGAAAACGCCGGACGTGTTTAGGACGTGGCTCAACGTGTTGAAGGCTCACAGGTGAGCACTGAACTATAGTGTAGGTAGATTATGGCATTGAATATTGCATCTATACTAAATACCACTTGAGGGCGAAAACGCCGGACGTGTTTAGGAAGTGGATCAACGTGTTGAAGGCTCACAGGTGAGCACTGAACTATAGTGTAGGTAGATTATGACATTGAATATTGCATCTATACTAAATACCACTTGAGGGCGAAAACGCCGGACGTGTTTAGAAAGTGGCTCAACGTGTTGAAGGCTCACAGGTGAGCACTGAACTATAGTGTAGGTAGATTATGGCATTGAATATTGCATCTATACTAAATACCACTTGAGGGCGAAAACGCCGGACGTGTTTAGGACGTGGCTCAACGTGTTGAAGGCTCACAGGTGAGCACTGAACTATAGTGTAGGTAGATTATGGCATTGAATATTGCATCTATACTAAATACCACTTGAGGGCGAAAACGCCGGACGTGTTTAGGACGTGGCTCAACGTGTTGAAGGCTCACAGGTGAGCACTGAACTATAGTGTAGGTAGATTATGGCATTGAATATTGCATCTATACTAAATACCACTTGAGGGCGAAAACGCCGGACGTGTTTAGAAAGTGGCTCAACGTGTTGAAGGCTCACAGGTGAGCACTGAACTATAGTGTAGGTAGATTATGGCATTGAATATTGCATCTATACTAAATACCACTTGAGGGCGAAAACGCCGGACGTGTTTAGGACGTGGCTCAACGTGTTGAAGGCTCACAGGTGAGCACTGAACTATAGTGTAGGTAGATTATGGCATTGAATATTGCATCTATACTAAATACCACTTGAGGGCGAAAACGCCGGACGTGTTTAGGACGTGGCTCAACGTGTTGAAGGCTCACAGGTGAGCACTGAACTATATTGTAGGTAGATTATGGCATTGAATATTGCATCTATACTAAATACCACTTGAGGGCGAAAACGCCGGACGTGTTTAGGACGTGGCTCAACGTGTTGAAGGCTCACAGGTGAGCACTGAACTATAGTGTAGGTAGATTATGGCATTGAATATTGCATCTATACTAAATACCACTTCAGGGCGAAAACGCCGGACGTGTTTAGGACGTGGCTCAACGTGTTGAAGGCTCACAGGTGAGCACTGAACTATAGTGTAGGTAGATTATGGCATTGAATATTGCATCTATACTAAATACCACTTGAGGGCGAAAACGCCGGACGTGTTTAGGACGTGGCTCAACGTGTTGAAGGCTCACAGGTGAGCACTGAACTATAGTGTAGGTAGATTATGGCATTGAATATTGCATCTATACTAAATACCACTTGAGGGCGAAAACGCCGGACGTGTTTAGGACGTGGCTCAACGTGTTGAAGGCTCACAGGTGAGCACTGAACTATAGTGTAGGTAGATTATGGCATTGAATATTGCATCTATACTAAATACCACTTGAGGGCGAAAACGCCGGACGTGTTTAGGAAGTGGATCAACGTGTTGAAGGCTCACAGGTGAGCACTGAACTATAGTGTAGGTAGATTATGGCATTGAATATTGCATATATACTAAATACCACTTGAGAGCGAAAACGCCGGACGTGTTTAGGACGTGGCTCAACGTGTTGAAGGCTCACAGGTGAGCACTGAACTATAGTGTAGGTAGATTATGGCATTGAATATTGCATCTATACGAAATACCACTTGAGGGCGAAAACGCCGGACGTGTTTAGGACGTGGCTCAACGTGTTGAAGGCTCACAGGTGAGCACTGAACTATAGTGTAGATAGATTATAGCATTGAATATTGCATCTATACTAAATACCACTTGAGGGCGAAAACGCCGGACGTGTTTAGGACGTGGCTCAACGTGTTGAAGGCTCACAGGTGAGCACTGAACTATATTGTAGGTAGATTATGGCATTGAATATTGCATCTATACGAAATACCACTTGAGGGCGAAAACGCCGGACGTGTTTAGGACGTGGCTCAACGTGATGAAGGCTCACAGGTGAGCACTGAACTATAGTGGCTGTAGATTAGGCATTGAATATTGCATCCATACTAATGTTATAAATGAAAGTGGTATAAAAAAACCTAACTGTACTGACATCATGTGATGGTACAAATATTTTACATGCCCATCGTATAGCGGATTGTAGATGGTAAAAATTTGTAACTAAGACCTATAATGTATGTACCTGCAATCAAACAAATAAACTATTATGATTATGTGTCGGTCTGTCCGTCTGCTACGTTTTCACGGCTTATCTGTTCAACCTATTTTGATGAAATTTGGCATAGGGATAATTTGTATCCCGGGGCATTGTATCATGGGACATAGGCTTTCCCGTAAAATCCCGTGGAATAATAAACAATAGGCATGATGCCTGATTTTGAGAAATGGTCAGATTATGTTCGGAAGTATCTACTATTTCGAAAAAATATATTATTTCTGCAGAAATTTAAGGTTTGGTAGATAAAATTGCCATTTGAAATTTTAATTTTAAAATTCGCGCCAAAACGCGCGCCGTTGTCATGGCGCCGTTTGTGACGTCACTATTGTTTTTACCAATGTACTCTGTGCAGTGTGCAGTAAGCAATAGTGTGATTGTCAAAGCTCGAAAACAAACAATTGTGACGTCATTCGCTTTTGGTGTTTAATCCAATATGGCGGATTGCTGTATTTTATAGTTTTATTTTATTAAAATAAATAGCAATCTCATTCGAAATAGATAATTAAATACGTTTTTTATAATCCATGAATCCTATTTCATTAGATAAATTCATAATTTAATTGATTCTTGGTTACTGTCATCATGCCTATTGCTAATAATAAATGACGAGTGCGGATGCGTAAACAAACCTAATCCACGCGAACGAAGTCGTGGGCTTCATCTATTCATTGTGTATTTTGTTTTTAATGCGAGGCAGCTGCACAACTTATAGGCTTTAGTATATTTAAGGCTAGCACATTCTCGAACTTAAGTGCGTTTTTAGCAATTATATTGTGAGAAAACCTGCTTGCCTGAGAGCTCTTCATAATATTTTCAGAGATTTTGTGTGACGGATCACACTCAGGCTTTAGCGTAGTCAAGTCCAATCCCCTTCCAGTTCTATGTCTACTACCTACAATGGCTTAACGATTCGTATTAAACTAGTTGTCTGCGCTTAAAAACTTATTATACTTAACGTATGCTTTCAGATCAGATAATTAGTATTCCTTAATAACTCTTTGCAGGTTATATAGACAGCATTTGCTGACGTTTGGTGCGCGAGAATCAGTTCCTAAAATCCACGCCCCTCTCGAAGATCTACCTCCTACTGACACATCATCGCGTAAGTATTGAAATGAAATGCTTTGTAAGCATTCAAATCTTGTGGATTGATCCTTGTGATAACAGTAGTTAAAGATTTCTCCCCTTTTTTAAATTAATATCTAATCCTTAATTAATTCTACTTTCGTAGATGCTTCCGATTTAAGCACCTTGGAAAGCTCTTTGGAGTTCGTACAAGATCATTGGGAAGTTCCCCAGATGCTGGCCTATCCACTTTTAACTCTTCCTCCTGACATTTATGATTTTACCCCCAAATCTGATTATCCTCCTAATATAAATGAAACTTGGGTTTATAATAGTAATAACAATCAACTCGTGCCTATCGCATACAGTCCCTTTGAATATCAAAATTATACAATCGAAACCCACAAAAGTTTGTCTTCAATAAATTATGTCCAAGAAACATACGAACAAATTGTGACAAAAAATGTTGATGAATCGTTAGTCACTTCTGTTCGGACTACTGATGCTGAGAAACAAATGCATAGTACCGACCTGGAATTCAATTTTAAGTCTCCTGATATTAATATGTCCTCATTAATGGGAAAATATTCTCTGGAATCGCCTTATCAAAGAGCATATTCTTTAACCAGTGTTAATGAAGAGTTACTAAAAACAGATATGGAATTTAAAAATATAAAAAATGACAGTAGTAACAGGAAAAGATCGCATGAAATTAAAAATACGCAGAATGTTTTCTTTCTCTCTCGAATGAATCGGGCGCTAGGTAATCCAGTTATCAGAAAAAGCAAAAAATCTACCAACCTTGTCAAATACAAGAATTTGCTAGACGAACCGCCTCTTAAAAAGTCATTAAATAAATTTATGATATTGGGAAAGTACAGTAAAGGGTCTAGAGCTGTTGAAATAGAAAATATAGGCGAATATGAATCTCCAGTAAAACATATAAACATTCAAGTTAAAGTAGACAATACTGAACATAAAGGACTGCAAAACACATTGACTGTTTCAGATTATGATGCTATTGCAGAAAAACTTATGATTTCAATTTTTGAAAACTTCAGAAATTGTAATGAATCAAATAAAAATGTGAATATAAAAACATATTTAAACCAGATTGTAAAAGAGCTGTATGATATAAAACTAGAACGCTCTAACATTCATCCAGTTAAGAATTTATTCAGATGTTTACTAGAATATTGGTTAAATAATACTTCATCTCCAAACTTCAAGCAAATAAATCAAAATACAAAATCGATAGAAAGACAATCCAATAAATATTTTACTAAAGATGAAACAACATCTAAGTCTGTGATAGCGAGTGTCACAAAAGCTATCCAATTTCACGGCATGATCAAAGCAAAAAAAAGTGATGTAAACTTTCAATGCAAAGGCAAGAAATGTAAACTGCCCTTCAAAGCTAATGACAGTTTCGAGAAAGAAAGACGCATCCAAGAACTTGAAAGAATCTTGAAAAACACCGTATATGTATGTGAAACCGTGCGTAGTGGCCACAATAGAGAAGATGACATTAAAATAACTAAAACACTTATTGACAATCTCGATAAATTATCAAATCAAAAAACAACAGAGCAGACAAATGAAGGAGTTCCTTTTGAAAATTCGAATCCTTCTAATGAATTACCAAAGATACAAGAAACGATAAATCATCTCATTAGTGAAACATCCATACCCCCTGATTTTGCTAAAGAATTTTTAACAGCATATTTAGATTTGTTGCATGAGAATGAAAATGCTCGTGATAGTGATTCGACTACAGAAGAAGATCAGGTGTATGAATGTGGACCCAAATGTGATGTTCAAGCTGAATCTATACAAAAGAAAGTTTCAATTAGCATATCAACCAATGAAATTGTGAATGAAAATGTTAAACTAAATACAAAGAGTCTTGTTGACCCTGGTCAGTTATATTTAAAGGACGTTCTGGACAAAATAACTACTATGTTTTCTACAAAAGACAAAAATAAAACTACAAATCAAACTCCCGTTTGCAAGGTCAAAGAATGGGATGGTGTGAAATTCCCTAAAACTACAAGAGATGAGTTAGGAAATGTTAGAACAGGCAATTGTAATGAAAGTTCTGTAATTATAGACATTTCAAAATATAATTTAGAACACATTTCAATGACAAATAACTCTACTAACAAAGGAATGGCGTCAATTACGATGAAATTAAAAGAAAAACCACCAAATGCTGGTGAACATAAACCGATCAATCTTAATTTAAAATTTGCTGAAAAGCATTCTGACATTGAATTAAATACAGAAGACTGCTTTCTTATCGATGTAACCGATTCTAACAAACTTTTTAATGCAAATTCTATGAATCCCTGTTCTGTTTTTCAAAATCCTTTCATTGGCAATGATAATTACGTAAAAAATGATGGCATAGAATTAAGTCCATATAAAAGCAGCATAGATAGTTGTGATAATAACATTAACTTTCACCAAATCGAGCTGAATCCGTCTGTAAGTGATGGTACATCTAAAGCAAATCGTCCAGATACGCCTTTTATAGATAGTAAAGCATGTCATGCATTCAATGACGATAACAACTTTGGGCAAGTAGATCAAAACACAATGCAAAATGTCATTTCTGAACCCGGCCCTTTAGACACGGTTGTCGATGAAGATCCTAAATCAGTTTATATTTTGTCTTTAAAAAGATCTGCACTGGCATCTAAGTTTCAGTCTAACAAAAGGGATACGAAAAGTAATGAAAATACAGCTCGTTCACCGGAAGAAGAACCTAGTTGTTCTTCACCTAGATATTATCAAGAAGACATAACAATTTTGGAAAAGATGCCTAAATTGATAGATGAGAAATTTATCCTACAACTTTTAGAAAATGTATGTGCCCTGTCCAAAAACTTGCCTACTTTACATAAAGATATCAACAGTTTATATTTGAAATTGCGTAAAAAACACGAAAAACTCCTTATGAATTGCAATAAAGTTCAGGGTGTAGGACTTTTAGGTAAAATTTATAATGCCGACATAAATATGAAAAGTACAGAACAAAATGAAAAACAATTTGATGAAAAAATATACTCTGTAGCTATCGCAAATGCTTCGGATAACACTACTAACACTAGCAATTATGTAATTGAAACAAAATCCATTGACGTTGCTGTAAGTGGTTGTGCTATAACGAATAATCGTTTGGATAAAAGTGTGCAAGTTGATATCGCCCTAAATATTAATGGCAAAGAAAATATAGTCGATTTAATGAAGGTGTTTGACCGAGGTAACCGTACAAACAGTACCCAAACAGAAACATTTTCTAGTCTGTACAGCGAAGCACTAATTAGAACTATAGAGAGGGCAACTTCGAACTACAAACAAACAAGAGATTGTGCAGTTGGTACAAAACGAGTAGTTAAAAGCATATTTGATAGCTCGGAAAGCTTCCGGTTCTGTAGTTCAGACTTCCAGGATAGAGCAATAAAGATAATAAACTATGAGAAAGAGATACAAGCTGATCAAGTTAATGCAAAACCTAAAAAGGAAAGGAAACAGTTGCCTAAAGGAAGGCATGAATTAATCAAAAATACCACTCATCTGTCTCCCTCTTTTAAAGCGAGTACTCAATCTCAGACAGACAAGAAGTGGAGTTGGTTGAAAGACAAGATCGGACATAAAAATTACAATATTTATCAATTACTCGTCGATCAGAACTGTTATGAAGCTAAAAAATCATGTTCGGTACAAAACGCCTCATCTTCTTTGAAGCTTGAAAATAGTGACGATCTTAAAACTATATTCAGATGTTCTAGCGACCCTTCCTATTGTTCCGGTTAGTTTATCCCTTTCCTTATATTATCCGACTCCATACATGGCCGAGTATTGAAACGTCAATGAATTATTTACCCTCACAATCATTACTATGAAATCTCACAGCGTATTCGTACGCACAGTGTACGTTCCGCCAATCAGAATATTGAAAATTGACGTGACACTTCAGTATTTATCAATATGATTGGTGGAATCTACGCTATGCTTTCGGAGTTCGAACTTTGGATGCACCATGAGACTTTACAGTATTTCATGTTTGTGAAAAAGGGAGTTAGTGGCTAGTATCTCAGTCATTAAGTCAAGATTCTGTGACTTCTCTCTTTCTCGCTGAAACCTATACCCGTTTGCATTACCAATGCCTAGGAACATCTATGTAGGTGACAGTAATTGGGTATTTGACTACTATCGAAATAAATAATTTTTAATTGATAGAGGATCTCCCAAAAGTCGTAATATCCACGTCCCCTGATAGTTTTATGTTGAATAACCATTTTAAACAATCGATTAAAATAAAAAAGTGCGTCGAACTTTAATGACGTCATATTTCAGAATTTCATATATAACCCATACTTAGGACGCGTTATGACGTTTGAATAAAAGTTGTTGATTTGACTTTTTGTCAAATACCCAATTGTACGTGAAAACTGTCACCATCGGTGTAAGGTATTTATTAAAATTACGGCATTGATGGTGAAAACGGGCATTACCTTGCCGAACGTTTCAATACTTGCGCTAATAAAGCATATCATCCATTATAGGTACAGCTCGATAAAATCTTTTTGGCTTCTTAGAAGTAAGGAAAGGAAATACCTTTATCCCGCAGACAAATATTTAACATACAATTGTACATAAGAATATGTTGTCTTAGAACAAACAAGTCGAACAAACATTTTGCGTATCAGAAAATCATCGGGATGATATCTCTTAAACCGTATTCGCGCTACCTTCTCAGCCGCCAAAAAGATTTCTAACTATGTATATGTCACCGTATGATTGTAAACGGTAGATTATAATCTAACTCGCGAAATTGGAAACTGTCGAAAGATTACAACTATTATTAATCAGAAAAATTAAGATTAGAAAAATTTAACGCATTATTTTTCGGTAGATTGTAATCTGTTAGGTATATTAACGCAAACAACCTAAGCTTATTTATGTCGAACCCTAACCTAACCTACAAGAAACAGACAAGAAAACGTAAATACAATGAATATTTCAAAAATTTACACTCTGAACATTGAACGGTTCACAATCTTTCGACAGTTTACAATTTCGCGAGTTAGATTATAATCTAACGGTTTTTACAATCTTACGGTGATATATATTATAAAATAGATTTTTCTGTGTGTGTTGGTATTATTTTCAATTAACTTGTTTGTAAAATAAGCATGTGTCCATCAAACTTATCTGACTCGGTGTCCATATTTGAACTGAATTTTATGCCTGTTTAGTTATTATTTTAATTTTATACTAGTGACGCTGTCACCGGGTCAGATAAATTTGACGGACTATAAATGAAAATTGAGGAGTAGTTTGAACTGAATAGTGTGGTAGATAATAACCCTGTTTTATCTTTAGTTAGTTTTTCAAAAAATTGTCTGGTTTACCCCCATATTTTCCTTGATAATTTCTTTAATATCATGGTTGATAGAGATGTTGTCAACGATATTCAATAAAATATATGAATCCAGTATAAAAATGTGCTGGTGTGCTTGTTTATCATTAAAAATAACTGGCAAATTTTGAAGCGTCTGATGTTAACATATTTGCCCTCTTATCAATCATGATACCGTCTTTTACTTCATGTACTTCTTCCTTTCCTCAGTGGTGAAATTGACAAATAAGGACTTTTCAAACATGAATACGTTATTTCAATTAACGCTTTGGTATTTCAATAGAAAAGCCGTGTTGATGCTACATTAGTCCTTTAGCACGCTGTAACGATACAATTACGCCTTTATATCTTAGCAGATAAGGCGTTCGTTTGCTAAAGGCTCTAATCAAACGTTCAATATATACACGCTACTATCATCGGCACGATAAGGGTGCCTTTCCACCAGAGATGTGGTACATTGCTGAGCTTAGGACGTGTGTCAAAACCAACATTAGGAGCACTAGATCAACATCTAGCGATCTAAGCTTTTTTTTTATCCACTACAAGTTAGCCTTCCACTACAAGTTAGCCTGCGATCTCACCTGATGGTAAGTGAAGATGCAATCTAAGATGTTAGCGGGCTAACCTGTTAGGGATACGGTAGGGTACCCCTATTCGGTTTCTATACGGCATCGTACCGGAACGCTAAATCGCTTGGCGGCACGTCTTTTACCGGTAGTCTGGTAACTAGCCACGGCCGAAGCCTCCCACCAGGCCAGACCAGGGAAAATTCAGAAATTATAAATTTCCAAGCCCTGCCGTTGACCGAACCCGGGACCTCCGCACGTTAGGACAACAGCACTCAACACTGCGCCACGGAGGTCGTCAAAATGAAGCTATGAAAGTCAAGATAGATAGATAAATACTTTAAGAATACAAAAAGTACAGTTACCTAAAAACTACGTATGCAACGGCGGCCATATTGCTTACAGCGCTCTTTAAGCGCTGCTATTGGTGGATTCTTGACACACATCCGTAGCTTAGCATCTCTTGTGGAAACGCACCCTGTTTCCGGGTGGGTTTTCGACACACATCGGTAGCTAATAGGCCTATTACACTGCACTACAGGGACCCATACACTTGAATCAGTGTAATGCAATAAGAATTAGGGAGTAAGGGTCCCTAAACTGGTCCGTATTGCTGTGTAATAAGCGACGCTCTAACTAGCTCTAATAGGCCTATTACACTGCACTTTCTACAGGGCCCTGTGGTAAGGGTGGGCGTGGCCGCTAGGTAGAGCGTCGCTTATTACACAGCAATAAGGACCAATTTAGGGACCCTTACTCCCTAAATCTGATTACACTACACTGATTCAAGTGGAAGGGGCCCTCTTTTCACAGGGCCTATAACTAGTAATAGGCCTATTAGCAAAGTAGCGCATAATGTCTTGTGCAAACGTCGCTCGAATCAAAAGCCAGTCCTTATTAGTCAACCCGTGCCCATTGCGTTAGGTCACATTAGTCCCACCGGTGCGGCGCGCGCTCCTCAAGCGGGCTTCGTGTCCGGCACGCCGGGCGGGCGGCTGGCCGGCTGGCGTGTCGGTATGTGATAACATCCTCAGATATCAGCCGACTGCGCTGGAGATAAATAAATAATAATTTATTCATGAGAATATAGGTGACATAAAGTTGACATGTTGACATGTTGACATGTGACATGTGTGGTGGCGTGCTCTCCAAAAGGCCTAATTTATTCATGAGAATATAGGTGACATAAAGTTGACATGTTGACATGTGTGGTGGCGTGCTCTCCAAAAGGCCTAATTTATTCATGGGAAAATAGTTGACATAAACTTGACATGTTGACACGTTGACATGTGACATGTGTGGTGGCGTACTCTCCAAAAGACCTAATTTATCAATTCAATTCTTGGTTTTATGGCTTGCGTTTGTACCAAATGGGTACAATATACCTCGCCAATGACGCGTGGAATGGAGGAGACACGCTATAGAGCTGGGAGGTTCTAAGTGTCCAGCTTTTAATTCTAATTTATTCATGAGAATATAGGTGACATAAAGTTGACAAGTTGACATGCTGACATGTGACTTGTGTGGTGGCGTGCTGTCCAAAAGGCCTAATTTATTCATTACAATAAAAATACGACTTTATAAAAACGCTGAACGTAAAGCAACTTTCCTGACGAGATAAAAAAATATGGGGCGCGTTTTCGTGAATTGAGGAGATGTAAAGTGTACAATCGCTTTCGTGTCTCACCTAGGGCAACGGGTCTGCGAGTCAAATTTATCTACACGACAATGTTCACCACGTTAAGGGTCAGTATTGCGTCGTATCGGAACATGGACATTGTGAAATAAACTTGTAATGCCTGCTTCTAGGCTTAGTAAAACTAGCAATTCATTTGTTGGAAACAGTGTCCGCTTCTACAATAAGCTCCCAGAAGACATGTTAAAGATGTCTCTGAATAAGTTCAAAGTTGATGTAAAACGTAAACTCATTGATAAAACCTTATTACCATGTAAAGGACTACTTAAACGACAAGGAGGCTTGGCAATAATTTGCTCTATGGCTCTGATAGTTCTTTAGTTAAGATGATTTGTGAGATGGTGATAATAAAAAAAAACTCGGCTGAGTTTGTTGTAGGCTCTTCTCAGACCAGGGCGCGTTTGGAACCCACGTAGCTTTAGTTTTAAGATACCGTAACCAATTATCACCATCATGTTTTATAAATAAGTAATTTTTAACGTGTACCTACAGTGTACCTATATTGAATAAATGATATTGAGTATTGAGTGGGACTGAACGTAACAGGACACTGGGCACATAAGCAGACTAGACATTCTAGGAGATTTGCTGTCCCATGGGACGGCAGACGCAACCGGGTAGAAATCAGTAGCAGGACCGAACGTTTTACGTTGCCTCCGAGGTATGGAGGTGAATAATTTCATGGAATCAAAAAGTCGTAACTCACAGATCAACGCCCAGCTAAAACCATCAGACCTAGAGAGCTGAAATTTTGCACAGACAAGATTTTTCCGAGAGCGAAACCGCAAGCGGTCGTTGATGTAAATATATTCCTGCAAATGTAGACTATAATGCATGTCTTTGGTTTGTGAATGAGCTTTGTTTTTGTTAATATTCCTCACATATAACTTTCCTATGAATGACGATGCCTCCCCCAAATAATGCTTGTATCGTATCCCATTATTTGGGGCATTACTGCTCTTCACTGAACCTCATAAGGTGCAGGTTTTATCTGCTCTCAAAGCCAACTCAGGCACGGGACTGAAACACCGTCCACTTTCTAACTCCGGCAACATTTAACCAAAAATACAGTTTACTTAGATATTTTTCTCGAGAAGCAGTTGAACAGTGAAAAACTTACAGAAACATACAACAGACCAACATACTTTCGCATTTATAACATTGGATGTTTACAAAGAAGGTTACTACCCTCTAGGACAACTGATTACCCGTTGTCCTAGGTGAGTGAGCAACAGAAGCGATGCGATGCCATAGAAAACAGGCGACTTTTGACGACCTCCGTGGCGCAGTGTGTAGCTCTGTTGTCTTAACGTGCGGAGGTCCCGGGTTCGATCCCCGGTCAGGGTCAATATTAATAATAATTTCTTGAATTTTGCCTGTTCTGGCCTGGTGGGAGGCTTCGGCCGTGGCTAGTTACCACTTTTAGCGTTCCGGTACGGTGCCATGTACAAACCGAACAGGGGTATGGGTTTAATATAACTGCCATGCCCCTAACAGGTTAGCCCGCTACCATCTCAGATTGAATCACTTACGGTGAGATCCCAGTCAAGGGCTAACTTGTAGTGGATTAAAAAAAAAACGTATCTACGCGCAACGTCTGTCATTTTCTATGGCGTCCCATGGTGTCGTATAGCGTCGCTTGTTTCGCTCACCTAGGACAATGAGTTATAGGCCCATCACACTGCACTTTTCACAGGGATCCTTACACTTGGATCAGTGTAGTGTAATAAGATTTAGGGAGAAAGGGTCCCTACATTGATCCTTTTTGCAGTGTAATAAGCGACGCTCTTAATTGCGGCCACAGGGCCTTGTGGAAAGTGCAGTGTAATAGGCCTATTAGTTCGAATGCACATGAATGGCCTATTAGTTCGCCGTCTGTCATTTTCTATGGCGTTACATGGCGTCGTATAGCGTCGTATAGCGTCGTATAGCGTCGTTTAGCGTCGTATAGTGTCGTTTAGCGTCGTATAGCGTCGTTTAGCTCACTCAGGACAATGAGTTAGTTCGAATGCACATGAATGAACGTCGTAATGCGTGTGACAGAGTCTGGTGGCCCGCTGGAGAGCGTGTCCCGAGAGCTGGGGCAAGCGCAACTGTCGCTGCAGCAGTTGCAGGGCTACGTCGACGCGCTCGAGCTCCACCAACAGGCGCACCACGACACTGACGTGAGTCAACCCTAGCCGTTGTTGTACTACCCGCACTTTTATTTTTTATATGACTGCCTGAAAAAAGGAGTATATTGTTTTCAGGGTTCATGTATGTATGTATGTATGTATATGAGTTTGTATATTCCACCATAACTTCTATACGCCTGAACCGATTTTGATAAATGGTATATTATAGTACATGTATGTAATTAATAGGGCTTAGGGCTCTTACCCAGTAGGGCTAGGATGCGCACAACGAGTAAAATTAAGTATATCTACCCGTTATCTCTATTTGTCTAACGAAGCTGACATGGTTTCACATAATATGACTCGTCTGGTTACTTCAAAAGTAGAGATAAAAGTAATATTTTTATCTGTGGTATTTTTCACTGGCTGAAAAAAAGGTGTATATTGTTTTCAGGGTTCATGTATGTATGTATGTATGTGAATTTGTATATTCCACCATAACTTCTAAAAGCCTGAACCGATTTTGATAAATGAGGTATCGTTAGAATCCCTAGCTTATTCCGGGTGACATAGGCTAGTAAATTTAAAAAAAAAATATTGGGTGACCATTAAAGACTAAAGTTGAAATTTTTTTTCGAAAATAAGGTTAACTATATAATCATCATCTAGAAAATGATGAGTAGATTCCAAAAATATATAGCACTATAGTGCAATATCCAGTGATTCACAAAAAATATCGTTAATAAAAATGTGAATAAGATTCTAATTTAACTAGATTAATTTAGAATTTTAACTTTTTAGTTTGTTTTTGGCAGGGCAGTAGTGTTTTTTAATTTTGTTAATTATGACTTGTTATTGTAGGCCTTCTTCTTATTGTTGTTGTGTCCTGGGATTATTTTCCGCACTTGGACGCATGCGTCCGCTTTGCGTGAATTATAGGCCTATTACACTGCACTTTTCACAGGGACTTTACACTTAAATCAGTGTAGTGTAATAAGATGTAGGGTCCCTAAATTGGTCCTTATTTATTAGCGGCCTTAACTAACTAGCGGCCACGCCCACCCTTACCACAGGGCCCTGTAAAGTAAAAGTGCAGTGTAATAGGCCTATAAGTCCTCAAAACTGACCACAATTGTGGAGGCCAATTTTTTTTTATTAGCCCTCAAAACTCAAAAAACATTAACTAAACGAGAAAAAAAACAACGAAAATAAAAACTAAAATGTAACACTTGATTACAACTTGAGACCATCGTTTAGGACATGTTTGTACTCAAGTGTGCTTCTGGGGCTGCTTTATGTATCAAGCGCAACTGTCTTTACAACAGTTGCAGGGCTATAACAGACGTGAGTCAACCCTAGCTGTACTCCTTCCCACAATTTATTACGACCTCGACGACTTGAGACCATCATTTAGGACATGTTTGTACTCAAGTGCACTGGGGATGTCTGGGGCTGCTTTTAGGGTGTATGAATTTATGTATCAAGTGCAACTGTCTTTAAAACAGTTGCACTGCTATAACTGACGTTAGTCAACCCTAGCTGTCCTCCTTCCCGCACTTTATTACGACCTCGACGACTTGAGACCATCATTTAGGACATGTTTGTACTCAAGTGTGCTAGGGCTGTCTGGGGCTACTTTTAAGGTGTATACATATTTTATGTAACAAGCGCAACTGCATCAAGTGCACTGGTGCTGTCTGGGGCTGCTTTTAGGGTGTATGAATTTATGTATCAAGCGCAACTGTCTTTACAACAGTTGCACTGCTATAACTGACGTGAGTCAACCCTAGCTGTCCTCCTTCCCGCACTTTATTACGACCTCGACGACTTTAGACCATCATTTAGGACATGTTTGTACTCAAGTGCGCTAGGGCTGTCTGGGGCTACTTTTAGGGTGTATACGTATTTTATGTAACAAGCGCAACTGCCTCTGCATCAGTTGCAGGTCTACCTGTATGAGTTTTCCTAGCTTTTGTTGTTCTGATTAGGTTCTTACGCTTTATTGCGATAACCAAGTAACAAGAAGCTACATGTTTTTAGCAAAATTAAAAAGATTACATAATATGATTTATGCGCACAGCATAATTTTGTACGGCGATCTTTGCTTTCAAGTTTACAAGCATTAACATAGACGTGTCACACGACATACTTCCCTATCCCTTTTCTCGAAAAGCGTTAATCCTATTCCTTTGCTCGAAAAGTGTGAAGCCTTTTGAGCGACGTTACTTGAAGTGGACATTTAATACAATCTCAAAAAACTTAAAATCAGATATAAAATGGTAGTTTAATGTTGATCAATATTGTTTCCAGATGAATAAAATAACAAAAGTGGAAGTTGATGCGTTGTAATAATTATTTATCCAACGAAGCATGAAGATAGCTCATTGTTTTTGGTAAAAATTATATTACAGTTTATTGAATCGACAAAATAAGTAGTCCCTATGACTGCCAATATTTTTTTTAATTAGTAGGTAAATTTTATATTGTCACTAGATGATGCCCTCGACTTCGTCCGCGTGGATTAAGTTTCTATTCCCGCGGGAACTCCTTAATTTTCCGGGATAAAAAGTGGTAGTAGTAGAAGGATATGTCCTTCCCCGGAATAAAATCTACTTCTATACCAAATTTCATCAAAATCAGTTGAAAGGATGGACCGTGAAAGCGTAGCAGACAGACAGACACTTTCGCATTTATAGTATCCGTATGGACCTATCTGTTTTTTTTTGTTTGGAATAAATCCAATTAAATAAATATAATTGGAATCGGTTTTGTTCCGAATAGGGGTATGGGTTTAATATAACTCTGCCATGCCCCTAACAGGTGAGCCCGCTACCATCTTAGACTACATCATCACTTACCATCAGGTGAGATCGCAGTCAAGGGCAAACTTGTAGTGGTTAAAAAAGAAATGAACGTGTCCTTATCTCTTTTACTAATCAGGTATCACTGGAGGGCGCATCCCCTAGTGTCAAAAAAGACCGCCGCAAATTCGGCCTGCGCAAAAAGAAATCTAGCAACAAATGTGCCTCCGTAGAACTCGCCCCTCCACACATGGACCCCTCCAATTCTCATATGGTGAGATCGCTATTATTAAACACTAGTCGAATAGGGATGTTGTCTATATCAAAAATAAATTATTTCCAACTGATTATTAGATAATATATAGAGGGTCTTCCAAGAGACCTGAAATTCACATCCTCGGTTAGTTTTAGATAACCATTTTACAATATGGATTAAAGAAAAAAGTGCGTTGTAATTTGATGATGTCACAACTGTGAATTTCATACAACTTCCATACTAGAAGTGCGTTTTTATACGACTGCCTGAAAAAAGGAGTATAGTAGTATTGTTTTCAGGGTTCATGTATGTATGTATATATGTGAGTTTGTATATTCCACCATAACTTCTATACGCCTGAACCGATTTTGATAAATGTGGTATCGTTAGAATCCCTAGCTTATTCCGGGTGACATAGGCTAGTAAAATTAAAAAAAAATTGATGGGGTGACCATGGTCCCGCATTAAAGACTAAAGGTGGAAAAAAAAATATTCGAAAATAAGATTAACTATAAAATCATCATCTAGAAAATGATGAGTAGATTCCAAAAATTTATAACACTATAGTTCAATATCCAGTGATTCACAAAAAAAAATATAATTTAATAAAAATGTGAATAAGATTAACTAACTAGATTAATAAAGTTTAACTAGATTAACTTTTTAATTCGTTTTTTGGCAGGGCAGTCGTTTTTTAATTTTATTAATTATGATTAAGTTTGAAAAAGAGTTGCTGATTTGATTGAGTTGTCATCATCCCTATTATCCGTTTGACAAAGGATTACGATTACAATTTCCTTACACTGTTGGGGGGTAGACAAATAAATTAATAAATCAATTTTTTTTGTAGGCTCTCTCCGCCCTCACAGCGCCGCCGTCCCCGGGGGGCGGGGCCTCGTCCATCCCCGCCTCCGCAGCCTCGCTCCCTATTGGTGAGTTTTATTGCGTCTCTTTCTAACATATACACTTCTCTGTTGCCTACCTTTTACACGTAGTGTTGCCTGCTCGTTATATGTATATGTTTAACTGTAAAATGTACGTTCAATTCAATACGACATTGCGACAGTAGCAAATCTTGCGCGATCGTGTAGAAACCGTATAGGGGTATGGTATATATAACTGCCATGCCCCTAACAGGTTAGCCCGCTACCATCTTAGACTGCATCATCGCTTATAATCAGCTGAGATCGCAGTCAAGGGCTAACATGTAGTGGTTAAAAAAAAAGAGCTTGATTAAAATTCTTGATTAGCCTCATTGTTTGGCTATCACTCTCTCTTTGCGTCGTATTCCTCATTACTAAGGGTTGTGTCCCCTTTCTAGTAAACTCATCATGGTCGGAGTTTTCTTTGGTGTTTGCCTATAGCTGTCAGTAAGCCCGCCATTTTGAATTTATCACGTGACGCGGACGGTATGAGGCGTGGTTAACTTTTGAACAGGGTAATTTGTCGCGTTTGTATATGTCACCGTAAAATTGCAAATAAACTGTCAGATTGCAATCTAACGCTTTTTATCTCTATAGATCGTATACTGTCGACAGATTGTGAACCGTTCAGTGTTCTGAGTGTCAATTTTTGAAATATCCATTGTTTTTAAGTTTCCTTGTCGCTTTCTTGTAGGTTAGGTTAGGGTTCGCAATAAATATAATCAGGTAGGCAGGTACTTAGGTTCTATCGAGTTAATATACCTAACAGATTAGAAGCTACTGAAAAATAATGCGTTAAATATAATCTTTCGACAGTTTACAATTTCGCTATATAGATTACAATCTAACGGGTTTCACAATCTTACGGTGATTTATAGACTGTTATTCCTGGAGTCCTAATTAATGAAAATTCTTTTAAAACCTCTGCTCGTATTGAATTCTCCGTACACATAAATAACTTTACGCATTTATTTCTAGTTAAAAGAACCCCGAATATGAAAATACAATGCACTGCATAGAAAAAAAAACACAGAATGTTCAAACCTGATTACAAGAATATTGTCCAATTTAATATTTATTGTATGTTTAAAATCCTGTTCATTTGTCATTTTTATATTATTCTGTTGAATTTATATTCTTTGATAACTGAAGAGCGTTTTAATTTGAGTTGATAACTTTGAAATGATATTGCTTCACAAGGATTCTACGAGATCGGTAAGTCGGCCATTTTGATTTCATGTCATCACAAAATGGCGACGAGTGCACGAAAAGCTATGCGCTTCAATCGTGCTAACAGCTTTTAAAAATATAAGCTGGCATTTAACTAAAGTTAAATTAAGTCTATGTTGACGACCATTTTGATTTCATCACATAAAATGGCGTCATATAATATTAATGCATGAAAAACTATGCCAATCAATCAAATTATCGGCCTAACCGGTAGGATTTTTATTGCAATTAAAAATGCTATTTTGATATCATTCATTGAAAAAAAAAACGCATTTTTCTAACAAGCTATTTCTCTTTTTAACTTTCCAGCGTTTCTATCCAACTTTCTGACCTCTGCTGTAGTTCGTAAGACTATATTTTTTATTTTATTTCGTTTTGGTTCTTAAATTAATCCTTTCTCCATAACCTAACTACATTGCGTGCGGTCATTTAGAAGGTGCATGCGAAGGATGGCATTGCATTTTGTATACATTAGTTATTCATTGAATAAATATTATACTTTTTATTTGTTTTTGATCTTTCTAAATTAAAAAAAAATTATTCAGATCAGACTATCTCATAGTTAGTGTATAGTTATCATCAGAACATCTCAATAGATTTTAGTTCTATTTGGACAGAATACAAAATATTAGACTCAAAATCTGTGTCTTGTGTGATTGTGTTACATAAGATAATTTGATTTCATGATATTATGTAGATCTAAATTCTAAACTTATTAGAAACATAGTTACTTAAATTTCAATTAATATACTTTGTCAAAAGAATTTCCGAAATGATGGTGCAAGTACGAATAGGGCGTTTAATGTATTATGCATACTTATACATGGATATGTGACAAAACGACCTTGTGATAGTTATCATAAACTTTCCAAGTTATCTGAGATAAGGCGCATCTGTTGATTATCTCATTGAACCATCATCTTGTGAGATTCCAAACAGCTGTTTGGTTCCGTTTGATATATAAAATGGTTATACAATATTAGTTAAGAAACCAAATACAAAAATCATGGTTTTTTTTTGTTTCTTTTATAATCGTATTGGAGAATGAATATCCACATATAATTTCTCATTTCGTATATAAGTAACAATCATACATGCATAAAATCCTGAAATGTGTAGTGACAGTGGTGGATTTATCGTGCCGATTGGAAAAATATTGTGTGTGTACATATTGAAACTGTTGAGGGAATGTAAAGAGCAATCCACAAGTGAGTTGTAAATAAGTCTGAGGTTGACCTTTCGGTAATAGATTAGAATTTAGAATTATTGTTGTAGTCATTTTGCACGGAATTTAGTCTTCAACTTTAAATTATAATTTTTCCATTCGTTAATATAGTAATTTGATACTCGTAATTTTCATGTCATTTTACAGTAAATATGGTTTATCTAATGGGGATCAACGCATTTAATATCTAAATTGCATGATTTATAGGTATTGTTTATTCTGTAGCAAGGCAAAATAAACACAAAAAAATATTAGACACATTACGTTTTGTTAATTAGTACTTTTTAGTAATTTCATAGTTGAAAGTCATATAATAGATTGTTTTTATTGTCGAAGAAAACAGTTAATTCACTTGAATTTTCCATACCATAATTAGTAAACCAGCCCCCCCGATTGTCTAAAAGTTGCCGATCAAATCGTCAAAGTTCGGCGTCAAAGTAAAAAAAATCATAATGTCATTGAATTAGAGCTCAATTTCGTGTATCCATTCTCATTTTTCTCTCATTTAGGGTATCGTACATACCTAAACGTATGACAATGGATACACAAAATTGAGCTCTTAATTGTTTGTTTCGAGCTTTGACAGTGACACTATTGTTTACTGCACACTGCACAGAGTACACCGGTAAAAACAATAGTGACGTCACAAACGACGCCATGACGCTCGCGAGCGTTTTGGCGTAAATTTTGAAATTAAAATTTCAAATCGCAATTTTATCCACCAAACCTTATTTTGCTGCTGAAATAAGATATTTTTTCGAAATAGTAGATACTCCCGAACGTAATCTGACCATTTTTCAAAATCAGTCATCATGCTATTAGGGACGATGCCTCTATCAAAAATAAATAATTCCTAACTGATTATTAAATAGAGGGTCTTCAAAAAGACGTAAAATTCACATCCTCGGTTAGTTTTCAGTTTGATAACCATTTTATAATATAGATTAAAGAAAAAAGTGCGTTGAAATTTGACGACGTCACAATTGCGAATTTCATACAACTTTTTTATTTCTTTTTTTTCATCCACTACAAGTTAGCCCTTGACTGCGATCTCACCTGATGGTAAGTGATGATGCAGTCTAAGATGGTAGCGTGCTAACCTGTAAGGGGCATGGCAGTATTCCATATTCCATACTAGAAGAGCGTTTTTAAGTTTGATAAAGAGTTGCTGATTTGATTGAGTTGTCATCATCCCTATTGTGTAGTGTATATAGGCCTATTACACTGCACTTTCCACAGGGCCCTGTGGTAAGGGTGGGTGTGGCCGCTATATAGAGCGTCGCTTATTACACAGCAAAAAGGACCATTTTAGGGACCCTTTCTCCCTAAGTGTTATTACACTACACTGATTCACGTGTAAGGGTCCCAGTGAAAAGTGCAGTGTAATAGGCCTAATAGTCCTTGTCACGAAAGAAGTCCCGTGGCAATCAGTGGAACTAATCAATTTTCTAAGAAGTCCCCTAGGGGCGGCGCTAGCAGTCTGTTTACACAATTTTTATATGTAAAATAGTACTAAGTGTAAGTAGTACATTATCGCACCTCTGAACACGCCATTGTTGGCAGCATGTGCCGCCACCAGACCTCAGTCGTTGCCGGGCGCGGAAGCCCTCAATGCCCCTTCCAGTCTGTGCACCCTGACTCCGGACCAGCAGTTGAGGGAAGACTTCACAGTCCTCGCCAAGGACCTGGTCTGCAGTCTAAAAAACGTTGTGGCGACGCTGGTAAGCATATAATAAAGTTACAGCACCTCTTAACTCTCTCTTACTCTAACTACCTCCCTGGCGCACCGAGACTGATTGATAGTCTCAAAAACAGCACTCTTTCAGAAATTTTTTTACGATATGTGTATCAACATTTTCAACAAGCTACCATTGAAAATAAAAAAGCTTCCAACAAAACAATTTATTTATGTCACCGTAAGATTGCAAAAACCGTTAGATTGTAATCTAACTTGCGAAATTGTAAACTGTCGACAGATTGTGAACCGTTCAATGTTCTGAGTGTAAATTTTTGTATTTTTCATTGTATTTACGTCTTCTTGTCTCTTTCTTGTAGGTTAGGTTAGGGTTCGACATAAATAACCAGGTAGTGCCCGGCCGCAGGCCGTGCACTTAGGTTTTATCGGGTTTATATGCCTAACAGATTACAATCTACGATTGTAGATCAATGCCTTAAATTATAATCCGTCGACAGTTTACAATTTCGCTAGTTAGATTACAATCTAACGGTTTTTGCAAGCTTACGGTGACACATACAAACTTAAAAAATGGTTACTTGCAAATAATTTTTATACAGTGAATGAATTCTTGCAACAAAATACGAGTAACTTAATCGATAAACGAATGTTTCATGAATCGACCTAATTAATTATAGCTAATTGACATAATATTCTTTCTTTTTTTCTATAGACTTAAACATATGATTTAAAATATTATATCAATTAATGTACCTATTTCGAGATTTGTAACATTTTGACATTTAGGTATTAAGTATTTGATATTTATATTTATTTTACATAGACATAGAATAATTGGTTTCGTTCATTATGATTTCAGATTTTTGTTATTCTTTTACTTAATTACTTATAGTAATTTACATGTCAATAGAAATGTCTTATTACAATATTGGAACCCTGGTGGGGCACAGCAAAAAATCGTGTGTGTAGTGTCCTAGTAGAAGTAGAAAGACGGCTGCCTTATTTTTCTTCAAAATAATCATCTAGTTTATAATACACTTTTTCAATTAGAAATGTTTTTAAATAATTGACAAAGGCTGTATTACTCTGCAAAGATTTGATGTGGTCTGGGATTTTCACAGTAGCTGTGACGTGCCTATGGAACTCACTACCTGATAGTATTTTTATGGATAACCCATCTATTCACACATTTAAACTTCGACTGATTCAGCACTATGTTCTCTATCATAATTATTAATAATAATATGTATCTGTTATATCATTATGTATTATATAATATATTTTATGTATTATTTATTTTTATTATTTAGTATGTATATTTTGTGTGTTTATGTAAGTTTATGATATATCTTGTTTCATTCTATCTCATATCTTGTATCTATTCTTCCTCCACAACCTTTCTCACTGCCAAGGGTCACTGGTAGAGATATCATGTAGAGATAAGTGCTTCCTTGTCCACTATGTATGTTTTTACCCTTATTTTATAACTTTTTGGTACAAAAAAAAAATGTTTTAAATAAATTGAATTGAATTGATGTTCTTAAATGTTGTCGATGTTTTGGCTGCAACCTGTTTTGTGTGCCTTCTGCGATAAAACAAAAGTAAAATATAGGTGCGGGAACGAGGGAGGGCTCGGGCGGAGACCGAGAGCACCCCCCTACTGTCCGCGCTTCGCACCGATCTGTCTTCAGCTTTACAACAAAACTCTGGTGAGTAACATATACTTCATCATCATTTTGCGCTTTTTATACGACTGCCTGAAAAAAGGAGTATTAACACTAAGAATTAAAAAAAATGAAAAATTATTAACACTTATTAACAGATATTAGAGACCATAACTTCTATACGCCTGAACCGATTTTGATAAATGAGGTATCGTTAGAATCCCTGGCTTATTCCGGGTGACATAGGCTAGTAAAATTTAAAAAAATGATGGGGTTACCATGGTCCCGCATTGAAGACTAAAGTTGAAAAAAAAAATTCGAAAATAAGATTAAATATATAGTCATCATCTAGAAAATTATGAGTAGATCCCAAAAATATACAGCACTATAGTGCAGTGATTCACAAAAATATCATTAATAAAAATGTGAGTAAGATTTTAATTTAAGTAGATTAATTTAGATTTTTTACTTTTTAGTTCGTTTTTGGCAGAGCAGTCGTGTTTTATAATTTTTTTTTAAATGACTTGTTTGGAGATTAAGGCTACGTCTGCACTGCGAAAAACATTCGCGCGTTTATTTTTTCGCAATTCTGTAACACTAGAAATTATATGGAGGTGTACGCACTTGCGAATAAAGTTAGATAATTTTAACTAATAGGCCTATTACAGCGCCGCTTGTTAGAGCGTCGCTTAGTACACAGCAATAAGGACCAATGTAGGAACCCTTTCTCCCTAAATTGTATTACAGGGTTACAGGCTTCGAGGCCTGGCCTCTTTACCCGGGTGGGGTGCGGGGTAACATTGTGCCCCGGTGAATATCTTGAAGCCAATCGGCTAATAGGCATATTACACTGCACTTTTTATAGTGCCCTGAGGTATGGGCTCAATGATTTGGTTAGTAAAAATCCCGGACTTGACGTTTTCCACACCCCACTGACCCAGCTCACGGAAATAATGAAGTTGTTATTGTAGAATAGGTAGTTTTAATTTCATTTGCATTGTGTTTTTGTTATTGTTTATTTATTTAATTTAAATTGAATCAATAATGTGATTTTATTGCTTTTGTTTGTCATGTATGTGTAATTTTGGTAATTTATATGTAATACCTATTGTAGCCTGATAAGACGTATTGGGAAACTGTAAAGTCTTATCGGGTATGTCCTATCAATAAATAAATAAATAAATAAATAAAGGGTATAGGCAATAAGGACCAATTTAGGGACCCTTTCTCCCTATATCTTATTACACTAAACTGATTCAAGTGTAAGGGTCCCTGTGAAAAGTGTAGTGTAATAGGCCTATAAGGCCTGACTTTGAGGCTACGGGCCCCTGGATCTGGTGGCCTACGTTCTTGCTATGACTAGAAGCAATAGAAGCGATGCCACGCAACGCGACGACTGTTTATAGTGTCGCGTCGCGTCGTATCGAGTCGCGTTTGTCGCTCACGTAAGACAACGGGTCCTTCTTCGTGTCCTGGGATTATTTTCTGCACTTTAACGTAGGCGTCCGCTGTGCGTCAGAAGACAACGGTTAATTATGATGTGATAATTTTCTTTGTTATAGTCCCACCAACTTATCTGGCCCGGTGGCTAAAATTGGAAGTGATTTTTATGCCTGTTTTTATTTAATTTTTTAATATATACTAGCGACGCTGTTACCGGCGGGCTGATTACATAACTCGCGACAGGCTTGCGACAGGCGTAAATCTCGCGATCGCTGCTGTCAAACGGCACTTTTGTATTACGTATCAGCGGCTACAGAGCAGACAGCAGTCGAGCTCTAGTTCACCCTCTAGCGGACAATCTATGAACTAAAAACTGCATTCGTGTCCTTGTTGTACCAGCAAATTGGTATTATCTAAGCTTCCTTGACAGCAATACGACAGCGACAGCCGAGCAAAATGAAACGTCAAACAGCAACAACCTCTGCACCTGTTGCAAAGTGATTGTTGGGTAATTTTCGAGTGCGTTTACTGTGGTTTTTTAAATATGTAGGTACATAAACTCAAGCAATTTGAATAATATCTACGTAAAAAACCAACATCTTTGAATGTAAGATAGTTTCACACACGATAGACGGCACGCGTAGAAAGGTTAAATATTTTTAAAAAAGGCAAAATATTTATAATATTAATAGAGAGTAGATCAGAGTAGATAGTACATAATAGTTTAGCCATAACAATGTACTCTGTGGTTTAGCCTATGATCAGTCGAACACTTCACTCTTTAAATTCAACCACAGAGGAACATACTCAAGGAACGTACCAAAGATGACTATAAAAGGTATGGATAAAGCTGCTTATTTTGTTTTCATCTATTGCTGTCCTGTCGCGAGTGGCGCTAGTATCGACAGCAAAAGTGCATGAAAAGTGCATTCTGCGACAGGCGAGCAATAGACGTGCGATCGGCTTGCGTAATACGAATTCTAGTGACATTTTGCGACCGATCGCGTAGTGTTTGCTGTCGCATTGCTACTGCTGTCGCTACTGCAGCATTTTACGTAATCAGCCTGCGGGTGAGTGAAGTTTGTGGGAGTATACGTATATATTGAAAGAACTTGAAATTTAATTCGCTATATGCCGCCACAGTAGGTAAATCTATGTGGGTGGGTACTGTGTACTGTTTATCTTACAATATTACACCACATAAATCTTCCAAATCTTGACTATCGTGCATTGCCGAGTTTTTTTTTTATCCACCACAATTTAGCCCTTGACTGCTTTCTCACCTGATGGTAAGTGATGATGCAGTCTAAGATGGTAGTTGGTGGGGGTATACGCATATAAGTCAATAACGAGCGTCAGTGTGTCACACAGAGCTGCGGTCGCGGCTCACGCGCATCCACGATGTCTCCGACCTCGCGGAGCTCTCTTCTATGGGGCACAATTCGCCTCCGGTAACTATACTATACTTAATACACTAATTTAATTTAATTTATTTGAACTACCAACAGAATTACAAGTAGTGGGTATATGTCACCGTAAGATTGTAAAAACCGTTAGATTATAATCTAGCTCGCGAAATTCTAAACTGGCGAAAGATTAGAATTTAACGCATTATTTTCCGGTAGATTGTAATCTGATAGGTATTTAAACCCGATAAAACTAAAGTAAGGGCACTACTTGATTATTTATGTCGAACCCTAACCTAACCTACAAGACAGAGACAAGAAAACGTAAATAAAATGAATATTTAAAAAATTTACTCAGAACATTGAACAGTTTACAATCATTCGATAGTTTAGAATTTCGCGAGTTAGATTATAATCTAACGGTTTTTACAATCTTACGGATATATACAAAATTTTGAATCCCACCACCACCACCACCACATTAACGTCCCACTGCTGGGCACAGGCCTCCACTCACGTAGGAGAGAGGGAATTAGAGCTTAGACCCACCACGCTGCTCCGATGCGGGTTGGCGGGCTTTAACGACTGTTATCATGTTAGTGATAATAACCGGGACCGACGGCTTAACGTGCTCTCCGAGGCACGGGGGTGGAACACCGCCAACTTCCTAACTCCGGGCTGGTACTGGGAATTTCTAATCCGGAAAACCCGATACTTAATTATGGCCCGACCCCGGGACTCGAACCCGGGACCTCATCGGCCGCAGTCAAGCATGCTAACCACTAGACCAACGAGGCAGTTAGTCTAGTGGTTATACTATACATATTACACTAATTTAATTTATTTGAACTACCAACAGAATTACAAGTAGTAGGAATACAAAATGTTGAATGGCTTAGGCAATAGGTAACAAGCAATTCAATTCACAGGTAGTTACATCATGCACATAGGAAAAGTCGTACGTAACTGACACTAGCGAATGCCCGCGGCTTCGTCTGCGTTGTTTGAGGGTTTTTGGTTCCCGCGGGAACTCTTTAAATTTCCGGGACAAAAAGTAGCCTATGTGCTATTCCAGACTGTAATCTATCTCTGTGCCAAATTTCAGCCAGATCCGTTCAGCCGTTGGGGCGTGATTGAGTAACAAACATCCATACATCCATACATCCATTCAAACTTTCGCATTTATAATATTAGTAAGATTAGTAGGATTGGTAAGGACTGGGATTTTTGTATTTTTCATACTATTTGATAAAACATTATATGTACATGAATGCAATAGGGATGATGCCTATATCAAAAATAAATGATTTCTAACTGATTATTAAATAGAGGTTCTTCGAAAAGATCTAAAATTCACATCCTCGGTTAGTTTTAAGTTTGATAACCATTTTATAATATAGATTAAAGAAAGTAAGTGCGTTGAAATTTGATGACGTCACAATTGCGAATTTCATACAACTTCCATACTAGAAAAGCGTTTTTAAGTTTGATAAAGTGTTGCTGATTTGATTGAGTTGTAATCATCCCTATTAATGAATGATATGATATGATACATTGAGTCTAACAAGACAGCCAATACTTGGAACGAATTTTCAATAGAATCGTCCATTCCAACACTCGCTGAGCTACAGTTCCTCTTGCGTGTCCGCATCAGAGTTCTTCGACGCGGAGGAACACGAAGAGAACCACAAAAAGAACGACATCATTGACGCTGATGAGGTGAGAAACACAATATTAATTTGTTTCTAAAAAAGCATTTTTTTTTTTAAATAATTTCTCACAATATTAGTATTAACTTAGGGCAGTGTAGGCGAACCTTTATGTATCAACCTGCCATTTTTTCAACAGAAATATTTAATGAGGTCACAGTCGTGCCATCAATTATATTTGACTTTGTGATTATTGGGAAAATACATTTTGCAATGTCTCAATTGTACCGTAATTTGAATTAAAGTAAAATTAGTGTGACTTCTGTTGTTGCAGATTAGATAATATATAACTTATTTTAGGGTCGTAAGATATTTATTTTAGCAGAATGCATGCTGAACTGGAGTCATGTCAAACGGTTTCTAACTGAGTCTTTAATGTTATTCATCTCTGAAAATAAGAAAATAATAATAAAGGTTATTTTTTCGTTTTTTTTTTTATTAGTACAGAATGAATTTTGTGGTCGATGACGTGCCTAAAATATAGGCACACGACACAATATTTTAGTACCCTGTAGGTTTTGATTCCCTTGCGAGTGTCGAAAATTTGCAGCATACGGCTGTATCTTTTGATTGCGTTGGCTTAGAAGTTTGATTTTTTCACAGCTCCAAGGGACAGTAGACCGGAGTATTTGATATGAAGTTCAGCTTGACTTAAAGACTTCATTTGATCTGGCCATCTCCCTTTATACACAGTAGTCTTTGGATCTGGCCAGGATTGCTATCGTTAAACTCTAAACCAAATTGCGATCTAAACACCAAAGTATTCATTAATCGCAGGAGACTGAATTACCATCGTCAAAACACTCGCATCTATACTAACAATTTTCAATATGGCGTCCATACCCGCAGATTAAATCGAATGACATGAAACGAGTCAAATTGACAGATATTATACTTCCTGTTTCATGAGATATAATGACAAACAATAATAATGCTAACAGTTGTGTGGTGGTATGGATACCCGTTGTGCGAAAGTCTGACTCGCACTTGACCGGTTTTTATAAGTACATCATAGCTATAGCACAATTTTTTTTTTTAATTATATAGGCCAGCGCTTGGCTGCAATCAGACTTACTTATAGTGGTGATGCAGCCTAAGGTGGAGCGCGCTTGCCTAGAAGATGCTTATTCACTCTTGCTTTGGAGGTACCTATATTAAAAGAAAAGGGGAAAACGGAAGCCGGAAGGGCATTCCATATCCTAGCGGTTCTAATTAGAAACGAGGAAGCAAATCGCTTCGTACGAGCCCGCGGAATTTCGACTGCGTAAGGGTGCAGACTTTGTCGATGCCTTGCGGTTCGATAATAAAAAGGTGACGGAGGAACCAGATCGAATAGTTCCTGAGTACACTCTCCGAAATATATCCTGTAGAATACCGACAGACAGGCAACTTTTCGCCGATGTTCTAAGCTTTGCAGCTTCGAACTGACCAGCGCTTTGTTACCAATAAGTCTCTTCAACCAGTCACAATTGTGATAGTGATGTGTATATCGCAGGCAGGCGTGATAGAACTAGATGGGGACTCCACCTCCGAAGCTGGCTCCCTTAGCAGTGAAGATGGTTCCGCGAGCTCGGACAACTCCGATGCTGCGAGTAAGCATACTTCTTAAATTATTCAAGACACAATTGGGCTTTTGAATTAAAAAATAGCGTTTTTTTTATGTATTGTAAAACTTTTACACAAATTGTTTAAATAGTCGATGCGAAAAACTCTCATTTTTTTTCAATTACTAAAGAATTATTATTATCATTATTAAATCATTGTAACTGGCAGTTTCGTTTTATTGAGGAGATTTAACTCCGCAGTAAAAAAAATGAAACTGGCACTTTCGTAAAGAAATAATAATTTAGCTAATAATAAACGATTATAATTTGATAAAATTTTAAACAGAACCACGTGACTACGAACGCGCCACGATTGATCGCCATGTTTGTGACGTCATAATATCAATTTCACAATAGTACAGTGTCAACACTACATCAGCTGTGTGGTACAATGAATAGAAATTAACATTGTGGCGTCACACGCGCTCGGTTTTATTCGGGAATTATCGGCGTGTTTTCGGTACTGAATTGAAAAATTTTAATGTGTCTTTAACTTTTAAATGATAGCGAAAAAAAAAACTAAAATCAGTTTTGCTATAAAACTTATATTATGATTATAATTATTATGATCTTTCGATTTATAACAAAAATATTTTTTTTCAAAAACCCAATTGTAATCCTTTGAATAAAAAATAAAATAAATTAAAGAATTAAATTTTGTATGTCAAAACTTCAATTTCTCTTCAAGTCTAGATACGGATCAGAGGTCTTATTAAAACACATTAGTGCATTTTATTCAAGATATACCAATTGTATGTGTTGGCCTATCTCTAAAGCGCAAAACACACAGTGGGCGGGCGCGGGTCGGATCGGATTCCTCGTTTGAGATGCGCTGTTCGTTGTCTTCACACACAATGACACAACGCGGGTGCGGTTTGACGGCGGTGAACATTCATATTCATTGAAATTTGAAATATATTCCATATTCTTGCATTCAAAACAGTATTTTTATAGTTACGATTAATAAATATATTTACGATTTACGAACACATTCTATAATTTTTCATTAAAATCAGGAATGTTACGGAGCTTCGACTCCGATTCCGTTAAGTCAGAACTTCCGATTGTTTTTACACCTTCGGTTCCGATTTCGGCTCCGAAAATTTTAAATCAGAGGTTTTAATCGGAGGTCGAAGTATAGCAAATAGCGACGGCGACCTGCGTTGACCGTTATTAACTGGTTCATACCCGTCGCGTTGGGAGTTTTTATTTGTCCCTTAATGAAAAATATCTCTCTTACTGACTCTGCCGCCTGCTCTGCCTCCGACTCCGGTTCCGACTCCGATAAATCCGACCCGTCCCACGTCCGAGCCGCGCCCGTTCCCTGTGTGTTTTGCGCTTAATCCGATCTCGGCCGTTTCCTGGTAGCTTAGCATGCGCACCACGAGAATATCTCGCGAAGCGAGAGAGATATGTTGTCGTTGTCGGACAATTTTTTGTTTACCTTAACATGCACAAAATGCGGTATATTACAAGAAGTAAATAGTTAGCATGTAGAGAAAAATACCACAGATAAGAAATATTACTTTTATCTCTATTTTTGACAAGTAACCATTTTAGCGTCGGTGGACAAATAGAGATAACAGGTAGACATAGTTTTGCTCGTTGTGCGCATGCTAGCCATACAGATCTGTCGGTGTAGTTTACGCGGACAGATCAGGCGTTAGGCTTAGTTTACACTGACACTGTCAGCGGTGACCGCAGAGCAGTCCACGCTGCGGCTCAACGAGCAGGGTGCGCACACATGGGTGCGGCGTACGCGGCTGCCGCAGCCGCGCCCTTCGCCCGGCGGCCCGAGCCTGTGGAACCTGCTCTACAAGAACATCGGCAAGGACCTCAGCCAGATCTCCATGCCTGTCACCATCAACGAGCCGCTCAACATGCTGCAGGTGAGTGCGCTCACACTGTGTCACAACAGAGCAGGGTGTGCACACGTGCCCTTCGCCCGGCGGCCCGAGCCTGTGGAACCTGCTCTACAAGAACATCGGCAAGGACCTCAGCCAGATCTCCATGCCTGTCACCATCAACGAGCCGCTCAACATGCTGCAGGTGAGTGCGCTCACACTGGGTCACAACAGAGCAGGGTGTGCACACGTGCCCTACGCCCGGCGGCCCGAGCCTGTGGAACCTGCTCTACAAGAACATCGGCAAGGACCTCAGCCAGATCTCCATGCCTGTCACCATCAACGAGCCGCTCAACATGCTGCAGGTGAGTGCGCTCACACTGTGTCACAACAGAGCAGGGTGTGCACACGTGCCCTTCGCCCGGCGGCCCGAGCCTGTGGAACCTGCTCTACAAGAACATCGGCAAGGACCTCAGCCAGATCTCCATGCCTGTCACCATCAACGAGCTGCTCAACATGCTGCAGGTGAGTGCGCCCACACTGTCAGCCGTGTCACCGCAGAGCAGGCCACGCTGCGGCTCAACGAGCAGGGTGTGAACACGTGCCCTTCGCCCGGCGGCCCGAGCCTGTGGAACCCGTGACAACAACGCCCCCCTACGGCATTTCTATTAACTAACCAACACAAGCCAAAGCAAGCAAATTTTTTACGAAGCGATTCGCTTGATCCTGCATTATAAATAGGACGAATGGGTCTATTCTGCAATATGAAAATTGTTTGGATATCAGCTACTCCGCCCCACAATAAAATATCGTACGACATTGTTTATGCTCCCTGGGCGTATGTCTTAGGATTTCCGAATTATATCCTTCAAGATCATCATCTCAACTCATCATGGCCAAGAGCGGATTGGCATACTTCACACATCGTAGACAATATGGATAATCTCGTTCTCCTTCACCGTTAAAGCAAGTGATATTTGCTTAAACACATATTCACATAGCTCTAAAAAGTTAGACATGCATGCCCGCAGATGGAACCCCGAATATGAGGCAGGCGTCTGAAGCACTAGGTTATCACCATCATTTTCTTAAACAATATAAAAGTAAACTGCTGAATTAATTTCAAGAATGGAACTCATGTGTATTCTGATTTTCTTGTAATAAAGCGCTAAAAGATAATACTAATCTATATATATAAAAGCGAAAGGTCACTGATTCATCACGATATCTCAGGACCTATAAAGCAAACAAACTTGAAATTTGGAAGGTAGGTTCCTTTTATGGTGTAGACATCCGCTAAGAAACGGTTTTGAGAAAATTCACACCTAAGGGGTTGAAATGGGGGCTGGAAGTTTGTATTAAAGTCCTTTGTTTTTGAAGTTAGAGACATGAAAATTGGCAATTAAGTTAATAGCAATAAATAATAAAAATCTGTATAAGCAATTTGAAGGTGAAATGGGGGTTGGAAGCTTACATGAGGGTTCTAAGTTTTTGAAGTTAGATACTTGAAAATCGGCATAAAGGTTATTAGTTTTAAGTAATAATAAACTGCATAAGCAATTTTACGTTTATATCCACCTCAAAGGGCGTGAAATAGGGGTTGAAATCTTGCATGAAAGTTATAAGTTTTTGAAGTCAGCACTAAGGACTTATTAGTCTGAAATAATAAAAACCTGCCAATGCTATATAGCTGCTATAAGTAGGCCTTTTGCCGCGGGAAAATCTCATAGGAAATCAGAAATTGAACGCGGACGAAGTCGCGGCCGACCGCTAGTAATTAATTATATAAAAACCTAAAATTTTGCAGTTCGTGTTTTGATTGAAAGAATCTACTAGTCCTTATCATTGTACACGTTAAAACAATAACTATCAACTCAATTTCGAATTTCCTTATTGATTTTTAGAGGTTATGCGAAGAGCTGGAATACTCGGAGCTCTTAGACGCGGCGGCCAAAAGCGTGGACGCCATAGAGCGATGTGCGCTGGTTGCCGCGTTCGCTGTTAGCTCGTACGCGGCCGCAGCTCACCGAGCGGCCTCCAAACCCTTCAACCCGCTGCTGGCGGAGACGTACGAGTGCGTGCGAGCCGATAGAGCGTTCAGATTCGTCGCTGAACAGGTGCGTATAATACACAGACGCACAAACAAACACGCACAAAGTCAAACACACATTTTTCTATACTAATATTATAAATGCGAAAGTTTGGATGAATGTATGAAACCGCAGTCCTAACTTCCTAAACATTGCTGGAGCGAGTCAAATGTATGCTTTTTTCAAGAGCATATTTTTAATAGATTTCTTAAACTTATGAAAAGGCAAGTCAAACACACCGTCATGAACAGACAGATAAGCGAAGCGAAGCTAAAATACTCGTCAATCATAAAAATCGGTTCATTCGTTTCCGAGAGAAACTAATCAACCGATTTTGATTTTTCAGTATCGTTATCTACGTACTTTCAGGAAAGTTTTAGTATATAAAACATCTAGGTTTCTTGCTTATGTGTGATTTATATATACATATGTATAAAATTCTCGTGTCACAATGTTAGTTTATACTCCTCCGAAACGGCTTGACCGATTCTTATGAAATTTTATATGCATATTCAGTAGGTAGTACCCCTAAAACACCTCAATCCACGCGGACGGAGTCGCGGGCATCAGCTAATATATACATAAAGTTACGGTCATGTCACAAAAAAATATATTTTTCAAATTAAATTATGCGCAGGTATCGCATCACCCGCCTATATCTGCGTGCCACGCAGAGTCTCCGCGCTGGGTGTTCTGGCAAGAGGCAAGGATCAAGACCAAGTTCTGGGGCAAGTCCATGGAGTTCCAACCCGCGGGCCGAGTGCATGTCAGACTGCTGACTACGGGCGACCACTACAGCTGGAACAAGGTGGGCATTGAATGGTATGCTAGTTCAGAAAACCGATATTTACTCTCTCTCTCTAGGTGGAAAGACTACATCGAGTGACGCGGTACGTTCACACGGACACATCCGATTCTTTGCGGAAACCGTTTTTGTAGGACCCGATTTAGTGGTAACAGTAATTTAATGTACGCGTTCACACAAGCATACGATGTCAGGATCGGGCACAAAGACGGATTTTACTAAATTTCTTATCCAATTTTGAGACAACAAATCGGTCTGGCTCTGGTCGTATTAAAATACAGGAGCCGATTTAGAGGTAACCAATCTCAACAATAGAGACTGTAACAATGATTGATGCAGGTTTTTTCAGTATGGAGCTATTTCATGCTATTGCAACAGATGTATTTAATTGTACTTTTTCCACCTAAAAAACTACCTACAATATAAGTTTTGATTTTTTGTCCATTGGCTAAGAGAAAATTAGATGAAAGTAATTTTAAAAAATTGCCAGTCATAGCCACTGCCGATAGAAGTTAAAACGAATATTTAAAATAATAACACAGCACTTTTAAAATAATTTAAAATATAAACCTTAAAACTAATGCATTAAAGTTTAATTACGAATATACTATATTATTTATACTTAAGACCTTTTGACTTAAGAAGAACGGTGTCGGTTTCGCGTTTCCACACTTTTATATGACTGCCTGAAAAAAGGAGTATATTGTTTTTTTTTAAATTCTGACTTGTTACCCCATACCAAAAAGTGCTCAACGTGCCTTTATCCAAAGTTTTCACTTCAAAAATATGCTTTTCATTGCCTTTGAAGTCGGTTCACTTTTTTTAAAGTTTTATATTTCTCGTTAAGGTGACGACGTGTGTACACAATTTGTTCGGCGGACAACGCTGGGTGGACCAGTACGGCGATATGCATATCACGTGCCACGGGACCGATATCGGATGCAAGCTTAACTTTATCAAGGTTTGTGTGCTCAGATTTTACGCAGGCACAATATAATTGAAGAATAAATTAATAAAATCTTTATTTGGAAATATCAAAGACACAGTTCCAGTACAATACAAAACACAAAATTACTACCTAACTAAATTAATTAAGTACTAACCTAACCTAAATAAAATATTTCTTTCCCCGGGAAGCACCCTATGTGTATACCAAATTTCGTCAAAATCGGTTGTAAAGATGGGCCGTTCAAACGTTGCAGACAAGCAGACACACTTTCTCATTTGTATTATTATTATGGATTATTGTAGTTTTAGAGGAAAGCAGTCAAAACTATCACGTTTTCATCAAAACGCAGTAAAAGCAGTTGTTTATAAGTCTAACGCTTTCAAAGTCACTACAAGACGCTCAATGACAATAAATTGATAAAATATTATGATTTATAAACATAATATAGTATGTAACCGGTTTTGAACTTACATGACTTTTTTTGGTTATGTCAGTGTGAGTGGCTCTGAATCCAGACACCTGAACCCATCTGGGTTCCTTATTCATGAGCCTACACACGTGATACGGCGGTAAAACGCCGACTGCGTGCAGCCTGCCGTTGCGCCTGAGGCGAGGGGGTTGAAGTGGGAGGGGGGACCATTTAAACGCCAAAGTATAAGGGGGGGGGCACTCCTTCCGAATATCACGATAGTTCATTAATTTGCAGGCTAGCTCGTGGTCCAGCAGCAGACACGAGGTGCGGGGCGCGGTCACCGAGGGTGGGAGCGGCACGCGGCTGCGGCTCGCGGGCCGGTGGTCTGAGGCGCTGTACGCCGGGGACCCGCCCGCCGCCCGCTGTCTATGGCGCCCTGGTACGTGTGACTACACCGAGTGATCAGTACAGTACAGGCTTGAGGGGTATGAAAAATAGAAAGTAGCCGCATGGATTGAGGTGTTTTAGGGGTATGAAAAATAGATAGTAGCCGATTCTCAGACCTACTGAATATGCATATGAAATTTCATGAAAATCGGTGAAGCCGTTTCCGAGGAGTATGTTAACGAACATTGTGACACGAGAATTCTATATATAAGACAAGCTGATGCCCGCGACTCCGTCCGCGTGGATTGAGGTGTTTTAGGGGTATGAAAAATAGATAGTAGCCGATTCTCAGACCTACTGAATATGCATATGAAATTTCATGAAAATCGGTGAAACCGTTTCCGAGGAGTATGTTAACGAACATTGTGACACGAGAATTTTATATGTCCGCGTGGATTGAGGTGTTTTAGGGGTATGAAAAATAGATAGTAGGCGATTCTCAGACCTTCTGAATATGCATATAAAATTTCATAAAAATCGGTCAAGCCGTTTCGGAGGAGTATGGTAACTAACATTGTGACACGAGAATTTTATATATATACTGGCTGATGCCCGCGACTCCGTCCGCGTGGATTGAGGTGTTTTAGGGGTATGAATAGATAGTAGCCGATTCTCAGACCTACTGAATATGCATATAAAATTTCATAAAAATCGGTCAAGCCGTTTCGGAGGAGTATGGTAACGAACAGTGTGACACGAGAATCTTATATATAAGACTAGCTGATGCTCGCGACTCCGTCCGCGTGGATTGAGGTGTTTTAGGGGTATAAAAAATAGATATGAGCCGATTTTCAGACCTTCTGAATAGGATATAAAATTTCATAAAAATCGGTCAAGCCGTTTCGGAGGAGTATGGTAACGAAAATTGTGACACGAGAATTTTATATGTAAGACAAGCTGATGCCCGCGACTCCGTCCGCGTGGATTGAGGTGTTTTAGGGGTATGAGTAGATAGTAGCCGATTCTCAGACCTACTGAATATGCATATAAAATTTCATAAAAATCGGTCAAGCCGTTTCGGAGGAGTATGATAACGAACAGTGTGACACGAGAATCTTATATATAAGACTAGCTGATGCTCGCGACTCCGTCCGCGTGGATTGAGGTGTTTTAGGGGTATAAAAAATAGATATGAGCCGATTTTCAGACCTTCTGAATAGGATATAAAATTTCATAAAAATCGGTCAAGCCGTTTCGGAGGAGTATGGTAACGAAAATTGTGACACGAGAATTTTATATGTAAGACAAGCTGATGCCCGCGACTCCGTCCGCGTGGATTGAGGTGTTTTAGGGGTATGAAAAATAGTAGCCGATTCTCAGACCTACTGAATATGCATATGAAATTTCATAAAAATCGGTCAAGCCGTTTCGGAGGAGTATGGTAACGAACATTGTGACACGAGAATTTTATATATAAGACAAGCTGATGCCCGCGGCTCCGTCCGCGTGGATTGAGGTGTTTTAGGGGTATGAAAAATAGATAGTAGCCGATTCTCAGACCCTCTAAATATGCATATGTCACCGTAAGATTGTAAAAACCGCTAGATTATAATCTAACTTAACGCATTATTTTTCGGTAGATTGTAATCTGTTAGGTATATTAACCCGATAAAACCTAACCTAACCTGATTATTTATGTCTAACCCTAACCTAACCTACAAGAAAACGTAAATACAAAGAATATTTCAAAAATGTACACTCAGAACATTGAACGGTTCACAATCTTTCGACAGTTTACAATTTCACGAGTTAATCTAACGGTTTTCACAATGTTACGGTGACACATATAAAATTTCATAAAAATCGGTCAAGCCGTTTTGGAGGAGTACGGTAACTAACATAGTGACACGAGAATTTTATATATAAGATATATATTGTCTCCTCCTCTGAACGCGCCATTGTCCTCAGGCGCGATACCTCCGGAGCACGAGCTGTACTACGGATTCACTCGGTTCGCGATGGAGCTCAACGAGATGGAGCCCGGTATGAGGGACGTGCTGCCCCACACGGACACCAGACTCAGGTACGACTACAATAGTACATTTACATCACGAGACCGGGAAGTACGCGTTTTCTGGTCGAGTGTTAGTTAGTGGCTAAAAAAAAGGAAAAAAAAAAGTTGTATGAAATTCGCAATTGTGACGTCATCAAATTTCAACGCACCTTTTTTTCTTTAATCCATATTATAAAATGGTTATCAAAGTGAAAACTAACCGAGGATGTGAATTTTACTTCTTTTTGAAGACCCTCTATTTAATAATCGGTTAGGAATAATTTATTTTTGATATAGGCATCATCCCTAATGGCATGATGACTGATTTTGAAAAATGGTCAGATTACGTTCGGGAGTATCTACTATTTCGAAAAAATATCTTATTTCAGCAGCAAAATAAGGTTTGGTAGATAAAATTGGCATTTGAAATTTTTGTACATTACATCGCGAGACCGGGAAGTACGCGTTGTCTGGTCGAGTGTTAGTTAGACTATATACGAGACCAGAAATGCTCTCCCGATCGAGGTGTGTATACTGCTTTTCTAAAAAATGAAACAAGTGACTTTTTTTAAATATATTTTTTTGCGCTGTGAGTGCTGAACGCGTAATACGGTAGAGTTCCAAATTTAAACTATTTAGGCCAAAGAACATTATAACAAGTTACAAGATATTCAGGAAGAAAGATACCAAATTCAAACTTATGATATGTAATGAAAATACATACATTCTTTACTGGCCTAGGCCGGGAAGTTTAACTTTCGAACTCATTTACCGGGTATGAAATGTGCACATTTCATATCATTTTTTAGAAATAGTACATTACTGCCCAGGCCGGAAATAAAGCCATTCACGGCTGAGTAATATCGGAAGGACGAGGCCAAGCCGGGGACTTCACAAGTGTTTTTAAAAAAACAAGGCGTTAGCTGATCTAATACGTGAATTGCTTTTCGGCCGAGACTTGTTTATTTTATAACTAGCGAATGCCCGCGACCGCGACTGCGTAGTTAGAGGTTTTTTGGTTCCCGCGGGAACTCTTTAATTTTCCGGGAAAAAAAGTAGCCTATGTGCTATTCCAGACTATAATCTGTGTCTGTGCCAAATTTCAGCCAGATCCGTGTTCAGCCGTTGGGGCGTGATTGAGTAACATACTGTCAAAATTTCATTTTTTTTTTTTGTCAATTAAATTACAAATTAATTTCATTGACAAATAAATTTGAAATACTGTTTTCTTTTTCTCTTATTTTCTTTTTTTGCATGTACTCTATCCCTGTTCTAGCTAAGCTCAAACTAAGGAACAATAAAGGCTTTTTCATTTCTTTTTTGAAGTGAAAACTTCTTCAGACGCGTTGAGCACTTTTTGATAGGGGATAAAAATATGGAACGGTGTCGCGTGACCGACAAGACAAGACTTAAGACAAAAGGTCATAAATTATATTCGTAGTTAAACTTTAATGTCTTTGTTTTAAGGTTTATATTTAAACTAGCGCCTCTAGCGGCGAATTTAAACGCGTTAGAGATTGTGTGCAACCGAATTAGCTCCAATATATTTCAGACAGATACTTGAATATGCTCTATACGGATCATATATAATAATAAGTGATGTGTAACCGTGACTGACACCTCGCGTTGTTGCGAAGACAAAAGATCTTAAATATATATATAGTATTAAATTTTTTTCTTTCATTATTATTATTATTATTATTAAATCTTTATTGCACACAAAAGAACAGAAATAGAAAGAAATAAAAAACTACAAACTAGGACTAAACAGTATGCAAAGGCGGTCTTATCGCCTAAGGCGATCTCTTCTTTCTTTTAATACTTGAATGGTCCCTACGTGGCCGACCTTCACATAAGTACTCACGGTATAAGGTGGTTACAGGCCGGACCAGCGAGCGCTAGAAGAGGGCGACGTGGAAGCCGCCGAGCAGTTCAAACACCAGCTCGAGCAGTCGCAGCGGGAGAGGAGGCGCGACAGCCCCGACCACGCGCCCGCCTGGTTCCGGTGAGCTACCACTCTGATAACTAGATGGCGCTGATCGCATCTATGTCGCGCTATAGATGACAGTACGGAAACCATAAAGTCACCCAGCTCGAGCACTCGCAGCGGGAGAGGAGGCGCGACAGCCCCGACCACGCGCCCGCCTGGTTCCGGTGAGCTACCACTCTGATAACTAGATGGCGCTGATCGCATCTATGTCGCGCTATAGATGACAGTCGCGCTATAGATGACAGTACGGAAACCATAAAGTCACCCAGCTCGAGCACTCGCAGCGGGAGAGGAGGCGCGACAGCCCCGACCACGCGCCCGCCTGGTTCCGGTGAGCTACCACTCTGATAACTAGATGGCGCTGATCGCATCTATGTCGCGCTATAGATTACAGTACGGAAACCATAAAGTCACCCAGCTCGAGCAGTCGCAGCGGGAGCGGAGGCGCGACAGCCCCGACCACGCGCCCGCCTGGTTCCGACGAGCTACCACTCTGATAACTAGATGGCGCGGCTGATCGCATATAAAGTCTCTACCTATAAAGCCACCTACTAGCCTGCATCGCGGTATTTTCTGAGAATAGCTCTATAATATGAAGAACTACAACCGTTGGAACAGAAGGGTCGCCGGGTACGCTATGCGCCCGCCTGGTTCGGATGAGTATTCTATCATTTCTAGCAGTGACCACTGTGATAACTAGATGGCCCTAATCGCATCTATGACGCGCTATAGATTACAGTACGGACATCATAAAGTCACCTACTAGCCTGCATTGCGGTATGGAAGTTTTTTGAGAATAGCGCCATATATAGATCCGATCTACCTACAACAGTTGGACCAGAAGATTCCCCAGCCTGCAGGAAGATCTATTGGTTGGTTCCGGTAGAGTTTCGTCATCACAACACATCGCCCAAATTCGAAGCTAGCAGAATCTCTATGTGTTAATCCTGAAATTTTGAATTATTACCCCTCATTGCATTGTCGAAATACAACAAAGTTCAAAGGCAACATTTTAAGATGTGCTTGTTCTCTTGTAGGAAAGTTCTCGAAGGCAACGAAGAGACGTGGGCGTTCACGGGCGAGTACTGGAAAGCGCGCGAGGCCGGCTTCCCCGCGCTGCAGGCGCCGCGCCTGTGGTGACTGCGCCCTCTGATGCACGTGAGACACACCCACCTGTTATATTGTGTATCGTTCACGGGCGAGTACTGGAAAGCGCGCGGGCCGGCTTCCCCGCGCTGCAGGCGCCGCGCCTGTGGTGACTGCGCCCTCTGATGCACGTGAGACACACCCACCTGTTATATTGTGTATCGTTCACGGGCGAGTACTGGAAAGCGCGCGAGGCCGGCTTCCCCGCGCTGCAGGCGCCGCGCCTGTGGTGACTGCGCCCTCTGATGCACGTGAGACACACCCACCTGTTATATTGTGTATCGTTCACGGGCGAGTACTGGAAAGCGCGCGAGGCCGGCTTCCCCGCGCTGCAGGCACCGCGTCTGTGGTGACTGCGCCCTCTGATGCACGTGAGACACACCCACCTGTTATATTGTGTATCGTTCACGGGCGAGTACTGGAAAGCGCGCGAGGCCGGCTTCCCCGCGCTGCAGGCGCCGCGCCTGTGGTGACTGCGCCCTCTGATGCACGTGAGACACACCCACCTGTTATATTGTGTATCGTTCACGGGCGAGTACTGGAAAGCGCGCGAGGCCGGCTTCCCCGCGCTGCAGGCGCCGCGCCTGTGGTGACTGCGCCCTCTGATGCACGTGAGACACACCCACCTGTTATATTGTGTATCGTTCACGGGCGAGTACTGGAAAGCGCGCGAGGCCGGCTTCCCCGCGCTGCAGGCGCCGCGCCTGTGGTGACTGCGCCCTCTGATGCACGTGAGACACACCCACCTGTTATATTGTGTATCGTTCACGGGCGAGTACTGGAAAGCGCGCGAGGCCGGCTTCCCCGCGCTGCAGGCGCCGCGCCTGTGGTGACTGCGCCCTCTGATGCACGTGAGACACACCCACCTGTTATATTGTGTATCGTTCACGGGCGAGTACTGGAAAGCGCGCGAGGCCGGCTTCCCCGCGCTGCAGGCGCCGCGCCTGTGGTGACTGCGCCCTCTGATGCACGTGAGACACACCCACCTGTTATATTGTGTATCGTTCACGGGCGAGTACTGGAAAGCGCGCGAGGCCGGCTTCCCCGCGCTGCAGGCGCCGCGCCTGTGGTGACTGCGCCCTCTGATGAGACACACCCACCTGTTATATTGTGTATCGTTCACGGGCGAGTACTGGAAAGCGCGCGAGGCCGGCTTCCCCGCGCTGCAGGCGCCGCGCCTGTGGTGACTGCGCCCTCTGATGCACGTGAGACACACCCACCTGTTATATTGTGTATCGTTCACGGGCGAGTACTGGAAAGCGCGCGAGGCCGGCTTCCCCGCGCTGCAGGCGCCGCGCCTGTGGTGACTGCGCCCTCTGATGCACGTGAGACACACCCACCTGTTATATTGTGTATCGTTCACGGGCGAGTACTGGAAAGCGCGCGAGGCCGGCTTCCCCGCGCTGCAGGCGCCGCGCCTGTGGTGACTGCGCCCTCTGATGCACGTGAGACACACCCACCTGTTATATTGTGTATCGTTCACGGGCGAGTACTGGAAAGCGCGCGAGGCCGGCTTCCCCGCGCTGCAGGCGCCGCGCCTGTGGTGACTGCGCCCTCTGATGCACGTGAGACACACCCACCTGTTATATTGTGTATCGTTCACGGGCGAGTACTGGAAAGCGCGCGAGGCCGGCTTCCCCGCGCTGCAGGCGCCGCGCCTGTGGTGACTGCGCCCTCTGATGAGACACACCCACCTGTTATATTGTGTATCGTTCACGGGCGAGTACTGGAAAGCGCGCGAGGCCGGCTTCCCCGCGCTGCAGGCACCGCGTCTGTGGTGACTGCGCCCTCTGATGCACGTGAGACACACCCATCTGTTATATTGTGTATCGTTCACGGGCGAGTACACAGATAAAAAAGGTTTGGTTAGACAGTTTATGGAAAATATCATGACTACATTGGTGGGAAAAGTGAAGATCTGATGATTCAGACTAATTTTGAATTTTTCATGCCTTCGGGTCGATACTTTGGTTTACAAAGCCACCCCTACAAATAATCCACACTAAAATATTATAAATATTATAAATGCGAAAGTGTGTCTGTCTGTCTGTCTATTACGCTTGCACAGCCCATCTCTTAAACCAGTTTTGATGAGATATGAACAGAATGTTCTGACACGCAATTGACAAGTACTCTTACTAATATTATAAATGCGACAGTTTGGATGGATGTATGGATGTTTGTTACTCAATCACGCCCCAACGGCTGAACGGATCTGGCTGAAATTTGGCACAGAGATAGATTATAGTCTGGTATAGCACATAGGCTACTTTTTATGCCGGAAAATTAAGGAGTTCCCGCGAGAACCAAAACACCTCGGCATTAGCTAGTTTGACATATGTATGTGTGTGTGTGTTTTTTTTATGTGAAAGTTTGATTATTAGTGTACATATATAAGTTCAATTGATTGTATAGAGTATCCTTCATTTAGAATATTCCATATTGCAATGCTCTGACGGGGCCTCATGTCTCTGTATTTGCAATAAGAATACTGTACATGAAAGCAATAATAACAAGTGAACTTAATTTAACGAATTAAAAAAATACGACTGCCCTAACATATTATTTTTGGAGTTTACCTCCTTAAGAAGCGATTTGCATATATAGCCTTTGGAATCTTATTCACATTTTTATTAAATGATATTTTTTGTGAATCACTGGATATTGAACTATAGTGTTATATATTTTTGGAATCTACTCATCATTTTCTAGATGATGATTATATAGTTAATCTTTTTTTCGAAAAATTTTTTTCAACTTTAGTCTTTAATGCGGGACCATGGTCACCCCATAATTTTTTTTAAAAATTTTACTAGCCTATGTCACCCGGAATAAGCTAGGGATTCTAACGATACCTCATTTATCAAAATCAGTTCAGGCGTATAGAAGTTATGGTGGAATATACAAACTCACATACATACATACATGAACCCTGAAAACAATATACTCCTTTTTTCAGGCAGTCGTATAATAAATAAATGTTCGTCTCTTTCCAGCCACTAGTTTGACATATGTTCGTCTCTTTCCAGCCACTACTTTGACATATGTTTGTCTCTTTCCAGCCAATCTCGCAGCGCGAGGTGCTATGCTAGGTTATAGCTTCGCTTAGCGTTATAGCTTTACACGAAACAGTTCCAGCCTTCACTGCATCGATACTCAATACGCTGCTCTCAAAACATATGGAACCACGGGAAGACATTAGTATACGCTTAAATGTGTGTGGAATTGGAAGGATTTTCAACTTTTTTTTTTTTTTTAATTTTTGTGGATTTCGTTTTCGGTGTAAAGTTATTTTTTAATAAATGCCCTTTTTAAACGTAGGCGAAACGAACTCGTGGCATAGCGTCCAGCCTTCACTGCATCGAACGCTTGAATGTGTGTGGAATTGGAAGGATTTTCAACTTTTTTTTTTTTTTTTTAATTTTTGCGGATTTCGTTTTCGGTGTAAAATTACTTTTTAATAATAGCCCTTTTTTAAACGTAGGCGAAACAAACGCGTGGCATAGCGTCCAGCCTTCACTGCATACTCGATACGCATACGGAACCACGGGCAGACATTAGTATACGCTTAAATGTGTGTGGAATTGGAAGGATTTTCAACTTTTTTTTTTTTATTTTTGCGGATTTCGTTTTCGGTGTAAAGTTACTTTTTAATAATAGCCCTTTTTTAAACGTAGGCGAAACAAACGCGTGGCATAGCGTCCAGCCTTCACTGCATCGATACTCGATACGCATACGGAACCACGGGCAGACATTAGTATACGCTTAAATGTGTGTGGAATTGGAAGGATTTTCAACTTTTTTTTTTTTATTTTTGCGGATTTCGTTTTCGGTGTAAAGTTGCTTTTTAATAATAGCCCTTTTTTAAACGTAGGCGAAACAAACTCGTGGCATAGCGTCCAGCCTTCACTGCATCGATACTCGATACGCATACGGAACCACGGGCAGACATTAGTATACGCTTAAATGTGTGTGGAATTGGAAGGATTTTCAACTTTTTTTTTTTAATTTTTGCGGATTTCGGTTTCGGTGTAAAATTACTTTATAACCCTTCGTCTGGCGCGCAATTTTATTCGGTTACCGCGGATCTGCGCCAATCTCAAGGGCAATCTCAAGATATCAAGTGGCGGTGTCGAATTTCGCCGGCCGGGCGTGTTTATTTAAATCATATCGTATCACTTGTACGAGCTACGTAAACACACAGTACGTCATTCAAATCGTTACGAAACATAGCTATAGATTACAGTTAAAAAGGTTATCGCACTTCTAATAGAGTTTACACAAAAAAATAACAAAAACAACAACAAAAAATGACCCCGTTTTTGAAATAAAAACATCAACAAAAAAAAAAATATAACCTCTAACTTTGTTTATAAAGGTTTATTGACACTATGATTAGTCATTCCAGAGTAAAACAACAAGAACCAAAGATTCTGTTCCATTTGTCTATTTCAAGAACAAAAACCAAAAATAAAAAATAGAGGGTATCACCTTACATTTCGTGTTTCACTCGCACGAAATTTCTACCCATAAATTCATGTCATAGATCAGGTTCTCCAAAAAATTCATACTCTGTCCTTGTCTAACCTATTCGCATAGAAAAAAATTTCAAAGGAATCGAGTTAGTAAATATTTTGAAATTAATTCCCAAACTTCACGTTAATAATAGCCATTTTTAAACGTAGGCGAAACGAACTCGTGGCATAGCGTCCAGCCTTCACTGCATCGATACTCGATATGCATACGGAACCACGGGAAGACATTAGTATACGCTTAAATGTGTGTGGAATTGGAAGTATTTTCAATTTTATTTTTTTTAATTTTTGCGGTTTTAGTTTTCGGTGTAAAGTTATTTTTTAATAATAGCCCTTTTTAAACGTAGGCAAAACAAACGCGTGGCATAGTGTCCCCATATATAAACGCGAAAGCGAAGCGAATTTCAATCTTGCTGTCCTAGAACAGCGACGCGATGCGATGAGACGCGACAGTGTCATACCTAGGAAGATATAAACGACGCGACGCGATACGATGCCATAGAAAATGACGAAACTTGTCTACGCGACAATGTAGGTCACGTGGAGGGTCAGATACTGTTATATTATATTATTATATTCAGATATTGTCTTATCGAATCGCGAATCGCGTTGGTCGCTAACGGACAACGGGCTAGTGACAAGTTTCTAGCGACAACGTACTTCCTAACTAACATTATAAATGCGAATGTATGTTTGTGTGTTTATTACGCTTACACGGCCTATTTTTACAACCGATTTTAATGATTTTGGTACAGAAATAGATTGCGTCCTGAGTAAGGACAGGCTTTTTATTCCGGAAAATTAAGTAGTTAATTAATTAATTACACCTTAGGCTGCATCACTACTTGCCGGAAAATCTAATTGCAGCCAAGTGCTAGTCTATAAAAAATTGGCACTTATAGTTACTGCCGATAGAAGTGAAAACGAATATTTACAAAAAAAAATTTAATAAAAAAAAATATCTAAAATTATTGAAATATAAACCTAAAAACGAAGGCATTAAAGTGTAATTACGATTGTAGTATGTTTTTATTTAAGACCTTTGGTCTTCGTAACAACGGTAACGGTGTCGGTGACGCGAATTCACAAGTTTACCCCCTACCAAAAAGTCATCAACGCGACTAAAGAAGTTTTCACTTCAAAAATGGAATTAAAAAATCTTAATCCTACCGACGAAAGTCGCGGGCTCGTCTAATAGTCTAGGCAATAAAGCTAGTTGACCCCAACAATAATTCCTCAGACGACGAAACTTTGTAGTATGATAAAGTATCATGAGTTAAACATATATTATAAATATCCAATAAAAAATCAGAAAGGAAGTAAGGTTTCATTATGCTATGCTCAATTGTTAAAGCAGGAAGGTACATTATCGAGAAAACGCAGTTTAGATTTGATAATAATATCGGTTTAAATATCGATGTTCTGCGTGATTATTTGATTTAATATTTCGGTTTTTAGGGTAAATATACTACCTGCTATTATTTTAAAAAGAAACCGTGAAAATATTCAGTCATTAATATTAAGTTTTAGGTATACAATTTCGGATGTTTTTTTTGTTGGATATTTTTGAGTAAGTTTTGGATCATCCAATACTAAAACCCAGCCAAGTTTCATCGACTGAGGATTTAATGCGGGGGTCTCCATACAACGGACCGCCCCATTGCCTAGACCATATTTGGGTATTTGACATATGTCAAATTAGCTATTTTTTTCAAACGTCAAAACGCGTGCTTAGTATGGGGTGTTGTATGAAATACTGAATAGTGTCGTCATCAAAGTTCGACGCACTCTTTTACTTTAATCGACAGTTTAAAATAGTTATTCAGCATGAAACTAACAAGGGACGCGGATATTACGACTTTTGGGAGATTCTCTATTTAATAATCACTAAAAAAATATTTATTTGAATAGTTGTCATATACCCAATTACAAAACAATAATAATTTACCACGCGTTCGTGTCGCCTTGTTTACGAAAATAATAATAATTGTCAGATGAAATAAATTACCCTTTGGTATATAATATAAAATAATAATAGATCTAAAATTTCCTTGCTATCAAATATATTTTTCATTTGTGTAATTATATTCCTTATATTGTTATTGTTACTATTTATGTACATTTTATGAATTGGTAATTGTAAAGTATATTTTTTTTTAATAATTTTGGAAACGCTTCGATTTTGTTATTTTAATCAATTAGAGCCTTAGTGTAACTTTTCAAGCTAACTTCCGAGACGTGACGTGCTTTGGTGTTAATCTGTAAAAGTCAGAAGTCATTTCATACTTAGTATAATTGTTGAACGTCAAATATACTTTATACTAATATTATGAATGCGAAATTGTGTTTGTTTGATGGTTTGTCCTTTAATCATGCCGCAAAAGGGAAACAGATCGACGTTCTTTTTTTCATTGATGTCACTCTCCAGGTCCTACTTACTACAGACTACTTTTTATCCCGGAAAATTAAGAGTTCCAGGGAGAATTTTAAAAAAATTCTCCACGCGAAGCGAAATTAATATAAAATGACTTCGTATTGATAGTTAAATTGTAAGGATTTAATCACGAGGGTTCCAAACGCACCCTTGTTGGGGAGAGAGCCCATAATAAACACGGCTGGGAAAGAATAGTTATTTTTGCCTCTAGTATGAACGTGATTTCACATTTATTTTCGAAAGATTTACGTATAAAGTCACGTCTTAGTTTGAAAACTTACACGTTTTGACTTAAAATTTGCAAAAGTGTGTATCTGTCCTTATTGTTTTGTTTTCTGGATAAGATATATGTATTTGTTTTTTGTTAAAAGAGTAATGTTTTAATATTTTTATAGTAATATGGCTGTGAAATAGTATCCGGTGTATCAATTGTTATAGTTTGCTGTTAAATGCGTAGTATTGTTATTGATATTATGAACTTGTTGCTTGTTTTCCGGATAAAAATTGTATATACCTAATTACATATATATTATTATATTAGAAGGGTTGGTGTCTGTATAAAATGGAATAAATTACGTAGCAGAATATAACTATGTTTGTCTGTTTATATATTTCAACCACAGAATTTTAATTGCATAGAAATGGTAAAGGCTTTTCGCCGCAAGGATGACTAGTAAAGCATCAGTGCTCGTATTGTAAAAACAGACGTATTTGTGTAGCATTAAAGTTTAATGTACGTTGGGCGTTATCCAGCTTCTGGATGCCACTGACAGCATATTCCGCCTTATAAGGACAAGACTGGCCAACATATAGTTTAATTTGTTATACCTTGAAATTATGTCACATTATTGGATATGCAAAGTTATCTTAATTATTTATTAATAATATTTATTTATGTATACTTGTGTCAGTTATGTACGACTTTTCCTATGTGCATGATGTAACTACCTATAAATTGAATTGCTTACCTATTGCCTAAGCCATTCAACATTTTGTATACTTGTTATTCTGCTGGTAGTTCAAAAAAAATTAAAATAAATTAAAGCCTTATTGGTACAATTATTGGATTCTTCAAAATATAAGGAGCACAGATCGCTTTATAGTCGAAGGATTGATCGCAGATAGAGAAAAGAGAGAGAAAAAAAAGTTGAGCGCTAGAGATATGGGATTATAGGGACATAGATAAAACACTATTTCACCTTATTAAAAAAAACAGTTTTAAAAATAAATAAAATCATGACTTAAACGGAGTAGGCGTTATTTTTATGTCTGTGAAAGTATTTAACGTTGACAATACTCGTTTAATGAGTGTCAGATACCAGTTCTATTACCTAATTTGAAATTCTGTGGTTTTAATATCAAGGGACTATTTACAGTTATTCATTTCGATTCAGCTTTTTCTTCGCAGAGTTTATTTAAACATTATCCGTATTTATTTACAATTGGAGTTTTCACAAGTTTTGTGCGGTCAAAGCCTGAACTTTTAACTAAATAAATGTAAGTAGTCCCTGAATCACAAAGCGGACGTAGTCGCGGGCAGTTCCTAGTATTGTATTTGATATAAGCTGTCCATTGAAGTCATATTAAAGTGGAGTGCACAAATGTATTCCCAGAGTCGGTGAAAAGTTGGTGTGGTTAAAGTAACATAGACTTTATATCTCTCTACTTAAGGTTCAATTCGGAAATTTCTGTTAGCAACGAAATATGTCTAAAGGCGTCTTAAGTCCGAGCATAAGTTTGCGAATCTCGACAACATTTTTAGATTTCGAATATCGAATTCTTGCAACTTTTTTTTTATTTACTTTAGAGTAAAATGTATCTAAAGATGTTTATTTTAAAGTTATTTATTTATTACTACCGATTTTTTATCTCGTACTTACCTTAATAAATTAAATTTTAAAACTAACTTCTAGAGACTTTAGTATAAAAATATGTAGACACAGAAAAATTTTAAATGTGGATATTTAAGTTAATATGCAGTGTTCTTTTATTTTATTTATTTTTTTTTTTTTTTTTTTTTTTAAATTATCAAAATAAAAATCGATACAATTTTGTTGGGTAGCACTGCGAAAAACCACGTAGGTTTAAATTGCGTGCTCTTCCGTCAACATATTATCAGCGTTTTAAACTACTTAAAGCTAGCAAATTATTATAAATACATGACAAAAACTTAAAACAAAAGAAAACTACCTACAATTTGGTTAAGAAATACGATTTTAAGTTATGTTTTAAATTATTCTTCGTCAATTTGATTCTAAAACTACTATCAAGACTATTTATTAAGCGAGGGATCATGTATGCGCTAGTGCGCTCACCATATTTGTTCTTAGCTGACACGGTTATTAACTTTTGTTGAGATACTTTACGAGTATGAATTTTATGTGAAACTATATTTTGTATATCTAAGTTAAAGAATTGTTCTTTTAGAAGCTGATATTTGACCTTATCATGAATATTGATTACCTTGCAATGTTTAAATATAAAATTTTCATTTGTTTTGGCTTGAATTTTAATATTTAAAGGCACAATGGCTTTTAAGATCCTAAGTTGTAATTGATATATATACTGTAAGTGCGTTTTGTCTGTTCGTCCGTAACTGCTTAGTCCATAAGTTATAATAGAATCGGCAAGAGCGTTATAAAGCATAATTTTTACTTTGTAATTTAAACGTTTTCGAATTATAAACATATTTGCCAAAAAAGCTCTAAGCTTGTCACACACATGCTTTATGTGTTCGTGCCAGTTGAATTTATGATCTATTACTAAGCCTAAATATTTATGTGATGTAACTACTTCAATAGTAGTGCAGTTACAATGAAATTGAGGTTGATGTAAACACTTATGACTATGGGCAATGATTTTATGTGTAAATATGCTGTTTGAACTTAAATTTGGAGAATGTATGTGGACTAATTTAGTTTTTTGAGAATTTAAGATTAAACCGCTGTCATGGCACCATTTATTCAAACTATTAAAATCTTCCTGAAGCTGCTGTGCGGCTTGATTGACATCCTTAGCTGCAACAAGCATGCATGTATCATCAGCATACTGGTAGCTTATACAATGGTTAAATATTTTATTCATATTATTAACATAAGCTATAAAATGCAATGGCCCAAGCACGGAACCTTGAGCGGTGCCTTCGGTTACTGTGATTCAACAAGGCCCATAAAATAAAATTATAAAAGACATATTTCGCTGCTTGCAGTAGTTTCGTCTCTTCTATATTTGTCTATTTCCCCAATATATCGATGTTGTTAGCACTTAAATATTTTTGCTCATAAATAAAAATGTACACCTTCTCAATGGATCAAGGACATTAAACTTTTGTTTTCGATTAATTGCCAGACAGCTGGAAATGACTTTATAGCACTGTGGGCGTCCCAATTAACAATAAAATGTTTGACACTATTAAGTGAGTAGGTATATAAAAGTAAGCTGTATCTATTTCTGATAAAGACGCCAATAACTTTATTATCTGGTGCCATAAGGCCGCCTGTCCACTAAAGCGGAGCGGAGATGTGTTAATAACTACGCGATAATTTTACCAAGTCATCCATCAGCTATTCCGTACCGCTAATCGTACCGTTTCATCAACACGTCTTTGGTCTTGTTTCTATTGCGTCGGTGTACTATTTTCATTTATGGCAATGTAAATCATTTACCGCCATACTAATAAAAAACTACGCACTACTATAGTCCCTCTTCTTCTTTTCTTGGTTTATGGCTTTGAGTAGTGTCATACTATAGTCCTTGTCAGGAAAGTCCCGTGACAATTAGGCGTCAAACACGAAAGTATCGACGGCCGAGCGACGGCGACAGCGGGGCGATGTGGTACGAGACCTAGCTTCAAAGGGGTTGTTTCAAATTTATATGGATCCTGGACCAGGCATTGTACGGTATTTTAAAATGTCCGGGGTCATGAAATAGTATCATTTATATATTTATTTCTTACTAAAAAGTTCAATTTACGAGGTACAATGCGAAATTATTTTGCAAAATAAAAGCGCAACAACATGCGTCCATTTTGACATTGACGTATATTACACGTGTCATGATGACATTTGACATAAAAACCTGAGAAATGAGAATTAACCTTAAAATAACCAACAGCAGTTGGCGAGTCTATCGAAAGGTTTTATTTCACAAGTTGACGGAATAAATAACAATAAACATTTTATTTTTGTACGCCTTAATCACTGTGAAACTGCAAAAAAGCATATTTTGTTCTGTTTTCTATGATTTTATACTATTTTTTGGAATACTGTACAAGTACTTGGCCAGAGATGAAACAACTCCTTTCGGGAAGGCCCTTTAGGCAAACTAAAATTGTGAAAAAATATGATTTCGTCAACTGGCCAATCCAGTCTTGCCAGTCTGGTAGAGTGTTTGTGGTTATTTCTCTTCAAAAATATTTCATTAAAATTGACAAAAAATATACTGTTGGCAATCTGAAATTTTAATCACGTATTTATTGAGTAATTTCAATAATACCTGCAAATCGCCAGACAAATTTTGTGGTTTTAAACGTGAATAATGTTTTCAAATGAGTAGTCGTACTCATTTGAAAATTGCGGCGAAATTTGTCACCAGCTGTCCGACTAATCTGCCGCCGTCGCCCCGCCGTCGCTCATGTTGTACCCGTACACTTAGTAGAACTATTTTACATACAAAAATTGTATAAACAGACTACTAGCGTTGCCAAAAGGGGACTTAGAAAATTGATTAGTTCCACTGACTGCCACGGGACGTCTTTCGTGATAAGGACTATACGCACTACACAATTCAAAAACGTCCTCCGTAGATCCATGTTATGACAAAAATGTCAACGAGGATCTATTATGGACTTGACTCAACAATGCGATTTTTTTTATTAGTACGGCCATAGAGTATTTGTATAGAACGAGCTAAGGTTGTATATTGTGATGCTTTTGTACTTGTGCATATTCTAGCCATGGTTGAAGTACAATTAATATTTTAAGCACGACTATACCCCGTTTTACTGAGCTCTGATTATTTCTGGGTGATAATAAGGAGTTCTGAATTGACTTTCTTAAGGTCAGGTACACTTACAAAGCTATACGTTTCCTCGTTTCTAATTCTGACCGCAAGAATGCCTTTCTGGCTTCGTTTTCACCTCCACTTTTAATATAGGCACCTCTATATATATAAAGGCACTTTCAAATCAAGAGTGAATAAGCATCTTGTAGGCAAGCCCGTTCCACATTAGGCTGCAACATGACTTACAAACTTGGTTGATTGCAAGTCATGATGCTAGCCAAGCTCTAGCCTATTTAAAACTAAAAATGTGATTCCACCCTAAACCTATGCAGCTAAAAGTGTTTGACTTTTAAAAGCATCGATAGCTCATTAACGGATAGTAAGAATTCCAAAATGTAAATCTCAATGAAATAATTAGGTGTTTCGTAAAACTGGGACTAATATCAGTCGACGATTATTTAATATAAAAGTCCGATTCTATAGAAATTGCCACCTATGATAATATATTACAAAAAATGTATGCATTTTGCAATTTCTATAAAGTCAGTCATTATCACTCAAAATATTACCATTTGTGATAAATTGCAAGAGATTTAAGAAAATAAAATACCTATTAATAGTTATACAATAAAATGCAATAACAATGTAAAATATTGTATTAAATTAACCATTAAAAGTATAAACAATGAAAACGATAAAATAGAAAAGTTAACTATTATAAGTTCATTCGCTTATTGAAGAATATTTAAAGATAATAATTATATTCGAATAAAAAAAGTATTCGGACAAAATTTCAAAGGTCGTCACTGACTTTTACCGCACCAAACGTAAAAGATGCATCGATAAAACTGCGAACTATTTTTAGCTTTGTATAAGACAGTCGCCATTTCATTGTCTAGCTGTGTGCTGAAATGAAAGCATATACTTTGTATCCATTGAAGGTTTGCTATGAAATTAAAATAACATTTACATAGCAAACCTTCAATGGATAAAAAATATATGTCAGTAGCTTTCATTTATTGATAGCCACTGAGTTATAGAACAGGGGCCCTCAGCTAAAACTATTCAGAAGACGACCTTTCTAAAAAATTAGAACCGAACGTATGAGTTGAATTGTGAAATAATTATTAGCTATCGCGGTCATCTGTTTAATAAGATCATTATTTTATTAATCTACGACACGTCTATTTTTTATATAAAGATACAGATTAACATGAAGTATAACATATTATATAATTATTTTAGTTCTATTAGCGATATGTTATAAATTCTTATTGTATAGGGTTTATTGCAATAGGTGACGGACATTTTGTTATTCGAAATAATCCTTGTAATTATAATATTATTATGAACTGAAAATATGTTTTGTTTGTTTTAAATTGTCTCCAAAACGTCGCACCCTTCGGTTAAAGCCACATATATTTGCATTCAAAAGCATATGTATTAATCATCATGCAAAAAAGATTGAGGCTGTACTCGAGCGGTGTGGCATTAGTCGATGAAGACCTTTACTGGTTAATGACTAACCAGTGTTTCAAAGGTACCTAATTTAAAATTCCTTTTATACGGGTGTGTAGTGTATACGGTTGTTTTTGTAAATGATGATTTTTCAATACCCAAATAATACCAACTGAAGAACACATACATTTTGGAGTTCTGAAATTCTTCGTAAGGTAAACATTACTGGGCGATTTACAACTCAGTCCTAAATGAAATTGACATTCCGGACCTTTACGTCGATTTCTTAAAAAGTTGAATTTACAAAATGAGGCCAGTCATGTTTTAGACCATCTCTAAACTAAAATGACAACTTTATTTATATTGCTATCCCTTTCATAATACTCCCTGCGGAAAGGGGCAGCATTAGATTGAGAGCTGTCATTTTAGAAGATTGTGTCAATCCGAATTATTAGCCACAATGTTGAGTTCCTAAAATTATATTTTAGAACGTTGATTTTTAAATTTCCAAAAGGTTGAATTCTTAATATACTTAATATATGGTGACATCTTTTCATTATAAAGACAACATTAAGAACTGCAGAATATCTTCAAAGCAAAAACTGAGTATTGGCAAATGATGAAATGGTCATAATACATTGCCCGCTTATCGTCTATGTTTTTTGCTTAGTCTGAGATTGAAAAAAAAACAATCTCTAAACTAATAAGTACAATGCTATCCTTTTCCGCAGGGAACTTTGTGCAAAGGATAGAACTATATATAGACCATGGTGTCGTTTAGAAATAGTGGCCCATCCAATAAGCACTAATAAAAAATAGAAATGTTGTGAAGAAAGAAGCTTTGCAAGCCATTATGTGTTAAAACACTTGTGACCTCATTTTAGTACGCACCTCGCCTTATAGGCCGAGAGCTTGTGGGATCATTTGAAGAGGCGCTTGAAAAATGTATTAAATAAAATTTTTCGTGATATATAATCTGACAGGTACATAATATTATGATTCCACAGATTTCAAGTAAGTAACTGATAAGTTCTCCTAGGCAAGCGAAGATACAAATCCACAAATTATGACAAACTGACACTGACAACGTAGTCCACGTGAAGAGCGTACTATGTGATACTATCGCGTCGCGTCTATCGAGTCACGTTGGTCGCTTACCTAGGACAATGTCGTGAAAATAATTAAAATAAATGTATGGAATGGCTTTTCCGACCAAAACATAATAAACTCGGCACGCTGTCCGTAGTTTTATTGCCAAAGATTGGCTTATGCACTAAAATTTTATAAAAAATTGTTTGAAACTGAGTACCTGTCTAGTATGTAGTACGTAGGAATTGTCATAGAAAATCCACGATTTAACAAACCGTCATAAGCCTTGTCCATTACAAATATATCGCATCAACCAAGCATAATTTCAAAAGTTCCCATCAGTCTTCAGCTAATATCGGAATTTAATTTAAAGAATTGACAATAAGTTAGTTTCGCATATAGATTTACTGTTATCGTATGTTGTACTTGTTATAACGAATTAAAATTATAGATAGAAATGTATTTTATTTTATTAATCTACGACGATTATTACTGCAGTCTTGCGCTGTCGAGGCCTATGAATTATTATGTTCCTACCCTAGCCATATTCACCATTCCTACCGATGCTGAGCGTATTATTGAACGTCGAAACATTTTGGCGTTAAAGTAAACCGAACCTTAAAGGCTTGTCTTAGAGCTCAAGTTCGTCCATACATACACAGCCAGCTTTCGGAGCGAAATCAAAATCATTGGTACTGAATTTGTGACTTAAAATCAAATGTATTTGAGTCAATTTTACCCTGACGTCAAAGTGACGCTCGAATACGCTCAACATCGGTTTATTGAAGTCAGCAATACAGCAAATATTTTTTCCCAAATATTCCGACGTTTATTTCACGTCAATTTTATATTTAATTAATTAATTGTAAATAATTTCGCGGTGCATTGTTATTATTTATATGAAATGATATGTAAAAAGACGGAATTTTGACATTATGTAATAATGTTTGTACTTTTAATCGTGATTCGTTTCTATTGTACTTATTAAAAATTAAATTGAAATAAATCACTAACAGGTTTATTAACTGGTTTTCTTTTATCCAGTGTCACAGACGCATATTATCCTCCTAGTACCTAGTATTATTAGACATTTTGTATATGTAGGTAACATGCAAAAGTCACGGGGCTCCGTTGCGGCGTAATCGAAGGACAAACCATTATTACAAAGCACACTGTTAGTAGGTACCTACTTAGGGGATACGCTCACGTCAGGCAATCGGTGACCGAGATTTCAAAAAATGAAGCATACCGATTGAAACTCCCACGTCCTACAATGTCGGTTAAAAAAAGTGGGTGCATCCCGGAAGAACCGATTGTCGGTGGAAAATAAAGGTTTGGAAATGTATGAACTAATAACGCATACTAACCACCGACAAGCGGTGAATACATGACATGCACTTCCCAAGATAGCCACTACAATATCTTAGATGATGTATTTAAAGTATGTAGTTTCATAGGCTACTTGTATGCCCGGAAAATCAAGGTGTTCTCATAGGATTTTCAAAATATATATCTAAATCCACGCGGACGAACTAGGAAGTCACAAGCAATAAAAATCTGCGATCTTAATTGCTAAAATAAGTCTGGAAACTACTCCGTATACAAATAACAACTTGGAAACAGGTTGCAGTTTTCAGTTACACGACAACGTCATCAGACTTCAGAGAATTTGTTTTCGCGGTTAACGGCGCGCCGCGCCGTGCAGTTTTCAAAGTTTCGTCTAAAAATTATGTAATTATAATTTAATAACATAGTACAAAGATACCATTACAATAATTACAAAGTTTAGTTGAGTTTAAATTTTCTTGAATTTTTAATAAGCGTGGCTTTAATTTTATAGATCGCTTTAATATATTTATAAATTCAAAAGCTTTTTGTAACTGACAAGTGACAGCTGAAAATTTCTGAACGAATTCACCTTTCCCAGAGACAAGTAGGTAACTTATCTTTCCTTCCCACATCAAACAATGATTTGGCAAGATATTTTATTAAAAATGAATTGAAAAGGAAGTTTATCATTGCATTTTCTTCGCGATAAAATAAAATAAACAGTTGATATCTATTGTATCAATCTAAATAAGATACCAATGTTATACAGATAAAATTTCTCGGTGCACTAGATTAGTGAAAAAGTGGGTGGATATCAACGTAAGTGTTTTTAAAAGTTAGCGGCTATTTTACTTATTTTTAGGATGTCTGTTGTTATTATCGACACGTTGTAGTGTTATGTAAGTAATAATGCTGATAGTTAAGCTGATACCATGCAATGTCACCGCATCGCATCGACTTCTAATGAACTGTGCAGGTGAATGACCTTTTCGAAGTTATATTTGGCTAATTATTGTTATCCGTTTATAGATTGCATATTCATGCACTTTCGAATAGAGGTTATATACCTACCTAAATCGACTGTAATACCTGTCAGTTACTTAGTTACTTGAAAAACATTTTCTGATAAAAACATCTGTCTACTATGCAAATATAATTCAATGACACAGTGGCTAATTCTTTTGTATACAATCTCTAAACCACTAAACTAAATTAAATCCAATTCTGAGTATATTGCTATCCCATTCTGCAGGGAGTATTATGAAAAGGTTAGTTTAAAGTTTAGTTTGGAGAATTTGTTCAACAGAATTGGCAACTTTCCCCTAAAGGAGATTTTATTTGGCTTCAAATTCTATTTCAGTAAGGAGAATGTCTCACTCGCCGGTTATCATAAAGTTCAAGTGGGGCCTTAGTGCTTCTGACCCGGAGCAGAAGCCAGTGTTGTTCCTGGGCCAGGCTTGCCACCTCTCTGCCTTGTCCTGGCAGGATGTTCGTTTCAAACTTGAGCCTAAAGTCTCTGAAGAGGTGACATTTTATTTCTGACTTACTAGAGAACACCAGTAGCTTTGCTCTCATGTAATTTTAAAGTGGAAAGATCCTTTTTATTACCTATCTAGTGAGAATTTCGGAAACTCCTTAAAACAGTAATGAGCATAATTAACAACTTACTTACATGCGAAGTCTTAAATAATACTAGCAAATGCCCGCGACTTTGTCTGTGTGGTTTGAGGATTTTGGTTCCCGTGGAAACTCTTTAATTGCCCGGGATAAAAAGCCTATGTGCTATTCTAGACTATAATCTATCTCTGTGCCAAATTTCAGCCAGATCCGTTCAGCCGTTGGGGCGTGATTGAGTTACAAACATCCATACATCCATCCAAACTTTATATCCACATCCACATTTCTAATATCAGTAAGATATAATTATAGTAACGAAAATAAGACAAAGCAAAAGAAAAAATCCTTTTTATTCCTTGTTTACTTTATAAAGGTAAGCTCTGTGCAAGAATTCAGCTGTCTTGGTCCAACAGGTTAGCCAGCTACCATCTTAGCATAATTGCTTACCACTAACTACTTGTAATGGATAAAAAAGAAATGTGTCAAATCTTTGATATTATACCTATTTTGCGCATTGCCACAGTTTCCTGTTTTCTGTATTGTATGCATAGTTTTGTACCTATGTGTTAAGATGCAATAAAGACTTATAACTATGTATGTATGTATTATAAGGTAGAAACACTCGATAACTATTTTAATCATACTTTATTAGCAATTTACACACAAACGCTGTACAGCCATCACTTGACATTCCAACATAGATTAATATGTACCACCATTATATCTCGATCTCCCTCTAACCGCCTCCATTTCCCCGTGTTAGGACACAGGTTACTGGTGTCCCGGCAGCCTACCCCCCCGAACCTACCTGTAGCTTTAGTGAATCTTACGATATCCCCTATGGAGAGACGTCTTAGGTCTTCTTCACTGATCCTGTCCTTGCCTATTAATTCCCACCTTATCAATGAGTACATGGGGCATGTCTCTTCCTCGCCGCACTCTGGACATGATGGGTCATCTTCGATTCTCATTATTGTGAGATGTCTATTTAGCAGACAGTGTCCCGTTGTTATGCCTGCTATAAGTGCTATGTTGTTTCTACTTATACTTATAACTAACTAACTATTTTGTTGTAACATTTGAACACACCGGTCTTCTCCATTGTGAGCAGGCGTGGCACCGAGGCATCAATGTGGCCACACCGGGGGAGCTGTGTGAGATATGGCCACGCGGGGCGGCTCTGGGAGTCCTGCCTCCGAGACGCTCTCGCCACGCGGGCCCCGCTCGGTCTCATGCGCTGTCCAAACTAGTGCGCTCCGGCGTGCGTTCCTCCGCCGAAGAGTTTGTTGTGGTATGTGACTTGGGAATTGAATGATTTATTTGAATAAAACATTGACATGAGTTTATTACCTCGTTGACTGCCTTGTTGGTTAGCGTAGTCGACTGTGGATCACGAGGTCCTGGGTTCATTCCCGGTCGGGCATAAAAATTATTTAGGTATTGTTGGTCTCGCGGTTAGCGTAGTCGACTGCGGATCACGAGGTCCTGGGTTCGATTCCCGGTCGGGCATAAAAATTATTTAGGTATTGTTGGTCTTGCGGTTAGCGTAGTCGACTGCGGATCACGAGGTCCTGGGTTCGATTCCCGGTCGGGCATAAAAATTCTTTAGGTATTGTTGGTCTCGCGGTTAGCGTAGTCGACTGCGGATCACGAGGTCCTGGGTTCGATTCCCGGTCAGGCATAAAAATTATTTAGGTATTGTTGGTCTCGCGGTTAGCGTAGTCGTCTGCGGATCACGAGGTCCTGGGTTCGATTCCCGGTCGGGCAAAAAATTGTTAGGTTTTTCAATTATGAAATTCTCAGTGCCAGCCGGAGTTGGAAGTTGGCGGTGTTTCACCCCCGTGCCCCGGAGAGCACGTTAAGTCGGTCCCGGTTATTATCACTAACATGATAATAGTCGTTAAAGCCCGCCAACCCGCATTGGAGCAGCGTGGTGGGTCTAAGCTCTAATTCCCTCTCTCCTATGACAGTGGAGGCCTGTGCCCAGCAGTGGGACCTTAATGGGCTGTAGTGTACTAGTGAGTTACAGAAGTTTTTTAGTTAGTCGTTGATTGGGGCTAGGTATCGCCTCCTATGTTTGTCCGCAGTCTGTTTGCCCATAGTTCGGCATGTAACAACAATAGTACATTACTGCAGCGGCCAGCAAAACAGGCATTGAAGGACGATTCGCCTCGGCCACACATACGTGAGTCCATCAATGCCTAGTTGTAGCCAAGGCTTGTATAGTGCTTTTCTCAAATAATGCGCGGAAATAAAAACTTAGTAGTACCTAGACAGAACTTTTTTTTTAAAAATATTTTTCTTACGATTTTGGCGGTAACAAGTTTTCTGTTACGGCTCTTGCCGCCTCTTGAATTTCAGATGGCGTTAAAGTAAGTTCATCACACTCATTGTCTTCACTTGAACTCATTTTGTCAAATACATTTAAAAACCAATGACGAACAACAAATAACAATATTTTTTCCCGCGTTATAGTGTTCATTTGTTGTTTTTTTCAATAAACAGCTTTCTATTTGCAAGCTAGTTCGAAATTTAAATAAAGCCTTTGATAAGTTACCTCCTTGGTTGCCATCGTTCGGAGTAAAAGATCGTTCCATTTTTAAATTAAACGACAGAATAATATGAATTTATTTGGCCGCTAAACCACGACAGATATGGATTTTCATACAACTTTTGCCGGCCGCTGCTCGCATGTGTCTGGCCAATACGGCAAGTTCGATTTATCTCGAAGAAGGTTGTCAAAATAATGCTCAAATTTCCAAGCATGTTTGAGAAAACCTCCATTATTACCAGCTGGTGTGTCGCAAACGGGACGTGCTCGCGAGCGCGGTGGCGATTGCGCGCGCATTACCGCTGTACAGCGCGCGCTCCGGTCCCGGTCCGCTGCCGGGCAGCCTCACCCCCCCGGTCACCCCCACCACTGCCACCACTGCCAAGAGGAATACCCTCACTGTGGAGATACACATCGCACCGGATGGTAAGTGCCGCTGCCATCTATCCACTTTTTCCCCAGAAAATCAATGAAAACCGGCAAAACTGTGGCGCCAAGCGATTTAGCGTTCCGGTACGATGTAGAAACCGAATATGGGTTTAATGGGTGGGAGCAGCTATGTGTAGTCTGCGGGAACTCTTTTTTTTTTATCCACTACAAGTTAGCCCTTGACTGCGATCTCACCTGACCTGATGGTAAGTGATGATGCAGTCTAGGATGGTAGCGGGCTAACCTGTTAGGGATATGGCAGATATATTAAACCCATCCCTTAATCTGTTTCTACACAGCATCGTACCAGAACGATAAATCGCTTGACGGTACGTCTTTGCTGGTAGGGTGGTAACTAGCCACGGCCGAAGCCTCCTACCAGGCCAGACCAGAGAAAATTCTGAAATTATAAATTCCCAAATTGACCCTGCCGGGGATCGAACCCGGGATCCTCCTACGTTAAGGCAACAGCGATCAATACTGCGCCACGGAGATCGTCAATAGGTTACAATGTCATAGATCTCAGAAATGATTGACCAATTGGGTATTTGACTACTATTCAAATAAATAATTTTTTAGTGATTATAAAATCGAGGATCGCCCCAAAAGTCGTAATATCCACGTCCCCTGATAGTTTTATATTGAATAACCATTTTAAACAAACGATTAAAGTACAAAAGTGCGTTGAACTGTAATGACGTCAGATTTCTGAATTTCACATAAATCCCATACTCAGGGCACGTTTTGACGTTTGAAAAAAGTTGCTGATTTGACTATTTGTCACATACCCAATTATTATAAAATTCATCATTCATTTATTTATCCATTCATTTATAATCCTATACTTCTAGAACAGTTTCGTGCATGATATAGAGGCATAAAACTTACTTGGCTAACTGGTAGTGGAAAAAAAAAAGCACTGCTTACCCTAGCTAATGCTTATTTTTCATTAAACCCTACCGGAATATAAGTATCTCCATAACGAACGCCTACCCTGGCTTCAAATTATATGCCGTGTAGAAACCGAATAGGGGCATGGGTTTAATATAACTGCCATGCCCCTAACAGGTTAGCCCGCTAACATCTTAGACTGCATCATCACTTACCATCAGGTGAGATCGCAGTCAAGGGCTGACTTGTAGTGGATTTAAAAAAAAAAACGCCTCTGTTCTAGAAGGCGACTCAGACGAAGAAGAGGAAGAAGGCTTGGGCCCATTGGACGCCGAGCTGTTAGAAAACACACTATCTCTAGAGGAGCTGAGAACGGTCCAAGACGTAGCGGACGCGACGCGGCTTGCGGCGCGTATTACCGACACCCCCGCTAATGTCATGGATGTGGACGCGTTCATTGAGGTAACGTAACCTCTTTACCACCCACACACACACACACACACACACACACACACACACACACACACACACACACACACACACACACACACACACACACTCAATCACCCACCCACCCACTCACTCACTCACCCACCCACTCACCCACCCACTCACTCACTCACTCACTCACTCACCCACCCACTCACCTACTCAGTCACCCACTCACTCACCCACTCACTCACCCACTCATTAATTTATCACCGTTAGATTATAATCTAACTCGCGAAATTGTAAACTGTCGACAGATTGTGAACCGTTCAATGTTCTGAGTGTCAATTTTTGAAATATTAATTGTATTTACGTTTTCTTGTGTCTTTCTTGTAGGTTAGGTTAGGGTTCGACATATATAATCAGGTAGTGCCCACTTGGGTTCTACCGGGTTAATATACTAACAGATAATCTACCGAAAAATAATGCGTTAAATTATAATCTTTAGACAGTTTGCAATTTCGCGAGTTAGATTATAATCTAACGGTTTTTACAATCTTACGGTGACATATTCATTATGTTCCTAACGTGTAATTGTCATGTGAACGGTTCACAGTCTGTCGACAGTTTACAATTTCGCGAGTTAGATTATAATCTAACGGTTTATACAATCTTACGGTGACATGTAGACAAAATGTCATATTATGACAATAATTTGGTCATTACTTCTTTTTCAAATTACAGACAAACAAAAAAATGGCGATGACGTCACGCCTTTGGTCGTTACTTCTTTTCAGGAAGCGTGCAAAGTAGCCAAAGACCTGGACATAGCCGAGCCGACGATCATCCGCGGGGAGGAGCTGAAGGAGCGCGGCATGGGAGGCATCTATGGTGTGGGGAAAGCTTCAGTGAAGCCGCCCGCCCTTGTCGCACTATCGTACAACGCCGCGGGTGCGACAGAGACGGTCGCGTGGGTCGGCAAGGGCATCGTTTACGACACCGGCGGCCTGAGCATTAAGGCACGGGTAAGATTCTTAAGACGACAGCTTTAAAAATGACTTTTTTGAGGTCCGTCTGCGTGGATTGAGGTGTTTTAGGGGTATGAAAAATAGATAGTAGCCGATTCTCAGACCTACTGAATATGAATATAAAATGTCATAAAAATCGGTCAAGCCGTTTCGGAGGAGTATGGTAACTAACATTGTGACACGAGAATTTTACATTTAAGAAGAATATATAGATTTCTAAAATAATAATCTAATCATTTTTGACGATAATATGACCATATGAAAATATCACCATATTTTACAAAAGCACAGTGTCCTATTTAAACTATAAAGATTGATAACGTAATATTAAATTGAATTTAATATAATGTAGCATCACTTAATTCATAGCTCTATTTCATCATTTTCCACTTAGTTCAATTCCTATGGAACTAAACGAATTTATTAAAGATAATTATATAATTCAATAATAGTTAAATGCTTAGATACTGGAATATCTAATTTTTTCGGTTACCGCGGGAACTCTTTAATTTTCCGGGATAAAAAGACTATAAGCTATCTCTGTGCCAAATTTCAGCCAGATCCGTTCAGCCGTTGGGGCGTGATTGAGTAACAAACATCCGTACATCCACCATCCAAAGTTCCAAACTTTCGCATTTATAACATTAGTAAGATTTATTGAAATAGTCACAGTCACACAAAGTGTGTGACTTTCAAAAATTACAACAAAAAGTTTTCTTACTTACAGGTCAGTTGTGTTAGCATGTCAAACGCCTATACGTTACGTCCGAAGAGTAGGGAGAGCGCGATGTATTTTCATGCAGCGCCATCTATTGAGAGCTTACTGAAATTTTAAACTTTTGATTAAAAAACTTTCCACTTTAATACTAGTGATGTGCCGGATCGTTAAAAATGTATATCTACGGATACGGATGTCCGGCACATCACTATTTAATACCCATTCAAAATCATTTTGACAGTGTCATAGCTAACACGTTTTTTTTAGAATATCCGTTAATCCGTAATAGAATATTAAGGTCTCAACGAAACATCATAATACTGCCTGCGGAAAAGGATGGAACTAGATTTAAAGCTGTCATTTTAGTTTCGTTTAGAGATTATGTTCAACAGAATTGGCCACATTAGCTCAAAAAGATTTTGTTTCGTATTATACTTGCTTGTATTGATGCCAGCTATTGATTAATACAGGTTTTATGAGTGGCCGTTATTTCGAAAACATTAAAATGGCGTGACTGTGGGTAGGCCAGGCTCTATCCAAAAATATTCGATAATCTTTAGAGCCATATTGCCCAAGACATCTTAAAAGAAAATGAATACTCGACCTGGGTTAAATGAATTAAATAGTGCTGATTCTTATAAGATGATCGGCCCAATTTCAATTTACTCAATGTCAATTTAGTCAAGCAGCGGGGCGAAGCGATTAGTCGGAGAGCTGGCGACGAATTTCGCCGCAATTTTGAAATAAGTACTACTACTCATTTGAAAACTTTATTCACGTTTAAAACCGCGAAATTTGTCTAGCGATTTGCAGGTATTATTGAAATCACTCAATAAACGTGATTAAAATTTCAGTTTGCCCTTTAGGCAAACTGGAATTGTGCAATTCCCGAAATTCGTCGCCAGCTCTCGTACCACATCGCCCCGCTGTCGCCGTCGCTCGGCCGTCGCTAGTTTCGTGTTGGTCGCCTTAAAGATGGTAGGCGTATTGTTCTTAGCTCCATGGCGCGGCTGGTTTCAGACCTCCATGGTGGGCATGAAAGGGGACTGCGGCGGGGCGTGTGATGTATGTTCGGAATTCCGAATGTATGTGGCGGGCCTTAGAGATGGTGGGCGTATCGTTCTTAGCTCCATGGCGCGGCTGGTTTCAGACCTCCATGGTGGGCATGAAAGGGGACTGCAGCGGGGCGTGTGATGTATGTTCGGAATTCCGATTCGATATTCCGAATGTATGTGGCGAGCCTTAGAGATGGTGGGCGTATCGTTCTTAGCTCCATGGCGCGGCTGGTTTCAGACCTCCATGGTGGGCATGAAAGGGGACTGCGGCGGGGCGTGGGATGTATGTTCGGAATTCCGAATGTATGTGGCGGGCCTTAGAGATGGTGGGCGTATCGTTCTTAGCTCCATGGCGCGGCTGGTTTCAGACCTCCATGGTGGGCATGAAAGGGGACTGCGGCGGGGCGTGTGATGTATGTTCGGAATTCCGATTCGATATTCCGAATGTATGTGGCGAGCCTTAGAGATGGTGGGCGTATCGTTCTTAGCTCCATGGCGCGGCTGGTTTCAGACCTCCATGGTGGGCATGAAAGGGGACTGCGGCGGGGCGTGTGATGTATGTTCGGAATTCCGATTCGATATTCCGAATGTATGTGGCGAGCCTTAGAGATGGTGGGCGTATCGTTCTTAGCTCCATGGCGCGGCTGGTTTCAGACCTCCATGGTGGGCATGAAAGGGGACTGCGGCGGGGCGTGTGATGTATGTTCGGAATTCCGATTCGATATTCCGAATGTATGTGGCGAGCCTTAGAGATGGTGGGCGTATCGTTCTTAGCTCCATGGCGCGGCTGGTTTCAGACCTCCATGGTGGGCATGAAAGGGGACTGCGGCGGGGCGTGTGATGTATGTTCGGAATTCCGATCCGATATTCCGAATGTATGTGGCGAGCCTTAGAGATGGTGGGCGTATCGTTCTTAGCTCCATGGCGCGGCTGGTTTCAGACCTCCATGGTGGGCATGAAAGGGGACTGCGGCGGGGCGTGTGATGTATGTTCGATATTCCGAATGTATGTGGCGAGCCTTAGAGATGGTGGGCGTATCGTTCTTAGCTCCATGGCGCGGCTGGTTTCAGATCTCCATGGTGGGCATGAAAGGATGTATGTTGAATTCCGTTTCGGGATTTCGAATGTATGTGGCGGGCCTTAGAGATGGTGGGCGTATCGTTCTTAGCTCCATGGCGCGGCTGGTTTCAGACCTCCATGGTGGGCATGAAAGGGGACTGCGGCGGGGCGTGTGATGTATGTTCGATATTCCGAATGTATGTGGCGAGCCTTAGAGATGGTGGGCGTATCGTTCTTAGCTCCATGGCGCGGCTGGTTTCAGATCTCCATGGTGGGCATGAAAGGATGTATGTTGAATTCCGTTTCGGGATTTCGAATGTATGTGGCGGGCCTTAGAGATGGTGGGCGTATCGTTCTTAGCTCCATGGCGCGGCTGGTTTCAGACCTCCATGGTGGGCATGAAAGGGGACTGCGGCGGGGCGGCGGCCGTGTTGGCGGCTTTCGCGGCGCTCGTGAAGGCCAAGCCCATCATCAACCTCCACGCTGTGCTGTGTATCGCTGAGAACTCCGTCGGGCCCAACGCTACCAGGTATGATAATAAGAAAAAAAAAAAGAAAAAAAAAACACGACTGCCCTGCCAAAATGCTAACTAAAAAGTTAACAGTTATAATTGGGTATTTGACAACTAATCAAATCAGCAACTTTTTTTTCTAACATCAAAACGCGTGCTTAGTATGGATTTTGTATGAAATTTTGAGTTATGACGTCATCAAAGTTCGACGCACTTTTTTTTAACTTTAATCGATAGTTTAAAATGGTTATTCAAAATAAAACTAGCAGGGGACGTGGATATTACGACTTTTGGGAGATTCTTTATTTAATAATCACTAAAAAATAATTTATTTCACTAGTAGTTAGTGAAATACCCAATTAAAAAAATTAAAAAAACACGACTGCCCTGCCAAAAAACGAACTAAAAAGTTAAAAATCTAAATTAATATAGTTAAATTAGAATCTTATTCACATGTTTATTAAATGATATTTTTTGTGAATCACTGGATATTGAACTGTAGTTTGTATATTTTTGGAATCTACTCATCGTTTTCTAGATGATGATTATATAGTTAATCTTATTTGCGATTTTTTTTTTCAACTTAAGTCTTTAATGCGGGACCATGGTCACCCCATCAATTTGTTCTTTAATTTCACTAGCCTATGTCACCCGGAATAAGCTAGGGATTCTAACGATACCTCATTTAACAAAATCGGTTCAGGTGTATAGAAGTTATAGTGGAATATACAAACTCATATACATACATACATGAACCCTGAAAACAATATACTCCTTTTTTCAGGCAATCGCATAAAAAAAAAAGAAAAATTGGCAGTTATAGGAACTGCCGATAGATGTGAATACGAATATTTAAAATAAAAACACAGCACTTTTAAAATAATTTAAATATAAAAAAATAATTAAAATAATAAAATAATAACGCATTAACTAATGCGTTAAAGTTTAATGACGAATGTACTATCTTTATAATAAACACCTTAAAATGGTGTCGCGTGACCGACACCGTTCCATATTTTTTACCCCCCACCAATAGATTATATCTGTTAGTTACGTATAGTTTTATATATATATATATAAATATATATATATATACATATATATAGTATATATTATATAGTTATATGTATAGTTTTTGTTACGGATATTAGATTTTTTTGCTTTAGCGCGCGGCTCGTGTGAGCAAAATCTAAGACACTTTTGTATGGGATTCGGTTACGGTTACGGCTAGATTTTTCCTGCCTATGTCCCCGGGATACAACCTATCCCTGTACCAAATTACATCAAAATCGGTTGAGCAGATCGACCGTGAAAGAGAAGCAAACACTTTCATTTTTTGGATAGCTTAATGTTGTTTTTTTTAATAAATCTTTTTAAATTTTACAGACCTGACGACATCCACCAGCTGTATTCAGGGCGCACTGTAGAAATAAACAATACCGATGCAGAAGGTACGCTAATAACATTATATGTTAAAACTAGCTTTTAACCCGCGGCTTCGCTCACGTTAGATTCGACTTACATACACATTTCTAAGCTTTTACCCTCGCTTAATCGGCGGTACATCTTTGCCGGTAGGGTGGTAACTAGCCACGGCCGAAGCCTCCCACCAGGCCAGACCAGGGAACCCTCGTAGCTTAAGTTTTAAGATACCGTAACCAATTATCACCATCATGTGTTTATAAGTAAGTAATTTTTAACGTCAATAAGTGTACCTACAGTGTACCTATATTGAATAAATGATATTGAGTATTGTCAAAAATGGCTACTGTGGCTGTACGGTGTTTGTTTGTAAATTGCTAATAAAGTATGATTAAAATGGTTATAACTAGTAACTGCCTCGTTGGTTTAGTGGTTAGCATTGACTGCGGCTAACGAGGTCCCGGGTTCGAGTCCCGGGTCGGGCCATAATAAGTGTTAGGTTTTTCTGACTAGATATTCTCAGTACTAGCTCGGAGTTAGGAGGTTGGCGGTGTTTCACCCCCGTGCCTCGGAGAGCACGTTAAGCCGTCGGTCCCGGTTATTATCAATAACATGATAATAGTCGTCAAAGCCCGCCAACCCGCATTGGAGCAGCGTGGTGGGTCTAAGCTATAATTCCCTCTCTCCTATGAGAGTGGAGACCTGTGCCCAGCAGTGGGACGTTAATGGGCTGTAGTTTTTTTTATCCACTAGCCCTTGACTGCGATCTCGCCTGATGGTAAGTTATGATGCAGTCTAAGATGGTAGCGGGCTAACCTGTTAGGGGCATGGCAGTTATATTACACCCATACCCCTATTCGGTGTTCTTCACGGCATCGTACCGGAACGCTAAATCGCTTTGCGGCAGTCTTTGCCGGTAGGGTGGTAACTAGCCACGGCCGAAGCCTCCCACCAGGCCAGACCAGGGAAAATTCAGAAATAATAAATTCCCAAATTGATTGGGTTTGAACCCGGGACCTTCTACAAGACAATAGAGCTCACCACTGCACCGGGGAGGTAATCAAATTACCTGCAAAGTCCCAGAAGGACACTTCATAGTCCACGGAGTTGGTCGCAAGTCTAGCTCCAGAGGGGTCCACAGCCACACTACTTACCTTAATGGCATGCGTACATAGCATCATACCTTAACCCTAAATCGCTTGGCGGCAGTCTTTGCTGGTAGGGTGGTAACTAGCCACGGCCGAAGCCTCCCACCAGGCCAGACCGGGGAAAATTCAGAAATTATAAATTCCCAAATTGACCCCGCCGGGGATCGAACCCGGGACCTCCGCACGTTGAGACAACAGCGCTACACACTGCGCCACGGAGGTCGTCAAAAGTGTAAGTGTGGTAAAATGGTTAACGAGTGTTTCTACTTATTAATCGGCATGATGACTGATTTTGAAAAATGGTCAGATTATGTTCGGAAGTATGTACTATTTCGAAAAAATATATTATTTCTGCAGAAAAATAAGGTTTGGTAGATTAAATTGGCATTTAAAATTTAAATTTTAAAATTCGCGCCAAAACTTCCGCCGGTGTCATGGCGTCGTTTGTGACGTCACTATTGTTATTACCAATGTACTCTTTGCAGTGTGCAGTAAGCAATAGTGTGATTGTCAAAGCTCGAAAACAAACAATTGTGACGTCATTCGCTTCTTGGTGCTTAATCCATTATGGCGGATTGCTGTATTTTATAGTTTTATTTTATCAAAATAAATAGCAATCTCACTCGAAATAGAAAAATAGTACGTTTTTTATAATCCATGAATCCTATTTCATTAGATTAATTCATAATTTCATTGATTCTTGGTTACTGTCATCATGCCTATTATTTGCAGGTCGGCTGGTGTTGAGCGACGGAGTGGTATACGCTCAAAGGGATCTTAAGGCGGACATCATCGTTGACGTCGCCACGCTCACCGGCGCGCAGGTAATTATTAGTCTACGGGAGTGAATTTGCACTTGTCCGTCCGTCCGTCCGTCCGTCTGTCAGAGCCTTATAACATTTTTTTTTTTTATCCACTATAAGTTAGCCCTTGACTGCGATCTCACCTGATGATAAGTGATGATGCAGTCTAAGATGGTAGCGGGCTAACCTGTTAGGGGCATGGAACTTAAATTAAACCTATATCCCTATTCGGTTTCTACACGGCATCGTACCGGAACGCTAAATCGCTTGGCGGCACGTCTTTACCGGTAGGGTGGTAACTAGCCACGGCCGAAGCCTCCCACCAGGCCAGACCAGGGAAAATTCAGAAATTATAAATTTCCAAACCCTGCCGGGGATCGAACCCGGGACCTCCGCGCGTTAAGGCAACAGCGCTGAACGCTGCGCCACGGAGGTCGTCAAAACTTCTGAATTAGTGAACGTAATTACTTCAAATGATCAGTGACCATGAACTGCCCTCCGATTCGGAACAATGCGCAGGATTTCAGTTTTTACAGTCATCATCACTACAGCCCATTGACGTCCCACTGCTGAGCATAGGCCTCCACTCTCATAGGAGAGAGGGAATTAGAGCTTAGACTCACCACGCTGCTCCAATGCGGGTTGGTGGGCTTTGACGACTATTATCATGTTATTGATAATAACCGGGACCGACAGCTTAACGTGCTCTCCGAGGCACGGGGGTGAAACACCGCCAACCTCCTAACTCCGGGCTAGTACTGACAATTTGTAATCAGAAAAACCCAATACTTAATTATAGCCGAACCCAGGACCTCGTCGGCCGCAGTCGACCATGTTAGCCACTAGACCAACGAGGCAGTTAGTTTTTACAGTAATATTTAAAAATTAGAACCGAAATTACTATGGATTTATTATTCCGAATAAGGTCATGGTTAAAATGTACAAATTTTTGGCATGACGTCACTATTGTTTTTACCAATGCACTCTGTGCACTGTGCAGTAAACAATAGTGCGATTGTCAAAGCTCGAAAACAAACAATTGTGACGTCATTTGCTTCTTTGTGTTTAATCCAATATGACGGATTTCTGTATTTTATAGTTTTATTTTATCAAAATAAATAGCAATCTCACTCCAAAATAGAAAAATAAATACGTTTTTTACAATCCATGAATCCTTAATTAGGTAAATTCATAATTTCATTGATTCTTGGTTACTGTCATCATGCCTATTGTGTTGTCCAGGGCACGGCGACGGGCAAATACCACGCGGCCATAGTGTCGAACTCGGCTCGCCTCGAGCGTCTGTGCGTGAACGCGGGGCTGGTGTCCGGGGACCTGGCGCACGCGTTGCCCTTCGCTCCCGAGCTGCACTTCTCGGAGTTCAGCAGCGTCGTGGCCGACATGAAGAACAGTGTCGCTGTGAGTGATCTGACGTTTACCGCTGCGACAACTAGATGGCGCTGATCGCATCTGTGTCGCGCTGTGGATACCGTTCGAGCGCGAGTTACAACACAACGCGACCTACAACGGCATCTTGTGTCAAATTGAGGTCGTTGGTTGGATGTCCTAAAATAAATAGAGCATCCAACGCCATCTAATGTCGCCTTGTTGTAATGTAAACATGTTTGGCAACGCCATCTAGTATCGCCTTTTTGTAATGTAAACGTGTGGCAGGGCCATCTAGTGTCGCCTTGTTGTAATGTAAACAAGTGTGGCAACAAGAAAAAAAACATTCATGATTCAAAGAATCATGAACTTCCGCAAAGTAGCGCCTGACTCTATCCAATAAGTGTGGCAACGCCATCTAGCGTCGCCTCTTTTTACCGTGTATGGCAACGCCATCTAGTGTCGCCTCTTTTTACCGTGTATGGCAACGCCATCTAGTGTCGCCTTGTTGTAATGTAAACATGTGTGGCAACGCCATCTAGTGTCGCCTCTTTGTACCGTGTGTGGCAACGCCATCTAGTGTCGCCTCTTTGTACCGTGTGTGACAACGCCATCTAGTGTCGCCTCTTTGTACCGTGTGTGACAACGCCATCTAGTGTCGCCTCTTTGTACCGTGTGTGGCAACGCCATCTAGTGTCGCCCCCGTGTAACGTAAACGTGTGTGGTGTGTGAAGCAGGACCGCAACAACGCGCAGCCGTCTTGCGCGGGCCTGTTCGTTCATCGGCTTAGGTTAAATAAAATTAAGCCGTCGGTCCCCGGATAACCGGGGTATTATCATGTTAGTGATAATAATATCACTAACATGATAATAGTAGTTAAAGCCCGCCAACCCGCATTGGAGCAGCGCGGTGTTTCTAAGCTCTAATTCCCTCTCCTATGAGAGTGGAGGCCTGTGCCCAGCAGTGGGACGTTAATGGGCTGTAGTGGTAGAGCAGCCAACGCCATCTAGTATCGCCTCTTTGTACCGTGTGTGGCAACGCCATCTAGTGTCGCCTCTTTGTACCGTGTGTGGCAACGCCATCTAGTGTCGCCTCTTTGTACCGTGTGTGGCAACGCCATCTAGTGTCGCCCCCGTGTAACGTAAACGCGTGTGGTGTGTGAAGCAGGACCGCAACAACGCGCAGCCATCTTGCGCTGGGCTGTTCGTGTTGGCGCACCTCGGGTTCGACTTCCCCGGCGCGTGGCTGCACGTGGACATGGCTGCGCCCGCGCACGCGGTGAGTACACCCCACTCACTCAACACTCAACACTCAACACTCAACACTCAAACCTCAAAACTCAAAACTCAAACTCAAATTAATGTTCCCCTCCTCTTTTAATATAAGTGCCTTCAAATCAAGAGCGAATAGTCATCTAGGCAAGCGCGCTCCACCTCAGGCTGCATCACCACTTGCGAGCAAGTCTGATTGCAACCAAGCATTGGCCTATATAATTTTTAAAAAAAATGTTTGTTCAATTTAGGTAGGTATACTACCCTCAAAACTCAAACTCAAATAATGTTCCCCTCCTCTTTTAATATAAGTGCCTTCAAATCAAGAGTGAATAGTCATCTAGGCAAGCGCGCTCCACCTTAGGCTGCATCACCACTTGCGAGCAAGTCTGATTGCAACCAAGCATTGGCCTATATAATTTTTAAAAAAAATGTTTGTTCAATTTAGGTAGGTATACTACCCTCAAAACTCAAACTCAAATAATGTTCCCCTCCTCTTTTAATATAAGTGCCTTCAAATCAAGAGTGAATAGTCATCTAGGCAAGCGCGCTCCACCTTAGGCTGCATCACCACTTGCGAGCAAGTCTGATTGCAACCAAGCATTGGCCTATATAATTTTTAAAAAAATGTTTGTTCAATTTAGGTAGGTATACTACCCTCAAAACTCAAACTCAAATAATGTTCCCCTCCTCTTTTAATATAAGTGCCTTCAAATCAAGAGCGAATAGTCATCTAGGCAAGCGCGCTCCACCTTAGGCTGCATCACCACTTGCGAGCAAGTCTGATTGCAACCAAGCATTGGCCTATATAATTTTTAAAAAAAATGTTTGTTCAATTTAGGTAGGTATACTACCCTCAAAACTCAAACTCAAATAATGTTCCCCTCCTCTTTTAATATAAGTGCCTTCAAATCAAGAGTGAATAGTCATCTAGGCAAGCGCGCTCCACCTTAGGCTGCATCACCACTTGCGAGCAAGTCTGATTGCAACCAAGCATTGGCCTATATAATTTTTAAAAAAAATGTTTGTTCAATTTAGGTAGGTATACTACCCTCAAAACTCAAACTCAAATAATGTTCCCCTCCTCTTTTAATATAAGTGCCTTCAAATCAAGAGTGAATAGTCATCTAGGCAAGCGCGCTCCACCTTAGGCTGCATCACCACTTGCGAGCAAGTCTGATTGCAACCAAGCATTGGCCTATATAATTTTTAAAAAAAATGTTTGTTCAATTTAGGTAGGTATACTACCCTCAAAACTCAAACTCAAATAATGTTCCCCTCCTCTTTTAATATAAGTGCCTTCAAATCAAGAGCGAATAGTCATCTAGGCAAGCGCGCTCCACCTTAGGCTGCATCACCATTTGCGAGCAAGTCTGATTGCAACCAAGCATTGGCCTATATAATTTTTAAAAAAAATGTTTGTTCAATTTAGGTAGGTATACTACCCTCAAAACTCAAACTCAAATAATGTTCCCCTCCTCTTTTAATATAAGTGCCTTCAAATCAAGAGTGAATAGTCATCTAGGCAAGCGCGCTCCACCTTAGGCTGCATCACCACTTGCGAGCAAGTCTGATTACAGCCAAGCGCTGGCCTATACAATTATATAATTTAAAAAAAAAGTTTATTAAATTTAGTTAGGTATACTACCCGGTTACCGACATGGGTCACCGTTGCTTAACAATCGCAATAGACTGATATGCGTTGTCACAACTAGGCCACTTGTCCCTCAGATGTGAAAAGTATAGTCCAACTAACTTATCTAGCCCGGTGGACAAAATTGAAACTAATTTTTGTCTGTTTATATTTTGTTTTTATACGACTGCCTGAAAAAAGGAGTATATTGTTTGCAGGGTTCATGTATGTATGTATGTATGTCTGTATGTATGTGAGTTTGTATATTCCACCATAACTTCTATACACCTCAACCGATTTTGATAAATGAGGTATCGTTAGAATCCCTAGGCTTATACCGGGTGACATAGGCAAATTAAATTTTAAAAAAACACGACTGCCCTGCCAAAAAACGAACTAAAAAGTTAAAAATCTAAAATAATCGAGTTAAATTAGAATCTTATTCACATTTTTATTAAATGATATTTTTAATGTGAATCACTGGATATTGAACTATAGTGTTATATATTTTTGGAATCTACTCATCATTTTCTAGACGATGATTATATAATTAATCTTATTTTCGATTTTTTTCAAATTTAATCTTTAATGCGGGACCATGGTCATCCCATAATTTTTTTTAAATTTTTACTAGCCTATGTCACCCGGAATAAGCTAGAGATTCTAACGATACCTCATTTATCAAAATCGGTTCAAGCGTGTAGAAGTTATGGTTCAAGCGTGGTGAAATGGTGGTATATGGTTATGTCATACAGACTCACATACATACATACATGAACCCTGAAAACAATATACTCCTTTTTTCAGGCAGTCGTATAAAAAGGTACCCCGACATAACCTCAGAATGCTTTCTGTATCAGGGCGAGCGTGCTACTGGCTATGGAGTCGCGTTGCTGACGGTTCTGTTCGGCTCACAGACGCGCAGTCGACTGCTCAAGGCGCTGTCACCCAAGAAGTGACGACGGTACACACTCACCACTGTGCGCGTGAGCGGCCTCTAGCCACCACACACTTGCCACCGCCCATTTGCCACCACACGTTTGCCACCGCCTACTTACCCCATTTTCCACCACACACTTGCCACCGCCCGTTTGCCACCGCCTACTTACCACCCCGGGGATCCACACACTTGCCACTGCCCATTTGCCAAAACACTTTTGCCACCGCCTACTTACCCATTTTTCCACCACACTTGCCACCGCCCATTTGCCACCGCCTACTTACCACTCCGGGGATCCACTCACTTGCCACCGCCCATTTGCCACCACACGTTCGCCACCGCTTACTTACCACCCCAGGAATCCACACACTTGCCACTGCCCATTTGCCAAAACACTTTTGCCACCGCCTACTTACCCATTTTTCCACCACACTTGCCACCGCCCATTTGCCACCGCCTACTTACCACTCCGGGGATCCACACACTTGCCACTGCCCATTTGCCAAAACACTTTTGCCACCGCCTACTTACCCATTTTTCCACCACACTTGCCACCGCCCATTTGCCACCGCCTACTTACCACCCCAGGAATCCACACACCTGCCACCGCCCATTTGCCACCACACGTTTGCCACCACCTACTTACCACCCCGGAGATGCCCCGTCGCTCACGTCCCCAGGAACTACCTTCTAACTCCCTGCACGTGTTCCCTGGGTGGTGCTAAACGAGCGTCGAAATTGCAGGCGAAATAAGCGTAATTTTTATAAAAAAAAAAACGCTTATATTATCTACTAAACGCCATACGATTAAATAAATAAACCACCCCTAATTTTAAATTAGAATTAACAGAATTTTCAATACAAAATTCTGTCACTCTTATAACATATTCAATATAATATGTCAATGTATACAGTTTCCTGCCTCTTATCCATACGTGAGAGGTATATTCCCGCAAACTTATCTGACCCGGTGACAGCGTCCCCAGTAGATTAAGAAAAAAAAATTCAAAAAAAAATAACAGGCAATTTTCGCCACCGGGTCAGATTAGTTTGACGGTCTGTACACAGCTACAGCTTTCATTTGTACCCACTGTATGATATGCTTACGCTGTGGTAAAGGTGTCAACACATTACTGCGGTGCGATTATGTAAAAATTGCCGATCCAATCGTCTAAGTTCAGAGACAAAGTAAAATAAACCATAACCACATTGAATTAGAGCTCAATTTCGTGTATCCATTCTTATACGATTATGGTATCGTACATACCTAAACGTATGAGGATGGATACACGAAATTGAGCTCTAATTCAATACTGTTATGGTTTATTTTTCTTTGACGCCGAACTTAGACGATTTGATCGACAATTCTTAGATAATCAGGGGGCTGGTCTGTGGCCATTGTGTGACGAGAATCGCCGCGCGACAATATCATAATAATTATGAGTACATTATATATAAATTAAAATTGCCTCATTTTAACTGAAAATTAAAAAAAACCTAAAATAGTTCGTTAATAACGATATTAATTAAACTTTTTCACGATTTATAATAAAATAAATCAACTGAGAGTATCATACCAAAATAATAGTGTGTTCAAATAAAGATAATAATGTTTAATAGATAAAAAAAAATACATGTCTGTTTTTTTTTCAAAATATATATATATATGTCACCGTAGGATTGTAAAAACCGTTGGATTATAATCTAACTCGCGAAATTGCAAACTGTCGAAAGACTACAATTAAACGCATTATTATTAACCCGACAAAACCTAAGTAACTAACTACCTGATTATTTATGTCGAACCCTGACCTAACCTACAAGTAAGCGACAAGATAACGTAAATACAATTAATATTTCAAAAATTGACACTCTGAACATTGAACGGTTCACAATCTTTCGACAGTTTACAATTTCGCGAGTTGGATTATAATCTAACGGTTTTTACAATCTTACGGTGGCATATATATGTATAATCGAGTTTTCGGTGCAATGCACTTCCAGTGAAAAATTATGCCCTTTTTTAAACAACTCAAACTCAACTTTATGTATTCTGTCATACGATTAAAAGTTTGTTTAAATTTAAACAAACAATTCCATTTTGCAGATGTGCGTTGATCCTTAGGTTTAGTCTTTGTCTTGGATATAATTAATATTATTTCATTGGAACTTATTTTTTTCTTCAGACTTTTTTTAACGTATTATATTAGAATTTAAGTAACTATCATAAAGTGGACTTTATTTTTTATGTAATTATGTGTTGTTAGGAAATATTTTTTATAGCATAATCAAGTGTTATAGACTTAAATATACCATCTAATTATAATGATTACGTTATATTTTTGTTCTGATTCCAACTTTTATTATCTGTGGTTTTAAATGCATTTGAAACACTACTTTTTTGTATTTTTATACACCATAGACACAGACTTGCATTAGGTAACTTACGAATTGATGGATTGCGATCGTCGCTATCATTATTCTTATTCGATGATTTATGCCTAAATTGTGATTCTGATACTGAACGGATAAGTTTGGGTTTAAATGATGTCACCGTAATATTGCAATAACCGTTAGATTGTAATCTAACTAGCGAAATCCTTCCCCGGGATACAACCTATCCCTGTACCAAATTTCATCAAAATCGGTTGAACAGATGGGCCGTGAAAGCAAAGCAGACAGACACTTTCGCATTTATAATATTAGTGTGGATTGTGATTAACTGTTGAACACAATCTTTAGGCTTAATTGAGAGCTCGGAATGTATTAATATCCTTTTCTGCAGAAAGCATTATGAAAGGGATAGCCATATTAGATCTGTCTATTTAGTTTATAGTCCCATAAACTTATCAGACCCAGTGACAGTACCTATATATTAAAAATAAAAAAACTAACTAAACGGGCATAAAAGTTCCAATTTTGGCCACCGGGTCAGATACGTTTGTAAGAGATTGTGGCTATCATCTTATAGGTACAGCTATATCCTAGTAATCAGTGGTTATATTATTAGAGACTTAACCAATAACCTAACCTAACCTTCATATCCTGTTGTATGTTTAGTCATTAAGGTTAAAGCTGGATAGAAACCAACCAGAAGCAATTATTAAAGTTGTCAACTTCAGGAATAAAGTAATAAAATAAAATAATATGGTAACATGAAGTTGTTTGATTAAGTTGTCATTTTCAGGTTACCTGCCCATTGCATTATGTACTCTAAATAATAATATATGGAAAATAAGGGTGTCTAGCCACTAAAGTGGAGCAACAGATATACTTGACAGACAAGTCGCCTGCTAATATATCTAGTATATTAGCAGTTTCACGTTAGTGGACGTGCAGCGTAAGTGATAAACCAACTAGGCTGGTGGTTAAAGCCAAGCCAATTCGCGAGGAGAGGTACTAATAAGAAGATCATATTGTTTTGTCAATTTTTATTATCTGTCATCAAAAATTATGTAGGGTGATATATTACTAGTCAATGTATAGGTATAAAAGCAAGTAATATCCCAATGCTTGTATACAAATGTAGACAAAAAATAAATGCACTTTTTGCGCCTTACACATGGCAACATCGCAGTTATTAAGTCATTCTAAATAGAATATTGCACCCTGCCACTAAACTAAGCTTTACTAATTTAAAAAAATCAGTCCATGAATAATAATATTTCTTACAATCGATAAAAAAATAAATATATCTCCGTCGATAAGAAAATAAATAACAATTTTTTAGGTTGTACTGACTGATACGAAATAAAAAATCGAAGTAATTACAAAGAAAAACTTGACTAAGTTCTACACAAAAAGTTTTTTTAAGGGCAAGATGCAGCAGTAAAATTACATTTGCAGACAAAGATTTTCAGTCAGATTACTGCCGACAGTTAATATTAGTTATACAAATATATTGTCACACAATATATTAATACAAAATATAAATCGAAGTTTCAATTTATACGATATAAATATAAAACATTACAAAAAATTTAAATCCTTTACGATTACTTTAAATCTACTAAAATTTTTCTTGAATATGCCACTTTTGACCTGCATTTTAAAATACCTTCCACACAAAATATATCTTAACAAGGCAATACATGGAGAAATCATTTTATGCCCTTTGCATAATACGACAAAGATTGGACGTATAAATATGTCTCATCTACATAAACTTGTTGATAAAATCCAAGGCGTTTTAATTTTCTGCAGTTCATAAAACTTTAGTTTTATCGTTAATCTACTTACCATATTTTTTTGCCAATAAACAAGTTGCTAAAGTAATAATTATTATTATGACACGTCGTATACTAAGCCAAAGTATTGCTCTGTTAAAATGTATATATTTTGGTAAGGTTTCGTCTGTCTATTCAATTCATAAATCTCTGATACCAGTCCCGTAGTTGGCCCCGCCTGCCCTGTTTAGAGCGTCTTTGAATTGATCGATGTCTATTTCAGACTGGCTTTCCAATTGAAGCTCCACTGCGAAATTCTGAAACAAACACAAAGATCGGATTTAAAATCTTAATAAAGGCACTTTACAGTTAGATTGTTGATTATGTTATTTATATAAATGCCCAAGGCAATGATGTTCAAAGACTGTGATGATGATCTTCAATCATGTTTCTAATGTTACCCATCTTAACTATATTGTGAAAACAGCGTAGAGAGCCGGCACGTTATGTTTAGCGCTCAATTTTCATCGGGTAACATGCGTAAAACGAATCGTCAATTTCTATGCTGACCAATGAGATTCCTTTATTTTTGACATTGACGTTTGCAATTTCAGTTGAGTTCGTTCGTGGTGCCGCTTTTGATTTTTGTTTTTATTTATTTTAAAAATGAATGAAATATACGAAAAAGTGCCTTGTCGAGAAAGCCAGCTAAATGATTTGTTGGATCTTTTGGGTGAAGGCGATGAACCGCTACCGATTTCGGTATTTATCAGCGGAAACATGGCTACTGGAAAAAGTTTATGCGTTAACACGGTTCTGCAATATTTACGTTTCAAACATGTTATTATAGACTGTATAGAGTGTTATACGCCGAAAATTATGTACGAGGCTATTTTAACAGGACTCTACGATGATCAAGTCGATATAAAATGTGATTCTTTATGGGAATTAATGAATAACCTAAACGCATACAGTACGCAACAAAGCAGTTACGAGCCCATAGTTTTGGTGTTCGATAGAGCAGAAAGATTCCAGGCTATGGATCAAAGCATAATGTCCACATTTTTAAGACTGCGTGAGTTCTGTAGCCTAAATATTTGCACATTTTTTGTCACTCATCTCATTTACGACAACTTTTATTTCAAAATGGGCGTCCGAGAGCCTATAAAGATGTATTTTCCAAACTACAACAAAGAAGAACTGTTCAAAATCATATTTCTGCATCAAAAAGCATTCGTGCGTCACTTGACAAGCAATCACAATGTTGATTGCGGAATAAAAGAAGATCTCGAACGGCCAGAATTGTTTGCAAACTTTCTTAATGCATTCTTGAGCGTGTTCTACCGACCGTGTCGGGATCTAATCGAGTTACAGCACATGGCAAGGGTAAACTTCGTCAAATACTGTGAACCGATCATAAAGAACGAGATAAAATCAACTGATCTATCCAAGCTGTGGCGCCACATTGCACCCATACTCAAAACGAGCTTAGAATTACTCTACTTGAGAATAAGCACATCAAAACCAACCACTCAGTCCCCTGGTAAAGAAAATGGCAATGACTTGACATATCCACAGAACTACAACTTTGAAAATACTTTAAAAGAAGAACTTTTATCAACAAAAACATTTGCTCAGAGTTTTGAACTGCCATACTATGCGAAATTCCTTTTAATCGCTGCTTATTTGGCCAGTTACAACCCACCGAAAGAAGATAAGAGATTATTCATGAAAAATCATGGAAAACAAAGAAAAAGGTTGCAACAGGTTAAGGCGAAGGCAAAAATTAGTGAAAAACTTAACACCCAGCTCGGACCTAAAGTTTTTACATTGGATAGATTGCTGGCAATCTTTTATGCTATATTAGAGGAGAAAATCGCTTTAACGAGTAATTTATTGGCACAAATAGCGACTCTGGTGGAATTGAAGTTAATTGCGGGCAGCAAAGAAATAGATTTGGACGCTTCTAAGTATAAATGCATAGTTGGTTATGATTTTATTTCAGCCATTGCTCAAACTGTCGGTTTTAATGTAAGGAAATATTTGTATGATTTCATCTAAAGAAACTGATTTTAAGTTAGTTTTTATTGAGTAGTTGTTTAGTATTTATTAAATAATTCATTTTATTATAGTTTTTCATTTATTTATTTGTAAGTTATACATAACAATAAATGTGTTTATCATTGAAAGCATGAAATATTTATGATTTTTTTGTATTTATTATGTAGTATGTATGCTAAAAGTAATGTTCAATTGATTTGATCAGCCGTTATATCTAGTTTATACTATAATTTATTAGCTGTCAGTTTGTACACAAATAATTGCGGTATATCCCATATATAAATTATATAATTGTCAGGTTTAAAAAGAATTATAGCTGTTGGATATAATCCATAGTTGATAGTAACTACTTAGTTATATTATAAATGTGAAATTATCTGTCTGTTTCACAGCCGATCTTTTCAACCAATTTTGATGAAAGTTATCAGGTACAGAGATAGGTTGCATCCTGGGGAAGGACACAGGCTACTTTTTATCCCAGAAATTAGGATGTCTCACGGAAACAAAAAACGATCCACATGGAAGAAGTCGCGGGCATCATCTATTATCTACCCATTTATGATAAAGGCGATAATGATAATTATAAAATCAGTAAGTATACCTAGCAATAATGATAAACACTCGCCATTTCGCACAATGCCCTTCCAAACCCACAATCTAACTCATATCAGCACTTAGCTTTATCTAAGGCTTTAGATTCTAAGCTAATTCAAAGAAATGGATATAGTATCTAATATTAATAAAACAAGATAAAATGAATAAATTATTAAGTACATTGATTCTGATTTAGGTATAAAGTTTCAAAAGACTATAGTTAACTAGCTGATGCCCGCGACTTCGTCCGCGTGGTTTAAGTTTTTTTATTCCCGCGGGAACTCCCTAATTCCCCAGATAAAAAGTACCTATGTCACTCTTCAGGTTCTCAACTATACCCATGCAAAAAATCAGGCCGATCTGTTGCTCCGTTGCGGCGTGATTGAAGGACACACCAACAAACAAATAAACCAACAAACAAACTCACTTTCGCATTTATAATATTAGTATGACTAGACGATGCCCGCGACTTCGTCCGCGTGGATTGAGGTTTAATTATTAACTGATTAATTTTCCGGGGGAAAAAGTTGCAGTGTTAATCTTACAATGTGAGGCGCTATCTTACGTTAGCAGCAAACGCGACATCAAGACAGTAGCTAAACCGCTGTCTAGGTGAGCGACGAAAGCGACGCGACGCGATACGACTCCATAGAAAAGACAAACCATCTACGCAACAACGTAGGCCACGTGGGGGGTCAGCTACCGTTTGTTCCTACGTTTGTCGTTCAGCTAGGACAACGGGTTACAGTAGAAAATGACGAACTTATGCGACAAGTGACAACGTAGCCCACGTGACGCATCGAGTCGCTGACGTAGGACAGGACCATAGGCAGCAGAGACCGATCATGCCAAGTATTATATTAGAATAGAGCAGGGATGGCGAACCAATGGTATGCGTGCCTTTAATGGCACGCGACACAATATTTTGGACACGTCACCGAACACAAAATTCACTATGCACTAATAAAAAGAAGTAGGTTTTATATGACGAGCGAACATTAGAAACCGTTTGACAGATGACTGCGGTTTGACAGATGACTGCATTTCAGTATGCATTCTGCTAAAATAACATCTTACTACCCTAATCATTGACATAAATGTATACTACTATATATTATATAAGTCAATGACCCTAATATAAGTTATTTGTTATGTAATCTGCAACAACAGAAGTCACACTAAATAGACTTTAATTTAAATTACCTACTCGTAAATTGTGACATTGCAAAATGGTTTTTTTGTAGTAAAGAATGAGTTTTGAGTTGATAGTATATTTATTGTTATTATTTATTATAATGTCAAAGTCAAAATTATTTGATAGCACGTCTATGACATCATTAAACATTACCGAAAAAATGGCACGTTGATACATAAAGATTCGCCTACCCTCGAATAGAGTAATGTTGGGAGCGCGCGTGAACTTTACTTGTAGTTATAGACACTGCGTCAGTGTGCGTGCCTCTCGGAATCGCGCAATCACTTATACGCACACATTTACACGTATTATTTATTTATTTTATGTACATCTAATCAGAACGGCCATGACATTTACACTAACTAGATGATTATTAATTAACTTAATTAGAATAGAGAACAAGAAGAAGAACATCGACAATAATGTTACTATAAACAAGGTTATTCTACGTATACGTCACCGTAACATTGTAAAAAAAAAAAAAAGATTATAATCTAACTCGCGAAATTCTAAACTGTCGAAAGATTAGAATTTAACGCATTATTTTCCGGTAGATTGTAATCTGATAGGTATTTAAACCCGATAAAACCTAAGGCATTGATTATTTATGTCGAACCCTTACCTAACCTACAAGAAAGAGACAAGAAAACGTAAATAAAATGAATATTTCAAAAATTTACACTCAGAACATTGAACAGTTTACAATCTTTCGACAGTTTAGAATTTCGCGAGTTAGATTATAATCTAACGGTTTTTACAATCTTACGGTGACATATATACAAATGAGCCACGCGCACTCGTGACTATTATGTAGGTACTCGTTGAGTTTTGTTTTTCGTTTCTGATAATAAATCTACACACATTTAAGTAAAGCCTGCCAAAAGAGGTGCAACACTCACAGAAATGATATCCTTGATGATGGCCTTGTCGGTGGACATCTTTGCGCGGTTGATGACGGACACGTTGGGCCCCACCCACGTCACAAACATGAACTTCTTCCGTTTCGACATCTCGTCGCCCATTTGAAGCCTGCGCGACAAAAACACATAGATCAATCTCCATGGACAAAATCTTTACAGCCTTTCCTCACAAAACGAGCTTTTCTATTCCGTGCCTTCCCTAGTGAACGTCACCGCACCTTCTCAACAGCCTTCATCAACCAGCCAATTCCCACCATCATATTTAAATCATCGGTCCATCTTGCCGGAGGGCGCCCCACGCTACGCTTACTACAACCTGCCCCCCGTTTGTCAAACGTAAAATTCGACCTGTTTATGGGGTTCATAGTAAAAATAATAAAATAATAAATCAATTTATTTCCAGAAATATTCCAATAATTTAAACAAATTATTTTTAGAACTAACATACTCGTTGATGTCTCAAATGTTCATAGATACCTGCACCTCAAAAAGCATCTATAAACTCACTAAACAGTTCGAGTAATACGTTTTAAACTGTCAAATGATTACGAATTTCAAATGATTTGCTTAGACAATTGGGCGTCTGGTCTCCACTCCTATGGACGTGGACGTCGACAAGCAGATATTGAACTGGCTTATAATAAAAACCTTTGTTTAAAATTGTCTCTTGGAAAGGTAAGAAAAATGTATGAAATCACATTCGGCTAACTTTTGCGGGGCGAGGGTAGGGTACCTTGTCATTTTTCTGCCCAATTATTGACACTAGTGCATGAAAAGGTCGATGAAAATTTATGGCGAAACTGCACAGTTGTCTAGAGGGGTAAGGCAAATATAGCCGATAACACGTGTCCCGTGGTTAATTCGTCCAAGGATTGTCTACACAGATTCCGTTCCGCTTTGCCATTACTCTTTAGCAGTGGGAACCGCGCTATAATGGTGTCCCTAGTTCTTAAGGTCGATTCGACTCCTACAGACTGCATCTCCGCAGATGACCGCTTTATTTTTGAACCAGTCTGAAGGCGTCTCCGGCACCTGAGGTATCCGAGGGCGCGTTTTTGTAGTAAAGAATGATTTTGAGTTGTTAGAATTTATTATTATTATTTTCCATATCAAGGTCAAAATTATTTGATGGCACGTCTATGACATTGTAGGGGCACACAATACCTACATGATGACGTAAACATGAAGCGGCCACGTTAGCCAATCACCTACATGATGACGTAAACATGACGCGACCGCGTTAGCCAATCACGTGCCACCGCCAGAATCACGATAACGAAGTTCTTTCGGAATTGTACTATATATGGAAATATCAACCTACAACAGTTGGCCCAGCTGGAATCCCCGAGCATGAAACCGGCTCGGAGGAAGATCTTCCTATTGCATAGGACGAGCATACCATACGCTCCCGACAACATCGTTAAACATTACTTGAGAAAAAATGGCACGTTCATACATAAAGGTTCGCCTACCCTCGAATAGAGTAATGTTGGGAGCGCGCGTGAATTTTACTTGTAGTTATACACACTGCGTCAGTGTGCGTGCCTCTCGGAATCGCGCAATCACGTATACGCACACATTTACACGTATTATTTATTCATTTATTTAATTTACACCGGCTTTATTTTTCAACCAATCTTTAAGGCGTCTTCGAGGTAGTTACCTGAGGTACAAAGGCGCGTTTTTGTAGTAAAGAATGAGTTTTGAGTTGATAGAATTTACTATTATTATTTTCCCAATAATCTCAAAGTCAAAATTATTTGACGGCACGTCAATGACATCATTAAACATTACTTACTTTAGAAAAAATGGCACGTTGATACATAAAGGTTCGCCTACCCTCGAATAGAGTAATGTTGGGAGCGCGCGTGAACTTTACTTGTAGTTATACACACTGCGTCAGTGTGCGTGTCTCTGTGACGCCCAATCACGTGTACGCACACATTTACACGTATGATTTATTTATTTATTTTATTTAAGTACATCCGCTTTATTTTTGAACCAGTCTGAAGGCGTCTCCGAGGTACCTGAGGTATCCAAAGGCGCGTTCTTCGTCCGCGAACTGTGTGCGGAACTCTGTGAAGTCCGAGCCGCGTGCGGAGCAGACGATCCGCGCACCGTCGAACTTGAACACAGCCCTGTGTAACACCAATACCAATATAGGTATATTATTATAATTAAAACTCCTTATTGCTTAAGCAAAAGGAATACACAAAGGACATTATTACAACATTACAACCAAAAGGCGACCAGCCCCCCCCCCCCCCCCCCCCCCTCCCCCAATTATGTAAGAATTGTCGATCAAATCGTCAAAGTTCGGTGTCAAAGTAAAATAAACCATATTATCATTATTGTGTTAGAGCTCAATTTCGTTTTCGTGTATCTGTCACCGTAAGATTGTAAAAACCGTTATATTATAATCTAACTCGCGAAATTCTAAACTGTCGAAAGATTAGAATTTAACGCATTATTTTCCGGTAGATTGTAATCTGATAGGTATTTAAACCCGATAAAACCTAAGTTAACCAAGGACACTACTTGATTATTTATGTCGAACCCTAACCTAACCTACAAGAAAGAGACAAGAAAACGTAAATAAAATGAATATTTCAAAAATTGACACTCAGAACATTGAACAGTTTACAATCTTTCGAGCTCTATGACCATGAGTTTATGGTTTACTTTACTTTGACGCCGAACTTTTACGATTGGGTCGGCAATTCTTACATAATCACACCTCTTAACACTAAAGTGATCTCTGCCAGGCAACCTACATGAATCGTACTTACTGTGAGACGGGAAATCGCATTGAATAAAACATAAATACATAAACGTACATTCTAATATGTACATACTATAAACAGATAAAAAATTATACATATAATAAATATATATTTAAATATAATACATATTATCCCTTTATATTAGCATAATCCCTTCATATCGTACAAAATATTTCAAAAATTAATTTATGTTCAAGGCCATTAGCTTGTGGATTGAACTACCCTCGCAAATACATCGAGCTAATACTCTTAATAAGTTTAAAATTGACGTGAAAAATCATTACATGTCTCTCTGTAATCATCAATAGCGACATGTTTAATTTATCCAATATTTATATGTGTATTTAGTTATGTATTTAGTCTTACGTATGTCTATTTTATTTGTTTTATATATATTAGTGTATTAATACGTTATAATTTTATGATATTGTTTAGTTTATGTATCTATTAGTATTTAAGTTTATTTTTATGCACCACCTCCCACTATCCACTTGTTCATTGTCTCCGTATCGATAAGTATCGTTGTCTGGAAGAGATCGCTGGTTACCGATAAGACCGCTTTATTGTACCTACGTTTTAAGTTTTCATGTTTGTTATCTGTTTTTTCTATATTTTGTGGTGTACAATAAAGAATATACATACATATACACATACATATTATACACATAAATATTAAATTACATATGACTAATTTACAATACCTAAACACAAATAATAATAAGAACAAGTTTACAGCGGCGATAGGTAATGCTGTTTATTTATTTATTTATTCAAACAATTCAAATAAAATAAGGGTTTTGACGACCTCCGTGGCGCATTGTGTATCCCCGGCGGGGTCAATTTGGGAATTTATAATTTCTGAATTTTCCCTGGTCTGGCCTGGTGGGAGGCTTCGGCCGTTAGTTACCACTTGCGCCACGGAGGTCGTCAAAATCATAACCCAATAGGGCCACTGAAAGCTTACCATTCTGTGGGTGATGCATCCGACCTAACGTCCTCGTATGCTGAACGTATCGTGTCCCGGTCTATCCCGGTTGTCATGGCTACCTGAAACAACATGACACGAAACGTCATAACATTGCAAACCATCTTACTTATATTATTAACTAACTGATGCCCGCGACTTCGTGGATTGAGGTATTTTCGTTCCCGCGGATGGATGTTTGCTACTCGAACATCCATCCATACATCCATCCATCCAAACTTTCGCATCAAATAATCAAAAAAATATTCTAGATGCGATAGTTTGGATGGATGGATGGACGGGTGTTTGTTACTCAATCACGCCCGAACGGCTCAACGGATCTGGATGAAATTTGGCACAGAGATACCTTGATCATAATCTGGAATAACACATAGGCTACTTTTTATCCCTGAAAACTAAGGAGTTCCCGCGGGAACCAAAAATTCTCTGCTACTCGAACATCCATACATCCAAACTTTCGCATCAAATAATCAAAAAAATATTATAAATGCGACAGTTTGGATAGATGGATGGATGGATGTTTGTTACTCAATCACGCCCGAACGGCTCAACGGATCTAGATGAAATTTGGCACAGAGATAGATTATAATCTGGAACAACACTCAATTTTATAATATTACTAGAAGATGCCCGCGACTTCGTCGGCGTGGATTAAGGTTTTATGATTCCCCTGGGAACTCTTTAATATTCCGGGATAAAAAGTATGTCTTATATATGCCGTCTTATGCCGATGTCCTTCCCCGGGATGTAACCTACCTCTATACCAAATTTCATCAAAATCGGTCCAAACATGGGCCGTGAAAGTGTAGCAGTAATTAACATTACTCATTGCAATTTTCGTAAGGATGTCTAATTTTCTTGAAAATAAGTAGCTTTCTGTGAATAAAAGAATTTTAAAAATAGGTTGAGTAGTTTTTGAGTTTATCATTACAATACAAAATACAAATTATTACAATTAAACAACTCTTTCCTCTTTATAATATTAGTTTAGATTAGACTGCTACTCTACTAACTTTGTCTGTGTGAATAAAGTTGGAAAAAATCTCGTGGGAACTGAATTTTCTTAAATTTTCCGGGATAAAAAGCTGCTTAAATACATGTTTTCGCTTCTGGGTTGCAAATAACACGACTTGATTTATCTCTATTATAATATATTTCCCCACACTCTAAAAGCCTGCAACTTGAATGTCATAGGTATTCCACTGAAGTAACTATAGGCCATCTTGAAATAGGATAGTCGGTGCCGTCACCGTGCCGTATTGTTTATACGAAGTATGTAGACTTTACAAACTTAAACGGGCAATTGTAATAGTCGACCAACGTATAAAATGTCCCGCATATTGTGACGGGCAACTACGGAACACTACTATGGGTGTGGCTGGGGTTATTGGGCAAAATTCGTCCAACAAATCCAATGAGGGCTATCGCGTTCAAATTCGCCGCTAGAGGCGCTAGTGTAGCATGAGGTCTCCATAATGTCAAATAGGTATTATCACTGGGCCTTTATCGCGGGTCTAATTAATCCATTAATGTATTTAGCAATACCGGATTAATTAATGAAGATGTTAGATACGTGTCAATGAATGTCAGTGCTCTGCGCTTTGAAAGCGGAGCTAAGAAAAAAAAGTGCAAAATTAAGCGGGTTGAAAGAAGATGAATTCAGAAGTTAGTACATTATGTCCCTCGTAGCTTTAGTTTTAAGATACCGTAACCAATTGTCACCATCATGTTTTATAAGTAAGTAATTTTTAACGTCAATAAGTGTACCTACAGTGTACCTATATTGAATAAATGATATTGAGTATTGAGTATTGTCCTGGTTCCTGTGTGCTTACTATTTAAAAACGTATTTTTTTACAAAAGTATGCTTGTTTACCGAATTTACAGCTATACTAAGGGCTTTACTTGTCAGTGACGCCAACTAGTGAGCATAAAAACGGTAGCCCTCATTTAGGTTAAAGTACTTTTATCAAAAGTTTTTAAGTAATTTTCAGTAAGCTCCCAATAGGTGGCGCTGCATGAAGGTACATCGCGCTTTCCCTTCTCTTCTGTCGTAACCTAAAGGCGTTTGACATGTTACGTTTAAGTGACTCCAATTCTATATAATACCTAATTCAGTAAATTTTTGAAATTCACACATTTAGTGTGTACTGTGTATACAAAATAAATATTAATTATTGAGGTCTACACAATATGGTAAACTATATTGAAACTTATGAGGAATGCATGCATATTGCATGCCAAAACTGATTTAGTTTTAAAATCTAAAGAGTTAAAATTTTTGATGCTGGCAATTTCTATCTCTCGGTCCAGGATTCGAGTCCCGTAACATAACAAATATTGGGTTTTTCTGACAAGAAATTCTCAGTACTAGCCCGGAGTTAGGAAGTCGGCGGTGCTTCACGGTATTGACACAATATCTCCCGCGCAGATGGCTAATCTCTCTGGAGATTGGCCGCCGTGGCCAGGGACTCGGGAGGATACATTCTTGTATTAAGGTTGGCAGTTACTTTTTTCTTGAATTTATTGATGTGATTTACTAATTTTTCAAATATACTTATATTGGTTGTTCATATTGACGAAATGACCCGCAACTCGTATGAAGCTTCATATCCACTAGGGTAGGAAAGTCCCTCGACAAGTTTCGCTAGTTGTCGGGCGACGTTAGTCCCGTAACAGGCAAAAAAATGAATCATAATTTAAAAAAAAATTAAAAATACGACTACCCTGCCAAAAAACTAACTAAAAAGTTAAAAATCTAAATGAATGTAGTTAAATTAGAATCTTATTCACATTTTATTACATGATATTTTTTTGTGAATCACTGGATATTGAACTGTAGTGTTATATATTTTTTGAATCTACTCATCATTTTGTAGATGATGATTATACAGTTAATCTTATTTTCGATTTTTTTCTTCAACTATAGTATTAATGCGGGGCCATGGTCACCCCATCAATTTTTTTTTAATTTTACTAGCCTATGTCACCCGGAATAAGCTAGGGATTCTAACGATACCTCATTTATCAAAAATCGGTTCAGGCGTATAGAAGCAGTGGCGTGCACAGCTTTTGAAGCTAGAGTAGGCATTAGTTAGTCAAAATACCTATTTACTAGCTGTTTTGATAAAAAATGAGCATTGAGGTATTCCCTTTTGGGTAAGCAGTGCTTTCGTGCTTCTATGAACTGCACGCCACTGTATAGAAGTTATGCTGGAATATACAAACTCACATACATACATACACACATGAACCCTGAAAACAATAATTATACTCCTTTTTTCAGGCAGTCGTTTAAAAAGGTAGTGAGACAAGATGTTTGGCGACGTCAGTCGACATTGCCATTTGTTCATTGTGTTTACATTATTGTGACATTTGTTCCATATGAGTGGATACGATTCACTGGCAAAAACCGTTTTGCTTATTATTTTTCAACCTTTTACTGTCATATTATTTGACTACTACAGCTAGGATACAAACAAATAATTATTATAGAATAGATAAAAAGCTATTACTAATTATATTTACAAAAAATACACGCAGTCCAAGTGATCGTTAATGAGCATGGTGCCCTAAAAACCGGCGCTATTACCTCGTTGTATGGCAAAGCTAAGCCGTTGGGCTAAATAAGCGTCAGAAAAGCGAAAAAACTTAATAAAGTTTGTGAAACGCGCCATGCCACGTGTGCTGGGCGAGGCAATCTATAGTTGTCAACACGCACCCCTCACGTTATTTCACCATATTTTCCCTTTCAGTTACCAAACAAAAGGCTCGAATAGGCATGGCATAGCCTTATATTAAAATTAATTAAAACATTTTACTTTCCAGTTTGTCTCTATTTGGGATTTGGTTGACTTCTGACCATAACTCTCGCTAGAGTCCCTAAAAAGCTCAAAGTCAAAAACTCCTGTAGTTATGTGTTTTAATTTTTAATTGCCTCGTTATGAATATCGGTCCCAGTTATTGTCACTAACATCTGATAATAACTGTTACAAAAACCTAAGAGTTTAAACACTCTTAGTCGAATCGTATGCGGAAGGACGTGGAAACCCACCGCATTATTATCCTTAGAAAACTCCTTCCATTATTTGATTAATGGAAAGGGGTCACGAACCTCAGTAATAAGGAATACGACGCAGAGAGAGAGAGTTATGTATGTCCGCCACCTTCACCTACCATTTATTTCACCATGGTGTTTAGACCACCTTGTCTCTCAACTCAACATTTTAGACAATTTAGAACTGGTCAAAAGCTCCGTGATTTGGAAGAGGTTTTATCTTAGTTGCTCACTGCTCAATCGACTTAATTTAAACCATTCCAGCTGCAATGTTGCTTACTTAATAATAGCCAAAATAGAGTAGATTTCTAAACAATTCGATTAAACGCAACTCTGCGTTTTAAAGAAAAGTTGCCACATTTTACAATATCTAACAGTATGAAGAACCGATAGGCGTTGGGGCTCCAAGGTGCGTGAATGATGCGTTTTAGGACCCCCTACTAGGTTGACGGACGATATCAAGCGACTAGGTGGAAGAAAGCGGCACAAGACTATCCTGGGGATATCCATGCAGGAGACCTTCGTCCAGCAGTTCGCGTCTATCGGTTGAGACGAGACGAATCTTCATCGTGTAATTTTTAATGCTTTAGATCTAGTTCTAGTTGTCTTTTCCCTATCCCAATGATCGGAAACCATAAAGAGATACCTTTGAGGAACAAGAGAACCCCGAATGGCAGGACTCTACGTCGCGTACGTCATCGCTCTTGACCGACACGTCTTCTTTTCCGTCCTTCACGATCGCGTACAACTCGTCTATCCTAGTCCTGAGCTGCTTTATATCGCCCTTTAATTTCTTCTTATCTAAAAAGAAATAGAGGAAGAGGTAGTTGCTACCGCAAATAGACTACGTTGCTCAGATGATGACCCTCAAGGTACTGGACTAGCCTCTCTGCCCTTATCTATGTGCAGTCGTCAGACCATTTCCAATATCGAAGTCTAGTAGTGGAATCCCATCGGTAGGAATAACAACGACAAAGTTTCCTTCTTTTAACAGAATAGGATACAGGGAAAATAGATCCAGTCTGTAGATGTTTTAGCTGATTCTCCACGGTAAGAAGGCCACCAGTGGTAGTCTATAAATATTTATTTGACTATTCTAAATTTGTTTATGTAATTTTAAAAACTAACTTTTAAAAAAAGCCTAAGTTGCCTTTTAATTTAGTTTTTTTCCCCGGGAGTGAGGATGTAACCTGTCTTTCAAAAATCGTCAAATTGCTTGAACAGATACGCGATGTAAGCGTAGCGGACTACATATACACCTTCGCATTTATAATATTGGTATGGATTCTATTCAAAGAAAAAAACCTGTAGTAATTTCTTCAAAAGCGACCATCTTCTCCGAGAGCTGCGCCAAAATCTTTCTCATCTCGTCTACGTTCTTGGACAGGACATCGAATTTGTTGATAATGCTGCACTGGTTAACAGTCAACTTGTCAATATGGTTCTGCAGACTCTTGTAACTGCTGTCCATATGCGATGTTGCATCGGCCATGATGGAAACCATCGGTGTTTTATGCCACCAGAACTATTTTCTATAGTTTGAACATTATTTGGGGTTTTTTAGGTAAAATTATTAAAGTCTGTGAATTCTTTTACAGTTTCTGATGGTGACTTGCTGACATTAGTGACGTTTCGATTTGTTTTTAAATTGACTTGAACGATTAAACTTTTCAACGGAAAAGTTTGTATCGCTTTACCTATCTATATTTTATTATGTACTAGCTAATGCCCGCGTTTTCGTCCGCTTGGATTAAGGTTTTTTAGTTCCCGCGGGAACTCTTTAATTTTCCGGGATAAAAAGTAGCCAATGTGCTATTCCAGACTCTAATCTGTCTCTGTTCCAAATTTTATCCAGATCCGTCCAGCCGTTCTAGAGTTATAAGTATTCGAATAAACCCGACTTTGTTTTATATATTAGTTATCCCCTATTGACCGAGGATTTCCCTATTTTACTTTAAGTATGGCCATGTACCTATAACAAAATGTTTTATTGTGATTACTTCCATTGGTTACTTCCATTGCCGATTTTGTGTTCCGGTACGATGCTGTGTAGAAACCGATTAGGGAAAACTGCCGTAGGTACCTACCCCTAACAGGTTAGCTACGCTACCATCTTAGACTGCATCATCACTTAACATCAGGTGAGATCGCAGTCTTGTAGTGGATATAAAAAAACATTAAAATATTTGAACATCACCATATAAAATTACCATAAGAATTTACTAAATATTTAAATACATTGAACGTATAAGTTCCTTTGAATGTCCATGACTTTTCCTGTTGTTATTGAGTACGTGCGTTATTTCTGTTTGCCCATGACTGGACAATATGAGGACGAATTGATACCAAATATGGCATTATTCAACGGAATCACAAAACGTGCAATATCCCCGAATCACGTGTAACAAGTAAACATACCTACTTTAAAATATATTTAAAAAAACCGACCAAGTGCGAGTCCGATGTAACTAAAAATGTATGCTTTTCGCAATTTTTCCTTTATCTGTGCTTTAAGACGTTGCTGAGTACCAAATTTCAAGATTTTGAGTTTACGGGAAGTACCCTGTAAGTTTTTATTCCCTTGCGAGTGTCGAAAATGTTCATCTGTACCTTTTTATTGCTGCTGTATATTTTTATTGCTTAGAAGTTTGATTTTTTCCCAGCTCCAAGGGACCGTAGATCTGAGTATTTCATATGAATTTCAGCTTGATACCGCCATGCGTTCCTGAGACGAAGGGTCTTGACAGAGAGACGGACGGACAACAAAGTGATCCTATGAGGGTTCCGTTTTTTCCTTTTGAGGTACGGAACCATAAAAACACTTGTTTGCTTCCTCAAATAAAATTTACTGCTATTAAACATTAAATCGCGAAGCGGTAACAGCCTAGTGGCTGAGACGCCTGTCCTTCTAGTGTACAGGGTTGCGGATTCGATCCCCGGGCACCTCCTACTTTTCGAAGTTATAAAATTTAATATCATTTGCTTCAAACCGTGAAGGAAGGAAGACATCATGAGGAAACCTGCACGCACAATGTCTTCGAAGGTGTGCCAATCCAATCCACACTTGGCCAGCGTGGTGGACTGTGGCCAAACATATCACATTCCGAGAGGAGACTGGTGCTCAGTAGTGAGCCGCATTGGGTTGTTGAGAGAGAACATTTAATCTGTGCTAAGTTATTAACTGCTTACTGGTAGCCCGATCGTTGAACATAGAGCTATTTAGGCTCTTTTGAATCGCCATCAGGGGCCAATACTGCCATCGCTTAAAGCAATACTAGCTGATGCCCGCGACTTTGTCCGCGAATTGAGGTTTTTTGTTTCCCGCGGGAACTCCTTAATTTTCCGATATTAAAGTAGCCTGTGCATTAGCATTAGATTAACGACGTTAATCTATCTCTGTGCCAAATTTCATGCAGATCCTTTCAAGTGTTCTGGCGTGATTGAGGAACAAACATCCATCCATCCATCCAAACTTTCGCATTTATGATTTTAGTGCCGATTACTCGAAATGACAGTTAGATGTCACGTACCATGACGTTCCTAAAATAAGGATTCGTCATCGTCGTCGTCAACCGATGGACATCCACTGCTGGACATAGGTCTCTTGTAGGGTCCTCTGCAAGCCACGGTCTTGCGCCGCCTGGATCCAGCGACTCCCTGCGACTCCCTTAATCTTGTCCGTCCACCGTGTGGGGGGTCTGCCGACGCTACGCCTTCCAGTGCGGGGTCGCCACTCCAGCACTTTGGGACCCCAACGTCCATCGGTTCTCCGAACTATGTGCCCCTTCAGCTTCGCAACTCTTCGGGCTGCGTTGGTTGCTGTGCTGCGTTGAATTTTTGCTGTGCTACGTTGGGTTGCTATGCTGCGTTGCGTTGTTGTGCTGCGTTGCGTTGCTGTGTTGCTTTGTGATGCTGTTGTGTCCCGCTGTGCGTACTGATGATGCTGTCCTCGATGCGATGACTGAAGGGTTTGTATTGTGATGTGCGATGTTGCTCAAGTGGTTTGATGTGCGTTGACGGCGGCTATGAAATCACGTCGGCTTGTTGCGATCGTCGGTGGCGGCTTAGAGATCACGTCGGGGTCACCAACGTAGCAAAGGATGATCATCCTCCGAGCGGGAGTTGTGCTCGGGGACCACTGGTCCGACCGTTCATCTTTGGAGGTCGTATATATAGCGTAATTCAGAGAACGCTTCGTAATCGTGAGTTGGGCTCTTCGTGGTCTAGTAATGCCATCTATTGGATTATGTACGGACTGCGAAGATCGCCACATCGGTAATATGGCTTAATATGGCTTTAAGCTTTGGCAGTATAGCCCCTGCCCTTGTTAATGAACTAACGAGTCCACCACATATTCGGAATGTTGTACCCGTTAACAGAATATTTAGTCAACAGCGCGATTTCAATGAGATCACCAGGTTTCATGTCGCGGCTATTTATAAATATCCGTTGTTTAGCTAAGCGTCCAGCTATTCGGTATTAAACCGGAAGTGGCCAGTTGCCGTTCAAACTAATGTAATAAGATGTGGAATGTATCTGAAATTGGAACTACTTTCATCCCACTTCATCATCGTTACTTCAACCCATTGCCGGCTCACTTCTGAACATGAGTTTCCTCTCAGAATGAGAAAGGTTTAACCATAGTCCACTGCGCTGGCCAAGTGCCGATTGGCAACTTCACAGACCTTTGAGGACATTTTTTATGCTCTACAGGTTAACCCTTGACTGCGTTCTCAATGGTACCTAAGTGATGATGCAGTCTACTTAGATAGTAGCGGGCTAACCTGTTAGGGGCATGGCAGACTTATATTAAACCCATACCCCTAATCGGTTTCTACACGGCATAGTACCGGAACGCTAAATCACTTGGCGGCAGGTCTTTGCCGGTAGGGTGGTAATTAGCCACGGCCGAAACCTTTCACATTATTCGATATCATTGCTTCTTTAAGCTATGCTTAAACTATACTAATATTATAAAGAGGTAAAGTTTATGAGTTTGTGACTTTGTAGGAAGTAATCTTTGGATCTACTGAACCGATTTTGAAAATTCTGGTACCAATAGAAAGCCACATTATTTGTGAGTGTCATCATACTAATATTATAAATGCAAAAGTGTGTTTGTTTGTTGCTTTGTCCTTCAATCACGCCGCGACGGATCGACGTGATTTTTTTTCAATTCAGAGACTTGCATTCCGCTGCCAAAACCGATACATAGACAAATTAGGCATATTCCATGGTAACTAATAAGAACCAGCATGAAACTCAGCATTTTCCACCTTGATCCCCCTTGGCTTACATCGTCGGGGACTTTTAGTAGGTCCTTTTAGTAGGTTTTAACCTCCAGGCACAACCCATTCCCAATTAATCGATTGTTGACTGATCTATTGTATCTACGTTCCTATTTTCTGTGGTCTACAGACCACAATAGGAACGTAGGTACCTAGAATTCTATCATAGCTGTCCTTTCCTCTGCCAGATGTTTTTTTAGAAATGGAGGACTCATTACTTAAAGATTTTAATGTAGGTACCATTTTCGGTCTTGAAGAATTGAGTTTTGTGTAATGAAGTACACATGAAGCACCTACAATATAAGAAGTGACCAGAGTTAAGGAGCTAATTTTGCTAATTCCTCCTGCACCGTTGCAAAGGTGGAAAACATAATATTTAGAACAGCTATTACTGTACTATGACCCACTTGGCAAGATTATGAAAATTGTATTTCGAAAACTACACAAGATATCGGATTACGTGCCATATCTACTAGCATGAGCCCAGAGGAAAATGTAGGCGAATTTCACGAGACTTAACTCGAATACGTATTTGATTATTTCATATTATATAGGTTTACACTTTACAATAATATATAGGCAAGTATATAAATATATTATATTAACACTAGCTGATGCCCGCGACTCCGTCCGCGTGGATTGAGGTGTTAGGGGTATGAGAAATAGAAAGTAGCCGATTCTCAGACCTACAGAAAATCGGTGTAGCCGTTTCGGAGGAGTATGATAACTAACATTGTGGCACGAGAATTTTATATGTCACCGTAAGATCCAGGGCCTTTGCACTTAGAACATTTTTCTGTTGTATGGGGATGTTAGTTCCACAACTCCCTAAAGGATGGCGCTCATGGCGCTTATCTTGTACTGAAAGTATGTATACTTAAAAGTCTGTGATCAGGGTCTGTGATGGCGCTGAAATAAGTGTTCGTTCAGAAGCTTATGTTTTAGATAAATTAATGATTTTGCCATTTATATAAACACAAAGCTAATAATATATAAAAAAAATTTTTTGAGCAGAATATGAGTTATCTTAGATAATTTATAAAGATTTATCTGTTATAAATTTAGTTTAGTGGAATGAAAGTTTAATGAAACATTTGTGTTTTAATTTCCAAACGTGGACAGCCGCCATTTTAAAGTTTGAAATTCGACATTGACATTGACGTTTTCTGGCATGCCGGATGCCGGGTGGACAGAATTATTATTTTTTTGATAAATTCGTGTGAAAATACTATATTAATAGTGTGTACGATGTGAAAAACATGAAACTGTGGAATAATTGTTATACTTTATGTATATTTTTTTTGTAATTGAGATTAAAAGAGAAAATAGTTAACATGCGTTTCATTTACTAATATCTGAACATCTATACAGTTTGTGTTTATTGTATAATATCTTAATAATTACAAGGTCACATAATTCTATATTTGCAAAATTAGGTGATCTTGTATTAATGAAGATAAATTAATATAGAATACACTTTGTAACTGTACACTTTGTACTATAGCATTGTGTTATGGTTATATATATACATATTTTAGTTGGACAACTTCCCGACAGATGTCGCTGTACATGGAAAGTCGAGTAGCAACTCTATACCTGTATAATATATAATGTACTCTGTGGTAAGATCTACCTAACTCGCGAAATTGTAAACTGTCGGAAGCTTACAATCTTACGGTGACATATATAAGATCTCAGAATACAGTATAAGATGATAACGATGGTTAAAGTTGGTCTCAGGAGGAAACGTTAAAAAGTGTTGTTTAAATTTTTGATAGGATCCGAAATGAACTTAAGATACAGCTACCCTTTATAGGTATTAGATAAATGAGTAACAGTGAGTAAGTGCTCGCAATTGTTTGTTCACGTATAATTCGGGTCAATATTCACCCGTTTCCTGTTTACGTCTCACAAACGACATTAAGGATAATGCTGTTTGAATATTATTCATATTATATGTACGGAGACTTCTAAGTACCTACCTAGCTTTAAGTTTCTTGTTTGGGACACTTGACTCAATCTAATAAAAATTGGGACTTAAAAGCTTCGTGAATAAAGCGAGACATTTAAACATAACATTAAAAAATTAATTAAGAAACTTCTAAGTACTTAAACGAACAGGTTAGAGGCAGCTAGATTTATCTATTCTAAATAATTACATTAAGTTAAATAAATTGCAAATATTATTGTCTTTCAAATTATTGTCTATATGGGATAGAATAATTATTCGTGTTTTTAAATATGTTTTTTATGTGCTACATTTTTCAATGTCAAATCAAATAAATCAAATCATTTTTTATTCAATATAGGTACACTGTAGGTACACTTATTGACGTTAAAAATTACTTACTTATTTCATTGGTTTCAGTAAAGATTGTTTAGTTTGATCTGCTTTTAATCCTCAGGCAGGGAAGGGAAGTTAGTTTTGTTATAGTTCTATTTGATTTCCTCTTTATATTTTATGAATGAAGTGGAAATCAAACAGGTTTATTAAACCAAACGCATGCAACCAATACCAAAAGCATTAAATATACAGGTTTTTTCTGGAATGGAGCAAAATGAAAAAAAATCTGAGCATTGTTGCCAATGCTCGGCAATGCTGAGGTTGTATCCAATTGTTTTGTTGTTAGTTTTTTTTGTTAATTTTTATTTAGTCTTAAGATAAATTGTGATCAACCACTAACAATAACGTAAATAATAAAGCTTTTATTTATTTTTTTATATTTATCCATTAATCGAAAAAAGGTGTTGCCAAATCAACAATATTCCTTCCGCACTTGGCCAGCGCGGTAGAATAATTAATAAGCCTACAGAACCCTTCTACATAAACATAATATGTCCAAACTATGCCCAGAATTCTTTGATTTTCCGGGATACATAGCGTATCTCCTGGGAGGCAACCAAACTACGTACCAAATTGAACACAACACAGATGGGCCGTAAAAAAGTTGCAGGCAAACAGCGAGTAGACTTTTGCCTTTATAATATTAGACTAACAGCTATGGATTAGTATAGATGCGGATGTGTTTTTTCCATAGCACGGACAGCATGCTAATGAGGACCCTCTATGTTGCTACGGTGCTATGACGCGCTATCGCGCGCGGTTCTTCGTGGTTCGTTTCGTAGCACTAGTAGCGCTCGTAGCGGCGCTCGCCAGTCGGTAGCGCGCTAGCCGACCGTTAATTTTAATTTTATTATTATTATTATTATTGACATTCTGATTCACATTGCACTGTAAGTTCTATTTCGATCAATTTGACATGTCAAATTTTATTAGATCATACCTAGTTACTTTTTTAAGACCATTGGGATTGCATAATCTAGATTCACGCTGACATTTCACTATTTTATGGTTTAATGTCATTTATTGTACCCTTAGTTTTATGTAAAAAAATTAAATTAATTATTAAAAAAAAAAACTAACTGTACTGCCATTATGTGATGGTACAAATATTTTGCATGCCCATTGTATGGGGGATTGTAGATGGTAAAAAGTTGTAATTAAGACCTATAATGTATGTACCTGCAATCAAGCAAATAAACTATTATGATTATGATTATCTGGCGACCGCGTTTCTACCAAGGATGCGCTACGTTGCCAAGCTACGGATGTATGTCAACCCATCAATAAGAAGCTCAGATCGCTAGATATTAGATCAAGCGCTCTTATTGGTGGGTTTGACACACAGCTTAGCAACGTAGCACATCTCAGGTGGAAACGCGCCCTAAGTCTCGCGTAACGTGCTGCTGTGAGTGTACGTCATATGCTTTCATGCGTGCTTTAGCAAAGCATATTTAAAAGCATGATAATTAAAAAAAATAAACATAATTTATAGCATATAGTCTGCTAAAAATATAGCATATAGCCTGCAGCGTGCTATGGTTTTATAGCAGTTTTGAACAACTCTAGATAGCACCGCAGATCACCCCTCCCTTACATTTAAATCACATCTTAACAAGATTTACAAGCAAAAGGATGTCGTCTGCCAGCGACCGAATGAAAGGAAACGCGGGTATTTAAGACCCCCTCCCACCTAAGATCCCCTAATTCATCGAAATGAATCAAGTACCACGCTTAAAAGAAGACTTGTTCTTTAGTAGTGGCACTTGAAACCCTACAAGTATCTACTAAGAACTAATCTACTTGTGAAGGGTTCTCATCTAATACAAAGGAGGATTGGAATATCTTGCAGGGACATTGCAAATCAATACAGACAGACAAATATATATAGGTGAGTATGCCTTCACAACCCTTTAATACAAACATATACAAAATTTTCCAATTTAGTATATGTGCATAACTACGTACGTTTACGTTTGCGTACACACGTCTTGTGAATTTTATAGATTGAAGAATAGAATAATTTAGTTCCAAGCATCAATGCTTGGAACTAAATTATTATTATTTATTTAAACAATACTAGCTGATGCACGCGACTTCCTCCACGCGTTCTCAAATATACCCATGCACAAAATCACGTCGATCCGTTGCTCTGTTGCGGCGTAATTGAAAGACAAACCAACAAACAAATACTCTTTCGTATTTATAATAGTTTAGGGAGGTGCTAGGCTACTGGCTAGATAATTATATTGTTTTACCCTTTGACCCACTGGTCTTGTTATTTGGCAGAGTTTACGTTGCAGATGCTCTCTCCCACTCGGTGGCAAGGACCGTTTGCTCATTTCATCAAAACATATCTAAATAAAGGCGTGCGTTCAACTCGTGGGTTCGCGTCATGATTATTTTTAATCTGTCGAATATTGACCTAACGGCTTGGCGGCTGGAATATAAATACCTAAACTAAATACTAAATACGTACTTGCTCTGATCGTTAAAAATTGCTTTAGAGCGGTTTACTTACCGCAATGAAATTTTTAATGTTATTTGTATTTAAAGTATAATAATTATTCCATTTAAAAGTTTTCAAATATTTGAAATATTTACAGATTTTATGAATACTTACGGTTTTTGATTACAGTTCATAGAGATGTTTATTTACAGATGTAAAACACGCAAATTTTTTCTTACTATATAAGTAAGTACATTCTACAGGATTTTCATCGTAAAATTTTAGACCCATCGAATCCACCAGCGACTTATAGGTAAATAGGTACATACAATAAAAATAGTACCTATAGCATAGTACATATAAATAGGTATACTCCTAATACTAGTATACTTTAATAGGTTCTGTTTGATTTTTTTCTTATTCCACTACAATTTAGCCCCTAACTGCGTTCGCAACTGGTGGTAAGTGCTGATAGTATCGGGCTTTTTTTTATCCACTACAAGTTAGCCCTTGACTGCACTCTCACCTACCTTCCAGGTTATGGCAGATGAATCCCTAGGTACTGTAGGGCTACCTTCAGGGTTATGGCAGATAAATCCCTAGGTACTGGATCCCTAATCGGTTACTTCTTGTTCCAAACAAAAAATTCAAAATGTTTTTTATTCAAATAAACTTTTACATGTACTTTTGAATCGTCGAGTGAATTTACCACTGGTTCGGAATGACCTCCTACCGAGAAGAAGCAGCTAGAAACTCGGCGGCTGCTCTTTTGAAAAAAATAATTACAATTTCATTAATTTATAGAATAGGTACATAGGTAACAACTAACAGCTGGGAGTCAAATCCATGCTCCTTTGTCATTTACGTAATCTTCAACAGCATAATAAGCTTTTTTCAGGAGCATACCTACATACTTTTTTTAAATACATTGAATTTGAAGGTACCAATATGGAAAACGGAATATACCACTAAAATATACTACACGGCATCATACCGGAACCACAAAATACATAATAGTAGGTACAGTCGAAACGCTTAATCGCTTGCACCATATACCTAGAAATATCTACTTACTGGAAATTCTAAACTCGGAAGGTGTAATTTTTTATTGAATTTCCATAAATAATAGCTTGTGCACGTACTACGATGCCGTCAATGTTCACGCAATCTTTGTAAAATTGTTTATGATAACGGAAACACATAATATAACATAGCATATAACACAAGTACTTAATATAACTAAAGTAAAATATAGAATAATACATCATGCGATATGAGGTTTATTGAATCAAGCAATAAATTAGCAATCGCATTTCTTTGGCTTCTTATCATGTTGGATTGGTGGAATTGTGAATCACCAACGAGTTTATAGGAATAATGTACGATTATTTATTGCTATTAAATTGCACACAAGTTTTAAAAGACGAATTCAAATCATACATAGCATTTCAGACGTAGCTCGACTGGTTGTAAAGTTGAACTGGCTAATGGAAATGGGCGGGGCACATTTTTCGAAAAATGAATAGTGCTGGGTATTACCTATTCTTTGCAAATAGGCGTTGACAAAGTTGAGGTCCCCAGCTGCTGCATCAATCTGACCAACAGGAACTAAATTCCCTGTCATGGTCAAATGGTCAGATTAGTCTAACCAACAATCTGATCTACGGGAACACTGGGAACGACGACCCTGTACTCTAGTCTGGAATGCGCAGTGTTGGCAGACCCCCCACTATCTATAATAAGCTATAAATTATTTAAGTTTAATTTAATTTCATATATTATTGCACTTGATCATGAAAATAATACTAAGTAATACCTACCTGGTGTCAGGTAAAAAGATCTCTGGACGACAGTTAGTGAGGGCAACGTGGCATGGACCACGGTGCTTTCACTATGAGCAAATTGACTGGAAAACGTATTTGGTATAGTTTAGGAACCTATCGATAGATGGCGGTGATAAATTTTGAAATATCAACACTTAAAATTATTTACACTGGCATCCCCTTTTTCTTGTGTCGTTGAATGTTTCATTTCACGCAGTAGTTTCAATAAATAAAATCAAAATATCATGTAATATCAAACAATTTTGACCATAAAAAATATTTAAATAAATTCACGGCTAATTTAGTTGTATAGCCATATTTTAATATTAATTTTAGCGTTCTATAGTTGTAAGTTTTTAAATAGTCACATTAAAATGTCACCTGTCAGTTGCCAATCACGAAGTTTTTGTCATTGATTGTCTTGTCAGTTGTCACTCGTGTTATTTTATTCATTGAAATTGAAGAATTGTCTAAATTCATTATAGATGCCTCCTGTAATTTATTTTTGTACAGCTGGTGCAAAAACACAAATAAAATATTAAATGGTGCGACAAAAGATGTAGATGTACAAGATTTTATCCAAAAGTGCTGTATTGAATATTATAATAAAAGAAAAAAATGAATTATGTTTTTCTTGTCATTTTGACACACGCTTTATGCTCTTTTTGTTTAATTTATTTTAAAGCTACCAGAAAGAGCTAAAGCGTGTGTCTGTAATGTCCTCAGAATTTACTTAAAAAATTTTAATATTGGGCAAGCTACCTATATAGTAAAGTTGATTATCTATAGCTATATACACAAGAAAATTAGTTCAGGAACCAACCACCAGGAGCGCTGGAGCGGAGGAGCGGAGGAGGGAGCTCGTATATTAAGTGGGAGTGATAACTCTATACCCTTTTATACATCCTACTCTATGGCATGGACACTGTACTTAAAAGCAGTGCGGAACAATATGTCTGTAATAGGCATGATGACAGTAACCAAGAATCATTGAAAATAGGAATTTATCTAATGAAATAGGATTCATGGATTATAAAAAACGTATATTTATTCTTCTATTTTGAGTGAGATTGCTATTTATTTTGATAAAATAAAACTATAAAATACAGCAATCCGCCATATTGTATAAAACACCACTGAAACGAATGACGTCACAATTGTTTGTTTTCGAGCTTTGACAAGCACACTATTGCCTATTGCACTCTGCACAGTACATTGGCAAAAACAATAGTGACGTCACAAACGACGCCATGACACCGGCGAGCGTTTTGGCGTGAATTTTTAAATTTAAATTTCAAATGCCAATTTTATTTCAATTTTATTCAACCCTTATTTTATTTCAACCCTTATTTTTCTGCTGAAATAATATATTTATTCGAAATAGTAGATACTTCCGTACATAATCTGACCATTTTTCGAAATCAGTCATCATGCCTATTAATTTCAAATTAAATATGTAAGTAGTTTAGTACACTTTACCTACACTAAGTATTGAACGCCACAAGTGGCGTTCATAGCGTTCATGGCGTGGCATAGCTCTTTCATCGAGCAAAAAGCAAAAACTGTTGTATAATTATTTATTTCAATCACACAACTAAGTAGATACTAAATTACTTAATATGCGTAATAAAGTCAACATGGTCCGTTGAATTTAAAAATTGCTCTCGAAACAGACCGCGTAACTACTTACCTTTAATTATAAAAAAGAGAAATTATAATAAAAACTGGATTACCTGTACATTGCAATGTTACTCCACTTACGTTGGTCACGAAAAATCGAGAGTGCAAAAATTCTCGCGCGTGAAAACAACTTGGACGCAGAATGGATAATTAGATAGACTAGAAAATGTAAAATAATTGCTTAATTGTTAGATATCGTTTGAAATTAATGTTTAGAGATCTATTATTGACTGGGATGATGATTTATAATCATTAATCATCAGAAAAGTGCACAGCATGTTCCAAACTTCGGATTTCGGAAGGCTGTTTCAATACGCCAGATCAACATAGTGCGATATTGAAGCATGCCCCAGGAACGCATTTCCATTGGTTGCATGGTACAATAAATATTTTTGTAGCATGCCGCATTATCGCATATTGTTGCTCCGACGTAAAAGATGCAATATTTTTTTGAGATATTATTAATTTACATACCGACATCATACATACAACCTGATGTTTTTCAACATTCTAATATGCATTCAGTTATGCTTTATGATCATAACTAGCATTTTAACGTGAATTTTTTGTCAACAATCCGTTTGAATTTTTAAAATTTTAAAAATATTATATAAACAATCGTTAACTAATCAACGCACAGCCTAAATGGCTGGGGTTAGAAACTTGAAATTTTGATAGTAGGTTCCTTTTGTGACTTTTTTAGGTGCTCACTAAGGACGGATTTTTAAAAATTCCACCCCTAATAATTCCCTAAAGGGGTGAAATAGGGGGTGAAAGTTTGTATGAAAGTCCGTCATTTCTCAAGTTATATCCACGAAACTTGGTATACGAGCTACCGGTTTAAAATGAAGACATACATATGTTTCACAGTTTTAGAAAATTCTACCTCCGAAGGGGTGAAATAGGGGATCAAAGTTTGTATGAAAGTCCTTCATTTCTCAAGATATTCCCAAGTTATATCAACAAAACTTGGTATATTTGCTCTCGTCTTTCATAATATGACTTATAATAACCAATCAGAGGTGATTGTGATCGTTATACTCACTATTTTTTACGTAATTAACCACTATAATCAACACGCATTTTAAAATTCTGAAGCCACGCTGTAGTTGCTATAAGCTTTGGCGGTCTATAATACTCTATACTCAGTTAATTTACTACATGTAGGACATACGAGTGTCTCATAGGTCACGTCATGTTTTGACTTTACCACTTTTTTTAAATTTATTAACTGAAAAGAATGGAAGATCAACAAATTCCCCCATTTATAACATACAGGAATTTAAGCATGTCATTCGAAACGCAATCGCCTGGCTCGCTGCCAAGTCTCATGCACTCTGAAGTTCGAGGTCACGTGATTCTAAATTTGAACTTTCCCGCCACGGGTATTTATGTAAGCGCACTACCCTCCGTCGGTTTAAAATTAGATTGTTGCCAACTGAGAGCCTATACAAACGATTCTGAACCTATTCACATTCTATAAGTTCACAGTTTGTAAGTCGTTACCTATCATACTTATTATTATAAATGCGAAATTATTTGTGTGTCCTTCAATCACGTTGCATCTAACAAGCTATAATTAATTAAAATTAAAAACGACTGCTCTCCCACAAGATTTTTTCAAAAAAATATCAGTCACTCAGGATGATGTAAGAATTCGAACGATAACCCATACCTACATCCAAATCTGTTCAGGCATTTAGAAGATATGGTGGAATAAAGGAACTCAAATACATACATGCATGAACCCTGAATGCATTGCATTCCTTTTTTATGCAGTTGTGTAAAAACGTTAAATCTTCTCTCAGCTTTCACTAGACCTGCCTAAGACGTACTCTTACGTCTATTTTTAAAGATAGGTATTAGGTAAGTACTTAGTATGGAAGCATCCTTCAATGTGTCTCATATTTTTGTAATACCGAAGCCCTTTTCAGCCCATATCAGGGGTCATCGCCCCGTGAGATGGATCTCGGAACAAAGAAGGCTTTGTGGAGCACACTGGAAAGTACATCCGGCTTCTTGACGCAGAGAAACTGAAATGACTATGAGACTTGTTGTTTGTGACGTTACTTTACGCGCGAGTTTTGTTGACGGCTTATCCATACTAATCTATACCTGCGCATAAAGTTGTTTTGTTAGTTTGTTTTAAAATCTTTATTGAACATAAAATTCAATGTACAAAAGCGAACTTAATACCTAGAGGTATATTCTCTTCCAGTTAAGCTTTTGTTACCATTAATAGTTATAACTCTAGGACAATCAATTGCAGTTTTATAAGACTTACATTGACGTCCATAAAACAAGGATTTATAATTCTAAAATAAGAGTGTCAACAATATGAAAATAATACTGCTTTATAAGGGTAGTATTTTTTAAAATTTTGATTGGAGGAACTTAACGATAGAGCTCAAATACTTTTTATAGTTCGAATTTCGACGAAAGCCCAGTCGGGGGTTACTACCATCCCTTAAAGCAGTAAGCATTATTTAAAAAATTACAGTTTTAGTTCACGCAGGCACCTTGACGTCCCTTAAATAAGGATTATTGACCGAGCGAAGCGAAGGTCTCTGAGTCTACTTGAGTGAATTTGCACTTGTCCGTCCGTCCGTCCGTCTGTCAGAGTCTTATAACTTCTGATTTACTGAACGTAATTACTTCAAATTTGAATAAGCCGAATGTGGTCGAATATGGCTTAAAAATTTATAAAAATCTTTACCTATTTCAGGGGGTTCTCATAGAAGCGAATGCGAAGTAAAATATTTTTTATAGCGTTACATAGGGTTGCGGTATATCATTTTAAAGATAATTAGGAATAGAGTACAAAAATATTTTTTTCCCCCTAAAATTGACGAAATGGGGGGACGTTTCTAGTCCAAAGTTGACCTCAGAACTCTCAATTTTCTGAAAGGCTGAGCCTGAAACTTGATCAATTATTTGAATTATATCCTGTACTTGAACAACAACTGTACTAAAATAAGATAAATATTATAAGGAAACGAAATTATTTAATTTTTAATGAGATTCAGTATTTTTAACAGAACTTCACAATGATGTCAATAGTTATTCGTTTCTCCAATAACTCTTTAGTTAAAACTATCTTATGGATACCGCGAGGTCTCAGTTCGGGGCGAACCACTAGTAATTCTAAAACACGAAAGTCAACAGTATAATAAAACAGATGGTAGTATGCCGATCGCTTGAAGATTCCAGATTCATTACAATTGCTTAGTCACAAGCTAATTATAAGTTTAGAGCGGAAAGCACGTGAAAGCTGCCATATTGCCTTATTCGCTGTGAGAAATAAATGAGCATTACTCATATCCATTCTTTATTTGTTTAATAGATAACTAGGTAATGCCCGCGACTTCATCTGCGTGGATTGAGTTTTTTTTAAATCCTTTGAGACATCTTTGATTTTCCGGGATAACAAGTACCTTACCTATGTGGAAGGACAAAGACATTTTTTTTATTGCTTGCGCTTGACGACAATCATGCTTAGTGCAAAGCAATGACTACTTTTTATCCCGGAAAATTCAAGAGTTCCCGCGGGAATCAAAGATCTTTACCCACGCGGACGAAGTCGCAGGCTTCATCTAGTATTGTATAAATATACATGGCTTTATCTGTTCATTAAAATTAGAAAATTAAGTCAATAATGTAAACAAGTAGGTACTGATAAATTATAATGTTATGTTGATAACTAATTTAAACATAATTAAAATTATTGTAATTATACCTAATGCACAAATAACACATGCTTCTGGGTAACTAGTAAACTAAGGTTTAAAACCATCTGTTTTAAGTGAACAGTTTGTTATTTTAGACAATTAAATATCATTAAACCGATGTAGAGGTACAGTTGACCTCCGAAACTTCGTATTTGGGCTTGCTAAGGTCGACATGGGGTATTTTAAACTTTTTCGCAACATTTCCAAAAATAGTCACGTATTTTAACCGGTAATTGAGCAATGGACAAGTGACAACCACCTGGCGTCGAGTGCACTGCAATTCTGCGACTCGAGTCGAGGAGTCTTCAATGAATAAACTCTTCATTTTTATTCAATTATGTTAATTGGACTACACTTTTTTGCTATGGTAGGTATTGTTTTAAAAATAATTACTTATTAGTCCACTAACTGATGCTCTCGACTTTGAAGTTTTGTGGTTCCCGCGGGAACTAGGATAGTATAAAAAGTAGCCTATGTGCTAATCCAGATCTAATCAATCTCTGTGCCAAAGGAGACGGTTTAGATATGTATGGGGCGTAGACCAAGTCTTGTACAAGCAGAGAAATGAAGGAAAATAAAATACTAGACCAGTTTTTATTGATCAAATCTACGAAATCGTCGTAATTTCAATGGTAAAATTATTTAATCCTTCGTTAAAGTTAAGGAACATAAACATAGTTTTTGACATTTTCAATAGAAAAACACGTTATTTTGACAGTGACTATCAGAAATGTCATTTGATACATTTCGCGCCTGCTGCCTTCTGTATGGCTGAAGGTTGCCATCTTGGAAACGTATCGAAAACTTGAAATACATTTTTATTTTTGGCTTGTTATTTACTTCACTGTTCTATATTATTATATTTTTAATACAATCTATGTATTTTGCTCTATTCATGGTAGAGTGTACAAGAATAGGCCTAAAATATACCTATTCCTTTCATGTAGATCCGTTCAGCTGTTCTGACGTGATTGAGTAACAAACATCCATCCATCCAAACTTTTACATTTATAATATTAGTATAGATTACAAGTTAGCCCTTGACTGCGATCTCACATGCAGTCTAAGATGGTAGCGGGCTAACCTGTTATGTGTATGGCAGTTATATTAAACCCATATCCCTCGGTTTCTAGTTTTCTACACTGCAAGTCGCAACGCTGGATCGCTTGGCACGTATTTGCTAGAAGCCTCCCACCATGACCATGAGTGAAAATTCAGAAATTAAGTCCCATATTGCCCCTACCGGGAATCGAACTCGGGACCTTCCACTTGTAAGATCATTATCACTGCGGCAATGAGGTCATCGCATATTCGCCAGTCATCACGCGTAAGTCCAATCATGCTGCGTCCGTTACTCGAAACCTAAATCCTAATTAGATTTCGAGTATTCCGAGAATCATCCACTAATCCATACTTTAATATTATAAATGCGAAAGTGTCTGTCTGTCTGCTACGCTTTTCCGGCCCATGTTTTCAGCCAATTTTGATGAAATTTGGTATAGCGGTAGGTTACATTCCGAAAAAGGACATAGGCTTTTTATCACGGAAAATCAAGTTCCCCGGGTATCAAAAATTTTTATCCACGCGGACGAAGTCGCAGGCATGATCCAGTCATATTGTACATTGTACGAGTACATATTTGACCGAGCGAAGCGAAGGTCTCCGAGTCTACTTCAGTGAATTTGCACTTGTCCGTCCGTCTGACCGTCTGTCAGAGCCTTATAACTTCTGAACTACAGAACGTAATTACTTCAAATTTTAATATAATATGTAAACCGATGGCTTCCAGCCGAATATGGCTTACAAAGTTATAAAAATCTTTATTTTAGGGGGGCTCTCATAGAAGCGAATGCGAAGTATAAATATTTTATATAGCGTTACATAGGGTTGCGGTATATCTTTTTAAAGATTATTAGGAATAGAGTCCAAAAATGTTTTTTTTTAATTTTTCTCCTAAAATTGACGAAATGGGGGGCTTTCAAAGTGGAGATTTTCTAACGTCCAAAGTTGACCTCAGAAGTCTCAATTTTCTGAAAGGCTGAGCCTGAAACTTATCAGTTATTTGAATCAAATCCTGTAAGTACTTGAACATAAAATACTAAAATAAGATAAATATTATAAGGAAACGAAATAATTAAATTTTTAATGAGCTTCAGTATTTTTAACAGAACTTCACAATGATGTCAATAGATGGCGCTCTGTAAAAGTTTATTCGTTTCTCCAATAACTCTTTAGCTCTTTTGCGTCTAATGTTAAAAGTTAACTATTACAATATATAGTTAAAACTATCTTATGGGTACCACGAGGTCTCAGTTCGGGGCGAACCACTAGTATATAGAAACTTAACTACTTATTACCTACCAAGTAAACTGGTTTCAAACTTTCCTTTGTGAAAATTGGTTAAACAGATGGGCCGTGTAAACTAGCAGACAGACACATTCGCGTTTATGATAAATTAGTACTGGATTTTAAGAATTAGCCGGGCTATTAGTTAAGGTTTTTGCAGTGAAAACTTATTTAAGCTATCGAATCTAATCTTATCGAGCTATACATATTACATATATATTATTATAATTTTAATTAAAATAAAATTAAAAATTAAAAAAATCGTTTTCACTTCTATCGGCAGTCCATATGGCTGCCATTTTTTTTTAATCTTGCTATTCACTCTTGATTTGAAGTTAGCGCTTGTGCGTCACTAACCATCAAGTGAAACCGGCGTCGAGCGTCAATTTGGCGCCATCTTTTAGTATCGATAAACATCTTTGGAAAATACACTTAGCTCTTATCATAGTGATTAAAGATAAAACAAACCGTAGTTACTCATTAAATGCAATAGTACTCATATAAAATTATCAGCTCATAAGTACATCGATGTACTATATAGTAGGGTTATCTAAGTAGGTATCGAAATTTGAAAGCGAATGTAAGGTTATGTATTAAAGTAGTACCTCTACCTACTCAATGACTTTAGGTATGTTGACGTTTAGAAGACAATATAATTTTATTATTATGTGAAATCTTTGGCTCCTGCACTGCACTACAGCCCATTAACGTCCCACTGCTGGGCACAGGCCTCCACTCTCATAGGAGAGAGGGAATTAGAACGTAGACCCATCACGCTGCTCCAATGCGGGTTGGCGGGCTTTAACGACTATTATCATGTTAGTGATAATAACCGGGACCGACGGCTTAACGTGCTCTCCAAGGCACGGGGGTGAAACACCGCCAACTTCCTAACTCCGGACTAGTACTGAGAAATTCTAGTCTGAAAACCCAATACTTAATTATGACCCGATCCGGGACTCACGCAGTCGAACATGCTTAAACCACTAGACGACCAATGAAGCAATTCACTGATTATAAAATACTTAATGTTTTTGTTCACTCTTGTCTTGTTTATTAGTGTCGTTGTTATCATACCTATTAATGTGTTGTTACGTTGGAAACAAAAATACTTTATCGTAAGCGTCGAAGCAATGCGAAGCTGCAGTCTTCAGCTTATCTGGCTTGAAAATAGGTACATCCTGTCTGGAACAGGATTTATTTAAGAAAGAGTTGAAGCAATGAAGTTTTTATGCATTAATTAGTATAATATAATATATATAGGTATTATGTGTTAACCCAAGTAAGGTACTTTATAGAGCTAACGCCGAATTTCTTGCTGGTTCTTCTCGGTAGGAACTAGGAATGGCATTCCGAACCAGTGGCAGTTTCACTCGAAAAGTACTTGTAAAAATTTATTTGAATAAAAAGCATTTGAATTTGAATTTATTGTACCTACCTTTTTTTTTTCGAGGGGGAAATCTTCCTAAGATAACTTCTGGGGGAGAAGTCGGGTTATGTAGGATTTGTACCTACTAAAACCCCCAAAAATTGAAGATCAATCAACTATATTATTATTATGTTTTACGTACGTAGGTAGGTCATTGCCTCGATTTCGGCTTTTGAATCTACAATGAAGAATCGCTGTTCGAATTTTAAATAAGTACATAATTTTCAGATGAAACCAAACTTTCGAAACTGGAATTTTAAAAAAGTTAAATTAAATTTTTTTTTAATATTTCTACTGAGAACAAAAACTACTTATCTGACATTTTATTTTTTTATATTTATTTCGGGTTTCAAATCAATCAATATTCATTTATTCAAATTAGGTACACTGTACACTTATTGACGTCCAAGTACTTATAAAACATGACGGTGATAATCAATTACGGTATCTTAAAACTAAAGCTATGTTTAAAAAATAAACACTTTATCTTAATAAAGCGATTGTCTTGTATTGTATAAAAATAAGACTCAGAAGAAAACGTATAATTCCAATCAATTGAGAATCAATCAAACCTCTCTATACATCTTAATTCTCAAGGTGGGCAAGTTACAATCTCTACTTTTTTTGTAAGAAACAACTTCGTCCACTAATTGGCTTCACATTTCTTGTAAACATTGTTAAAATGAGAAATATAATTACTTTACTTCACGTAAGACCCATTCTCGAAATTAAAAGCCGTGACAGTTTAAAAAATAACATTTTTTAAACTTAGAAGTTTAACGCCTGATAGAGCTCTCGTTTCTAAATTAATGACCAAGTTTAACGCATTATTGAGCTCTCGTATATTAATTTTAAGACTAACAGCAATTATTATTCTGGTTATAGATTGTTAGGGTCATCTCAATTAAAAGGGCTGTGTAAAAAATCAATGAAAAAATATTAATTAAGTAATAGTATTTAGTAGGAACGTCAAACAAAAAATATGACAGCGATCTCAGCCGATGGAAAGTGTTGCTCTCAAAATGCTTTTCAGTATTCGCCGGTTAATGTGGCATGTGGAATGTGTATATATGTAGCTGTCCTACATAGAATATTTAAATATGAATTAAAAGATGCATAACTTGAAGAAATTTTTTTACTCATCATCGTATTGGGATTCATTTTGTATCACAAAGCACAATGATCGAACGCCAATATTTGTACTTAATTTATAGTTTCAAATTGAGAATAGATCCATTATGCTAATTCAAATGGCTGTTCATCGACCCATGACCGTCGTGGGTGTGTTTCACGTTCATGGATTTTTTTATGATAACAGTACATTTTTACTGAGTTATGCTATTTTTCTTAGTATTTATTTAAACATACCAACTTAGGTTGATTTCATTTAGTGTATTTAAGTTCATGGTATTTTCGAGATAGTTGTAAATCGAAATTAAAATAATTTGTACTTACTTAGTTGTTAATTATTGAAATGGAGTGGGTAATTTAAAGTTGTGATATTATGACAAATAAACAAAATAAATAATAATCAATTTAATAAAATAATTAGACAAAAAGATATATATTTTTTTGATTTGTTTATTTGACCTTAATATTTGCATTTCGGTAAAATATCCTAGGGTAACGGCCGTATTTGTTCAGATCTCGGCCATCCATTGTTCATAGCTGTACCGTTTCACTAATAAAATCTCTTGAAACTAACTGTATAATTTCACCGCTCTCATGCTTTTAGTGGGAAAATGGTGATTTTGAAGCGTTTTTTAAATAGCCATGTACTTACATATATTTTTAACAACCGACGCGACGGGTAAAAAGCTAAATAGATGCGGAATTCAATGCGATCAACCTGCTTTATAATGGATATTTATAATTCTATTTTGTATGGATATTTGAATTACTTACCTACCTAATAATAACATAAAAATTAATAAACTTTTAGGTATTTGAGTTTTACTTTTGACAATTAGGTATTATTATTTATTATTTTCTAAACGCAGCTAGATTTACCCCACTCACGAATGATTAAAACTAAAAAGACGACAGAGTACGGTTCCATTAATAAGAATTATATTTAAAAAAATTAGATGATGAACTTCATCCGCTTGAATTTAGGTTTTTTTAACCTACGTCAAATGTCCATTCCCGGGATGCAACCTATCTTTGTGACGAAATTCGTCAAAAATTGTTGATTCGATGGGCCGTGAGAAGGTAAACAAAGAGAAAAACTGCGAAGCACACTTTTGAATCCACGTCCATATTAGATGGGTATGCCCGTCTGTTTCAACCAATCATTTTGCTGTTTCAACCGATTTTGACGAAAGATTGGTACGGAGATAGGATGCATACCGGGAAAGAACAAAGGCTATAATTTATATCACGGAGAGTCACGGAGAGTCTCGGAGATTAGGGCAAACATTTAAATCGACACGTACCTATGAATCATCTACCTAGTCTAAAATATTGGTATAGATATTAATGCTATTCTAAATTCAAACCTAGGTACCTAACTCTCGGTAGGTAGGTACATAAGTACGTACCTACTTGCCTATGCCCATATTTATCAATGTCAATATTTCTTTAAAATTCGAAACAAGACAGGACAAATCCAACAAGATTCCAACTGGAATCAAGTTAATTTGAATAGGATCCTACGCCAAATATGCGATCAGAAATCGTGTACACAAAAAGATTTTTGTTCATTCATCACTAGTCATTACTCATTTTCCAGACACGTTTAAAGATTCCCATCAAACGGAAATCACATTAGCGGGATACAGGCACGCCAGCATTGCTATATAGACGAAAATGCACCCAGACATTTCTATAGCACGCCACTTCACCCCCCCTCGCATATCAATACGGTACGCCATGGTTAAGCCATGACTAACAAAACATACGGCTCTCTCATTTACAATAAACAATAAATATTAAATTTGACTTACTTTCTTAGGCCCATTCTGTACGATGTTGTCGTATTCCATACCTTCCACAGCAGCCATTTTCACTTTTTATAAATTATCACAAGAAAAGTAAAAGTATACACTCAGAAAGAGTTTTTTTTTCTTCGCGTTTATTTTTTTTATGCACTTTATCAGTTCTTGAACTCAACCCAGTCGATTAGGGGTGGCACTCGATTGTAATTTGTGTCGTTAAATCACTGTGTTCAATACAGAATTGGAAGAATTAGGCGGTCACCGTACTTCGTACGGACTGTCGATGCCGGCACGGGTGCAGCCAATATCAAACGCCCACACAGCCTCCCTTGCTCTCCAGTCTCTAGCGAGTGAAACAGTACAACCTACTACCTACTATGCTATGTATAGAAAGTTGATATAGCAACAACGAGAGTGAAAAGTGCGGCATAGCTACGACGATTTTGTGTCTTTGCTAAAACGTTTCATTTCACACAACATACGTTTTAGTACATTTTATAAGTAGTGGTCCGCCCCGAACTGAGACCTCGCGGTATGCATAAGATAGTTTTTTTTAACTATATAATTGTAATAGTTAACTTTTAACATTAGACGCAAAAGAGCTAAAGAGTTATTGGAGAAACGAATAAACTTTTACAGAGCGCCATCTATTGACATTATTGTGAAGTTCTGTTAAAAATACTGAAGCTCATTAAAAATTATGTAATTTCGTTTCCTTATAATTATTTATCTAATTTTAGTATTTGTTGTTCAAGTACAGGATATAATTCAAATAATTGATCAAGTTTCAGGCTCAGCCTTTCAGAAAATTGGGAGTTCTGAGGTCAACTTCTGACGTTAGAAAATCTCCATTTTGAAAGCCCCCCATTTCGTCAATTTTAGGAGAAAAATTAAAAAAAAAAAATTTTCGACTCTACTCAGTAATAATCTTTAAAAAGATATACGCAACCCTATGTAACGCTATAAAAAATATATTTTACTTCGCATTCGCATGAGAGCCCCCCTAAAATAAAGATTTTTTTGTAAGCCATATTCGGCTGGAAGCCATCGGTTTACATGTTATTTTTAAATTTGAAGTAATTACGTTCAGTAATTCGGAAGTTATAAGGCTCTGACAGACGGACGGACGGACGGACAAGTGCAAATTCACTCAAGTAGACTCAAAGACCTTCGCTTCGCTCGGTCAAATATTCACATTTCAGCAAGTTCTTGACACTTGAATCATGATGAAAACACAACATCTTTTATTAATTTAGAATTATTGTTGTATTCCTACATTATTAAAATAAAAAAATCTCTATTTTTCTTCTTCTTTTCTTGGTTTTTGGCTTTATTTTCTAAACGTTAATTATGCCATTGTGTCAACTGTCAATAACATAAATGTCAATGTCAATTACATGTCATATAGCACCGGCATTGCAGAAAATTCAAACCATGATAATTTGTCTCTGATTCAAAACAAGAAAAATATTTTGTTGGATTGAATTTAAAGAATTTTGAAATTTTATTTAACGTGATACATTAATAACTACTATACCCCTTAATTTTTTCTAATTCCTACTAGGTGAACAAAAACATTTTTAATATTTTAGGTTATAAAGTAGTTCTACAAAATAAATAAAATGCATGACGAATTAAAGATATTAAAACAAGGCGCCGAAGCGAAACTTTACATCTGTAACTACCTTGGAAAACCTACTCTGATCAAGGAGAGATTCAAGAAAAACTATCGTCACCCTGATTTAGATACCTCAATAACTAAAGAGAGAATGAAAAATGAAGCCAGGTCTATAGTACGGTGTAAAACAGCAGGAGTGAAAACTCCAGCTTTATATTTGGTAGACTTCGAACGCCGACGTATATATATGCAGCATTTCGAGAACAGTATTACAGTGAAAGATTTTATTATAAACTTAAAAAGTAGTAATAATCTGGGTGACATGAATACATTAGATGTATATGCTGGTAAAATTGGTGAAGTGATTCGTAAAATGCACGAAAACAACATAATACATGGAGATTTGACCACATCCAACATGTTACTTGTCGAAAGTAATCCCAGTAACATTGAAGAAAATTCTAAATGGTTAAACCATAATAATGTAGAATTAGTACTGATAGATTTTGGTTTATCCTTCATTGATTCAAGCACTGAGGATAAAGGTGTTGATTTGTATGTGCTTGAGCGAGCTTTAATCAGTACCCACAATGACTATCCAGATCTGTTCAGTAGTATATTTGAAGCTTATAAAAATTACAGTAAGAATAACATAAAGGAAATTATTAGCAAGTATGAAGATGTAAGAGCTAGGGGTAGAAAGAGAACTATGGTAGGATAGAATATTAAAAAATAAACAATACAGCATATTAATTTTAGCAACTAAGTATGTTAATTAAGTAACCTTTACTAAGAAATCATTGCTATTGTTTTTAAAATTTGTAAAATAATCGTGTACTTACCATAAAAATGCAATAAAATTGTTATTTTGTAAATAGTTCTTGTTCTTTGTAAACTAAGAGTAGGTCTATCTTATTTTTATATGATTATTTACCCTTCAAAAAATCATATAATCAAACAAAAAATTCAAAGTTTTCTTCTGTCTAAAAGGCCTATTACACTGCACTTTTTACAGGGCCCTGAGTTTAGGGTGGGCGTGGCCGATACTTAGAGCGTCGCTAATTACACAGCAATAAGAACCAAATTAGGGACCCTTAATCCCTAAATTTTATTACACTACTCTGATTTTAATGTAAGGGTCCCTGTGGAAAGAATAGGCCTATTAGGCACTGCGGCTCCTAATTGAATGCTTACTTTGTCTCTAATACTAGAGGGAGAGAGACACAGAGTACCTAACGATTTTCTGCCACATAATTTTTTTCAGCCCTGTGTGTTACCCTGCCATAAAAAACTAAAGTTCTAAAACTCCAGAAAAAATACGAATTTATAAAGATCGACGTGAAATTGTTTATTAGCTTTAATTTTCAAACGCAATATGATTCTTTTGTAATTTTAGTAAATTTTCCAAGTTTACACGTTATGAAGGCATAGCACGCTATCGAAATTGAATGAAAATTGGAGATGTTTCCAATCTCGAGACGCTTTGTTTGAGAGTGGAAACCAAAACCCTTACAATTTCGAATTTTCCGCTGACTATATCGTCATTCCTAGTGACTGGAGTTAAAGTGACAAGGCAAAAATGTCGCCCATCCAAGCCCCTTTCTTATCATATTTATCGTATTGGGCATTGACCTGCGTTGGCCGTTGTCGTGCAAGTTTTTCCATTCTTCCTAAACTGAATAGTAAATGGCAAGGACCTTTTTGGCTTAAAGGTCCTTGGTAAATATGGTCAGAAATAAAGTTGATCGCGTTTTTTTTTAATTATATTATCCTACCGGCATTTTTAGTATAGAACCGGAAGTAAGAAATAATTGTGTACTCTGGGACTTATAGGCCTATTACACTGCCCTTTCCACAGGGCCCTGTGCTAAGGGTGGGCGTGGTCGCTAGGCAGAGCGTCGCTTATTACACAGCAATAAGGATCAAATTTTATCCCTATTAAATAATATTAATTTACTCCCTAAATTTTATTACACTACACTGATTCAAGTTGAAGGGTCCGTGTGAGTAGTGCAGTGTAATAGGCCTATTAGAAATGTTGCAATTGGCATACGGCTAAATGTCAAACTTCAAAGTAATGTTTTGATTTGTGTAGAAAATAACCAGAAAATAACCTCAAAAAGAAAGTTTTTGTAAACCGTAAATTAGCAAATAACAATTTTACGAAGAGAATTGTAAATAAAACATTTGAAATGAAGAAACATGCGTTATCTTTATCGAAATCTTTACTTTTCAACACCACTTCAAAAAACCTTTCTTTAATAAGTAAGTAATAATTTGAATACAAAAATATATTTTCCAAATCATATTTTCATTCATCATTCCTAATCTTAGAATTGCATTAACGATTTACTGTTTTAAGGATGTTTAAGTACCGAAGAAGCTGTAGAGCGCCGCAATCACCTATTTGTGTTAGAAAAGAAGCGGCAACTTGAGAAAGTAGGTAGAATTGAGAAAATTGAAGTGAACTATAAAGGTGTGCCTAAAGACTGCACTTTGGTAATGAACAAGGATATTTCGACACCTTATGATTGTGCGAAACGTAAGTTGAGATTATATTATTATATACATTTTCGCGTTGGACGACCTACAAGGTGGACGGATGATCTCAAGCGTGCAGCTGGGAGCTGCTGGAAACAAGCGGCACAAGACCGTGCTCTGTGGCGATCCATGCAGGAGACCTTCGTCCAGCAGTGGACATCTAGGTTGAGACAACGAAGATACATTCTCTTAGTTTGATAAAGTACCAAATAAAAGCCTCCCCACTTTATCAGTCTAGTTTTATCTATAGAAAATATAAACTTTAGTTTTTGCAGAAAACTTCTTAGTGAGATGTGTGATTGACTCGCTGTGCCCGGTTTTATCCATCTATCTATGGTTATATATGGTTCTCATATCAAAGTGATAGGTACTTAATATGATGGAAATTTTATACCTAGTACTTTACTTAATAAAGGTTAACTTTTTCATTTTGTTGTAGATTTCAGTGAATGGCACATGGAAAACAGTGCACTGGCGCTGTTGGATGGTACAGTACACTGGGACATGCACAGACCACTCACTGAAAGCTGTACCTTGGAAGTGAGTAACTATTTAAGCATCCATACATAATTTCGTAATTTTTATTATAGTGTATTTTATTCTCAAACTAGGGAAGTTTCTAAAATATTCTTAAATAATATCAAAAAATACTTATATACTTACTCACTTATCTGCCCTACTGGCAGATAAGTGAACTGTGGGCTAGCGTCAAAGGCGTTCCGAGTGTGACGATTCCCAGAGAGACACCTTTCAAGTCCTGTCAGTTCCACAATTTTTGATATGTATTTAAGAATAGTTTAGAAACATCTATGTGTATATTATAAATGCAGAAGTCTGTCTGTCTGCTATGTTTACGGCCCATCTGTTGAACTAATTTTGATGAAATATGGTACAGAGATATGCATCGCATGGAAGGACATCAACTACTTTTTATCCCTATTTTGTTGTTGTATTGGGATTTTTAAACCTATATCCATATGGACAACGTTGCTGGCATCATCTGGTTAAATGCAGTCTGTAGTAAAACAAAACATGTGTCCCCAAAACCTATGGTGAGAGGCTTAAAGAATATTTTTCCATTCAAGCTCAAACTTACATCTTGTTTATTCAAGTAAACTTTCACAAGTGCTTTTGAATAGTCTAGAGAATCTACCACTGGTTCAGAATGACATTCCTACAGAGTTGAACCATGGGTGGTTGGCCCTTTTGAAAAAAAAAAGTACAAATACATCAAATTAATAGATACTTAAGTAACTGCTGTCCTTAGCACTTATGTTTTTTAAAATCATTTGTGGTAAGTAATTTGACTTAATTCATGCTTATACTTCCACAATATCTTGTAGGAGAACTCATCAATCAACAAATGAAGTCATTTAGGCTAATTTGGCGCCCATCCTTATATATTTAAAAAAATATATATTAATTGCCAATAAACAGCTTACGGTCAATTTATTTTAACTTTGGTCTCCGTACTAGGGAACCTGTATCGCAGAGACTGTATTATGATTAAGTACCTAAAATTAGACTTAACTGATGACTGACTAGGACACAATAGGTGATTTTTTGAAATTTATTAAGTAAATCATAATATAAACAAATGTAATTTTTTTTTAATGTTTCTGCAAATAAATAATTTCCAATTTTTGTTTTTTTTTAAATTTTAATTTGAGATAAGTATTATGAGTATACATACCTATACTTATAAATAATGGGGCTAAAAGGCAAGATAATGTAAGTATATTTAATTATGATGTGAGCATGAGTATCAGTATAACAAGAGTAAAATAATGTATATCCACACATGTAATATTTTTAATATAAAGATTATGTTTTATAAGTTGTTAGTATGATTTCAGTGTCTTTGTATGTTAGTGATTTCAGCCATTCTGTCAAAGCTTTTTTGGCCTTCCTTTCCCTTAGGTTGTTCGACTTGTTGTCCATAGCGAGTTTTATTGGCCCATTCCAATAGTCAGTATTAAACTTGGAATTAACCTCCGTAGTTCCAATCATTCAACATAGCCGAACCGCAACAAGTAAACCGTGCCTTCTGGCGCACGTGCTCTCTAGTGCTGGGCGCGTGCGCCACGGTGGCCTTCAAGAGCACGGTACCTGTTGTGCTGCACAGCTTCCCCGGACCCGACAGTGAGTATGCTCATGCTGAAGTTATTAACAAGCGACTTCCTCCGCGTGGAATAAGTTTTTTTAATTCCCACTATAACACCTTAATTTTCCTGGCTAAAAAGAAGATAAGTAAATTTCTTTAACATTATAAAAACGCTTATGATTAAATAAAAAATAAGTCACTGTCCAGAGGTGCGATTGTGTAAGAATTGCCGATCAAATCGTCAATGTTTGTCGTCAAAGTAAAATAAACCATAACAGCATTGGATTAGAGTCAAATTTCAGGCAGATCCGTTCAGCCATACAAACTTTCGCATTTATAATATTAGTAAGACTAGCTGATGCTTACTTCCGCCATTATATACCACCACTACAGCCCATCAACGTCCCACTGTTGGGCACAGGCCTCCACTCTCATAGAAGAGTGGGAATTAGAGCTTAGACCCACTACGCTGCTTCAATGCGGGTTGGGGGCTTTAACGACTATTATCATGTTAGTCTTTGTATATATCCCGCACCTACTCGTAAAACTTACAAGTGCAACCGTTGCCATACAATGCTCACTATAATCAATATTCAATATCTTATTGACGTTAAAAATTACTTATAAAACATGATGGTGATAATTGGTTACGGTATCTTAAAACTAAAGCTACGCTATCCGTTCTTCCAGTCCGCAGTGGCTCCTTCATATATGACGTGGATCTGCCATCTTTGCCCGACTGGAGGCCAAGTGCACAGGAGTTGCACACTCTAGCGGCGGAGTATATCCGCCTTTGCCGGGGCAAGCTGCCCGTGGAGAGGCTGGACGTGGGCGAGGAACTAGCGGCGGAAATGTTCCGGGATAACCCACACAAGACGCGCCAGATACCGAGCATCGCCCGGGCCAATGGTGAGACCCTAACCATCGTATTTACGTTTGGTTGCCTCAGCTGGAGGCAAAAAGAAACTGTGTTGTAGTCCAACAAGAACGTAACTTGTAGTCCAAGAATTTATCCAACTAATATTATAAAGAGGAAATATTTGTTTGGTTAAATTAAAAAAATATTCAATCGATTTTAAAAATTCTTCCACCTATAGAAAGTGTGGAACGAGTGAGTGATACGTACTCGTCCACACCAATAGGAAGATCTTCCTCCGGGCTGGTGTTGTGCCTGGGGACCTTTCTGGTCGGACTAGTCCTGGTATATATAGCGCTATTCTCAGAAAACTTCGATATCGTGATTTAGGCTTGTATGGTAACTTATAAGTTTTCAGTCGATTATCTTATTCTGCGGCGTAGATACAATTAGCACCATCTAATTTGCACTGTGGTTACCGCTACAAAAGTTTCTAGGGTCGATAATGTAGCTTTTTATTAGAAAGCTCAACGAGCGACAACATCAACGAGTAACATAGACTATATTTTATTTTTGAAACAATTAGAGATCTTTATGAAAATTGCATTGCAATAATTTGAATTAAGTCGGAAAAACGTCTCATCTTTAGATTTTTAACTTTTTAGTTCGTTTTTTGGCAGGGCAGTCGTGTTTTATAATTTTTTAAATTATGACTTGTTTGTTGCAGGCAAAGTGACTCTGTACAAAATAGGCAAGCACGTGGACATATCCAAGGGCCCAATGATCAGCAACACAGGGCAAATAGGCAAGGCGGCCATTACAGCGGTGCACAAAATCACTGGTGAGCTCTAATCTATACTAATACTAGATGAAAGGCGGCCATTACAGCGGTACACAAAATCACTGGTGAGCTCTAATCTATACTAATACTAGATGCAAGGCGGCCATTACAGCGGTGCTCAAAATCACTGGTGAGCTCTAATCTATACTAACACTAGATGAAAGGCGGCCATTACGGCGGTGCTCAAAATCACTGGTGAGCTCTAATCTATACTAATACTAGATGAAATGCGGCCATTACAGCGGTGCACAAAATCACTGGTGACCTCTAATCTATACTAATACTAGATGAAAGGCGGCCATTACAGCGGTGCACAAAATCACTGGTGACCTCTAATCTATACTAATACTAGATGAAAGGCGGCCATTACAGCGGTGCTCAAAATCACTGGTGAGCTCTAATCTATACTAATACTAGATGAAAGGCGGCCATTACAGCGGTGCTCAAAATCACTGGTGAGCTCTAATCTATACTAATACTAGATGAAAGGCGGCCATTACAGCGGTGCTCAAAATCACTGGTGAGCTCTAATCTATACTAATACTAGATGAAAGGCGGCCATTACAGCGGTGCTCAAAATCACTGGTGAGCTCTAATCTATACTAATACTAGATGAAAGGCGGCCATTACAGCGGTGCACAAAATCACTGGTGACCTCTAATCTATACTAATACTAGATGAAAGGCGGCCATTACAGCGGTGCTCAAAATCACTGGTGAGCTCTAATCTATACTAATACTAGATGAAAGGCGGCCATTACAGCGGTGCTCAAAATCACTGGTGAGCTCTAATCTATACTAATACTAGATGAAAGGCGGCCATTACAGCGGTGCTCAAAATCACTGGTGAGCTCTAATCTATACTAATACTAGATGAAAGGCGGCCATTACAGCGGTGCTCAAAATCACTGGTGAGCTCTAATCTATACTAATACTAGATGAAAGGCGGCCATTACAGCGGTGCTCAAAATCACTGGTGACCTCTAATCTATACTAATACAGGGCAAATAGGCAAGGCGGCTATTACAGCGGTGCACAAAATCACTGGTGAGCTCTAATATATACTAATACTAGATGATGTCCGCGTGGATTAAGGTTTTTAATTCCCGCGGGAACTCTTGAATTTTCCGGGTTAAAAAGTAGCCTATGTCCTTCCCCTGGATACAAAACCTTATACCAAATTTCATCAAAATCGGTTGATGAGACAATTTTTTTATACCCGCGGGAACTCTTGAATTTTTCGGGATTTAAACTTGAAAGTAGCGTATGTCCTTTCTCAGGCTCTAGACTATCTTTGTACCAAATTTCATTTCAATTAGTTTAGTAGTTTAGGCGTGATTGCGTAACACACAGACAGATAGAGTTACTTTCGCATTTATAATATTATATGAATATATGGATTATAAATGCTAATTTTTGGATGGATGGATGGATGTATATGGATGTTTTTTTTTATTTATTGATTTTATCAATTGCACAAACAAATACAAAAATTATGTTTCTCGCCAAACTACACACGTACTTTGTACTCAATCACGCGAGAACGGCTGAACGGATCGAGATGAAATTTGGCACAGGGATAGATTATAGTCTGGAATATTAATCATATCTACTTTTCATCCCGGAAAATGAAACAGTTCCCGCGGGAAACAAAAAAACAATCCAAGCGGACGAAGTCGCAGGCATCAGCCAGTTTTTCCTGGCTCTTCCCGGTAGGAATGGAATTCCGAACGAGCGGTAGAGTCACTGACGATTCAAAATCACTTGTAAATGTTTATGTGAATAAAGAAGATTGAAGTTTGAAGTTTCACCTCTTATTTTGCGTATTTTTATGCCATGTCCTTACTTGAAAATTATGAAATTAGCTTGCGCCCGTCGAGTGGTTGGACGTTTCCTCGTTGTCCTTCTATTTTGTTCAACTAGTAGGACCACGGGGAATAGGTCTTCCCCATGGACCTACTGTGGAGTTAATTTATATAAAGGAAAAGTTTTTCGGCGATGGGTTGATTTCATGACATAGCGCGAGCACACACAGAAAAATAACTTTTAAGGCTAATATGAATACAGACAGTTAAACTTATCTGACCCGGTGGCCAAAATTGGAACAAATTTTTATGCCTGTTAAGATTTAGCTTAATTTTATTTCTCGTATCTACAAGCGACACTCACCGGGTCAGATAAGTTTGTGGGACTATACAATCAATGACTTTTATTATTAAAAAATCGATATTTTTTTGCAGGCTCCGGCGACAGTGACTTAAAACAGCTGTACAGGTTCCAAGGAGTAGCGCTACCCACTGGAGTGATATTGAACCATTTCGCCTTCTCCATACTGACTGAACGAGCTAAGAAATTGGTAATTAATTATAATTATTATTATTTAGACTCTTTGTTAATTTTGTGATAAGTTTTTTTAATCTAAGTGAAATTAATGGGGCTGATTCTTTAGTGCTCCACTTCCAAAAACAAACAAACACTTAACAATATTGCTAACCCTTTCATAATACTCCCTGTGGAAAGGGACAGTACTAGATTTAAAGCTGTCATTTTAGTTTAGTTAGTAGTAGTAATTGGCCACACTGTCAAATTATCTATAGTCCCACCAACTCGTCTGGCACGGTGGCCAAAATTGGAACAAATTTTTATACCTGTTTAGGTTCTGTTTTTATTATGCTTTAATATATTCGCGACACTGTCACCGGGTCAGATAAGTTTGTCGGACTATACTTGCAAAAGAAATTAGAAGATTTGTGGCCCATGATTCTATATTATTTTAAGCTTTTATATTATGTTACTGCCCCCCGATTGTCTAAAAGTTGCCGATCAAATCGTCAAAGTTCGGCGTCACAGTAAAATAAACCATAACAACTTTGAATTAGAGCTCAATTTCGTGTATCCATTCTCATCCGTTTGGGGTATCGTACATGCCTAAAGGTATGAGAAGGGACACACTAAATTGAGCTCTAAATCAATTCTGTTATGGTTTATTACTTTGACGCCGAACTTTGACGATTTGATCGGCAATTCTTTCACAATCGCACCTCTGATCTGACTATTGCTTGTTAACTATTGTTGTACAATGATGATACTATGACTGAAATCATTATGCAAAGTGCCAACAACAACGTTCAAAGTTAATTTTTTTTTTTTTAATTGCAGAATTCGGCCCGATCGCCTATCAATCCGTATATAGACACTAGGGAACCGACACAAGAGAGCATAGCCGCTACAGCGTAAGATTAGTAGAATTAATAGTGTGTATCTTAGATGTAGATGTATTTTAAGAACTTAATATAGAAATTAAACAATTTGAGTATTTCTTTGGTTTTGTATCTTTTAATAACCTTTTATAATTAAAATAGGTATATTATTTCATACAACACTATTAGAGCAAGATCCCGCGAAGATCAAACCTTCGTTATTTTATTAAAGCTGAGAGTTTTTATACGACTGCTTGAAAAAAGGAGTATATTGTTTTCGGGGTTCATGTATGTATGTATGTATGTATGTATGTGAGTTTGTATATTCCACAATGAACTTCTATACGCCTGAACCGAATTAGATAAATGGGGTATCGTTAGAATCCCTAGCTTATTCCGGGTGACATAGGCTAGTAAAATTAAAAAAAATGATGGGGTGACCATGGCCCCGCATTAAGGACTAAAGTTGAAAAAAAAAATCGAAAATAAGATTAACTATATAATCATCATCTAGAAAATGATGAGTAGATTCCAAAAATATGTAACACTATAGTTCAATAACCAGTGATTCACAAAAAAATATCATTTAATAAAAATGTGAATAACATTCTAATTTAATCAGATTATTTTGATTTTTAACTTTTTAGTTCGTTTTTTGGCAGGGCAGTAGTGTTTTTAATTTTTTTTAAATTATGACTTGTCTACCTGATACCTTCCAAAGCAAACTCGATGCAAACTTCATAGTCGGGGATCGTTTATACCTCTATTAAAGACATACATACAAAACTTTCAGCTTTAATAAAATAACGAAGGTCTGATATCGTCGCAGGATCTTGAACCATAATAAAACAATGTCCTTAAAATAACAGTGAATATATTTCCATAGTATTAACTATTGATTTACTGACGAAAGTGGTACTAAAGAAAATCATATTTTTAACTAGCGAATGCCCGCGACTTCGTCTGCGTGATTTGAGGTTTTTTGGTTCCCGCGGTTCCCTCTGTAATTTTCCGGGATAAAAAGTAGCTTAAGTGTATATAATATGTAGCCAGACTCTAATCTATCTCAGTGCCAAACTTCAGACAGATCAATTCAGCCGTTTGGGCTTGATCGAGTAACAAACATCCATCCAAACTTTCGCATTTATAATATTAGTAAGATAAGATTCACTCTTATACAGAAGTTCCCAGTCAAACTGGGTTGAGTTATGAAACTCAGGCTTTTTGTTTTATCCACTACAAGTTAGCCTTTGACTGCGATCTCACCTGATGGTAAGTGATGATGCAGTCTAAGATGGTAGCGAGCTAATCTGTCTACTGAGAATTCAGAATTTTGCTACTGCTCTACAACTAACGCATCACCTCATTGGCTGGGCTCATTGTTATCCATGTGAGTGAGCGAGACAGAGAATCAATTTGATTTCTAATGTTTTTTTTTCATTTTCGTCTACATTTCAACCATCTGTCTTTGGTTTCTTAGCATCCGAAGGCCCATCTTCGCCGTCTTGGAAAATAGGTTTCGGTTGAGTCTTCTTATAAGCTGGAGCAACCCAGAATGGGTTTTCCTCAGCATCCTTCGCATATTTCAGGATAGCTTCTCTGGGATCCTGGTCATCATCGACCCTTTTACTCAAACCCAGGTTCCTTATCACAAAGGAACTTAATGTACTCCCTGATGCAGCGACTCTGCCTCCTTGACCTGATGTGATTGGTAAATCGGGTCGTCTTGACTTCATTGGGTCAAGTCTGTCTTTCTCCATTCTCTTCTTACTCGTCCGTAACTTCTCTTGTCTGAACAACGGTAACGCATGAGGAGTTATAATCTGCTGTGAACTAACAACTTCCATGGATTGTTTTTTCCTATGAGTTTTGACGATACACAATTTGGCTCCACGCAAACTTTTCTTATTATCATAATAACACTTCACTATACCGTTCCCGCATCCAACGAAAATCTGGTTCAATTTAGCATGCCATACTCCTTTTATCACATGCGATTTTGTTACTTCAATATTCATAACGGGTTCGAAAGTTTTCGCGTTGAAAAATCTCAATCTACCCACATTTTGGTCCCTTTGTAAAGACTCCCCAGTGAAAACCATAGAATCGTCGGGACTGAAACTGCAATCCGTTTGCTCGTACCTCGAGAAAAGATCCCCAAAAACGTTCAAAGGTTTCTTAAAGTTTCTCAAATCCCAGATTTTTAACGTGTCATCGTTTCCACGGCTGACTAAGTTCGAACCCAAGTATGAGAAGGATATACACGAAATTTCGGATTGTTTTTGATGCGCGTCCCGCAAAACAACTGTTGTGTTAACGAAATTCTTCCTGTGGTCCCACATTTGTATGGACCCGTCGTAACATCCGCAGGCGACGGTGTTGCCATCTCGTGAAAAGGCACAGGATGTGGGGTTAGTTTTGAGGCCGCCCTGTTGCCTCGGTTTGATGACGTTTTTGTGTTGTTTAGGGTTCTCTGTGAGCCAGAGGCGAAGGGTCCCGTCTTGGGAGCACGTCATGAATTCTTCTCGGATGTGCGGATGCCAGCAACCGCTGTTCAGTGTTGCTGTGTGGCCTTTGGTTCTGTAATAAAAAATAGTATGTGTGTGACTGAAGCAAAATTTGGATTTTTTTGGAAATATGATCAACATTTTAGATTTAAGGTGGCTGGATTTTTCAATAGTTGTCAAAGTTACAGTATAAATTGAAAATTGTGGCCAAACCAAGTCATCCATACTTAATATTATAAATGCGAAATTGTGTCTGTCTGTCTGCTACGCTTTCACGGCCCATCTGTTCAACCGATTTTGATGAAATTCGGTACAGGGGTAGGTTCTATTCCAGGGAAGGACATAGGCTACTTTTTATCCCGGAAAATGAAAGATTTCCCGCGGGAATCAAAAACCTTTATCCACACGGACGAAGTCGCGGGCATCATCTAGTTGACAATAAAATTACGAACGATGTAGACATATTTGTAACTGTAATATACCCATTACCCAGTTTTTTAAAACTTATTGAAATATTAACATAAAAAAAAACAAACAAACGTGAGCGTAGCAAGTGCAAATTTTTTAAACAGGTCTTAACCCTGCCTGTGGTCATACTGGTAGTACCTATAAATGATAAATGATTTATTTATTTCACATAGGACGACTTGTCACTTATGATATGTTAAGACTCTACCACCGGTTCGGAAAGTTGATTCTACTGAGAAGAGCCGGCAGGAAACTCAGCAGTTCCTCTTTTTTCAAAAAAGATAAGTAAACAATACAACACATACGTTACATTTCAAGTATTACACTGACTAGTGGGTTACTCGATGCGAGGCCAGTAGCTTTAATGCCACTTTGTCATTCAGAAAATCATCGATCATATAATAACCTCGACTTAACAAATGCTGTTTAAGTCTTTTAAATTTATAATATTAATGAGTAGTACCAGGGCTAAATTTAATAGCGCTCATGGCACTACTGATTTGCCTAGTAGTACTACGGGGAAAAATACCTGGTGTGATGCTACCAGTAGGACCACTGGTAGTACCACGGTTAAAAGCTGTTTTCAAACATATTTTGTTAAAATTGCTTATCAAATGCTGTTTAACAGTCTTTAATTTATAATATTAATGAGTAGTACCAGGGCTAAATTTAATAGCGCTCATGGCACTACTGATTTGCCTAGTAGTACTACGGGGAAAAATTACCTGGTGTGATGCTACCAGTAGGACCACTGGTAGTAGCACGGTTAAAACTTTTAAAAACATATTTTGGTAAAATTACTTGGCCATATCAGCAATGTACTGGTCCCCCTTCACACATTCAAGCACTTCAAAGCCGTCCCTGTCCAGTACTTTGGCCTGCGCTGCTCCGCTCACTACTAAGATGGAGTCTCCAGTGGCAGAATACTGTAAGGCCTTGATCGGATGGTTCTCACAAGGTTGTAGCGTGCGGAACGATCGCATTGATGCGTCCATACCTGGAATAATATAGATAAATAAATATTCACAATAATATATGCTCACAGAAGTACGTCAAATATTAAATAATTAATTAATTATCATGAACAAATAATATAATATGAGAGTGCATTGATATACTCATATTTTTTTTCAGTACACTAGTCCATGACTGCGATCTTACCTGCTGGAAAGTCTAAGATGGTAGCAGGCTAACCGGCTAGGGGCATGGCAGTTATTTTAAAACCATAATTGATTTCTACACGTCATCAACATCACTTTATTACAATTTTTTTCCACTACACTAATCCTTGCACTTTATTTTCTGTACTTATTTCCTTTATATCTATACTAGCGAATGTCCGCGACTTCGTTGCGTGGTTTGAGGTTTTTGGTTCCCGCGGGAACTCTTTAACTTTCCAGGATAAAAAGTAGCCTCTGTGCTATTCCAGACTATAATCTATCTCTGTGCCAAATTTCAGCCAGATCCGTTCAGCTGTTGGGGCGTGATTGAGTAACAAAAATCCAAACATCCATCCAAACTTTCGCATTTATAATATTAGTATAGATAGAGGTTTGCGTGCCAATAAAGAATTTATCAATCTATCTAGTCCTTCACTAAGATTTTACCTGCTTACCTTAATTGGTAAATGGCATCATACCCTAACCCTAAATCTTCTTTCTTTCTTTCTTTAAATCGCTTGATCGGTGAATCGGTACGTCTTTGCCGGTTGGGCGGTAACTAGTCACAGCCAAATCGTCCCGCTAGACCAGACCAAAGAGAATTCAGAAATCATCATCATCATCAGTTTCTTGCCAGTTCTTCTCAGTAGAATCAGCTTTCCGAACCCGTGGTAGAGTCTTAAAGTTTCATAAGTGACACAAGTTGTCTTATATGAAATAAATAAATCATTTATCATTTATAAATTCCCAAATTGACTGGGTTTGAACCCGGGACCTCCTATAAGATAATAGAGCTCACCACTGCACCGAGGAGGTAATCAAATTACCTGCAAAGTCCCAGAAGGACACTTCATAGTCCACGGAGCCGGTCGCAAGCCTAGCTCCAGAGGGGTCCACAGCCACAGCCACCACTGCTTTGGTGCCGTGACGCATTTCCACCTGCGGACACATTGAGATTAATTCAAATTCACATTAAAATGTTTTTTATTCAAATAACCACTTTTACAAGTTAGCCCTTGAATCGTCAAGTGAATCTCACCTGATGGTAAGTGATGATGCATTTCTAAGATGGAGCCAGCTAACCTGTGAGGGGCATGGCAGTTATATTGAACCCATACATGTTCTTTTAATGTTTGTTTTAGTTTTTAAGTTTGGTACAGAATCAATAAATAAAAGAATTATTGACTGCAAAACTGCAAAAAATTTGCATGGTATTTTTGTAGCTTATTAGGTACTCTAAAAACAAACTCAGATTTTTGCATAAGTGTTTGAATTGAATATAAATCCCATTAAGAAACAAATATTAGTAGTGCGAAACCATAAAGCAAATCCAAATCACCTATTATACTAATATTACAAATGTGAAAGTGTGTTTGTTTGTCCTTCAATCATGTAGCAACAGAGCAACAGCTCGACGTGATTTTTTGTATGGTTATAGTTTAGGACCTGGAGAGTAATATAGGCCACTTTTTATGCCCGAAAAACAAAGAGTTCCTGGGGAATTACAGAAACTTATTCCACATGGAAATAATCACAGAAATCAGCTATTATTAGAATTATATTAGAATTATAAAGAGGAAATATTTATTTATTTGTAATGGATAAACTCAAAAACTACTCAACCCATTTTAAAAATTCATTCACCATAGAAAGCTACATTATCAGTGAGTTTCATAGGCTACATTTTATTTTCTAAAAAATTGAGATCCTTACAAAAATTGCAATACTGTGACCCAATCAACCAAAAATCATCTCTTCTGAAAGCTTACGTGGGCTGCGTAAATGGTTAAAGTTACACAAAAACATTGTATGGTTGAATTATTCCTCTCAAAAAGTTCTAAAAAAAGTCAACACATAAATCACATTACGAAAAAATTTGTAGTCATTTTAAACCAAGAAGAATCCCCAATTTATAATTATTAAGGGTACAGTTGTATTGAAGGTAAAGAAGAAATACATGACATTAAAAATGTAACCCCCACCTCATGTGTATTGGGTATTCGTTTCTCCAAGCTTATATCCTCATCATCAGAGCCACTCAATTCATCATAGCTATCTCCATCACTTTTTGTTTTATCATTCTTACTTTCATCATCACTTTTTACATTGTCGGGATCTTTAGCTAACAGATTTGAAGGTATAGGAGGCCCTATTAAGTCATCATCATCATCATTGCTGGATTCATCACCGGTTCTATCTTGTTGTACTGATTTTGGCGGTAAAGGCACTATGATATCATCTCTTTCTTTTTCATCTGAACTTTGTGAAGTTTCTTCTGCCTTCTTCTTACTAACTTCCTGAGCAGTCTTTCTTGCTTGTTCCATCATTTCTTCTACATTAAAGTTCTTTGCTTTCTTACCAAAGTTTCTTATACCCATTACCTTAAAAGAAAGAATTAAATTATTCATAAATAAGAATAAAATTCATACTAAGTAATATTTATAAATAGGAAAGTGGCTGTTCTAGAACTACATTTTCATAGGCCATTTGTTCAAGTAATTTTGACAATACTTAATAATTTTGAAACATCACACAGTTATAGGTTGCATCTTGGAGAAGGACATACTTACTAGGCTACTTTTAAATTTAAAAGAAAATTAAAAGAGTTCTTGCGGGAATCAAAAAACTCAATCCACAACAAACTTACATTGCTAGCTTTTCCTGCATATTTAGCAGTGGAGGGCAGGCAGTGCATAATATCACACGTTGCACATTGTATAATATATTCCCACCAACTTATCTGGCCATAAGTAGAACAAATTTTCTATGCCTGTTTTTTTTCATATATAATAGCGACGTGACCTGGCCAGATAAGTTTACGGGACCATACATTTTTGTATTTTTAACAGCGAATTAAGATTATAGGCTCCTAGTTGGCTAATAAATAAATAAATTACTTGGTGGACATGTTGGCTTTCTAAGTCGTCTGTGATTTCCTCGATATCCTTCTGCTCTTGTATCGGCGTACGTCCAAACGTGCCGAAACCTGAGGTAGATTCATCCTTGCTCTCATCTAAGCTACCTTTGGTAAAATTGAAGCTTATTTTGCCGAAAGATATTGGTTTCTTGCTCATTTTGAATTGGCTACCTCTAAAAGTTGACTAGTAAAGTTTGGCGAAATTCGGTCACTAGTTTCTGGTTGCTTTTATTCACCATTTAATCGATTAATTTAACTCTTCTCCATTTAACAATGGAAAATTATTAACAGTTTACAGTAACGAGTTCATTGAATGTACTGTTGTTTTCTAAATCAGAGACAAGTTTTCTAAATGCTTGGAATTAGAAAACCTCTGACACTGACAGTGACATATATTAACCATTAACTTGTCTCTGATGAAATTCTTCAGTACTATTGGTAGCATTGATCAAGTCTGTTTTCAATTACTCTATTATAATTTGAGAATTTATTTAGATAATTTTCTTCATAATAGTAGATTGTCTGACGATTTTCTTGCATTATCGGTGTAATTTAGAGGTCACTTTTAAAATATATTTTCTTTTCTTATTGTTAGTATTATCGTTTATATATATCGTTGTTGTTGATATTATGTGTTGTTGAATAATAGATTATCTGTTGACATTGATGATTTGTTGATGTTCCTTGATTTGAAAGATGGAAGAAAAAGGCATGAAACTGTCAATGTCAATGTCAATTGTCATTATTTGTCATCTTCTTTTTGTCGGTGATTGTCATTCTAGGTTGTACATATTTATCTATGGTCATTCTGTTTCGAGCGAAACTAGTGGGCGCTCGTTCAAAATGTTTGTTTGCGTGATATTAAGTGTTTTTATCGGGTCTATTTTAGGTTTGCACATTGATAAAGGTAAGCAAAGTATTGAGCAAAATACTACAATGTTTAAATTAAGTATATCCATTTGAAAAATTTAGGTATGAACTTATTAGCAAAAAAAAGATGATTTGCGCTGTAGATTTATTTTAAGTTTAATTATAGTCATAATGCTACAGTGCTTTTGCCTTTGTTGTTTGGTATTTAATTTAAGTTATTCTTTTATAACTGGATACGGACAATCCTTCATAAGGAACGGGAAAAAATTTACAAGCTTTTTTGTAGGGTTAAGTTCATTCCTACCTGTAGCTTATTTTATTACCTGCTATTTATTTTATTTTAGAATCACCCCCGCAATGGAGTGACGTATATACGATCAAGGGAATATTAAATATTCCATATGCAGAGATTCATGAACCATTCTATGCTTGGTAAGATAATTAAAACATGAATTAAGTACACTTTATAATAAGGCAATCCCTCCTAGTTTATTAAGTACATCTATGCAAAGTTTGAAGCCACGACCACATATATTTTTAATTAGCATTCGCCCCCATCTTTTTCTGTGTGGAATTGGGTTCTTAAATAAAAGAAAATTATAAAATTCTCAATTTTTCTCAAAAGCACAAATGCCAAGTATGGATATAACTTGAACTTGATACTATTTAACCTCATTGGGAGCGGAACTTCGAAGATTCGTTCCTTAGTACACTTCTAGGGTGCTTAAGGAATATTTGCTCAAAATTTCAAATTTCTACATTCAGCCGTTTGGCAGCTTTAGCTTGTCTGTCTTTTATAGTTAATGATTTTACTCCATGCTACACATTACATCAGGCATATCCCATTATATTGAAGTATACTAGAATCTCACTAGGCCGGCACTTTAATAGACCAATACGTCCAATAATCCATCGCCCTCCGTCCACACATAAACAGACCTTATTAAAGGATCATTTTAAAACTAGATGTAATTATTTAGTTGTGAGATATGTTACAGTGATAAAAAATACATTTAGAACATGAAATTCTTTATTTTATTTACATAATATTATATTTTTTTCTATATAATCCTATAATCCAAACTTTCCAATAATCCAGCACCCTCTGGTTTTTAATAGTGCCAGATTAGTGAGATTCTACTGTACTAACATCATTACCCCATTAAGTAATAGGTTTTTTTATGCAATAGTTGTGATGAACGTGTAGGTAAATATGATAAAAGAGACAGATTTTGGATACAAGGCAAAGGAATATCATGTGATTTTTAAAAACTTAAACCCACTTGGTTGAAGTTAAAGTCCTATTCAAACTTTATAACGTCTCTTGTTTTCTGTAAGTGTAGGTTATCGAAACGCACAATGTTCCATGAAGTCAATAAGTTTGAATCAGACTACAATGATCTGCTAGTTCATACAAAAATTTTTCTTGTGTCCAACAGGAAACTACTTCACAGGAGAATTTGTTATTTATATGTGTTATTAGTATTATTTCTAGCTGTTGTCATGCCTGCTGGCATTTATTTCCCTGTATTGCAGTATTTTTTAAACTCAAAGTAACCTGTCCTTTTTTCAAGATTCCCTGTGCTAAATTAATATTTGAAAAATAATATTGAAAGGAGATCATTTTTTTTGGGTCTTTCAAGCTCAGTCATATTTTTTTATTCAAATAAACTTTTTAAAAGTACTTTCGAATTTTTGAGAGAATCTACTATCTGAAATTAACATCAAAAAAAAAATTTTACGCATTGCTAAATAGCCATTTGGAGCAATAAATAATATGGCACAAAAGTTGTAGGATTGCTCAATTGATGACAGGCAAAGTTTGATGATTCAATGCAAATCAATGTGTGTTGTTAACCAAAGCAATATCATAACACAGTTTATAATACGTATTTAGGTATTTAATTGCTGATCTCTAATATTACTCATATTTCAAACAACTAATACCTATCTGTAAACTGTTCCATTTATGTAACACTAAATAATGCCTGCAACTTTGTCCGTGTAGGCTTTCTTATTCCAGCTGGAACTGATTCATTTTCCGGGATAAACATAGCTTATACTGTTAATTCACGTTACAATTTTCATCCAAATTGGCTTAGTCATTATGATGTGAGATCCGTACTAATATTATAAATGCGAAAGTGTTTCTGTCTGTCTGCTTGTCTGCAACGCTTTCACGGTCCATCTGTCCTGACTTTTGATGAAATTCGGTCAAGGCGACATTGGCTACTTTTTATCCCGGAAAATTAAAGAATTCCCGTGAGTATAAAAAACCTTAATCCACGTCGACGAAGTCGCGCGCGTCCACTAGTTTATTTATAATATTAGTATGGACTATCTGATGCACACGACTTTGCCTATGTGGATTTAGGTTTTTTAAGATCCTGATTTTTCTTTGCAAATACTTAGATGAAGATAAAAAAACTGGGAAAAATAGTAGCCTAGGTCATTTTACTAGGACACTTATAGATAAAATTTGATTTAGCCAATCTGCCTCCCGATTGTCTAAAAGTTGCTGATCGAATCGTCAAAGTTCGGCGTCAAATAAACCATAAAAGCATTGAATTAGAGTTCAATTTCGTGTATCCATTCTCATACGTTTAGGGTATCGTACATATATCTAAACGTATGAGAATGGATACACGAATTGATTTGATCAGCAATTCTTACACAATCGCACCTCTGAAGTGACAAACAGACCGAAACATTTTGCAAACGTTTGTTTTTGTTATGGGCTTATTTAGATGCAGTTATTTCGATATCATAGACAGACACTACAATTTTATTTACTTGTGTAGCTACATTATTAAAAAGATGATATAATTAATTAGGACCTTGTAATAAATTGGTGTTGCGTTTTACTAACTGCTTAGTTTTTATTTTATTATACCTATATTTTAGTGTACCTCGTTAAACGGAAATCTTTTACACCTCCCACCAAACAAAATGCTAAAAATCCATACTTGCTAATATTATAAATACGAAAGTATGTCCGTCTGTCTGCCTGCCTGTCTGGCTGCTACGCTTTTACAGGTCAAATTGGGATAGGTTGTATCCCGGGGAAGGCCACATAGGCTTTTTATCCCGGAAACTAAAGAGTTCCCGCTGATGAAGTCGCGGGCATCATCTAGTATAACATAATTTTATACATGAAAGTTAATCTAACTGAAAACTGAGAATGAAAAATGGTGGCAAGTAAAAAAAATGGTCTTGGATCCCTCGAAATCTCTACTGTGTACCCTGTGAAATCAACCCACGAGCATGTAACCCTAAAAGGCTAGATCCGCCCGTCACAAGTACAGGGGGGTTACTACCATCGCCCAAATCAGTATATTTTCGGAACTAGCTGATGCCTGCGAGTTCGTCCGCGTGGTTTAAGTTTTTTTATTCCCGTGGGAACTCTTTAATTTTCCGGTATAAAAGTAGCCTATGTCACTCTCCAGGTCCTCAACTATACCCATGCCAAAAATCACGTCGATCCGTTGCTCTGTTGCGGCGTAATTGAAGGACAAACCAACAAACTAACACTTTCGCATTTATAATATTTCTGGTATGATGACAGTTTTATTTAAAATAAGCATTGTACAACAATATTTAGACAATGCTACATTAAGAGATGGTTCATAGTACTACGCCCGCAGTAGGTATTTTAGTATTATTTGCACAGCTTGAGGTTATGTGTGGGGTGACATTATAATGAACTTTATCTACATTGTGCGTCCTAGGGGTCATGTTGGTTAGAGATAATTCTGTTTATTGCTTATTAATAATTATTGTTTTATGTTTCACAGTGTTAGCCCAGTTTAGAGTTTATTTTGCTTGGGATTGGGAATTTTATCTAAAGTCTGGCTGATGACCCGCCCCTGTTTCACTGTGGGGTGGATTGGTGACCCGCCTTTGTTTCTACTACATTACATAGAACTAATAATTATAGTTATAATAATAACTAAATAATACTTAATAATTATTATAAAATAAAGAATAAATACTTAATAGAATAAGTCGTGTGATAGGTATGCTCATAGTTTCAATTTATAGGTAAAATTTAGATTAGGTAGTCATATCCTTAATGAATCACTACATACCTACGCCCGCTCACTACTGAACGCGTCTCCTCTCAGAATGAGAAGGGCTAGTCCATCACGCTGGCCAAGTTTGAATTGGCAGACTTTGAGAAAAAGTAGCCTATGTCACTCTCCAGGTCCTCAACTATATCCATGCAAAAAATCACGTCGATCCGGTGCTCTGTTGCGACGTGATTGAAGGACATACCAACAAATCAAAAAACAAACACACTTTCGCATTTATAATATTAGTATGATAATGTCCCAGGTTCGATAGCAAGAATGGAAAGTCTCGCATCGACTACTACGGTGCAATGGTGAAGACCTACCAGCTTGGGTCGTCCGTGTATCCGGACTTTGGCACTTCGATCAAGGTAATTTGGCATGACAGATCGACTTCGTCTTTTTGCCGTCTTATGAGAGTTAGGGAACAGAGATTGCATACACTTGCACTGTATTTCCTTTGTAATGTCCCACAAACTTATCTGACCCGGTGATAGCGTACGCTATAATCACATTTAAAGTTGCTAATAAATATAAAAAATAGAATACAACTAAAACAAAACTCATCAATCGTCGTAAAAATTAGTCATGAAAATTAGGCCACTGGGTCAGATAATTTTGTGGGACTGTAGTGGTTTGGTCTCCGTTGAGATTCGCCGCCGTGGCCGAAATTCGGCGAGAAAGAATTTTCTTGGAAATTGTGCCAAGATACTTAAGATTGGGGGAGGACTATGTTTCTCTACGTGATCAAATCAGAATGAAAGTTACAGAAATCAAAATAGCGATAGGAGTAACGAAAAATATTTATAAATAAATAAATTGTATTCCATAGATCGCTCCGGTGACCACTGAAAAAGTGCAAAATCAAGAGACCTGCCTGCAGGTCAACGGCACTAAAGATGAGAACATCAACATACAGACGGTGTTACCCGATATGACAGATTTTAAATATGTCGGTAAGTATCAAGAATATCAAGGCCTCTTTATGCATGGTTTTGGCGCAGTAGTAAGAATGTTGTACATTATTTTTACACCAACTTACATCCCTACAAAGTTGGTTGAATTTGTGAAAATAAATAAATTATTGAACAATAACAAGCAAATACGTTGCAAGCAGTGCAGTTTGCAAATGGTGTCAGAACCTTTTCAAGTTTGTATGAAAACCTAAAAAAAATGGGAGTTGGCCGACGCAGGCCGCTCAGGACAATTATGCAGCAAGCCGCCTTTGGGCTCTACATAATTCGCCGAGTGCGTTTGGCCAATGTGTAATAGGCTGTTCAGAATTTTTTTGATCGTTAAGTTTTATACTGCCCCGTTGGTCTAGCGGTTAGCGTGGTCGACTGCGGATCGCGAGGTCCTGGGTTCGATTCCCGGTCGGGCATGAAAATTGTTAGGTATTGGGTTTTTCAATTAAGAAATTCTCAGTGCCAGCCCGGAGTTGGAAGTTGGCGGTGTTTCACCCCCGTGCCTCGGAGAGCACGTTAAGCCGCCGGTCACGGTTATTATCACTAACATGATAATAGTCGTTAGTCCGCCAACCCGCATTGGAGCAGCGTGGTAGGTCTATGCTCTATTTCCTTCTCTCCTATGAGAGTGGAGGCCTGTGCCCAGCAGTGGGACGTTAATAGGCTGTAGTGGTGGTGGTGGTGGTGTTAAGTTTTAAACTTGGTTACAATAAATAAAGAAATAGTTTTTTCGTTAGATACGGAAACGGTCCAAGATTCAGACGCGGCTAAATGGCGTATGGTACAGACAATCGGTGACAAAATCAACAAATACACCATGTGGGTCAAATACAAGAAGAGTCTCAGAGGCGACCCCATACCCGTACCTCTCAAGTGAGTGTTTTAATCAGAAACTAAGCGAAACTAGACAACCAATGACTAAGGGCCGGTTGTTTCAAACTGTTGGTTATCGTAACATACGTTCGTTTAAATTTAACACACGTAAGAACTTTAACGTCTGTTAATTTGCTAGTTACCTACTTATTATTACTACTATAAAAATGGTGAATCAACGCTTTATTTGACTTACGTTCTTTAGCGTCAAAGTGAGTGTTTTAATCAGAAACTAAGCAAAACTAGACAACCAATGACTAAGGGCTGGTTGTTTCAAACTGTTGGTTATCGTAACATACGTTCGTTTAAATTTAACACACGTAAGAACTTTAACGTCTGTTAATTTGCTAGTTACCTACTTATTATTACTACTATAAAAATGGTGAATCAACGCTTTATTTGACTTACGTTCGTTAGCGTCAAAGTGAGTGTTTTAATCAGAAACTAAGCAAAACTAGACAACCAATGACTAAGGGCCGGTTGTTTCAAACTGTTGGTTATCGTAACATACGTTCGTTTAAATTTAACACACGTAAGAACTTTAACGTCTGTTAATTTGCTAGTTACCTACTTATTATTACTACTATAAAAATGGTGAATCAACGCTTTATTTGACTTACGTTCTTTAGCGTCAAAGTGAGTGTTTTAATCAGAAACTAAGCAAAACTAGACAACCAATGACTAAGGGCTGGTTGTTTCAAACTGTTGGTTGTCGTAACATACGTTCGTTTAAATTTAACACACGTAAGAACTTTAACGTCTGTTAATTTGCTAGTTACCTACTTATATTATTTTTACTACTATGAAAATGGTGAATGAACGCTTTATTTGACTTACGTTCGTTAGCGCCATATTTAGACGTTACATGTCCGTCAAAAAGTATTGATGCAACCCAACCTAAGACTAGACTAGATGGCCAATTCTGTATAACACAGTCTTTAAACCAAACTAAAAAAATAAATTAGCATCGAATTGAGAACCTCCTCCTTTCTCGGAAGTCCGTTAATAATGACAGCTTTAAATCTAGTTCTGTCCCTTTCCGCAGGGAGTATTATGAAATTGATAGCAATATTTTTAATGCTGTCATTTTAGTTTAGTTTAGAGATTGTGCACTACAGAATCAACCCCAACGTGACCAATTCCGTGTAACACAATTCCTAAACTGAACTAAAATGAGAGCTCTAAATCTAGTTTTGCCCCTTTCCGCAGGGATTATTATTAAAGGGATAGCAATATAAATAGAGCTGTCTATTTAGTTTAGATATGGTGTATAGCAGAATTTGCCTTTTTGTCCGCTAGGTTTTAGTTTTTAAAATCTAAGTAACACTTTTTTTTTGGAGTAAAAAGTAGCCTGTCACTCTCTAAGTCTGTAACTAAATTTACGCAACGCTACGGCGGACAAACCAATAAACACTTTCGCATTTGAAAATAAATTAATTAATGAAATGAAAATAATGAATAAATGGATAGAATGTGATATACTTTATATTACATCAAAAAAAGAGAAATATTATCCATAAACAATAAAATTAAGTCGGTACAAATTGCGACCTTATCGATTTGAAGCATTCTCTACCAGTCCACCATGTTACAGATGATTTTGTGTGCGTTTTAAGTAATTAAAAAGCGTGGTGGACTATGGCCAAACCCTTCGCATTGTGAGATGAGGCCTCGTGCTCAGTATTGGAGTGGCAATGGGTGGAAATGATGGTATGAGTGTTAATTATTTCCAGGTATGAAATGAAAGGCTTCAACTCGTTGCTAGGATCCCACTACGATCATTACTATATCGACTACAGAGATTACGACGTTGACGAAATTGACCAGGATGTATTCAAGATCGACCCCAGTAAGTTGCAATATTCCTAACAGATTTAACAGAAATCCTAATTATTGTGTCAGATTTTCGTTCGTGCTGTGAAGTTAGATACAGTCTGTCAAACTTATTTATTTATATATTTAGTACCAAACTTAAAAACTAAACCTAAAAATTTAAAGGACATGTACAAGGACAACTTATCTCTTGAAGAGATTTCTTATATAGATGATTATATAGTTAATCTTATTTTCGAAAAATTTTTTTCACCTTTAGTCTTTAATGCGGAGCCATGGTCAACCCATAAATTTATTTTAAATTTTACTACCCTATGTCACCCGGAATAAGCTAGGGATTCTAACGATACCTCATTTATCAAAATCGATTCAGGCGTATAGAAGTTATGGTGGAATATACAAACTCACATACATACATACATGAATCCTGAAAACAATATACTCCTTTTTTCAGGCAGTCGTATAAAAATACATTCATCAAACTCTATGATACTTCTGTACCGTAAGTTATATCATCCACAACTCGGTCGCAGGTTTCGAGTGCACTTCGTTCCCGGGTCCCGGGTCCCGGCACTTTGCGACCTTCAATCCGATGAAGGAATTCGTTCACCCCACTCACGACGCTCACGTTGATGACGAATTCGAAAGGTACGTCGGAAACAGTATGGTTTTTTTTTAAAAAATTTAGATATCTTTATTGCACACACAAAAGACACACACGTTGATGACGAATTCGAAAGGTACGTCGGAAACAGTATGGTTTTTTTTTTTAAATTTAGATATCTTTATTGCACACACAAAAGACACACACGTTGATGACGAATTCGAAAGGTAGGTCGGAAACAGTATGGTTTTTTTTTTTAAATTTAGATATCTTTATTGCACACACAAAAGACACACACGTTGATGACGAATTCGAAAGGTAGGTCGGAAACAGTATGGTTTTATTTATTTATTTATTTTATTTAGATATCTTTATTGCACACACAAAATATACAGTATACAGTTTAAAAGCAGTAACTACTAGTAAAACTAGATAGAAATGTGCAAAGGCGGTCTTATTGCTAAAGCAATCTCTTACAGACAACCTTTGATGAAAGGATAAATAAATGGGAGCGCGGGATGGTGTTGTATTTTAAAAATAAATAGATAAGAAATGTAAAGTACCTACATTTTAGACCAATAAATAGATGTAAATATGTATAACTACATATATAAAAATACCTATATAAATGAATATATATCATTAATATATTCCCATTATAGAATAAACTAAACACTAATAATTACAAAGAGATTAACAATGATTATACAAACGACTTTTGAAACTTGAGAGCGATTTGGAATGGCGGATTTCAGAAGGAAGACTATTTTTTTCCTCTTACTACCTAAAGTTTCAATATAACGGCAACTTTACTGTTTACTACCATCTAGCCTATTGGCTAATAAGTAATATTATTCTAGGTTAAACTTTTACTTATAATTAATTTTTACATCTAATTTACAGTCCACTAACTGTCCTTAGTTTATTCTAATGTATTTAAGGTTCACTACGTTTTTGTGACCTACATAAGTTATCAAACTTCAAAACGCCCGATTATTATAGGATTTTGTATGAAATACTGAACTGTGACGTCATCAAAAGTCAATGCACTTTTTTTTTTTCTAGTCGATAATTTAAAATGGTTGTCAAACATAAAACTAACTGGAGACGTGGATATAACGTCTTTGGCAGGTCCTCTATTCAATATTCACTAACAATAATTTATTTGACTAGTTATCAAATACCCAATTCGCCATTCCAGCACTTCCAGCTTGGAGGTGCGTGCCCGGGGATCGAACCCGCGATCCCATAAAAGCTACAGGAGGCAGGGTGTCTTAACCAATGGGCTATCACCGTTACTGACTATGCTTCCTTATTTCAAATAATTTGTTTCAGATTCAAATCGAAGCACAACAAACAATACTCGTCCGATATTGAGCACGCCAAGAGATCTAATATTTTTAGACAAAATCTCAGGTAAGAAACACTTACACACTTAGACACTTAGTTCGACTCACTCAGAAACCATAGATAAGAAACCATAGACACTTAGTTCGACTCACTCATTGTGCTGTGATCCATTGAAACCATAGACAATTCACTTTGCTCGACTCATTCATTGTGCTGTGATCCATTGAAACCATAGACAATTCACTTTGCTCGACTCATTCATTGTGCTGTGATTCATTGAAACGAAATAAGTTATGTTATATTTACCAATTTGATAGCTTAAAAAAGTCACTATGATATGGTACGCCCTTCCGGCTTTAATTTTCCCTTCCACTTTTAATGTCGCCTTTAAATCGAGAGTTAATGGCACACTTTTGATATAGGCGCTTTGAAATCGAGAGTTTTCGACCTCCGTGGCGCAGTGTGTAGCGCTGTTGTCTTAACGTGCGGAGGTCCCGGGTTCGATCCCCGGCGGGGTCAATTTGGGAATTTATAATTTTGGAATTTTCCCTGGTCTGGCCTGGTGGAAGGCTTCGGCCGTGGCTAGTTACCACCCTACCGGCAAAGACGTGCCGCCAAGCGATTACGCGTTCCGGTACGGTGCCGTGTAGAAACCGAATAGGGGTATGGGTTTAATATAACTGCCATGCCCCTAACGGATTAGCCCGCTACCATCTTAGACGGCATCATCACTTACCATCAGGTGAGATCGCAGTCAAGGGCTAACTTGTAGGGGATAAAAAAAAAAATGAATTGGCATCTTCAAGGCAACAACGCTCCAAATTAGGCTGCATCATCATTTGCCAGTAATGGCAGCCAAACGCTAGCTTATAAATAAATAAAAAACGTTTAAACTCACCATCGGCACTCTCCATTGTCGCCACGATATTTTAATGTGAAGCTTTCTAAAGAACAATACTGTAAAAGCTCTTTAATAAAAGGCTATTTTATTTTACAATTATAAAGGAAAAGGTACATTTTAGGCCTGCTCTTGTACTCTCTACGATGAATAGAGGAAAATACATGGATTGTATTAAAAATATAATGTAGAACATTAAAGTAAATAACGAGCAAAAAAATAAAAATGTATCTCAAGTTTTCGATACGTTTCCAAGATGGCAACCTTCAGCCATAGAGAAGGCAGCAGGCGCGAAATGTATCAAATGTCATTTCTGACAGTCACTGTCAAAATAACGTGTTTTTCTTATGAAAACGTCAAAAAATATGAATCCGCCATTGTTACCCACTCATGTTTAGTGTTCCATAACCTGTATGGCTAGCATGCGCACTATGAGTAAAATTATGTCTACCCGTTATCTCTATCTATTTACCGAAGCTAACATGGTTACTTGTCTCGTTACGTCAAGAGTAGAGTTAAAAGTGATATTTCTTATTTGTGGTATTTTTCTCCACGAACCTTTACATGTCGACTATTTTTTTTCAGTCACATTGGAAAGATTAAATAATTTTACCACTGAAACTACGACGAATTCGTATATTTGGCCAATAAAACCTGGTCTAGTATATATATATATATATATATATATATATATATAGGCCAAGTCTTGTACAAGCAGAGAAATGAAGGAAAATAATATATATATATGTGGGATTTTATCAAAGATTTGAGACGAAACACTAAACTTTCACCAATTCTTTTAATTATTTTTAACACAAAGCACTCGTACATCTTTCTCGTAAAATAACTGCTTGACGACCACTGACGTGACATTGACATTTCGAAACTTCAATCAAATTTGACAGTTACATAGAGTTAAAAAAGCTAATCTGAAAAATGATACCATCGATAAAAAAAACTAAAACTAACATTAAATTATACCACATATATATATATATATATACGCCCGACCCCGATACAAATCTGAACCGTCTCCTTAATAAAAAACGAATTGAAATGTACTGTAGTCTTGTTTTCCGACTAAAGGTACATCCACTCTAACAACCGCGCTCGTCGCGGCTTCACTCTGGCCGTGAACCATCTCGCGGACCGCACGGACGACGAGTTGGCCGCGCTGAGGGGACGACGATACTCCGGCCCCAACCCTATGGGTATGACTCAAACAAACAAACAAACAAACAAACAAACAAACAAACAAACAAACAAACACACACACACACACACACACAGACAGACAGATAGACAGACAGACAGACAGACAGACAGACAGACAGACAGACAGACAAACAGACAAACAGCAAACAGACAAACAGACAAACAAACATTCGAATTGATTTACAATTCGAGACGTATAAATCGAAGTAGGAGACGTCCATTACAACAAGCAAAGGCAACTGTCCTTAGAAGAATCCTCATAAAAATAACAAATATGGGATTCATCGCATCCTACAGCACAGAAAATGGACGATGTGATCTGAGAAATCCACCTCCGCCTCCGCCTCCGTTAACCTCCGCATCCGCGGAGGCAAAGCCCCTTCACCTCCGCATCCGTCTCTGCTTCCGCTAAGAACTCCTCCGTTACAACACCTCCGCATCCGCCTCTGCTTCCGCTAAAAACGCCTCCGTTACAACAACACCTCCGCACCCGCCTCTGCTTCCGCTAAGAACGCCTCCGTTACAACACCTCCGCATCCGCCTCTGCTTCCGCTAGGAACGCCTCCGTTACAACAACACCTCCGCATCCGCCTCTGCTTCCGCTAAGAAAGCCTCCGTTACAACAACACCGCATCCGCCTCTGCTTCCGCTAAGAACGCCTCCGTTACAACTTTTTACTTGAAACTAACAGTTCGCACCGTTATTTTGCCAATAATATAATAATTTGATGTCACCAGGTCTGCCTTTCCCTCACAGCGTTGAGGAAATGGAAGAGCTGAGTGACAAGGTGCCGTCTGAATACGACTGGAGGTTGTTCGGCGCTGTTACACCCGTGAAAGGTAGGTTAAAACTAATCTCTCTGGAGATTGGCCACCGTGGCTGAAATTCGGTCGGGAGGACTATTGTTTTTTTTTTATCCACTACAAGTTAGCCCTTGACTGCGCTCTCACCTGACGGTAAGTGATAATGCAGTCTTAGATGGTAGCGGGCTAACTTGTTAGGGGCATGGCAGTTATATTAAACCCATACCCCTATTCGGTTTCTACACGGCATTGTACCGTCATCCATGTAGGTATTGGAGGTGGTTAATATAACACGTAGCGCAATATGATAGCGCGCTATTGTTACATAGCGCGCTATTGTTCCATAGCGCGCTATTGTTCCATAGCGCGGATAACGTGTTATGTGAGGAGCCGCCATGACGCTACGGCGTTACGCGTGCTATTCATAAGAATAGCACGCGATCGCGCGCGGTGATTCGTAGCACTTGTAGCGGCGCCCGCTTGTCGGTAGCGCGCTGCCGCTGGCCGATGGTTAATCTCGCGTAACGCGCTGTTGGGAGTGAACGTCATATTTGCGTGTTATGAAATATAGCGTGCTGTAAGACATATCGCGCCTGCCGGCCGCCCACACGCCTTTTTATTACAAGCGCGTTATAACAGCGTATTTAATAGCATGCTTAAAATTTATAGTCTATAGTTAGTAGCGTGCTATGGATTTATAGCAGTTTTGAACAACTCTAGTAGGTATGTGCAAAGGCCGTCACAAATTGTATATGTCACCGTAAGATTGTGAAAACCGTTAGATTATAATCCAACTCGCGAAATCGCAAACTGTCGAAAGATTACATTTTAACGCATTATTTTTCGGTAGATTGTAATCTGTTAGGTATATTAACCCGATTAAAACCTAAGGGCACTACCTGATTATTTATGTCGAACCCTAACCTAACCTATAAGAAACAGACAAGAAAACGTAAATACAATGAATATTTCAAAAATTGACACTCAGAACACTGAACGGTTCACAATCTGTCGGCAGTTTACAATTTCAAGTTAGATTACAATCTAACGGTTTTTACAATCTTATGGTGACATATACATTAATGGTCACAGATCAATCCGTGTGCGGCTCTTGTTGGTCATTCGGCACCGTGGGCGCAGTGGAGGGCGCCCTTTTCCTGCACAACGGAGGGCACTTGGTTCGACTCAGCCAACAGGCTCTCGTCGACTGTTCCTGGGGGTGAGTACTGTATATGCGAGACACTGCTAGTTTAGGCCATAATCTACCACGCTGGCAAAGTACGAATCGCCATATCCGTACTAGTATTATAAATTCAAAAGTGTGTCTGTCTGTCTGCTACGCTTTCACACCCCATCCTTCCAACAGATTTTGATGAAAGGTATACAGATAGGTAGGTTCCTTGTGTAAGGAAAACGGTAAAACGGCTGATTCAATAGGCATGATGACTGATTTTGAAAAATGGTCAGATTATGTTCGGAAGTATCCACTATTTCGAAAAAATATCTTATTTCAGCAGAAAAATAAAGGTTTGGTAGATAAAATTGGCATTTGAAATTTAAATTTTAAAATTCACACCAAAACGCTCGCCGGTGTCATGGCGTCGTTTGTGACGTCACTATTGTTATTACCAATGTACTCTGTGCAGTGTGCAGTAAGCAATAGTATGCTTGTCAAAGCTCGTAAACAAACAATTGTGACGTCATTCGCTTCTTGGCGTTTAATCCAATATGGCGGATTGATGTATTTTATAGTTTTATTTTATCAAAATAAATAGCAATCTCGCTCGAAATAGAAAAATAAATACGTTTTTTATAATCCATGAATCCTATTTCATTACACAAATTCATAATTTTTGTTACTGTCATCATGCCTATTCTTCAACATTGTATTCACTTATAAATGCGAAAGTTTGGATGAATGTGTGGATGTCTGGATGTATGGATGTATGGATGTATATGTATATATGTATATATGTATATATGTATGGATGTATGGATGTTTGTTACTCAATGACGCCCCAACGGCTGAACGGATCTGGCTGAAATTTGGCACAGAGATAGATTATAGTCTGAACAGCACATAGGCTACTTTTTATCCCGGAAAATTAAAGAGTTCTCGCGGGAACCAAAAAACCTCAAACCACGCAGGCGAAGTCGCGGGCATTCGCTAGTACCAAAATAAATGGTCTCTATAAAGCGTGCGATTGTTGCTAGTAATAAGTAGAAACACTCGATAGCTATTTCAATCATACTTTATTAGCAATTTACACACAAACGCTGTACAGCCATCTTTGACATTCGTCACCGAACCCCCGCCAAGTGCTTCCAATCGTCCGTCACTGTCGAGAGCGCTGTAGAGCAGTCAGACCATAGATAGACCTAATAGGCCTATTACACTGCACTTATCACAGGGACCCTTGTACTTGATTCAGTGTAGTGTAATAAGATTTAGGAATTAAGGGTCCCTAATTTGATCCTTATTGCTGTGTAACTAGCGGTCACGCCCACCCTTACCACAGGGCACTGAAGAAGGTGCAGTATAATAGGCCTAATAGATAGATCCGTCAATTTCAGTCTAACACTAGTATGTAATATTTTAGTTTCGGTAACAACGGATGCGATGGCGGTGAGGATTTCCGCGCGTACCAATGGATCATGAAACACGGCTTGCCCACCGAGGAGGACTACGGTGGCTACTTGGGGCAGGTAAATATATACAACTAGCTTGTCTGTATGTTTGTTATTCGTGTAATAGGATATATTTCAACTATACACAACTCAAATTCAGATTCAAATGTTTTTTTTTTCAAATAAACTTTTACAAGTACTTTTGAATTGTCTTTTGAAGTGAATCTACCACTGGTTCGGAATGTCATTCCTACCGAGAAGAACCAGCAAGAACTGGGTGGTTGCTCTTTTGAAAAAAAACAATATACAATTACATACATACATAAACATTGCTGGAGCGAGTCGAATCCATTCTCTTTTATCATTTATGTAACAGTATAATAAGATTTTTCCTATTATATACTCTTCTCGGTAGGAATGACATTCTGAACCAGTGGTAGATTTACTCGACGATTAAAAAAAACTTTTAATAAGTTTATTTTTATAAAAAAATATGAGTTCGAGTTTGAATCTACCACCGGTTCGGAAAGTGATCTACTGAGAAGAGCCGGTGAGAAACTCAGTAGCTTCTCTGTTGAAGACGAAAGTGCACGTTTCCGGTCGCGAGTTAATAGGCCTATAACACTGCACTTTTCACAGGGATCCTTACTCATGAATCAGTGTAGTGTAATAATAATTAGGTAGGTTGGGTCCCTAAATTGGTCCTTATTGCTGTGTAATAAGCGACGTTATAACTAGTTACCACGCCCACCCTTACCACAGGGCCGTGTAAAAAGTGCAGTGTAATAGGCCTATAATGGCAGAGTCGGAGCCAGGTTGTGACGTCACTCGATCTGTTTTAGGACGGCTACGGCCACATCATATTGATTTTTTCAAAAGAGCAACCTCCGAATTCTTGCTGGTTCTTCTCGGCAGTGGTAGATTCACTCGATGATTCAAAAGCACTTTAAATTTTTTTTTTTTAATAAAATCGGAAAGGTTCCGCTCGCGAGTTAATAGGCCTATAACAATGCACTTTTCACAAGGACCCTTAGTCTTGAATCAGTGTAGTGTAATAAGATTTAGGGATTAAGGGTCCCTAAATTGGTCCTTATTGCTGTGTAATAAGCGACGCTCTAACTATCGTAAAACTCTCTCCCCTCTAACTCTAACCCCGTAAAAAGTGCAGTGTAATAGGCCTATAATGCCAGAGTCGCAGCCAGGTTGTGACGTCACTCCAACTGTTTTAGGACGGCTATTGCCACATTGACAACGTAACCGCGGTCACTTCTATGAAGGGATGGGTGAACGTTACCGCCAAGAACGAAAACTCCTTACGGGTGAGTATATTATTATTTGTATGAATTTTCAAAAATCTTTTCTTAGCGGATGCCTAGGTCATAATAGCTATCTGTATGCTAAATTCAACACGATCCGTCCAGTGGTTTGAGCTGTGCGTTGATAGACCAGTCAGTCACCTTTTCCTTTTATAAATATTATATTTAGATATTTGTGACGTCATCAAATTTTAACGCACTCTTTTTTTTTTTTAAGTTCATACAGTTTATTTTAATTAAAACTAAGAAATAAAATAAAATAAAATGTAGAGTTTAAAATAATTATCACACTTAATACTAACATCTAAGAAGATGTGAATTTTAGGTCTTTTGGAAGACCCTCAATTTAATAATCAGTAAGAAATATCAAATAATTTATTTTTGACATAATAATTTAATTTCTATTTTTTTTTAGGCATCTTCCATATTAAATAGTTTGCCCAATTTATAGTGTTAAAGTAATATTATAACTAAATACTTGTTTCACAGTTCGCCATCTTCAAGTACGGCCCTGTGTCGGTGGCGATCGACGCGTCTCACAAGAGTTTCAGCTTCTACTCCAATGGCGTTTACTATGAACCTAAATGGTAAGCATTTCGATTAAATTTCAAACCCCTATGTTATCACCCCCTTAGTGGGTGAATTTTCAAAAATCCTTAACTTAGCGTAAGCCTTTTTTTTAAATTTATAGACTAGCGCTTGGCTGCAATTAGACTTACTGGAAGCAGTGATGCAGCATAACGTAAAAGCTATCTGTATGCCAAATTTCAGCCCGATCGTCTAGTGTTTTGAGCTGTGCGTTGATACATCAGTAAATTAGTCAGTCAATCAGTCAGAAAACCCCAGTCATTATCAATGGAATGGAAAGCATTATTATGCCAAGAAAACCCCAGTCATTATCAATGGAATGGAAAGAAAGAAAGAAAGAAGGAAATCTTTATTCAGGGATACAAGACAATAAAACAGGCTTATAAGAAGAAATAAAAAGGCAAAATGAGACTTGATCCCCAAAATGGTCTTCACTCAGCATGTGCCATACCTGTTAGGATACAGCGCTGATCTTCCGTAAAGCCAGTATGCTTGGACGGCGCCTGGCGGCGCGGTTAGTCGAATTTCCAAAATCGCTTTAGACTATAGAATTCGCGACAAGATATTAATTCGTTTGATTCAATGGACTGTATTTCTAGATCTAAACTGCTCAATGAGGTACCTAGGAATTAGGGATGATAAGGGAATATCGGCACGTACCTCGAAGCTGCTATGCAGGCGTGGCGACGTATCCCGGTGAATTCACTCGTTGTTTAGGTTCACAGGTCACTCTCACTGATTATCAGTACAGTTATTGTTCTGGGGTAGGATTTAGATAGTAATCGCTTAGGGCAAATTGCGGTTTTACGAAAGATTTAGCGAAGGATTTTTCAAGCGGGACCTTCTCGACCAACGTGTCTCGAAACTCGAAGTCAACCATCTCCTTGCGGCGGACAGTGGTGTGATCTATGCGGCCTTTGATTGGTCGTCATATAACTTCAAATTAAGCTATTTGGAAACGCGTAATGCCACCTAGTAGCGTCCATGTGAGGTTTGCCGATATGGGTACGCGGAGATGGGTTTTGGATTTAATAGGATAAATCGGGATAAAGGACGATTGAGCAGTTTATTTATTTAAAAATATAATTATTATTAAAATACGTATTCCCGCGCAACCAGCGCCAAATATATATATATATAATATATAATATAATATATATAATATAATATTATATATATATATTATAATAGAATGGGAATACGACGCAAAGATAGAGAGGGATATCCATCCAAACTTTCGCATTTATAATATTGTTTGAGAATGCCCGCGACATCGTCTGGGTGGTTTGGGATTTTTTGCTTCCCGCGGGAACTCCTTAATTATCCGGGATAAAAAACAGCCTATGTCCTTCCCCAGGATATAACCTATCCCTGTACCAGATTTCGCCAAAATCGGTTGCACAGATGGGTCGTGAAAGCGTAGCAGTCAGACAGACGGACAAACAGGCAGACACACTTTCGCATTAATAATATTAGTAGGTATGGATTATTATAATATTATATTTCTTTTCAGTAAAAACAAAGTGGAAGAACTCGACCACGCGGTCTTAGCGGTCGGTTACGGCATCCTCAAGGGACAAAAGTACTGGCTCATCAAGAACTCTTGGTCCAACCTGTGGGGCAACGACGGATATGTACTAATGGCCACCAGGGACGACAACTGTGGCGTACAAGCCGCACCCACCTACGTTCTCATGTAGATAAACCCCCAAAACAAATCATCAGAAGTGGGATGCGCAACGCCTTTAGGATTAATCCCCAAGCCAACAGTTTCAAGTTAACAGGCTTTTGGCTTTGGTTAGTCTCTTTTGTTTAATAAATAATAGGCTTACTTACCATCTAATTTACTCATGGAATCTCCAAAAAAAAATATAGTCCCTAAAACATTTTTAAGGTTTTTTAATAGTTGTCGCCCTGAGGCATCAAAGAAAATCCCGCAATTGATTTGTTTAAATTGTGAACAAGCTGGACATGGTTTTGAAAACTGTTTATTTTGAAAGATTTTTTTCCAAAATTTTCCTGATATTATGCTATATGGCAAGTTTGATTATTAGTGAAGTAGACAATTCCTCAGTCGATAATATTATCCTCAAAGGGCAAAAGTACTGGCTCATCAAGAACTCTTGGTCCAACCTGTGGGGCAACGACGGATATGTACTAATGGCCACCAGGGACGACGACTATGTGCCTATGTTCTCATGTAGATAACCCCCCAAAACAATATCATCAGAAGTGGGATGCGCATCGTCTTTGGGATTAATCCGAAAGCCAACTGTACCAAGTTAATGGCTTTTGGCTTTGGTTAGTCTCCTTTTAAATAAATATTAGGGCTACCATCTTATTTTAAAACATATCTTGTCCTGTTTAAATTAATAAATAATGTATGGTATCCGTAAGTAGAGTAAATTATTATTGATGTAAACAAAAGAAAACATTTTACATGAAACTGTAATCAATTCCATATCATGTCTCGTATATTTTCCTTATAGTTCAATTTTCATTTAGTACAAAAATCCTAAGGGACAATTCACATTAGCCCAAATCGAATCGAAGAAAACCGATGACCAATTTGCCTCTATGGATAGATACTATACTGCATATTATGGGAAAAGGGGTCATATTTCCATGCAAATTAGATTAACGCTTCGACTTATGGTAGTATGAATCGACCCTAATTATTGGTCTGCGATGATGAATTCATTAATTAGTTTTTTTTTTGTTTGTACTCGTAGATTTAAATGTAGTAGATGTTATTTTTAATATAGAAATAATTAAGTGTATTAGATGTTAAATAAATGGTGAAATAAATGCTGTTAAGGCTAAGAAATACTGTGAAACTGAGACATGAATCTCAATAAACGAATTTTACTATATTCGTCTTTCATTTATTCGAAATCAATGTTTTATTTTAAATTAATCTTTGTCATTGACAGATTAATTTTCAAATAAAATGTGTGACAGATAGGTCTAGGTAAACCTTATTTAGACTTACCGATCTCAATAAACGAATTTTACTATATTCGTCTTTCATTTATTCGCGATCAATGTTTTATTTTAAATTCATCTTTGTCATAGACATAGATTAATTCTTAAATAAAATGTGTGACAGATAGGTCTAGGTAAACCTTATTTAGACTTACCGATCTCAATAAACGAATTTTACTATATTCGTCTTTCATTTATTCGCGATCAATGTTTTATTTTAAATTAATCTTTGTCATAGACATAGATTAATTTTTTAATAAAATGTGTGACAGATACCCTTACAAGAAAAAAAGGTTTAATTTCACTTTCACATAAGCCTTTGCAATTTTTACAGTTGTGTATTGGACATCTTACAAGCGTTAGCCGCGCGGTTAAGATTTTCGCGATAAGGCCGTTAGTTGTAAAAAAATTACGTAGTATCGTTATAAGAACACAATAAAAATTAATGTGGTGGTCTCCATATACACATGTTGCCAATCTTCACTTGTGTCCCAGGACATATGTCTTCATGGATAGTCTTCTTGTACTGAAAAATACAGAGGGTAGTACTTATAATAAATTCAAATGAAGGTATCAAAAATACTGATTATGACTTATTGAATTTTTTTTACCGATTTAGTGTTCCGTTACGCCGTTTAGTAACCGATTAAGGATATGGGTTTAATATAACTGCACACACACACATATACACAGGCTAGCCTGATACCATCTTAGACTGCATCATCATTTAACATTATTTCAAATCGCAGTCAAGAGCTAAGTTTTAGTGGAATTGGGTACCTGTTTGACCACATTTTTTTTGTGATTATTAAAGAGGGGATCTCCCAAAAGACGTAGAATCCACGGCCTCTTTTAGGTTTATGTTAAATAACCATTTTTAAACTATCGATTAAAGTCGTAATCGTCACAATATAGTTTTTCATACAAAATCCCATACTAAGCGCGCTTTTTGACGTTTGAAAAAGTTATTGATTCGACTAGTCAAATACCCAATTAAAAACAAAAGAGGAGAACCGTGCTCAGTAGTGGGCATGTGGGTTGAAATGACCAATGCTTACGGTCCAATAATTCCACGGCGGGTAGTGCGGCATCCATTTTTTAGGTTTATTTTCCTCTACATGATCGTCAGGCAACACCGTTTTACCAGGTGCTAAGGGGTCATTGGCCTCCCCTGATTTCTCAAACTGAGGTGACCTCAACGTTTTGTTGAGAACGTCAATAAATTTGGCATATGCGTTGAGCCTTTTCGATTCAGATTTAATACCTTTAATCTTTTTCTGTATCTGTTTAACCAATTGCAATCTTTCATCGTTTATTAGATCTAAATTATTTTTAGTTTCGAAAGATTCATATGATTCCGCAGATTTGGTATCTCTTAACTTTTTTTTAATTTGTTTTACAAAATCCAATCCATTACGGAAATCATTTTTAGTTATTTCGAATGGCGCAAATAGATCTTTGTCATTCAAATCATAATGCTGTTTGAATTTCTTATATTCATCACGGTTAGGCGATATAAATATAGATTTTTCGTAATTTGAATCTTTATTTCTAAAACTACCGTATTTCTTTGGTTTCATTTCATTGAAAAATTGGTTAATGGTTTTACTTTTATGGACTCTTACTAAAGGTTTGAACGCAGTTTTGGATTTATGATCATATTCAATACTTGACAGTGCTATCCCATGTGGTATTATTCGTTTTACTAATAATTTGTTTCTATAGTTAATATTTTTATGGCCACCTTTCTTGAATACATTCCGTTGTTCCTTTTCTTCATTTTCACTTATTATTCCATCGATGTCTTGAAATCTAGGCCCTTTAATATTAAAATCAGCATCTGCAACATTATCATCTTCTAATTCATAATCATTTACAACATCTTGCACAAAATTCGGCTGTAGTAAATCATTTGTATCTATTATTATGTAACTAGTTATAAGTCGATTGAAATGAAATAATACATAAATATACAATATTCTTTTACACATGAAAGTTCTTATCATTTTGTTGGAAAAATGTAGTTAAAAACATTGGAGTCGCGTTTTGATACTAAAATTGATCATTGTGAGAATTCAATCATGATTGGATAAATAAATTACCCGTGCATTTTATGTAAGAATTTCGGATTGTTTAATTTTTTTAATCAACTACAAGTTGGCCCTCGACTTCGATCTCACCTGATGGTAAGTGTTGATGCAGTCTAAGATGGTAGCGGGCTAGCGTGTTAAGGGGTATGTTATATTAAACCCATAGCCCAAGGTTTAATACTATAAGAGGTATGAGTTTAATTTAACTGACATAATAATAGCCGACAAAGCCCGCCAATTGGAGCAGCATGCAGCGTTCTAATTCCCTCTCTCCTGTGAACGTGGAGGCCTGTGCCCAGTAGTGGGACGTTAATGGGCTGTAGTGGTGGTGGGTATCAGGAATCAACATCCGCTTAGTAACTTCTACCTGCCTTAAACCTCACATGGACAGATTGGCTTGAAAGGAGTCGAACCCAGAAAAGTGCGATCTGAGGGGAAAAAAATAAATTTACAGATTCAATAGAATTAGGTAAGTAATTGGTCAACAGAGCAAAGGGCGCCCCCTCCAGGGAAGTGGAGCGACGATATCCGGTGGGTGGCTGGCATCGATTGGACGCGAAAAGCCGAGGAAAGAGCACGTCGGTGCTACTTGAAAGAGGCCTATGTCCAACAGTGGATGCACAATGGCGGATGATGCTGATGATGGATAGAATTACTGGAAGAATTATTGGTGGTAGAGTCAAAACATGACTTAATATAAGAGTCACCTTTATGTCCTTCATTGTAATAAAGAAAATGAGTATTGAAAGGTAGGGTTAGGTACCTGTTTCTATTAGGTTCAGTCATACTTAGGTATCTACCTAAGTATATCTGAATCAAGGAAAACTATCTACGAGACGAATAATACGAAAGAGAAAGACACGGATGGAAATGAAACGGTTTATTTTAAAAATATTCTCCCTATAAAATCAGAAAGTCTCTGCTTGTCCAGATTCCCCTGGTCCTGAGTCATGGCGGCATAGATGGGGATGTCGAACAGGTCTATCTCCTCAGGCGGCTGCGCATCCCCTAGCGGTTTTTCCTTCCTGTATTGCTTCTCTGGCCTCATGTTGCACCATTTGCAATATTGTTTTGAATTGCCTGTAAAATAACATAGTGCCAAATGGTGGATCTGACATGTTGAATAGTTCTAAAAGTGTTCCTAGATTCGTCATTTTGTCATTTAAAGATTGTAAAACAGTAGGTATATATTTGTTAAACCAAGTCTATTGTAGTTGCAGTTATGATTTTCATAATGACAAAGTTGCATTGAAGCAATCTGCTTCGCATCCAGCAGCACAACGTATGTATTTGGAACTATTTTCTTTAAAAATAAGAGCCACTGCTGAGTTTCTTGGCGGTTTTTCTTAGCAGAAATGATTTCAGAACCGGTGGAAGAGTCCTGACATATCATAAGTGGCACAAGTTGTCCTGCATGAAATTAATATTTTCAATTCCTAAAATGGTAGATATTGATTTCAACCGATACCGTTCCTCCATAGCGGCGTGTTTGAAGGACAAACCAACAGACAAACGCCCTTTCGTATCTGAATTAATATTATAAATGCGAAAGTTCTGTCAGCTACCCTTTCATGGCCCATCTGAATCAAGAGTAAATAGGCATCTTCTAGGCAACACGCTCCACCTTAGGCTGCATCATCACTTGCAAGCAGGTCTGATTGCAGCCAAGCGCTAGCCTATACATAAAAAAAAACTTATCAACAGATTTTGATGAAATTTGGTAAAGACATTGGCTACTTTTTATCCAGGAAATCTAAAGAGTTCCCGTGGGAATCAAAGACCTTAAACCACGCGGACGAAGTCGAGGGTATCCTCTAGTTTATAATATGATTTGGGTAGTGATTTAAACTCAGGGGCACGCTTACCTGATAAATATCGAGCAATAGGCTTAGAACTATCGATTTCTAGTACTTTTTCATTCGATGCCAACCTATAGGTAAACACTAATAATAGTTTAGGTATAAAAAACAATAGGACATGTATTGACTTCATTTTTAGAAAAAAGTTTATATAGGTATTAGAAAAATATCGTAAAGTCGTACTGTACCTGTACTGTCGTGTAAGTGTTATTTTAATTGAATTGAGAAGTCATGCGGTTAATTCAATATGTAGGTATACTAGGTAGCCTATGTATTTCATTTCTTCTACGATTGTACAGTTATTGAAATTGAATGATTCGTAGTCGTCGTCTTCAAGCGACATTTCAAGTATATTTTAAAGTGTAACTAATCTAAATGTTTAGTGGAGAAATGAAAGGCTTTTTATATTTATTTTATTTATTATTAGCGGTCCGCCCCGGCTTCACACTAGGCACTAATCATCATAATAATCTATACCCAATAATAGCCAGTGGGCACTGAGCAGTAGGTACGAGTAGGTACATCAGGGTTTACATTAGCACTGCGATATCTCTAGTGTAGTGTATCTCTAGTTATTTATGTGATATCTTCTAAGATATTCATCTGAATTAAAAGATGTACCTAAAGGGCGAATTTGGTCTATATTACACACTTGAGATGACCAACAATTTTATTTTAACTATTTTGAAAATAAAATATAGCCAATGTTACTCGCTGATAATGTAGCTCTCTATAGATGAAAGAATTTTAAAAATCAGTTGAGCAGTTTTTGAGTTTATCCATTACAAACAATCAAACCAACTAATCTTTCCTCTTTATAATATTAGTTTAGTTAAGTAGCCTTGCTTTTAAATACTAGGCACAAAAGTAGAGATAGATCATAGAGCCAAACTACCCGCGCGGGACGCAAATAAAGGCAAGAGCTAAGAACCCACGTGGAACGGTATGAACCATAAAATGTCACCGTACACGTCACGTTCCCTATAAATGTTTCCCAAAAGGGCCCGCTGTAAATTAGCCTTAAAAGCCTTGCCCGGGAACGAACGTAATGGGATTGTCGCGATTTTTTGTCGCTTTTTAGCATGTAAGTATTATTTAGTTGATTCCCGCGACGTAGACGGCGTGTGTTTTATGAAAATTCCAGGGAAACTCCTTGATACTCAGGGACAAAAATAAAGCTATGTCACTCTCTACTCTCTAGGTCATAGACTACCTATATATTTCCATCAAACACGTTACAATATACCTGAAAGGCCGTCCTATTCTTAGTTTGAACACAACCTAATGAATACTTTGACTCCAAAGGCTTGGCCCGCGACGTCGAGTGATGAGGTCAAACATTTTTTCATGGTATATTAAGCTGGTTAACGCAGATAGTTTTGTTAGGGGCCTCTAGGAGAAGGATTGACCTGTAGGGGTGGGAGCGTGGCTAGTAGTGTCACGTGTGTTTTTGCGTAACTTAATTGGTTAGTAGGAAAAACCTTATGGCCCACATCCAAAAAATTTTCATTGTTGCTTGTCAATTAACGTGTTAAAGTATATAATCATCTTAATCTTAGTGCCCCAAATTTATCTGACCCGGTGACAGCGTCGCTAGTATATATTAAAAATAAAATAAAAACGAAAACTAAACAGGCATAAAAATTAGTTCCAATTTTGGCCACTGGGCCAAATAGAAGTACGATCGTAAAACTAAAGACCGTAAAGCAAAAGTATCTACGATTTTATCAATAAAACCTGATAAAAACACGGAGGACATAATCGTGTCACGTCGTCCATAAATGTTACCCTAAAGCTCCCGTTGTGTATCAACCTTAAGAGCTTTCCGTGTAGCTAACAAACTCAGTTTGCGTTGACTACGCTCATCATTTCCTGTTAGAAAATGGTGTCAAATTTTGTTTTGGCATCCATTTTATCCAAATTTGGCGAAAAATCGACTCATTAGGTGCATGGGAAACTCGATGGTGGAAGATTCGTGCTGATCTTTAGTCTATATTTGAAATTAGACTATGCCCGCGACTCTGTCTGCGTTGTTTAAGTCTTTTATTTCAGCGGAAACTCCTTAATTTTTCGGGATAAAAAGTCTGTCTGTCTCAGGGATGCAGTCTATCACTCTACCAAATTTCATCAAAATCTAAAGCGACATACTTTTGCATTTATAATATTGGCATGGATTATAAATACCTAATCAACTAGATGATGCCCGCAATGCGTATGCGTGGAAATGGAAATATTTTTTTTTTTTTTTTTTTTTTTTTTTTTTTATTTATTTATTTATTAACAAAGAAATTTTACTTTTACATTGTGTCTTAGCTCCCCTTAATCCTTGTCGTCTTTGATACTCCGGAACAAAAAGAAGCCTATGACACTTTCCTGGTCTTACAACTAAATAAATCCTTATAAATCACGCAGCTCCGTAGCTCTGTTGGGGCGATAAGTTATGGGCAAACGCACAAACAAACCAACTTTCTAAATTATAAGATGCGTAGTGAATAACTTATTAAAGTTGGTTTGAGGTTTTTTGGTTCCCGCGGGAACTCTTTGATTTTCCGGCATAAAAAGCTGCCTATGTGCTATTCCAGACTATAATCTATCTCTGTGCCAAATTTCAGCTAGATCCGTTCAGCCGTTGGGGCGTGATTGAGTAACAAACATCCTTACATCCATCCAAACTTTCGCATTTATAATATTAGTAAGGATAAGATTTATTAGCTTTCTTGATAAGTTGGTGCCCGATTGGCGTAAAGGTAGGTTTATAGAGCGTATACCTACAAGGCTAGATTTTTATGAATATTCTTACGATTTTTTTACGACGTTACTCAAGTGGTGTGTCATTGATGCTGTAAAACTGAAACGTGTCATATTTTTGGGCACAATTTATTGGAGGAAATTCGTGCTTTCCTTGCGTAGACTTCACAGAACACCGAATTTGCTTATCACTAAGTAGCTTGTTCGTCCATACTAAGTAGACTTCATATTATTCGTTCCCTCTTCACTGAGTGGTCGTTATGACTATACAGTTATACATTTAGATTAGGAGTTATAAACTGCCGCGTTAGTCTAGTGGTTAAGCACATTCGACTGCGTAGAACTTGAAGTACCTATTGGGTTTTTCTGACTAGAAATTCTTATAGTCCGGAGTTAGGTCCTACGCCTGATCTCCTTTCGTGTCGGATTTTTCCTATGGGAGTAAAAGAACAGAGAGTGCACCTGTGTATACGCACACACTTGTGCACTACAATATCTCTCTGGAGATTGGCGGCCGTGGCCGAAATTCGGTCGGGAGGACATTATTATTACAGTTATAAACAACGAATATCGGTTCATCTTGACTGTTAATTACATATCTAAGTAAAGGCAGGTACATAGGGTAAGCCCACGCGTGCAAAGCCGACGTGGGTCTACTAGGTACCTAATGATATCTTTGGCCAAGGTATTTCTAGAGTTCTAGATCGTCGACAATAAAATCAATGTGTGGGTATAATGCACCGTACTCAAGGAATCTCTGGAACAGAAAATTGCCTTTCACGCTCGCGTCCGGGAGCAAAATACAGGCGACTTCACTTTATGATGCCAATTTTGGTATATAGCTTCTAGTAGGGTTGCCATTAAAGTCTGTCGTCCTCAGACACCATTTTCACTATATTGGGGGCTGAAACACACATTTAGCATGTGTTTGCTAGTCGAATCTATATATTTTTGAAGTAAAACTTCTTTACTCAGCTTACGTCAATCACGAAACACGCATTTAGCATGTGTTTGCTAGTCGAATCTATATATTTTTGAAGTAAAACTTCTTTACTCAGCTTACGTCAAGCACGAAACACGCATTTAGCATGTGTTTGCTAGTCGAATCTATATATTTTTGAAGTAAAACTTCTTTACTCAGCTTACGTCAATCACGAAACACGCATTTAGCATGTGTTTGCTAGTCGAATCTATGTATTTTTGAAGTAAAACTTCTTTACTCAGCTAAAGTCAAGCGACTTGGGGAGTAAGCTGCGTAAAGTAAGCTGGTGAACGCGTGACGAAAAGTGTGATCGGGTGAGGCGAACGGAAATTGAGAGGGATATATAAGTTAGTGAAATTATTAAGAGAGAGAGTTGCGTTCCGTATACGTACTGTAGGGGCAAGAGAGAGAGGTGCGAGCACACGTTTTCTTTCTCTCTTTCTCTCACAGCCAGTTACGAGATGAAGAAGTTTTACTTCAGTCGTGTGGTCTAAAGCACACTCGTTTTTTTTTTCTAAATTGGTACCTACCTAATTTATAACTTCCCTATTTTCTCTGGTTCGGTCTGGCCTGGGGAGGCTTCGATTGAAGCAAGTTACATTACTAGTAATACCGGTAAATAGTAAATATGTATGTACGGATTAGCGTTCCGTTCCAAACGATTTAGCGTTCCGGTACGATGCCGTGTAAAAACCGAGGGATATGATCTATTACCAGCAGGTGAGATCGCATTTAAGGGCTAAAATGGGGAAAGTGCTGTCATCCTACACGACACTGGTGGCACAAAATTTTACCCAGGTTATAAAATGTGGTATATCAAAGTTTTGCCATAATCGACTGTGTTACATTGTTAACTAAAACCACGACTAAGGCCCGGTGTAAAGACGTTTTTAGCTCTCCTATCAGACATCTCCGCTCTTCTAAGAAGGCCGGCGGTATCTACTTTTTCTAAGGAGGTACACATTCATTTCCTGGGTTAATTTCTATAAGGTCTCTAATAGATACTTTCTTGTCTACGTACCACAAACTTATCTTATTAAACTTACCTACTTATGACAGCGGCGTTAGTATATTATATTAACTACTGAACTTAATTTAACGAATTAAAAAATACGACTGCCCTGCCATATTATTTTTGGAGTTAACCTCCCTAAGAAGCGATTGCCTTTGGAATCTTATTCACATTTTTATTAAATGCTATTTTTTTGTGAATCACTGGATATTGAACTATAGTGTTATATATTTTTGGAATCTACTCATCATCTTCTAGATGATGATTATATAGTTAATATTATTTTCGAATATTTTTTTTCAACTTTAGTCTTTAATGTGGGACCACCACCACCCCATCATTTTTTTAAAATTTAATTTGCCATGTCACCCGGAATAAGCTAGGGATTCTAACGATACCTCATTTATCAAAATCGGTTCAGGCGTATAGAAGTTATGGTGGAATATACCAACTCACATAAATACATACATACATGAACCCTGAAAACAATATACTCCTTTTTTCAGGCAGTCGTATAAAAATAAATCAAAAAGCGAAACTAAACAGGCATAAAAGTTAGTTCCAATTTTGGCCACCGGGTCAGATAAGTTTGTGGGACTATACTGAATTCTACCCTGTCATCTGACGCCGGAGACGTCTAGATCCTAAGAAGTTACTTATCTCAAGGGATACCTTACCTCTAGTTGCTACAATATACGCTGTCTGTGGTGGGTTGTATGGGCATCGACCCACTGTATGAATGAACGCCGTGGCTGTGGTCTTACTGAGTAAGAATTGAGATAAAGCTAACAATAATTAGGTCGTAATCTCGGGCTCGAGCTGTGGGTTGTTCAGAGATATATTTATGGCCGCCATTACCGGAATTATCCTAAAGACGCCTCCTTGCGTTCCGACTTGGGGCGTAAGACGTAAATTCTTACGTTTAGTGACATTTTTATACGACTGCCTGAAAAAAGGAGTATATTGTTTTCAGGGTTCATGTATGTATGTATCTGAGTTTGTATATTCCACCATAACTTCTATACGCCTGAACCGATTTTGATAAATGAGGTATCGTTAGAATCCCTAGCTTATTCCGGGGGAAATAGGCTAGTAAAATTTAAAAAAAATTGGATGGGATGACCATGGTCCCGCATTAAAAACCAAAATTGAAAAAAAAAGTTCGAAAATAAGATTGACTATATAATCATCATCTAGAAAATGATGAGTAGATTCCAAAAATATATAACACTATAGTTCAATATTTAGTGATTTACAAAAAAATATCATTTGATAAAAAATTTGAATAAGATTCCAAAGGCTATATATATGCAAATCGCTTCATAAGGAGGTAAACTTCAATCCGCGTGGATTTAGGTTTTTTGGCTCTTGCGGGAAATCTTTAATTTTCCTGGATAAAAAGTAGCCTATGTGTTATTCCAGACTATAATCTACCTCTGTGCCAAATTTCATCTAGGTTCGCTCAGCCGTTCTGGCGTTTTTGAGCAACAAACATCCATCCATCAAAATTTTCGCATTTATAATATTAGTATAGATGGATTCCCAAATACTTACGATTACGAAAGAAGTCGCGGGCAATCAGTAGCTTATAATATGTGATAGTCAACACAGGATATTTTCCCACGCTGTCATGTTACACTTTACACTTTCTAAGGCTTGGAGTTTGGACTCAAAGCCTTAAACCAACAAAGGAACTAGGAAATATGGCTGCGGGTCCGTATCGAGGACCATTTATTCCGGTAAAAGCTCTCGTCACAATGACCCGTTTCATTATATTTCGCCCTCAAAGACTCGCCCCAAACCCAATACAACCCTCTTCATAGTAGCATTATAGTGAAAGGAAATAGTGCCTATTTGTCACGTCGTCGTCGTTTTTTCAAATGCATTTGACGACCTCCGTGGCGCAGTGTGTAGCGCTGTTGTCTTAACGTGCGGAGGTCCCGGGTTCAATCCCCGGCAGGGTCAATTTGGGAATTTGTAATTTCTGAATTTTCCCTGGTCTGGCCTGGTGGGAGGCTTCAGCCGTGGCTAGTTACCACCCTACCGGCAAAGACGTGCCGCCAAGCGATTTAGCGTTCCGGTGCGATGCCGTGTAGAAACCGAATAGGGGTATGGGTTTAATATAATTGCCATGCCCCTAACAGGTTAGCCCGCTACCATCTTAGACTGCATCATCGCTTACCATCAGGTGAGATGGCAGTCAAGGGCTAACTTGTAGTGGATAAAAAAAGATGCCTATTCACTGTTTCGACATCGCAACATATAAAATATCAGGAAATACTCGATGGCGTCCGCGATTTCGTCCGCGTGCATTTAGATTTCCTTAAAAACGCGTTGAACGCGAACTCTTGATTTTAAGGGATATAAAGTAGCGTACATTATTATATACTTCGCCGGGCTACAAGGTACTTACATCCTACTTCTGTACATTCAACAAAATTGGTGGAACAGATCTGCCGAGAAAGCGGACAGACAGACAGGTGGATAAACTGACGGCGGTTACACTGTGTGTTACTGTTTTCCGTCTCAAGGATTAACTGAATAGTTTGAACGGGATTCGGCAGAAAAGTTAAACACTACCTCTTAACCATCTTACATTCTAGTTTATTAATCCCGGTAAACTAAGGGATTCTTGTAGGATAAAAAATAGATAGATAAATTCTTTATTTCCGCACATAATATAGAACTAGACTCTTGAGTAATTGGCAATAAATCATTAACAATAATTAGTTCAAGGTACTTACATCCCATTTCTGTACATTCAACAAAATTGGTAGAATAGATCTACCGAGAAAGCGGACAGACAAACTGACGGACGGTAACACTGTGTGCTACTTTTTTCCGACTTAATAGTTTGAACGGGATACGGCAGAAAACTTAAAAACGACCTCTTAGCCATCTTACCTTCTAGTTTTCTAATCCTGGTAAACTACGGGATTCTTGCAGGATAAAAAATAGATAAATTATTTATTTCCGCACATAACATAGAACTAGACTCTTGAGTAATTGGCAATAAATCATTAACAATAATTAGTTTACTTCTGTAAGCACATATTCTATACCTATCTCTCTGAGTAATAGGCAATAAATCATTAACAATAATTAGCTTACTTCTGTAAACACATATTCTATACCTATCTCTCTAACTAAATTATAAATTTGTACATTTTTCCCCATGGATAAAGTCTTATTTTCTGCATTGTATAATCCTCTCTTGTAATCTTAAAATGGAATCCTTTCCTCGAAAGATAAACGAAGAATTAATAGGGAAGCGAACAATAGTATCGACTGAGATAATCCTTCCACTAACCAGCCTTCATTAAGGTATAACATTGGAGCCGATCTCGGCTGTATCATTAATAGAGTGATGATATCACCACGTACGATAAAGGGCCTGCAACACTTTTAAAGATATGACAGAGTATTAGCGATTTTGGGCTGAAACCATACTCAAAATTATAAATGCGATATTAATATTGAAAACAGTGTTATTAATGAAAAACTTTGAATTGATACTTAAAACTTTATTGTATTACTTTTGAACTGTGCATCATGTTGATTGGATGTTTTTGATTTAATAAATAAATAAATTTTGTTAGTTATACAAACTTATTTCCTTTATTTGTTTCCTTTGTTTCTTTTTTCCTTTGTTTCATTATATAACTGATGATAAGATGATAAGATTTAAATGATGTTTAGAATAAGTATTTATTATTATTAATATAATTTTTGCATGGCAACATATGGCAGATTGTAGTTCATGCTAATATTAATAATGTAACACCAATTTTCCTACGCAATCTATGCAAATAAATGATTGATTTGATTCCTACGTTAGTACTTAAAAAAAAATAGAGTTCCCGCGAGAATGGAATTAAAAAACCTAATCCACGTGGACGAACCCGCGGGTATCATCTAGTTCACTATGATCCGCCAAAATCCAAATCTTTGTGACCATGCAATTTTATGTATGATGCGATATGAACCGTCCGTTACAAATGCATTACCACCGATTTAAATTGAGAAACGATTCCGTATGGAGCGTTGCATTTGAATACATGCACGAAGTTGATCTCTATCAATGTCGGCTGTTAAGGTTCATACTACTTTGACGCTAATGTTTGTTCGTAATATGTATGGACTTAAAAATAAGCTTACTAACATATTATGTAACCTCAATTATGAAGCAACTGAGAATCTTTTAAGAAATAAAAATTTAATAAATAGTAAATAATCCATTCATTCACTTTTCACTGACACAAATATATTCACACAAACACACTCACACACACTCACACAAACACAAACACACACAACGCACTCGCTAGCTTATATAAATTGCACAAAATTGTATTTTTTAACCCTGTGAATATTGTTAAGATAAATAAGGCATAGTTATCCTGCAGATGTGTAACTTTTTTGTTTTATTGTAATGGGGTTTTTATCGTTTTTGTTACTTTAGATTAATTTGGAAGAGACTGACCCCCCCGTCACGGGTATATCCTAGTTCGGGGGTCCAGGGTAATTTAAGGAAATTGTTCTGTTTGAATAAATAAAGATTTTTTATTTTATTATTATTAGTATTATTATTTATAAGTGTGGAAACACACTCCGGAATAAAATCTGGCGGAGAAAATGTTTACGACTGCACTTTAATATGGAGCTGCACATACTACCGCGACACGATGAAACGTGTTTCCATACGATACGGACGTTTTTTCCGCTGTTGTGCTTTTACCTTGCATAGTATGTTTTCGCCTTAATGTTTTGCTATGGTCTAAAATGGCTACGGTCGTAGCCAATTGCTACGCGTAGCAATCCGCTACGAAAGTAGTTCATAAAATATTAATAATCCATACAAATATTATTAATGCGAAAGTGTGTCTATCTGTCAATAAATTTTGATAAAATTTAGAGTAGAGATAGGTTGCATCGCAGGAAAGAAGTAAGTACATAGGCCTATCATATCATCTTCTACTGTATTCACAAATAAATAAATGAGTTATGGTACAGACTATAAGTTTTTCAATCCAATTCATTTATTCAATTTAGATACACTATAGGTAGTTTTTTTTTATTCCGGAAAATTAAAGAGTTCCCTAGGAAATTTCGAAATCCTTGGAAGCAACCGGCCTCGCATCCAGTGACCCACAAGTCAGTGTAATAATAATACTTGTAACGTATGTGTTGTGTTGTCTACATGTAACCTGTTCTTTTCTATGAAAAGAGCAACTGCTGAGTTTCTTGCCGGCTCTCTGTAGAATCAGGTTTCCGAACCGGTGGTAGAGTCTTAACGTTTCATAAGTGACACAAGTTGTCCTACATGAAATAAAATAAATCATTTCATGTCAAATCATTTCTAAATCCACGCTGAAGGATCGCTATATGTTTGATTCATCCCTTAGTAGGTAAACGTAATAGAGAGCGGGGTAATGATTCGTCGTGGCCCTCAGGGGGGCATATTTACTAGCGCACGGGGCGGGCCGTTAGATTTTACTGGAGATTAAGAGATTCATGGCACATAAGGTGTCGGCGTTCTGATCGAAATTCCCCTATTCAGCATGATCTCAGGGTCCATGGACATTAGTTTTGTTGTAGACCTACTTGCGTATGGTGATGGATTGGGTTTTTAAAATGCAAACTAATAATATGTAACACAAATACTAGGTCATTTATTTAGGAAGCAATGTAAGAACATATTAGGTATATCGAATTAATTGCAATGTAACAATATAACAACCATATAGATCCATAACCACTCGCAACCAAGGTAAAGATAGGGCTACTTTCTTTGATCTACAAATCTGAGCATCGAATGGTTACAGACCCTGAAGTTGCTATCATGTAACATTATTAACAGTAGTATGACGTCACGTCATTAAACGTAGCTGCCACATGAGCGGAAACTTCTCTGCCCCCAGCCCCCCGATTACGTAAGGAAATCGTAATCGTAATAGTCCGTCAAACGTATAATTTGACCTGTTTAAGAAGGTCATAGATGCTTGCACGTCAAAACGCACGTATGTACTCCTTAAAAAGCTCGAGTTATACGTTATGAACTGTCAAATTAATACGATTGGCTTTTTTAAGGAGAACATACATGCGTTTTGACATGCAAGCATCTATGACCTCCTTAAACAGGTCGAATTATACGTTTGACAGACGATTATGATTACGATTTCCTTACATAATCGGGGATTGTCTAAAAGTTGACGATCAAATCGTCAAAGTTCGGCGTCAAAGTAAAATAAACCATAACATGATTGAATTAGAGCTCAATTTCGTGTATCCATTCTCATACGTTTAGGTATGTACGATACCCTACTTTGACGCCGCACTTTGACGATGAAATCTCGCGTAACGACTGCTTTGCCGCCTCACAGGTACAGCGCCATCTGTAGTCATCGAGCGGCGCTAACACTTTTGACCTGAGTATAGTCCCACAGACTAATTTGACCCGGTGACAGCGTCGCTACTATGTGTTGCTAATATATATCATATAATATACGAAGCAGTGCCGTAAATAGGACGGTGCCACCGGTGCCCAGGCCCAGGGCGTAGACTCTGGGGGGGCGTAAGATGGCCAGACCAGGCAGGGCTATTATTGTTATACGACTGTGATTGTTTGTGATTGATCAAAAGGGGTTACGATCTAAGGATCGTACCCCAAGGATATGCTAAGGCATATCCTTGGGGTATACGATGCAGAGAGAGAGATTTAATACTAAAAATAAAATAAAAGTCATAAAAATTAGTTTCAATTTTGGCCACCGGGCCAGATAAGTTGGTACAACAGAATCTTTAAGAAAAGTGGGTAAAATACGAGTACATGTTTAAATGTGCAGAAATCGTCTAGTTACAATATAATTATACGCATAACGAAAGATTTCGAAAAAGACTTTGCCATAATTACCGTACTTATTAATAGGTCAGTTGTAGCATGACGTAACCTTACTAATAGTTACACATACGAAAAGTCATCAACAAAGTATTAAGTGAACTAATCTGCATGACAAGTGGATATTCTAAGTGACAAACACTTTACCTTCATCAATCTCGGGTACTTAAGGGGCTCTCAAAGAACGCCTCGATGTTAGAGATTATCACCAAACTTCGTCTCTGATTACCATCGTAACACTTTGTCACGGAGACGGATGGTTGACGGACAATTAGTTAATGCTCGTCTGAAGGCCATTATGTTATTATAAACCTCGAGCTAATATTTAGTCGTATTATCCTCAATTACTTACGGCCTTACTTTGTGTGTTATGTTATCTATACTGAATTCTATTGGTCTGTATACTAAATGCTTTCACCGAAAGATGTCTGTAAAAGATTCGTTTAATAATAAAATTAGCATTTTCTGTGTAGTTTTTTACTTTTTTCTGTGATCGAAGTTTTTTCCTGCTTCGGTATTGTTATGTTTTGTGTGCAATAACGAAATCAAAATAAATCCATACTAATACTTACCTTTAAAATATAGATTTTAATTTGCAGAAATCGTCTAGTTACAATATAATTATACGCATAAAGAAAGATTTCGAAAAGAGACTGCCATTATGGCAGTTATTAATAGGTCAGTTGTAGCATGTTACTAATAGTTACACATACGCAAAGTCATCCACTAAGTACCTATTAAGTGAACTAATCTGTATGACAAGTGGATATTCTAAGTGACAAACACTTTACCTTCATCAATCTCGGGTACTTAAGGGGCTCTCAAAGAACGCCTCGATGTTAGAGATTATCACCAAACTTGGTCTCTGATTACCATCGTAACACTTTGTCACGGAGACGGATGGCTGACGGACAATTAGTTAATGCTCGTCTGAAGGGCCATTATGTTATTATAAGCCTCCAGCTAATATTTAGTCGTATTATCCTCAATTACTTGTAGCCAAACTTCGTGTGAGTCTATGTCATCTATACTAAATTCTTTCATCAAATAAGCCCTTAAATTTTTTTTTGAGAAAACATTTTTCAGGGTACCTCCCGTATACGTAAAGTGAGGATGAATTATTTTTCTCGATTTAACCTACACCTCTTTTTTTAGTATCTGAAAGCTTTAACGTTAAAGTATTAATTTAATATACCTAGTTGGTACTTATGTGGTTAATTGAACCCGCGTCGTCAAACGCCTATCCAAATGCGCTAATTACAGTAATAATTATGTGCATGATTAAGTATAATAATTATATGCATTACCACGGGCTATAAATAGTTTACTCAGGATTAGTTCCACTTCGTCAATTGCAGGATAATGTGTTATCATCCTCCTAATCAGACCAGGGCGCGTTTGGAACCCTCGTAGCTTTAGTTTTAAGATATCATCATCACGTCTTATACTTTGATACTATAATCGATATTCAAAAAGTGAGCTGTGTAGTACCAATCTATACTTGTAATAAAACTGTTGGTCCAAATCTGTACATTGAAGATATTTTGTATTTTTTTTGAAGGGCACTCTTTATTTTCTGTTGCCAAAACTTTAAATTTTTTCATTTTTATTTGTCTGACTGTATCTTGGCTGCGGCCATCACGTCGGAACTACTGAATGAATTCAAATGAAACTTGGCATGATTTGAGTTCATACTACGAGACACATACACTGGATACTTCTTATCCCGAAATTGAGCACGGTTCCCTTGGGAGAGGGGATGAAAGTCAAAACCATCAAACAGATAAATCAACAAACGAACACACTTTCGCATTTATAATATTATTATGGATTGTTGATGCTTTTGTTTCTTTACTTAGTATTCAAACTCAAACTTAAACTCAAATAATGTTTATTCAATTTAGATAGGTATACTACACTTATTGACGTCCAGTTATTTATAAAATATAATGGTGATAATCAGTAACGGTATCTTAAAACTAAAGCTACGAGGGTTCCAAACGCGCCCTGGTCTGAGAAGAGCCCACAACAAACTCAGCCGGGTTTTTTTTTCATTATCACCATTTCACACATCATTAAGATTATAGGGAATGATATGGAACTTTCAGAGCCATTAGATCAAATCATTGCCATACTTCCTTGTCATTTAAGTAAGTAATCCTTAAGATTTATTTTGAGAAATTCAAGGTACGTCATATAAAACTGCCATTTTAAAATAATACTACGATGGCATTAAACCCACTAACTTCTGTATAGCCACAGGTACAACTCAGCCTTAACTACGCGTTCACGTGAAATAATTTAAGGGCGGCCGGCAGTTTCCAAGTCGCCCGAAACTTCCCCAAAACTCGTATCAAAAACTTGAGCAAGGAACTTGTAATCGTTAAAATTGTTGGGGACTCTTTATTACTTTCGCTCAAGAGCTGTGTCACCCTTTTCGACGTGAAAATTAAGACAAAAACCTTCGTCCCTCGTTACGAGAATTTCATCGAGAAAGCGGTTCAATACAATAGAAAATACTTCGAAGTTAATCGACCATGATGTGACAATCATCAGCCTACAAGTCAGTATTATTACATCACACTAATATTATAAATGCGAAAGTGTGTTTGTTTGTTGGTTTGTCTTTCAATCACGCCGTACTTGTATATAATCTTCTAAATAACGTAAAATTTTTACACGTTCATTACAAGTAGGTATGCTTCTTGTATTATTTATTGTGTGCAACAAAGTATTCATCCATCTATCATTTTTCTCTTGATAGAAAAGAGCAACTGCTGAGTTTCTTGTCAGCATTTCGTAGTAGAATTGTCTTTCCGAACCGGTAGTAGACATCCGACATATTTTCTTTAACCAAAAAAGCTCATGCTTATGGTTTCGTAATGCATTTTTTTGTCTGTTACTTACAGACTTACAGTCTTACTTACTCATCAAAATGGGTTAACCAGGTGGACCATTAAACAGACAGACAGATTTACAGACACACGCATTTAAAGGTAGAATGTAGACTTGTTATGTGTGTGTTAATTTAAAAGTTAAAACTGTTTTTGCAAGGTCGTATATTTGGTTGTAATTTAAATTTTTAAAGTCTTAATACGATACCCTAATGTACACCACCCAATTAGCATTTTTAGCTAACCAAATTAAAGTCTTAATACAATTCCTTAATGTACACTACCCAATTAGCATTTTAGCTAACCAAATAATTAATAAACATAATATTATAATAGGTATTCACACCAGCAATTACGTGTACGGGCAAATTGCTTTAGACGCATGAAATATTAAGCAATTCATTAAGCTCCAAGCTGTAAAGCTGTAAATGGGCTAAGTAAACACTTACTCGCTTTACTGGCTTACTAATTACTTCGAGGATGGGGGTCCATTTTGAAAATTGGGACAGAGTACTAAATATTTGGAAAATAGCAGATGAGAATAAGAGGAAAATAGCGGGAACCAAAAAACCTCAACCCGAAGCCGCGGAGGCTTCGGGTTGAGGTTTTTTGGTTCCCGCGCAAACTCTTTAATTTTCCGAGATAAAAAGCCTTTGTGTTATTCTAGACTATATAAATAAATAAATAATAAAATAAATAAATTCTTTATTGACAAAAAAAGGTAGTTACAATTATTTACCAATTTTACAATGATATCCAACTAATCTATTTATTAATAATATTCTAGACTATAATCTATCTCTGTGTCAAATTTCATCCAGATCCGTTCATCAATCCATCCATCCATCCAAACTTTCGCTTTTATAATATTAGTATAGATGACTGGCGTAGTGGTGAACGCTGTTGTCTTAGTGGGAAGTCCCGGATTTGAACGCCGGCAGGGTAAATATAATCTTTGGTGTGGTTTGATACATTCGGGTGGAATGCCGTGTACTTAGAAACAGATTAGGGGTATAGGCATAGGACACTGGGACAATACTTAATAGTATTTAGTACTAGAGAACGCGACTTTGTGCGCGTGGACTAAGTTTTTTCGATTCCCGCGGGAACTCCCTAATTTTCCGGGATAAAAAGTAGCCTATGTCCTTCTCCGGGATATAAACTGTCCCTGTACTAAATTTTATCAAAATCGCTTGAAGAGGTGGCCCGTGAAAGCGTAGCAGAGAGACAGATAGAAACACTTTCGCATTTGTAATATTAGTATGGAAATGGATAACTGAAATCAAATATAGTATAATATATTTGATTTCCATATTAAATACCCACTCGGAAAATTTACATATTTAGCATTTTAATTTATAAGAAATACATTGTGAGCTAGGAAATAAACGGAAAAGATGAGGGGCAAGAAATAATACAATATGGAACGACCCAGCAAGCAAGAATCTCAAAAATGTACTGTTCATTCTTTACTAAATATAACGATTTGGGTAATCTCTGTAAAATAAAAAAAAATACTTTTTATTATCATTATATCATGGTAGAGTGCAAATGTAACAATGGGTAAAAAAATATAAGGGAATACAATACTTTGCTGTCTTTGTACTAGTACAGTGGAGGCCAGAAAAAGTGAAAGTTGGATTCACTAAAAATAATTAAAAAAAAGTCTATAACTACCTGTTGCTATAGTAATTTACATGAATATTAAATTCAAATTCAAATCCAAATAATGGTTATTCAATTTAGGTAGTTACACTACTCTTATTGACGTCCAGTTATTTGTAAAATATAAAATGTAATGGAGATATTCAGTAACGGTATCATACAACTAAAGCTATGAGGGTTCCAAACGCGCCCTGGTCTGAGAAGAGCCCACAACAAACTCAGCCGGGGGTTTTTTTTTTCAACCGGCATTAAAAAAGCCGGTTAAGTGCGAGTCAGACTGGCGCATAAAGGAATACGTACCACCAACACAATAAATAATGATTTTTGTAACTAACAGAAAGATGTTATAACAACACGTACTCAACTTTTTTTTTTTTTATCCAGTACAAGTTAGCCCTTGACTGCGATCTCACGATCTCAGGGTGGTAACTAGCCACGGCCGAAGCCTCCCACCAGGCTGTGAAATAACTGGCTTACATATGCCGCTAAACTGGAAGCGACTGACAAACAAATCTACACCTATGAGTAAAGAACCCTGTGCTGTGAGACCTTGCCAAATTTCATGATTCTAGTGTTAGCTACGGTAGACAAATAGATATAACGCGAGAAAATGGGTAGACATAATTATCTCGTAGTGCGCATGCTAGGCAGGTAGGTCAACGGGAAGTACTTCATAGGTTTTGATTTATTGGCGAATGTCAAAATATGCGGCATAATCTACGCGAATATTTTGATTGCGTTGACTTAGAAGCTTAATGTTTTTACAACAACGCGAAAATGTTGGTTAATAGACAGACAGATAGACAGACGGACAACGAAGTGAGTAAGAGAAAAGTAATAATAAACTTTATATAAAGGTAAAAACCCAGTACAATAAAATTCCAATTACAAAAAGACTTACAAATAAATAAATATAAAGTAAAATGAAATAAAGATATAGAAGATAATATAAACGTCATACGTACAATCCATACGTAGTCTTACACATAATTATAATGAAACAAGTGAAATTAATTTAACGAATTTAAAAATACGACTGCCCTGCCATATTATTTTTGGAGTTTACCTCCATAAGAAGTGATTTGCATATATAGCCTTTGGAATCTTATTCACATTACATATTAAATGATATTTTTTTGTCAATTACTAAATATTGAACTATAGTGTTATATATTTTTGGAATCTACTCATCATTTTCTAGATGATGATTATATAGTTAATCTTATTTTCGTTTTTTCTTTTCAATTTTGGTCTTTAATGCGGGACCATGGTCACCCCATCAATTTTTTCAAAAAATTTACTAGCCTATGTCACCCGGAATAAGCTAGGGATTCTAACGATACCTCATTTATCAAAATCAGTTCAGGCGTATAGAACTAATGGTGGAATATACAAACTCACATACATACATACATACATGAACCCTGAAAACAATATACTCCTTTTTTCAGGCAGTCGTATAAAAAAACATGACGATGTATGCTATTGTCCATTTTTTATTCGCATCCTGGTGCATTGACAGCCAGTGCTTGAAGATGGAACAACGCATCATTTTTTCCTCTTGAGGAAGGGAACCATAAAAATTAATGTTCGGTCATTCAAATATGTTGCAATTATATGTAAATCAAAATGCTCCATCCATTCTGATATAAAGTTTACAGCCGTAAAGTACATAATATAGTCGCTCCCAATTGGCACAGTAATCGAGTATGTGGTAATCGATTTCAGAGTGTATTCAGTCAATCGTTCACTGGCAACTAGTCGGTCAATGTTTGCATCACTAATTCAAATTCAAATTCAAATGTTTTTTTATTCAAATAAACTTTTAAAAGTACTTTTGAATCGTCAAGTGAATCTACCACTGTGTGTCCAATGACAATAGGGATGATGCCTATATCAAAAATAAATTATTTCTAACTGATTATTAAATAGGAGGTCTTCAAAAAGACCTAAAATTCACATCCTCGGTTAGTTTTAATTTTGATAAACATTTTATAATATAGATTAAAGAAAAAATTGCGTTGAAATTTGATGACTGTCACAATTGCGAATTTCATACAACTTCCATACTAGAAGAGCGTTTTTAAGTTTGTTAAAGAGTTGCTGATTTGATTGAGTTGTCATCATCCCTATTATAATCACGTGATCTGACGCCATATTTGTTTACATTATTTACTTCGCTTCGTGAAATGGATCTTAAGTAGGTACGGCTGACCGAATTTGACGACTTATGTAGGTACTTTTATCTCTAAGCCCGTCGTTAGGGTGTTTTCACCCTTATTGTTAAGTACTTAACTAAGAACTTACCTATTGTTAGTGTAAAATATATAGGATTTCCACACTTTTGTATCCTCTAATCGTATTGTGTATTGCCATCAGTCTGTGTAAATATTTTACGTCGGGGTGTTTCGTTTCTTTGCTAAAATAATATTTGTGTTGCACATATTTTTTCTGTTCGTCAAACTATTTTCCTCCTATTTCTTTTCCCACATAGGCATATCTTATCTTCTATATATATAAAAATCAATTGTTGTTCGTTTGTCTCGCTAAAACTCGCGAACGGCTGGGCCGATTTAGCTGATTTTGGTTTTGAAATGTTTGTCGTAGTCCAGGGAAGGTTTAAACGGTGAGAAAATATGGAAAAATTGCGAGGAACATAGAGCAGGACAACGTCTGCTGGGCCCACTAGTTTATTTATAAAATACTAGCTGATGCCCGCGACTCCGTCCGCGTGTATTGAGGTGTTTTAGGGGTATGAAAAATAGATAGTAGCCGATTCTCAGACCTACTGAATATGCATATAAAATTTCATAAAAATCGGTCAAGCCGTTTCGGAGGAGTATGGTAACTGACATTGTGACACGAGAATTTTATATATAAGATTTACCATTTTATCTGTCTGGCAGTGTACCAACTTTCAATTCACTAAAAAGACAGCGAAAATGATTTTCATTTCGTAAGTTAGGTAGCATGCGGAAAAAAGAAAAACAAATATTTTACGATGCTGGAACGCATAGAGTTGACGTGTTATTAGAGAACGCAATGACCCGTAGAATATAGCTCCCTCTATCTGTTGCACACTTGATGAACAAAGACACCAGTACTGCTTTTTTGAATCAGTAAGAGCGAAATTCAACTCTGTGAACTCTTATCGTCCAAAATTCCTCAGTGCCTGAAGACGAACTGTGCACGTGTTCTTCTACGGCTCCAAAACATGGTCGCTTGCGATTGGCCTCATAAGAAAGCTCAGGGTTATTCAGCGGGCGATATTAGGGCCATTCAAATTCAAAATTCAAATGTTTTTCATTCAAATAAACTTTTACAAGTACTTTTGAATCGTCAAGTGAATGTACCACTAGTTCGGAATACCATTCCTACTGAAAAGAACCAGCAAGAAACTCGGTGGTTGCTCTTTTTTAATAATTCATTTACAATTATTATATCAATGTATACATAAGTAACCGCTGTCGTTAGCATTGCTGGAGTGATCAAATCCATGCTCCTCTAACATTTACATAATCTTCAACAGTATAATGAGCGGTTTTCAGTAGCATACTTTTAATGTGTAAGTTTAAAATAGGTTGTGGAATTTTGTTATAGAAAAGAATGCTCATTCCTACAAATTTCCATCTGACTTTTTTGTGGCGGAGCGATGGAGTCACGAACCTATTACGGCTTCTCGTCGTGCAGATCGCATTTTTTTTCTAAATATGGATGTGCTGTTTTACGAAATTTATATTGCTGTAAATATATTGCGAGGCTACGGTTAGAATACCAAAATACTCGGAGTATCTCTATCCCCTATCCAAATCAGACAGTACCGAATTAAACGCCCTATCGCCTAGTCTGTGCAGCTCCATATAAAATTGACAGCTAGACAAAAATTGTTCGTAGTGTGTTTTCGCTCTCAATTGGTGCTAGATCAGTTTGTAGCTTACTCCTTTGTGAAATGTACACTTTCACGTTGCCTGGTATACAATAGTTTACTTCTCTATTATAATATAGTAATACATCTCTATGGCGTTATGTTTTTAATACTGCGGCCTACGTTACGAAGTTCGTATTTATAATGAAAAACTCTTTGAGATAGGTATACATCATCAATCTATACTAATATTATAAATGCGAAAGTTTTTTTTATATCCACTACAAAATAGCCCTTGACTGCGATCTCACCTGATGGTAAGTGATGATGCAGTCTAAGATGGTAGCGGGCTAACCTGTTAGGGGCATGGCAGTTATATTAAACCCATACCTATTTGGAATCTACACGGCATCGTACTGGAACGCGTAATCGCTTGGCGGCACGTCTTTGCCGGTAGGGTGGTAACTAGCCACGGCCGAAGCGTCCCACCAGGCAAGGTCAGGGAAAATTCAGAAATTATAAATTCCCAATTTACCCTGCCGGGGATCGAACCCGGGACCTCCGCACGTTAAGACAACAGCGCTACACACTGCTCCACGGAGGTCATCGAGTTTGGATGGATGTATGGATGTCTGGATGTAGGGGTGTATGGATGTTTGTTACTCAATCACGCCCAATGAAATGAAATTTTGCACAGAGATAGATTATAGTCTGTAATAACACATAGGCTACTTTTTATCCCGGAAAACTCAGGAATTCACGCAGGAACCAAAAAACCCCAATCCAGGACGTAGTCGCGGGCATGAGCTAGTAATTTATATTTTCTCATAAAACGTAATGCTTTTAACAATACCCCAGATGTAGGAAAGGATATTACCTACGTACTAGATGACCCTTACCTTATTTTCTAAAGGTAAAGCTAATTTAATTGATTATCTAAGTATATACATCTTACTTATTACTTCTTACTAATATTATAAATGCAAAAGTTTGGATGGATGTATGGATGTATGGATGTTTGTTACTCAATCACGCCCCAACGGCTGAACGGATGTGGCTGAAATTTGGCACAGAGATAGATATATCTGGAGAGATCTGGAATACCACATAGGCTACTTTTTATCCCGAAAAATTAAGGAGTTCCCGCGGGAACCGAAAAACCTCGACCCACGCAGACGAAGTCGCGGGCATTAGCTAGTGTATATATATAAGAAAAAGTTACAAGACCCAATGGCTGTCCCCAGCAGGTTTCGAACCCGAGACCTCTCACATAACACAGCATCACCACTGCGCCAGGGAGGTCGTCAAAATTTATTTTAAGAACTTGAAGGAAATAGAAGTGGTTAATATAACACGTAGCGCAATATCGCTATTTCGCTATCGCTATTGTTCCATAGCGCGGATAACGTGCTGTTGTGACGTGGTAGGCCGTCACAAAACAATTAGGAATAAAGAAAACCCGGGCGTAGGTTGAAAGCCGTATATTAATCTTGTCCACCTCTCCACACTGTAGTTTTAAGATACGGAAATGGGCACTGGCTTGAACGATAGGCAGTAGCTCCAGGGTTCCTGATGCTGCAGGTCCCGTTGTCACAGCGGGGGCGTCGGGGTACTGGGCGGCGAGAAGATATTCAGCCTCCAATTTGTAGCCAGCCTCCGTAGGCAGGCTCGCGAAGTACGATAGACGAGCGTCTTCTAAGCTTCCCCTCGAAAGCCGATCCAGGCTTTAAAGGTAGGTAGCCCGTCCTTGGAAACCTGGAACCCCAGAGCGGAAGGCGTAAGGGACGCGGGATAGAACCCGCGATTTCTTATAACAAGCGCGATATAACATAGCATCTTTAAAAGCATGCTAAAATAGTTTATAGTCCGTAGCTTGTTATAGAATTATAGCAGTTTTTAACAACTCTAGAAGGAAATATAGCACCTACTTTAAGTAGTACTTAAGGAGTCATCATCTTCATCGGCGCTACAGCCCTTTATGGGCCCGAGCCTGGTCCAGAAGATTTTTCCATCTATCTCTATCGTTCGCACTCGTTCTCCAGCATCTTATACCAATCCGCTTTGCATCTTGGCTAACCCCATCCAACCATCGAAGCTTTGGTCGACCGATACTTCTACGCCCATCTGGGTTTGATGATATCAGTTTCTTTGGCAGCCGCTGTTCGTCCATCCGTGTCCAGCCCATTGTAATCTTGCGATTTAGCTTTAGTTTTAAGATACCGTAACCAATAGGCATGATGACAGTAACCAAGAATCAATGATATTATGAATTTATCTAATGAAATAGGATTCTAGGATTATACAAAACGTATTTATCTTTTTGTTTCGAGTGAGATTGCTATTTATTTTGATAAAACAAAACTATAAAATACAGATATCCGCCATAATGGATTAAACACCGAGAAGCGGATGACGTCACAATTGTTGGATTGCGAGCTTTGACAATTACACTATTGCTTACTGCACACTGCACAGAGTATATTGGCAAAAACAATAGTGACGTCACAAACGACGCCATGACACCACACATTTGGCGTGAATTTTAAAATTTAAATTTCAAATGCCAATTTTATCTACCAAACCGTATTTTTCTGCTGAAATAATATATTTTTTCGAACATGTAGATACTTCCGAACATAATCTGACCATTTTTCAAAATCAGTCATCATGCCTATTATCACCATCATGTTTTATAAGTAAGTAATTTTTTACGTCAATAAGTGTACCTGCAGTGTACCAATATTGAATAAATGATATTGAGTATTGAGTATTTCAATGTGCTGAACAACGTTTGGTTCGTTAATGATTTTGTATAGCTCAAAGTTGTGTCTGATGCGCCACAACCCATTATCCTGGACCATATATTGACTTCTTAAGGAGTATCACCTACCTAAACACCTAGATACCTGCTTAAACTAAGTGCTATATATCCTTCAAATAACTTAGAAAGCGCTCAACTCTCATCAAAGTGGGTTAAGTTTAAGACGTAGGTGTATATATGTCACCGTAAGATTGTAAAAACCGTTAGATTATAATCTAACTCGCGAAATTCTAAACTGTCGAAAGATTGTAAACTGTTCAATGTTCTGAGTGTAAATTTTTGAAATATTCATTTTATTTACGTTTTCTTGTCTCTTTCTTGTAGGTTAGGTTAGGGTTCGACATAAATAATCAAGTAGTGCCACACTACTTACTTAGGATTTACTTAGGTTTTATCGGGTTTAATACCTATCAGATTACAATCTACCGGGAAATAATGCATTAAATTTTAATTTTTCGACAGTTTAGAATTTCGCAAGTTATTTAGATTATAATCTAACGGTTTTTACAATCTTACGGTGACATATATTCCATTAAAGCTCGACGTCGACTCGCAGAGTGGTTACGCGTTCCGATCAGCCGAGTGTAATGAATTCGACCCACTTAACCGACGCCGCAAGTAACGAACCCACGTACTGTCACATTCAAAATTGAAAATACATTATAATATCTTTTAACGAATATAGACAGTTGGAAATCTATGTGTGCTATTCAATTAAATTAATTATCATTTAGGTGTTCTTAGCTCGCCAGCAGCGTGATGGGTCTAAGCTCTAATTCCCTCTCTCTTAAAAGAGTGGAGGCCTGTGCCCAGCAGTGGGACGTTAATGGGCTGTAATGATGGTGGGGTGGTGGTTAAGGTGTTCTTTATGTGATTTGGATGGATTTAGGTAAACTGCCTCGTTGGTCTAGCGGTAAGCATGTTTGACTGCGGCTGACGAGGTCCCGGGTTCGAGGCCGTCGGTTCGAGTATTTCTGGGTCAAAAAACGTACAAAAATGACATCAATCCGTTGCTCTATTACTTGATTGAAGGGCAAACCATCCAAACCACAAACACTATCGCGTTCATAATATTATGTAATGGATGATGACGTCACGAAGAATCCAATATGGCGCCTCTGTCTTAAACTATAATATAAGTAAGTTTAACAACTCGACTCACGTCAATATATTCCATTAAAGCTTGTCGCCGACTCGCAGAGTGGTTACGCGTCCCGATCAGCCGAGTGTCGGAGTGTAATGAATTCGACCCACTTACCCGACGCGGCACGTAACGAACTCACGGACTGTCGCATACGAAATACCTTATATCTTTTAACGAATATAGACAGTTGGAAATCCATGTGTGTTATTCAATTAACTTATTATTTAGGTGCTCTTTATGTTATTTAGGTATTTATGCTTGCGACATCGTCCGAGTGGATTAAGATTCTTTACCAATCCTGTGAGAAGTCTTTGATTTTACGGGACAAAAAACCTAGAATCATTACTAAAACAATTAAAAAATACGACTGCCCTGCTAATAATCAAACTAAAAAGTTATAAATTAGAATCTTATTCACATTTTTATTAAATGATATTTTCTTGTGAATCACTGGATATTGAACTATAGTATTATATATTTTTGGAATACACTCATCATTTCCTAGATGATGATTATATAGTTAATCTTATTTACGAATTTTTTTTTTCAACTTTAGTCTTTAATGCGGGCCCACGGTCACCCTATCAATTTTTTAAAATTTTATTAGCTTATGCCACCCGGAATAAGCTAAGGATTCTAACCATACCTCATTTATCAAAATCGGTTCAGGCGTATAGAAGTTATGGTGGATTATACAAACTCACATACATACATACATACATACATACATACATGAACCCTGAAAACAATATGATCCTTTTTTCAGGCAGTGATATAAAATGAAGTGGAGTTGTTACGCGGCACGTAATGAACCCACGTTCTATCGCTGTCAGAATACATTACGTCTTCTACGTGTAAAGTATGTGTATAGAAGTAACCCAGAGGCAGTTCTAGTCTCATGCATATGCAATTTTTGTATGGAAAATGTATTAATTCCACTAATTGCCGCGGGACTACTTGGACATTACGCATGCCTTAAGCGCGCTTGACATGAGTAGCTATGTTACTATGCTACTTTGTGGCTTTGTCTTAAGTTATAACATACTTAAGTATGTAAGCCTAAAAACGCATCGGCATATTACTAATACGAAATAACTGATATTATTATCAGGAAAGTGTGTTTATCGCCAATTTCTCGCGACCCATTTTAGCCAAATTTGACAAAATTTGGTACAGAGAATAATATGTTACACGCGCAATAGTAAGTCAGTGATGATGATGATAAAATGGCGTTCAATATTTTCCAAAAGCGAGTTTCTGCAAATATTATTGCTAGCGGGCGCTCGGTAGAATGTCGCCATTAATTAATTATTTTACATTCCAGCAAAATAAATCGAATTTCATATTTCTCAAGAACACTTCTGTTGCCGAGTGTTTGTGACTTAGGCCCGTGTAACTTAGTTAAGGCTGGGTTTACACTGCCGTCCAGTACCCTTACTCTGAGTTTGATCGAATTTGAAATACGTCTCACTAAAGTGAGACGTATTTCAAATCGAGTCAGACGTCAGATCGAGTTTATAACTCACCAAACGTACAAAAAATACGATATGACTAATATCATTTGCTATTTGGCACTCCGAATGTTACTTTTCACACAGATTGACATCTCAAAATGCGAGAGTGACGTCATTTTCACATTCGATGGCGGATTCAGAAGTTATTCGCTTACACTTGGCCACAGAATAATATAATAGTACTGACGTACAGAAGTCTCACTCCTTTGATGTTGACTACTTGCCGACGTTTTAATAGCCTACATAATTATTATTAAAAAGATAAATCACGCACGCAAGCTAAGTTAAACTTTATCGCCGCGCGCGAGTGTCCGTATTGCTTTGCATCTTTTCCCTTTCCTACGTCACGGACGACATTGCGAGCTTGTCTAGGGCTGTCAGCAAACAGTACAACAATACAGTAGGTTTTTCGAATTGGTAAGTAAGGTACCTACTCTGACTATGATCGACTGTGTTTACTGTGTGTCGCTACACAGTGAGTTCTTCACTACGCACGCAACTTGCAAGGTCATTCGTCGCGGCGAAGCAGTGCGGCGAAACATAATATTTCGCTCGGAGAGGTAGCTACAGCTCGTGCCTCGATTCAAAAAAATTACTTGAAAAGAGGCTCATTTAATAGCCAAAATAATGATTATTAAATAGATAAAACACGCAAGCAAGCTAAATTAAAAATTTGAATCCTTTTGTGTGCTCATTAAGCATCCTTCCACGCAACAATAATTATGGTTGCAGTGACTTTTTGCCATTATAATTCTAAAGATCGATAGACCATTATATATACATGACTTTAAATGTCTACAACTATTTATCCTACAAATAATTAATATGCTAATCACTTAACTTAAACTATTAAACAAATATTTTCAAAAAACTATTTACGAAAACAGCGTTAAATTCACTAGCACGTCGCTCGCTTATAACGCGCCAGCCCCGACTGCGTAAGCATTCCGGGAATGAGCGCGATCGTCGGTATTTTCGTCGCGCAAGTACCAAGAGTGACACAGGCCTGACTTGGCGTGGTGAGCTTTTTTTTTATCCACTACAAGTTAGCCCTTGACTGCGATCTTACCTGATGGTAAGTGATGACGAAGTCTAAGATGGTAGCGCGCTAACCTGTTAGGGGCATGGCAGTTACATCAAATCCATACCCTTTTTCGCTCGCTTGGCATCGGCTTGGCGTCGCTTGGCGGCACGTCTTTGCCGGTAGGGTGGTAACTAGCCACAGGCGAAGCCTCCCACCAGGCCAGACCAGGGAAAATTCAGAAATTATAAATTCCCAAATTGACCCTGCCGGGGATCTAACCCAGGAACTCCGCACGTTAAGACAACAGCGCTACACACTGCGCCACGGAGGTCGTCAGATCGAGTTCGAGCTGTCACGTCGATCAATCGTATTTGCTATGTTAAAACTGGGAGTAAGCGTACTGTGATGATATGTGCCAGTGAGTTAATACTTGTTAAACCTGTATGACAGTACAGTATCGCGTTTATTAAATCTTAAACATGGCGTGACTTGTGGCTTTGTAACTTGTGAGGATCTCCCCTTAATAATCTTGAACTCTAATTTAAACCCACAGTAGTAATTTGCTTCAACTCTAAAGACCTTGATTCAATAAATTATTACCAGGGCCTAATCGCTATCGCGACTACCAAATCAAATTACGACCCAAACACCAGAGTGTAATCTAGCAATCGTTTTCCACCGAGCCTCGAGTCGTACCAGACTTCCCTGTAAATCTAAAAACGTTTATATTCATTCGAATAACCATCGTACTAATTTAATAAACATAGTACAATGTTTATGACGTTTCATTAAATTTAATGAATCAAATTGATAATTATCGAAATAATAAACCTAACACTTCTCATAATATTACGAATGATAGGAAATTATGTATTTTTTTTGCTACTGCAGTCGACACATGTTCGCTAACTGTGGGTTGATACCCACATGTGCTTTCTCATGATTGAGAAAGCACATATTTCGAAGAACCGATAGATGATGGAATCCAAAGAATCTTTTTCTATATTATATAGAAAAGGATCTGAAAAACCGCTAGGTCTAGTCTAGTTACCAGACCCACAATAAGGGTTAAAAAAAAAACAGAAATTTCATTATAAATAATGAAACTTAACATTTTATATACTTACTAATTTTAATTAACATTTTTAACGTTTTATTAACATTATAACGAACGCGATTTACTAACATTAACATTAACGTTTTATTAACATTATAACAAACTCGCGGCTTTTTTCACGTTATTTCACGCATTTTCAAATATCCTTTTTTTTGCGGATGCCTGCTTTGTAGCAGTTTTAGCTATGCCAAAATTATTTAAAATTAATTTCGTCCAGTAGTTTCAGTTGTGTCGATAAATCAGTCAGTCAGGCAGTTCCCTTTTTCTATCATAAATTTAGAGTCCTCGTAGCTTTAGTTTTAAGATACCGTAACCAATTATCACCATCATGTTTTATAAGTAAGTAATTTTTAACATCAATAAGTGTACCTACAGTGTACCTATATTCAATAAATGGTATTGAGTATTGAGTATTGAGTATTGAGTATTGAGGTACGAGTGCGATTGAGTTGCATTACCATCTGCCCAAGCCCTAACAATCTATAGATCGCTATTGCGAGAGGACTGTATCTCCAGAGAGCGTTAAATTTGAATGGAAATTTGAAATTCAAGGCTCCAACAAAAGAGCCCAATTTAGCTCCGACGCCTGTTAGGATGCAGGTGCATACCGTCGTATACTGATACCATTTGACAACTTACGTGGAGTATTTAGGATAAATTATGCACTAACTTCCTAGCTTGAATAGAATTTAGTGAAAATATTCGAAATATTCTACACCACCCTGTTAGACGTGAGATAAATGTTACGACGGTAGAGGAATTTCGGACCTGAGGCCCAATTGTCTATGCAAATCGTAATCATTTGATAGCTTAAGTTAAAAGATATTACTCGAACTGTTTATGGAGTTCATACAATGCTTTTTATTATACGACTGCCTGTAAAAAGGAGTGTATCGTTTTCAGAGCTGATGTATGTATGTGAGTTTGTATATTACACTATAACTTCTATACGCCTGAACTGATTTTGATAAATGAGGTATCGTTAGAATCCCTAGCTTATTCCAGTTGACATAGGCTAGTAAAATTTAAAAAAAAATTGATGGGGTGACCATGGTCCCGCATTAAAGACTAAAGTTGAAAAAAATAATTCGTAAATAAGATTAAATATATAATCATCATCTAGAAAATCATGAGTGGATTACAAAAATATATAACACTATAGTTCAATATCCAGTGATTCACAAAAAAATATAATTTAATAAAAATTTGAATAAGATTCTAATTTAACTAGATTAATTTAGATTTTTAACTTTTTAGTTCGTTTTTAGCAGGGCAGTCGTGTTTTTTAATTTTTTTAATTATTACTTGTTGACGTTTTTGATGGCATCTATGAACTTCTTAAACATCCGTTTCACAAACGATTAGGATTTCCTTACACAATCGGGGGGCAGGGGTATAATATAGATTCACTTGATGATTCAAAAGCACTTTGAACTAATTTAACAACTTTTAAATTAAAATTTATTTGAATAAAAACGTTGGATTTTGAATAAAATTTAGAGGTGGTTTCTATTTTGCCTGATTCCTTATTAACAATTCATAAGTAGCTCGAAATGTTTTTTATTTAATTTAGTCTGTCTGTCAGTAATGTCATCACGCTGATAGGTACTGATCGGATTTGAATCCAACATGGCAAACCTAGATAAAGAAAATGCACTGGGTCAACATGCCTATAGGATTTTTTTTATCACAAACAACAATGGGATCCTTCGGGGTTTATGGGGATGGCAGTTTCCATATTAGTATCTAAATACGCCTTGTACTGGTACGAACATTTTCTTTAATTAATTCGCGAGCCCTGGTGTTGTATTGCCTACGCTTAAAGCCATATTGTTTCATTATGGTTGACTTTCGTGTTTTAGAGTTATAATCTTTATTTTAGGAAGGTCAAGGTACGTGACATCAAACTGTCATTTTGAGTAATATTGCTTTCAGCGTTGGCAGTATGGCCCCTGTACAAATCATGCACTTAGTCCGGCCATTAAAATAGTTTCTCTTTACAACGAGTGGTGGCACTAAAGCAAAGTGAACACCCATAAAATTGCGAAAACTAACTTTATACGGACAGTTTAAAGCTTTGCGAAAGGCGTGGAGTGACTTTAGCCTATCACTTTTTGCTATCCTATTGCCTGAGATTTCGCTCACATTATTGTTAAGTTCAAATGTCCACGTGATAATAGCCATACGAGTGGGTATGCCAAATTCTAGACCGATCCGTCCTTCGTTTGACCTGTGCGTTGATAAATCAATTGTTAGACTTAAAATTTGAAATGAAATGATATGATTTATTTCTTAGTATAGAATAATTTGTGCCACTTATGAAAAATCGTGACTCTACCAACGGTTCGGAAAACAATTCTAATGTGGAGACACTTAGCAGTTGCTCTTTTTTAAAAACAAAAAAAGAATGTTTCAATATGTAGCTAATACACGATACACTATTGCCTGACTTGGGGGCTGCAGAATACGAAGCCAATTTTTTCCATGCAACTTTATCATTAAGAAATTCATCAATAGTAGGTATATCTAATAGTATTGGCTTAACAAATGCTATTTTACAAATTCAAATGCTTTTTATTCAAATAAACTTTTACTAGTACTTTTTAATCGTCGAGTGAATCTACCACTGGTTCGAAATGCCATTCCTACCGAGAAGAACCAGCAAGAAACTCGGTGGTTGCTCTGTTGAAAAAAAAAATATTATAATATTATATATTATTTATTATAATATTATAGAATACATAAGTAACAGCTGTCCTTAGCATTGCTGGAGCGAGTTAAATCCATGCTCCTTTGTCATTTACGTAATCTTCAACAGCATAATAAGCACTCTTACACATCAGAAAGAAGATTTGATGCAGGACCTTGCGACGTCCTCCAGGACGCAGTGTTGAGCGCTGTTGGCTTAACGTGTGGAGGTCCCGGGTTCGATCCCCGGCAGGGTCATTTTGGGAATTTATAATTTCTGAATTTTCCCTTGTCTGGCCTGGTGGGCGGCTTCAGCCGTGGCTAATTACCACCCTACGCGCAAAGGCGATTTAGCGTTCCGGTACGATGCCGTGTAGAAACCGATTAGGGGTATGGGTTTAATAAAAAAACTGCCATGCCCCTAACAGATTAGCCCGCTACCATCTTAGGCTGCATTATCACTTACCATCGGGTGAGATCACGGTCAAGGGTTAACTTGTAGTAGATAAAAAAACCTACGCTACTTACAAAATAGCCGTATTCAATAATCAATTAATTAATACGAATTGTTGTTGGCACTCTCTTATAAAAAACTTTTATTCGCAATCCCCGAGTTTCTTTCTGGTTCATCACGGTAGGAGCGGCATTCCGAACCAGTGGTAGATTCATTCGACTGTTCAAAAGCACTTGATTACTTGAATAAAAATATTTGATTTGATTTGATTAACGACTCTACGCCAATGTTGTCCTAATGGCCGTAAGTCCCGACCAACTACCAAATGAAATCCATAAGATAGACGTAATAAAATGGTAGGTAATAATTTTATTATGTATATACGTACATCGTAAGTACATGATGGCAACTAGCTGATGCCCGCGACTCCGCGTATATAAAACCTACGAGAACCAAAAACCCTTAATCCACGCAGACGTCGCGTGGATTGAGGTTTTCTGGTTCCCGCGGGAACTCCTTAGTTTTCCGGGATAAAGAGTAGCCTATTCCAGACAATAATCTATCTTTGTGCCAAATTTCATCCAGATCCGTTCAGCCGTTCGGGCGTGATTGAATAACAAACATCCATTCATCAATTTATAATATTTATTTGATTTGAACAGGTACTTTTAATGAGATCGTTTGTTCCCCTTTATATAAGTTTCCAAGCAGGGAAATTTTTTAGTGTCAAAGTTGGTTAAAAAGCTACAAAATATCAAAACTAATGAATTGATGCCACACTTTACTTAGATTTGTTCAAAAATATTGTTATAATTACTACTTTACACTTACCCGTTGTAATACGTGAGCGACCAACGCAACCTTCTGCCGCTCACCTAGGAAAACGGGCTAGGTGTTGAGATCGCAGTCAAGCTTACAAGTAGCCTATAGCAGAAGAAAATAAATAAAATATAGCCTCCAAGATAAATAGGAACGTAGGTAGAGTACATAATAATATTTACTTTATATCCAATCTTAAAATATCTCGCCTCATTTTACTTAATCAAACAAAATAAACGACGTGTCAAAGAATTTCCCGGTATTCGTTATGAATAAAATTGTAGGAGGGTGCTAAAACATCGTGTATTAACGTCACGGGGGTGACAAATATTTGCTTTTTTTTTCTTCGTGAAATTGCTTTGCTATGGGAAAATATTTTAAATATTAATCTTACAAGCTTTTATACCTTTAGGAACCATACTGCCAACGTTTAAAGCCATATTGGTTCATTATTATTGACTTTCGTGCTTTATAATTATATATTCCTTATTTTAAGAACGTCAAGGAACGTGACATGAGATATACAGATAATACACTGGGTCAAAATACCTACAGGAGTTTTTAAATCACCAAAATCAATTGGGTTCCTTTGGGGTTTATGGGGATGACAGTTTACATATTAGTATCTAAATACGCCTTATACTGGTACGAATATTTTCTTTAATTAATTCGCAATTTCCTTTTTTTTCCTTCGTGAAATTGCATTACCATGGGAAAATATTTTGAATATTAATCTTACATAGATTAATGTTTTTGAACAAGCTTTTATACCTTTAGGGACCATACTGACAACGCTTAAAGCCATATTGTTTCATTATCTCTCTTTCTTATTACTTTCATGTTTTATAATTATATTCCTTATTTTAGGAACGTCAAGGAACGTGACATCAGAACAGATAATACACTGGGTCAAATTGCCTATAGGATTCTTTAAATCACCAAAATCAATTGGGTTCCTTTGGTGTTTATGGGGATGACAGTTTACATAATAGTATCTAAATACGCCTTGTACTGGTACGAATATTTTCTTTAATTAATTCGCAATTTGCTTTTTTTTTCTTCGTGAAATTGCTTTGCTATGGGAAAATATTTTAAATATTAATCTTATATAGATTAATTTTTTTCAACAAGCTTTTATACCTTTAGGTAGTATGGTTATACTGCCAACACTTAAAGCCTTATTGTTTCATTATTGTTGACTTTCGTGTTTTATAATTATATTCCTTATTTTAGGAACGTCAAGGAACGTGACATCAGAAATACAGATAATGGGAAAATATTTTGAATATTAATCTTACATAGATTAATGTTTTTGAACAAGCTTTTATACCTTTAGGGACCATACTGACAACGCTTAAAGCCATATTGTTTCATTATCTTTCTTTCTTATTACTTTCGTGTTTTATAATTATATTCCTTATTTTAGGAACGTCAAGGAACGTGACATCAGAAACACTGGGTCAACATACCTATAGGATTTTTTTTATCACAAAAAACAATTGGGTTCCTTTGGGGTTTATGGGGATGACAGTTTACATATTAGTATCTAAATACGCCTTGTACTGGTACGAATATTTTCTTTAATTAATTCGCAACTTGTTTTTTTTTTCTTCGTGAAATTGCTTTGCTATGGGAAAATATTTTAAATATTAATCTTATATAGATTAATTTTTTTCAACAAGCTTTTATACCTTTAGGTAGTATGGTTATACTGCCAACACTTAAAGCCTTATTGTTTCATTATTGTTGACTTTCGTGTTTTATAATTATATTCCTTATTTTAGGAACGTCAAGGAACGTGACATCAGAAATACAGATAATGGGAAAATATTTTGAATATTAATCTTACATAGATTAATGTTTTTGAACAAGCTTTTATACCTTTAGGGACCATACTGACAACGCTTAAAGCCATATTGTTTCATTATCTCTCTTTCTCACCACTTTCGTGTTTTATAATTATATTCCTTATTTTAGGAATGTCAAGGAACGTGACATCAGAAACACTGGGTCAAATTACCTATAGGATTTTTTGTATCACAAAAAGCAATTGGGTTCCTTTGGGGTTTATGGGGATGACAGTTTACATATCTACACATATATACATATATTTAGTATCTAAATACGCCTTGTACTGGTACGAATATTTTCTTTAATTAATTCGCGAGTCCGTACTGCCTACGCTTAAAGCCATATTGTTTCACCATTGTTGACGTTCGTGTTTTAGAATTATAATCCTTATCTTAGGAACGTCGAGGAACGTGACATGAAACTGTCATTTTGAGTAATATTGCTTCAGTATTGTTTTAAGCGTTGGCTCCAGGTTCATCATTACAGCCCATTGCTGGTTCACTATTGAGCACAAGTCGTCTCTTAGAATGAGAATGGTTTGGCCATTGGCCTAGTGTGAATGGGCAAGTCATCGCAAGCAAATAAATCAATCCACTACCACCACCAATACGGGCCATTAACGTTCCACTGCTGGGCCCAGGCCTCCACTCTCATAGGAGAGAGGGAATTAGAGCTTAGGCCCACCACGCTGCTCCAATGCGGGTTGGCGGGCTTTGACGATTATTATCATGTTAGTGATAATAACCGGGACCGACGGCTTAACGTGCTCTCCGAGGCACGGGGGTGAAACACCGCCAACTTCCTAACTTCGAGCTAGTACTGAGAATTTCTAGTCAGATAAACCCAATGCTCAATTATGGCCCGACCCAGGAATCGAACCCGGGACCTCGTCGGCCGCAGTCGAACATGCCAACCACTAGACCAACGAGGCAGTAAATAAATCAATCGCGTTCAGTGTAATAGCAGTAATCAGTATCTGTGGTAATCGATACTAATTTTATAATATGATCTGTCTGTCTGCCTGTCTGTCTGACACCCTTACATGGCCTATATTTTCAACCGATTTTGATGAAATTTGGTATAGAGATAAGATGCGTCCCGGGACAGGAAGGATATTAAGCTAACTAACGAACGTAAATCATTTACGCTATTCTAGAAAAAACATACTAATTTACCCCAAAAAAGCAGCCTATCTCTATACCTACCTGTAAATTTCATCAAAATCGAATAACTAGTTCCATCTTTTGGGCCATAAAGGTCTTTGAAACCCGCGTTCAGGGAAAAGTATAAGTTTGATAACTGGATAACACTTACTGCACTTCGGGAGCGGTATGAAATGTTCAATCTAATGTCAGTTTCAAAGTTAATCCTTGCCATGATGGCCGCCATTCCTCTTGGGCACCGTTGCCTGTAATACAACTCCTCTTTGTGGTTTGTTTGAGGAATAGCATTCCGAAACAGTAGCCAACACTTAAAGCAATACCCGTGAATATTGAGGAACGAGTGGCCTAGTTGTGACAACGCATATCAGTCGATTGCGATTGTTAAGCAACGTTGACCCAAGTCGGTAACTGGTGTCTGGTTGGATGATCGAATGGGTGAAATTTGGCTTTGTCGTTTAATAAAAGCACTATTTTTACATTTTGGATGAAACGGAGGCTCTTCTGCAAAATATTCGGTAGGCGTGAATGTCGTTTTAACTGGAATATACATTGGTACGCACACTCATACAATACACACACACACACACACACACACACACACACACCACACACACACACACATATATATATATATATATATATATATATATATATATATATATATATACACACACACTCACACATGCACCTACACACGTACACATACACACACTTGCTATGACCCTTGCATGCCTGCATGATTATAATTAAAAAATTGTATCAATTTTTTTTCTAATGTTATTGTAAAATTTGGAAGAGCTACGCCTTCTGACACAGGTATTTTTATGCTTAACAGCCTCAGCCATAATGATTTGTTGAAATGTATGTTGAAATACACTCACATCTGATAAATAATAATCGTTAGTAATCCAAGAGTTGGAATGTATCCTAAGTCGGGTCGTGTATGCGGGAGGACCTGGGAACCCACCGCATTATAATCCCCAGAAAAGCCCTGCCGTTATGTGATTAATTAAAAGAGATCAAACCCGTGACCTCCCACTAAAAGACCACAGCGCTCACTGTACCTCATGATAACAGTTCAAGTAATACAAGTCATAATTAAAAAAAATTAAAAAACAAGACTGCCATGACAAAAAACGAACTAAAAAGTAAAAAATCTAAATTAATCTAGTTAAATTAGAATCTTATTCACATTTTTATTAAATGTTTTTTTTTGTGAATCATTGGATATTGAACTATAGTGTTCTATATTTTTGGAATTTACTCATCATTTTCTAGATGATGATCATACAGTTAATCTTATTTTCGAAAATTTTTTTTCATCTTTATTCTTTAATGCAAGACCATGGTCAGCAAATATTTTTTTTTTAATTTTACGAGCCTATGTCACCCGGAATAAACTAGGGATTTTAACGATACCTCATTTACCTAAATCGGTTCAAGCGTATAGAAATTATGGTGGAATATACAAACTCACATACATATATACATACATGAACCCTGAAAACAATATACTCCTTTTTTCAGGCAGTCGTATATAACTGACTCATGTTAGAGGCTTAATACCATGGTGGAAGTTATGGTGGAATATACCTTTAGATAACATACGCTCTGATTTATGTCAGAGGAGGTTGTTTAAAATATATATATATGTATATACAAACTCACATACATACTCCTTTTTTCAGGCAGTCGTATAATCCGGACTGCAAGTCCAATCCATACTGTCGGTTGCTCCAAACAGTCAGTTGTTTCCGATGCAAAGAGACATTATTAACGGTTAGCCCGAGATACGATGATGACGATCTGCGGCACGTTATTGTTTGCTCCCACATCGATCCGGCTGACTGGAGTGGGGGCTTTCATTGATCACAAGCAAGGATTAATTAAAAAAATATATGTATCTGTATGTATGTATGACTAGCTGATGCCCGCGACTTCATCCGGGTGGATTGGGGTTTTCTGGTCCCCGAGGGAACTCTTTAATTTTCCGTGATAAAAAGTAGCCTATGTGCTATTCCAGACTAAAATCTATCCCTGTGACGTGATGGAGTAACAAACATCCATCCACCATTCATCCAAACTTTCGCATTTCTACTATTAGTAGTGACTAGCTAATGCCCGCGACTTCGTCCGCGTGGATCGAGGTTTTTTGATGAAAAGTGGCCTATGTGTTATTCCAGACTATAATTTCTCTCTGTGTCTTTCATCGAGATCCGTTCAGCCGTTCTGGCGTGATTGAGTAACAAACATCCATCCATCCATCCATCCATACATACATCCAAACTTTCGCATTTATAATATTAGCATAGAATAAAACTGTAACCAGACTACGGAAAAAAGAAATTAAACGTATTTATGTACCTAAGTATGTGCCACCGTAGTGCCTAAACTATTGAGCCGATTTTGATGAATAAGGTATCCAATTGAATCGTTATTATGATCTGGGTGATATAGGCTACATTTTACACGAAAAAAATCGCTATATATTGCAATAGTTAACTTTTAACATTAGACGCAAAAGAGCTAAAGAGTTATTGGAGAAACGAATAAACTTTTACAGAGCGCCATCTATTGACATCATTGTGAAGTTCTGTTAAAAATACTGAAGCTCATTCGAAATTAATAATTATAATTTCGTTTTCTTAATATTTATCTAATTTTAGTATTTGTTGTATAAGTACAGTATATAATTCAAATAATTGATCAAGTTTCAGGCTCAGCCTTTCAGAAAATTGAGAGTTCTGAGTTCATCTTTGGACGTTAGAAAATCTCCACTATGAAAGCCCCTCATTTCGTCAATTTTAGAGGAAAATTATAAAATATTATTGGACTCTATTCCTAATTATCTGAAGTAAAATGATATACCGCAACCCTATGTAACGCTATAAAATAATATTTTACTTCGCATTCGCTTCTATGAGAGCCCCCCTGAAATAAAGATTTTTATAACTTTTTGAGCCATATTCGGCTGGAGGCCATCGGTTTACATGTAATATTAAAATTTTAAAGTAATTAAGTACAGTAATTCAGAAGTTATAAGGCTCTGACAGACGGACGGACGGACGGACGGACAAGTGCAAATTCACTCATGTAGACTCGGCGACCTTCGCTTCGCACGGTCAATTAATATAGTAACAACATACAATTCTTTAAAAAGATTTAGCAAAGATTAACATTTAATATAATTCGTTAATAAACGAAGAAAATAAATTAATGACTTTTCAAAGTTTGTTTTTAATAGGTTCGAGTGTTCGAGAAGTCTCGACAACTATAAATAAATTAATAAATTGTTTGTTGGCCGAAATTATTTTACATTCAGAATTCGTACCGATATTCTTTGTAATTATGAAAACTTCTTAACTGTTAGGGCGAAAACACATTATGGAACAGGACAGGGTCTATACCGCCAACGCTTAAAGGAATACTTAAGCAATATTACTCAAAATTGCTAGTAGTACTATTTAGTTAGATGTCACGTTAACTTGACGTTCCTAAAATGAGGATTATAATTCTAAAACACGAAATTCAACAACAATGAAACAATTAAGGCTTTAAGAGTTGGCAGTATGGTCCCAGGAATTCATTTATAATTTTAGCAGTAAAAAACAACTAACTGTTCAGGCTAGATCGTAGTATAAAATAAGGCTGCCATGTTAGATGGTTCTTTATGGTTAAAGGAAAAAAACTGTTAAACGTCATCGTCGTATGGGGAACACGTTTCGTCATGTCGCGCTGGTCTGTATAGCTTGGATAAAAGTCCGCTCGGAACTTTTCCACGAGCGGTAAAAAATTTTAGCTGAGGCCCGCGATTATGTCTACTTGGATTGAGGTTTTTTGGTTCCAGCGGAAACTCTTTAATTTTCCGGGATAAAAATTGTGCCTAAAATAGCCTATGTGTTATTTAAGACTAATCGACCTCTGTGCTAAATTTCAGCCGTTCTGGCGTGATTGAGTAACAAACATTCATACAAACTTTCGCATTTATAAAATTAGTTTTAGTGTTACCAATATCACATAATTAGTTTCATACATCAAACTTACTTATAACATATTTCCTCCTGTGTGAAGTACTGTAACAAAATTATAAAAAATCATACATTTATAGGAACTTTTACGTTCTTATTAGTGTAGTGGATTGTTAAAATTTAAGATCATTTGATTTAGTTACACAACAGGATAACAGAACAGGATAAGCGAGGCAGTTATTTGTTAAACAGCACATCTATATTTACAAAAAAAATGCGATCTGCACGGCCGTAATAGGCTCGTGACTCCATCGCTCCGCCTCAAAAAAGTCAGAAGGTCATTCGTGGGAATGAGCATTCTTTTCTATAACAAAATTCCACAACCTATTTTAAACTTGTCTAAACACAAATTTAAGAAATCCATTAAAAGCATGCTCTTGAAAAAAAGCTATTATACTGTTGAAGATTATGTAAATGATAGAGGAGCATGGATTCGATCACTCCAGCAATGCTAAGGACAGCGGTTACTTATGTATACATTGGTATAATAATTGTAAATGAAATATTTATTGAAAAAGAGCAACCACCGAGTTTCTTGCTGGTTCTTCTCGGTAGGAATGGCATACGGAACCAGTGATAGATTCACTTGACGATTCAAAAGTACTTGTAAAAGTTTATTTGAATAGAAAACATTTGAATTTGTTAGTCCATTTCACACTTTGTTGTGGCTCCGCGTTCATCAAATATTAACAGCTCTGGTTCGCACTTCGCCGTAACAATTAATTTAACTGATCGCTGATGTATCGCTAACAACGAATGTACATTATGTTTGACAATTGCTTTTGGTGGGGTTTTCATGGTAATGGGGTAATGAGCGGAAAATGGCTAAGCAGAACGGGTTCTGTGTAGAAAAAATAATATTATTTTTTCACACCACTCGCTCGACATTGCCTTATTGCAAGATCTGTTATGAAAAGGTATAATACATAGCTTACTCAACATGGAGGTAATGTAATTTGGCTAAATTCACGGGCGCTTCCAAGCGTAGCGACAGATTTTAAAGTAACTCCCGAGGGTAGCGAGCGTTTTGCATCTAGAATCCTAAGCAAAGAGCGGGGTTTAGGGGCGCCCAAGACGAAGACAGCATTATCCCTGCGTTGAATACTCTACTTTTCACACCTCACCACCATTAATCTTAAATTATAATCATAGCCTTTATTGCTGAATAAGCATTTTTACATATTGTTTTTTTACAAATTTATTTTAGTGAACATCAGCTTGGCCTGCGACATAGTCCTCGTCCAGAGCCTTCTAGATCTTCCTTTCCTGTGTTGTTCAGCGCCATATAACACCAGCCTCCACTCTTAAATCATCCTCCCATCTCTTCCTTTGCCCTCTTTTACGCCTTTTCCCTAGCATACCTCTCGGTCACTTCCTTAGTCCATTTTCCACCACTGATTATGTGTCCAGTCCAATGCCATTTTAGCCTTCTTATAAGCTTTGTAAAATTTAAAAGAAAAGTAAATATTTGTATCCATTTATTGTAGAAATAACCACACAGCAATATATTATTCATGGAGCATCTAAACATTCCTGTTTAAGCAAGTTTAAAGGTTTCCTCGGAAGCAAACGCAATTCTCCGCAAAACGGGAGACGTAATAAGCGAATTTCTTCAAAACCACCTGCGCCTCGCTTGAGGGAAGCCCTTTTAATACGAATATACTTACTCTGTACCCACTCACACAATTACGAAGAAGTACTTTACTGTATAGACCTTTGAAGCGTGGTGAAATGTAATTATTAGGTATGTTTCTACCTTAAAAGCCGATAAACCGAGCGACGTATTTACGCTAAGTGTAAGGGACAATCCAGAAGTAGGTATTAATAAACACTTTTAATATGTTTGTACTCTCATTTGGAACTTACACGAGCGAATGGTCACAACGTGTAGCGGTTCCACGAGAGGTTTAATGTAATTAGATAAAAGTTAGCTAAACTTAAAGACAATATTCATTTGGTCTGGCCACGATTGCTATCGTTAAGCTCTGAACCGAATTGCGATCTAAACACAAAAGTATTCAATAATCGCTGAGTCTGCCTGCAGGAGACTGAATTACCATCGTCAAAACACTCGCATTTATACTAAATATTTTCAATATGGCGTCGGTATCCGCAGATTAAATCGAATGACATGAAACGAGTCAAATTGATTGATATACTTCCTGTTTCATGAGATATAATAACAAACACTAATAATGCTCACATAAGTGAATACCATTTTAAGATCCATACTATATTATTATAAATGCGAAAGTGCGTCTGCCCGTCCGTCTGTCTGTCTGTCTGTCTGTCTGTGTCTGTCTGTCTGTCCGCTACGCTTTAACGGCTCATCTGTTTAACCGATTTTGATGAAAGTTGGTACACGGATAAGTTGTATCGCGGGGAAGGACATAGGCCATAGGCTTTTGATCCCGGAAAATTAAGGAGTGATGGAAAAAATCTTATCCCACACGGATGAAGTCGCGGGCATCATCTAGTTACAGATAAGTGAGCGCTGTTGTCCCAGAAAATTAAAGAGTTATAATATAGTAACTATGCAGACGAAGTCGCTGGCATCATCTAGTATTTAAATAATAATAGTCACATAAAACGAAATAAATAGCCGCTTGACAAAATGAAGCTTTTTCAGGACAAACGCGAGCTGAAGAAGTTTTGACGAAGGTCGGTTTTTAAAGCTTTGGTGTTTTATACCTATCACCTACCTACATGATTACGGTGACTTGGCTCTCGTTTAAAGAAACTGAAATAAATAGCATCTCTTAAAAATCCTATCCGGGATAAATGCTTCTTATGTCCGTTTCGGGAATGCAAGCTATTTTTGTACCGATTTTTGACAAAATTGGCCACAGGTGGGCCGTGAAAGCGTTGTAGACGCAGCCATCCTAATATTATGTGATATATAGGTGTAATGCGAATGTGTATCTGCTGCGAAAGTGTGTCCGTCTGTCCATCTATGTTTCTGTATATCTTTTCAATACATAGACTTCTTATCCCGGAGAATCAAGCAGTTCCTACTGTATTTTGAAAAGTCTAAACCAACCGGACGAGGTCTCGGGTATCAAATAAATATAATTATATTCGAATTTATAATATTAAGATAGGAAGTATCGATTGGGATATGGATTGGATAGCATATGGATTACGGAGGCATGTATTTGTGTGTTCTTTATACGCTTGTGACCAAAACCCATGTATTCATATAAACCATAATTATAAATAAGTGTTCACACAAAAGATTATAAAGAGGCTTTTGTCACACACGATAAATTATCGCTTAAAGTGTGGCGGCTTATCTATTTCCTGCCTCGAGAGGGGTGTTTTATATTGTCAACACGGTTTATGGTGTTGGCAAGAAAGGTGTTTCATAATGTCGAGAGAGCTGTATTTTATCATAATAGAGTCTCGTCTCAAACTAAGACCTATACATTTGGTGAAAAAGTCAAATATTTTTAATAACAAGCTTTTATCGTCGGCCATATTAAATTTTGTGTGACGTCATTTTATTTTTCGTCTTCCTTCCACTATCACGACTTAGTACCCTCTTTTGGAGTCTGCCATATTTGATTTAGAATGACGTCACCTAGCTAACCAATGCATTGTCATCCAAACTACATAAACGTGTATCCAAAATTTTAACTCAATCGGTAGGGAATAACTATTTCAAAATTCCGTGGCAAGATTTGACCTAAACAAACACACAAAGCAAGCTTGTAATTATTGAGATTCTATGACCTATTGATCACCCACTCAAATTTTTTTTTTTACTTTTTATATATTTTCACTTTCGAGAATTTGAAGTAATTATGTACATAAATAAGGGTCTGATAAATGGAAAAACAAAGTTACAGTTATTTTTTAAACACCATCCATTCATTTTGGACGAATTCGCATGGTAAGCTAGTGGTTTTGTTTTTTTTTCTAAGAGGGGCCCTGATTCCTCCTACATGGTGGTCGGAGACCTTTTTTACTTTTATTTGTTTCGCCTACTTTAATAGTTTGTCGGTTTATTATTTATTTATGTTCTTTAAGCTTAATTTTGTTATTTATGTTCATGAGTTAAAAGAAATGATAAGAAATTAGTAATGTACTTAGAATGGGGCTGAGTAAAGAGGCCCTAGGTAAGATTTATTGTTAGACCCAACTAGACTATCTACTAAAGTGAGGCGGGTTAGCAAAAAACTAAGAATTCGACCTAACCTTCAGCTTATAGACGGGCTATACCTAGGGTTGCCAGATCAGAAAACCAAAATATCTGGACAGCATTTGAAAAAATGACCTTTAGACCTTTACGATGGACAACAAAACAAAAACACAACAAAAGTATACCCTGAAGCCTGTATCTCGGTGAAGGTGAATTAGTAATAAATTCGGCAGAATATGTGCTATTAGGTACTACTTACTATATATAATAATCTATACTAATATTATAAATGCGGATGTTTGGATGAATGGATGGATGTTTGTTACTCAATAACGCCACAACGACTGAACGTATCTGGATGAAATTTGGCACACAGGTAGCAATTTGGTATCTACATGTGTAATTTATATGTAAACTATAGTATGTATGTTTATGTAAGTATATTTTATACTTTTGTTATTTTTTATTTTTCTTTAATGTGCATCGACCACATGAGCTCCTAGACCCAGTGTCATCAGCTTTGTACGCTCGGGTTGATTTTAAAAGATCACTTTAGTGATAAGGCCGCCTTTGCGCATTACCACAGTTTCCTGTCTTATTGTATGCATAATTTGGTACCTATGTGTTAAGATGCAATAAAGACTTATACTACTACTACTACTACTACAGATAGATTATAATACGGAACAACACATACGTAGTGTAGGTACTTTTTAGGTTATTAAGTAATTGTTGAAAAACTAGCCCGTTTGTACCTCGTTTAAAAGGGTTGGCTTACTCGGCACTTTTTTGGGAATCCGTGAAAACAAAAGAATACACTCTATCACCAGTGAGTGATAGAAGGTGAATAAAATAGGTGAATTTCACAAAACCTATTTATGCCCCTTGTACTCGGAGTTAGGAAAGAGGTAATGCGGCAATGATAAATGATTTATTTAATTCATATAGGACAATTTGTGCCACTTATGAAACGTTAAGACTCTACCACCGGTTCGGAAAACTTATTCTACTGAGAAGAGCCGGCAAGAAACTCAGCAGTTGCTCTTTTCATAGAAAAGAAAAGGTTACAATATGTAGACAACACAACACATACGTTACAAGTATTACACTGACTTGTGGGTCACTGGATGCGAGGCCGGTTGCTTCCATGCAACTTTGTCATTAATAAAATCATCGATAGTGTAATAACCTCGACTTAACAAATGCTGTTTAACACAGTCTTTAAATCCATGTAATGGCAAATCCAAAAACTCTTTGGGAAACATATTATAATAATAATTTTGACGACCTCCGTGGCTCCGTTATAATTTCTGAATTTAATTTTATCCCTGGTCTGGCCTGGTGGGAGGCTTCGGCCGTGGCTAGTTACCATAACCAGAAATAATGGCGTATCCAGAAACATACTCAACTCTGTGTGCAAAGGTAAGTTAAGTGACTTGACAAATACCCGCCATCAATCCAACGCCGCGACTTCGCCTGCCCTCCACACAATCACGCGGATTTGTTGCAAGGAGGCTGGCTTTGCGATCTCCACGGTATTAAGCCTCTAACATGAGTAATTTTTCTCTTCCTATCGGTGTCTATGGTAATTTTACACAAGTGAACTTAATTTAACGAATTAATAAATACGACTGCCCTGCCTAAGCAATTTCCATATATAGCCTTTGGAATCTTATTCTCATTTTTATTAAATGATATTTTTTTGTGAATCACTGGATATTGAACTATAGTGTTATATATTGTTGGAATTTACTCATCATTTTGTAGATGATGATTATATAGTTAATCTTATTTTCGAATTTTGTTTTTCAACTTTAGTCTTTAATGCGGGACCATGGTCACCCCATCAATTTGTTTCAAAATTTTACTAGCGTATGTCACCCGGAATAAGCTAGGGATTCTAACGATACCTCATTTATCAATATCGGTTCAGGCGTATAGAAGTTAGGGTGGAATATACAAACTCACATACATACATACATACATGAACCCTGAAAACAATATACTCCTTTTTTCAGGCAGTCGTACAAAAATGCGTGCGATATTATTTTCAATTTAAGGTGTTATTTATACAAGAGTAGCTGATGCCTGCGACTTTGTCCGCATGTAATAAACGTTTAAATTTAAACGTTTAATGAGAACTTCTTAATTTCCTGGTATAAAAAGTAGCCCGTGTCACTCTCCAGGTCCTCAACTATACCCATACAAAAATCACGTGACATAAAATTATGCAATATCCAAACAAGAAGGAGAAAAAAAAATGGGATCTACACGATAGGCAAACTAGAAACTGCAATAGGCTCGTGTCACGAGCCTCGTGACTCCATCGCTCCGCCTCAAGAAAGTCCGAAATTTGTTCGTAAGAATGAGCATTCTATTGTATAACAAAATTCCATAACTTATTTTAAACTTGCCTTTACGCAAGTTTAAGAAATCCATTAAAAGTATGCTCCTAAAGAAAGCTTATTAAGTAAAAGATAAAAGAGCGTGGATTTGATTCGCTCCAGTAATACTAAGGAATGTGGTTACTTATGTATCTATATAATACTGTTGTAATTGTAAAATATTTTATCTACTCCCATGCTATAAATCCTCTATAACAGGTTCTGAAACAGTTAGCTTATTGCCAACATTAAAACACCCAATGTCCTAATAACCTTAACATCATCCAAAACGGTGATGTAATGTTGTACTGAATTTCATAACAACACTCCTTTGTTTTTTTTTCGATCCCTTCGGCGCAAAGGGTTTACTCAACAGACAGCCACATCTGCTCGATGCGAGGTATCTGTATGAATTGCAAAAAAAAAACATCTACTTAAACGAATTTCAAAAAAAGAACATTGTCATACACGCGCGTTTCAATACCAGAACGCCGCGCGCTGTAAAAAAAAGTTATTAGAATTTTCCCCGCCATTTTTCTTCGTTTTTTTTTATTGTTTCGTTAACAAAAAAATGAGCGATTCAAGTTTTTAGCAGTTTGGGTAAAACAATTGCTAACTATTTACAACTTCCTAATCCTGAGTTGTATAGAGGACATTGCTTTCGCAGAACATCTGCCACAATATTAGTAGATGCCGGAGGAGACATAACAAGTTTAAAACGGCACGGCGGATGGAAGTCTACATCTGTTGCAGAGGGCTATATTGATGACTCTATAACCAACCAAATCCACGTGTCGAATGTAATTTCGAATTCCATAGAAAATAAAAATAGTGAAGTGGTAAATATAAATATTCCGCCGAGTACATCGGGATCAGGACGTTCCAACATTAAAGATCATCAAGTGAATTTTAATAATTGCACTATACAAAATGTTAATTACTACTACAATAAATAATTCTTTCATTAATATTTAGTTTATTTGTATATACTCAGTAATGGATGATATTAGGTTACTAGGACTGGATGTTTTAATGTTAGCAGTAAGCTAACTATTTCAGAATCTGTTATAGAGGATTCATAGCATGGGAGTAGATAAAGTCTTGTATGCAACTGTTGATAATTAGGTATTAAAACACTCATATGATACTATTATCACACTCCGCTTCGCGTCGTGTGATAAACCCACATTCGTGTTTTAATACCCCTTATTACACAACTGTTGCATAAATAACTATTTTCAATAGAGCAACCACTGAGTTTTTTGCTGGTTCTTCCCGGTAGGAATGTCATTCTGAACCAGTGGTAGATTCACTCGACAGTAAAAAAAGCACTCTTATTGCTATAAGCTATTGCGCCACCTTACAATACCTTGAGGTAAGTGATAGACTTGTAGGGTATAGGAAAAAAACTAGCTGAATTCATTGGATGAACGAACGCGAAATTTAACGTGATAGGTACCTATATTAAAATGTTTAGGGAAAGTGCGGAAAAAAACGCTTTAATGAAAAATACCACGCGTGTTTTTCCCTCGCGGGATTCTATATTATCATTTCCTCAGCCTAATAAAAATATTTTTTGTGGAATCCATTCTAATATCATAAACGCGATAGTGTGTCTGTCGATCTGTCACCTTTTGTGGGAACCACGGTGGCTTCAATCCGTATTATAAGCAAATTTGATGAATATGGATAAAGAGATCTTAAATAAGTTGTTATTTTATAATCTTATTTTTAATTGATTTCTTTGTTATCTTGAAATTTGATTTATTGACATTCGCAAGAAGGCTGTTGTGAGAGCTCTTCGTTAGAGTTTAAATCGAAAAATAAATGTCACAAGTGAAATTAATTTAACGAATTAAAAAATACGACTGCCCTGCCATATTATTTTTGGAGTTTACCTCCATAAGAAGCGATTTGCATAATATATAGCCTTTGGAATCTTATTCACATTTTTTATTATATGATATTTTTTGTGAATGACTAAATATTGAACTATAGTGTTATATATTTTTGGAATCATCATTTTCTAGATGATGATTATGTAGTTAATCTTATCTTAATTGTACAATGTTTCTTGCAAATAAAAATTGAATTGAATTGAATTCGATTTTTTTTTTCTATTTTGGTCTTTAATGCGGGACCATGGTCACCCCATCAATTTTTTTTTAAATTTTACTAGCCTATGTCACCCGGAATAAGCTAGGGATTCTAACGATACCTCATTTATCAAAATCGGTTCAGGCGTATAGAAGTTATGGTGGAATATACAAACTCACATACATACATACATACATACATACATACATGAACCCTGAAAACAATATACTCCTTTTTTCAGGCAGTCGTATAAAAAGTAAAAAATAGTAGATAATTTTTTCCCACCACAGTGCAGGCATTTTTTTGAAATTCACACCACAAAAAACTTCCAAAGCACTTTTAACGCAAGACTAACGGCGGAGTATCCTCAGGAGAATGATGTCGACTCAACAATGCACTATAATTGTAAAGAGACTACGAGTACAAGAATTGTGCATTGTTGATTTCCTGTATGCAGGGACTGAAAAACAGATTCATAAAGGGTACAGAAATATAAGTGTTACAGAGTGAAATTGTAACAGAATCGAAACTGTAACCCTTTTGGATGTGTTTTTAATTCTGTTAACTGGAAACACTTATATATCTGTGACAGAAACGAATCTGTACCAGTGTAACCGAAATAGCTGCGTCGCTAAATTTACTATTGACGCGTATTCAAATTTGAACCTAGGGTGAAAGCACCGATGGTTCCAATTGTTTTAAGAAAAACACGGCCATGTTGTGTCAGTGTGTGTAAAGTCCAATGAAGTGAGAAGAACGCGTTGTCACACCGTGCAGTTTGTTAGGGCATGTACCTATTAGGGTTACAGATAAAAACACATAATAGTAACAGAAATATACGGTTACAGATTGATTGGGTTACAGTATCGTTACTGTTTCCGTTATATGTGTTTCTGTTTTATAACAGTTTCAAAAAACAGGGTTTGGACCCCTTATTCTTAGTCTTGCTTTTGAGTTCTAATACTCCGGGATATATATCCCGGAGTATATATGTGCGATATCCCCGGGATACAATCTACATCTGTGCCAAATATCATAATCGGTTGAACAGATGAGCCGCTAAAGCGTAGGAGATAGACAGACAGACACACTTTCACATTTGTAACCACCACCTACCACTACAGCCTATTAACGTCGTTAATAGGCTGTAGTGGTAGTAGGTACTAACGACTTTAAGAGGCTGTAGTGGTAGGTGGTGGTTACAAATGTGAAAGTGTGTCTGTCTGTCTATCTCCTACGCTTTAGCGGCTCAGCAGTTCAACCGATTTTGTAGATTTGTATGAATAAGTTTCTTGTTCATTGGCATTCATGGACTTCCGCAAAGTAATGCCTGCTCCTATTCAACAACTTAAACTTATAGTATTTGAGTTTGAAACTGATTAAGTAGATTGGTTTTGGCCTTAAATCGATTGCCTAGCGAATGTTGTCCCTCTGATAGTTGCCGAAGATACTTCAGATTGAAATGGATTGGAACCAATCGACCAAACTAAATACTTGATATTGTATTTGGGGATTGGGACCTCGAAGCCCTATCCTCTCCATCTCGACCTATCTTATTAGATAATATTCTAATTTTGACTCTGACTCGACTGCCTCGTTGGTCCAGTGGTTGGCATGTTCGACTGCGGCCGACGAGTCCCGGGTCGATTCCCGGGTCAGGCTATAATTGAGTATTGGAATTTTCTGATTAGAAATTCTCAGTCCTAGCCTGGATTTAGGAAGTTGGCGGTGTTTCACCCCCGTGCCTCGGAGAGTACGTTAAGCCGTCGGTCCCGGCTATATCACTATCATGATAATAGCCGTTAAAGCCCGCCAACCCGCATTGGAGCAGCGTGGTGGGTCTAAGCTCTAATTCCCGCTCTCCTATGAGAGTGTGGAGGCCTGTGCCCAGCAGTGGGACGTTAATTGATTCTAATTTTGTTATTAATGTGGCCTTGTGATAAAAATATAAATAAAATGGTCACACTATCCATGCTAAAATTATAAACGTGAAAGTTTGGATGGATGGATGTTTGTTACCACTCACGCCAGAACGGCTGAATGGATCTGGATGAAATTTGGCACAGAGATAGATTATAGTCTGGAATAGCACATAGGCTACCTTCAGATATCAGCTAAGAAACGGTTTAGAGAAAATTCACCCATAAGGGGTTGAAATAGGGGTTGGTAGTTTGTATGAAAGTCCTTTATTTTTGAAGTTAGAGACATGAAAATTGGCAATTAAGTTATTAGTTATAAATAATAAAAACCTATATAAGCAATTTTATGAAAATCCACCCCAAAAGGGGTGCAATGGGGGTTGGAAGGTTACATAAAAGTTCTATGACTTTGAAGTATGAGATAAAAAACCAGAATTAGCATTTAGGTTATAAGTTTTGAATAATAAAAACCAGCATAAGCTATATAAAACCTCTATAGATGGCTTTTTGAAGCGGGACAAGTTCATAATCTTATCGGAAATCAGAAATTATACGCGAACGAAGTCGCGGGCGAACTCTAGTAGATATATATACTGAGCAAGTGATATTTAATAGTTTGAAATTCATATAATTATCTGGAAGAAATCACTTCAAGAGATAAGTTGTTCTTTTGCATCTCCTTTGTGATGTTTTATTTTTAAGATTCTGGTACTAAATTAATAAATAAATAACTCAGAAAAGCTAGCGCGTGCCCGAGAATCGAATCCCCGATCATCCGAGCATCGGTGAAAGGGCTTTATTTGCACATTCTAAAATATTATCTTTTTAAGTTTCTTACTTTTTGAATTATGTTGAAAAATTACCGAATTTCCACCGTTCCCCCCTTAGCTCCGAAGATTGCAAACTGAAAAATCTGAAATAATTTGAGTTGACAGAAGTTATTGTTAAATTTACCCGAAAAATACAACGAAGTTTCTATCCAGGATGGTTTTTGAAAAATCAGCCATAAACCTTTGGGTTTGCGGTCTGAAATAAAAGGGATTTTCTCTCTAGAGAAAGAACCGGTTCAAGTTGCAATGATTGGTTCTTGTTTTCAGTCGAGAGCCGTGATCACCACTCACGGCTCACACTCGACTCACTCTTGCATTCAAGAGTTGCTTCATTTCACTCATTTGCATGAGTGAGTCTCGAAAACTACTTGTCATCAGAGAAAATGCACAACCTCATAGTGGATAACTTTAAAAATATAACTTTACAATTTGAAATATTTTTTGATAAATTAGTAATTCTTGCATTTGCTTCCATAAATAACTAGCTAATGCCCGCGACTGCGTGGATCGAGGTTTTTTGGTTCCCGCGGGAACTCCTTAATTTTCCGGGATAGCCTATGTGCTATTCCAGACTATAATCTATCTCTGTGCCAAATTTCAGCCAGATCCGTTCAGCCGTTGGGGCGTGATTGAGTAACAAACATCAATACATCCATACATCCATACATTCATACATCCATCCAAACTTTCGCATTTATAATATTAGTAAGATTGAAGTAACAAGTGCGTTACTTACGTTACCTTTCAGGGAAGGTTCTTAAGTAGAAAGCAACTGAGTATTTAGCGAGTATAAACTTTGTCAACATTTTCTAAAACTATTTCGTTTGACTAAAATTATTTAGGTAAACTGTGTTATGGGAATGTGGGTTTGTTTTATTAAATTCATAACCAACTTATAATAGAGATGATGCATATGTCAAAAATAAATTATTTCTTACTGTTTATTAAATAGAGAGTCTCCCAACAGACCTAAAATTCATATCCTCGTTTAGTTTTAAGTTTGACAAGTATTTTAAACTATACTAACTATTAAAGAAAAAAAGGGTGTTGAAATAAGCATAAGCAAATTCTACAATCCCATAACGCAGATAAAAAATATTCAAGCGAAGAGTGGTTAAAGTTGATCTGCCAGCTGTAAAAACTGCCTTTGCTGGACGTTTTGGGCCTTTTATTGTTGCACAGGTCTACAACAATGTATCACGGTCATGCAACATTAGAAACTATTCAACAAGGAAGGCCAAAAAAGCCTTCACAGAATGGCTGAAATCACTAACATACAAAGACACTGAAAGCATACTAACAACTTATAAAACATAATCTTTATACAATATTATTAATCTTTATAAATTTTATTTGTGTGGATGTACATTACTTTACTCTTCATATACTGATACTCACGCTCTCATCATAATCAAATATACTTACATTATCTTACCTTTTAGCACCATTATTTATCCGTAGTATGTATACTCATAATACTTATCTCAAATTAAAATTAAAAAGAAAAACAAAAATCCGAAATTATTGATTTGCAGAAGAATAAAATTAAATTTATTTGTATAATGATTTACTTAATAAGCCCTAGTCAGTCCTCGGTTAAGTCTAATTTTAGGTACCTAATCATAAATACGGTCTCCGCGATACAGGTTCCCTAGTGCGGAGACCAAAGTTAAAATAAATTGACTGTAACTGTAAGTATTGGCAATAAATTTTTTTTTATTATTTTTAATTTGATGACGACGAACTATGCATTTGATATAAACTTAAATATTTGAAGCGCGTTTTTAAGTTTGATAAAGAATTGTTCATTTGATTGAGTTGTCATTACCTTCATACTAGATAATGCCCGCCAACTTTGTCCGAGTGGACTCAGGTTTTTAAGTATCTTTGTAAGTAGGTAGGTAAAGTTAGCAGTTTTTATGTCCTTCCCCTGTATACATCCTATCTCTATACCAAATTTCGTCATAATCGGTTGAAAAGACAGGCCGTGAAAGGTGTCTGTAAAAGTGACATTCAGACAAACAGACATACTTTTGCATTTATAATATCAGTATAGATACGGGTTTTTGAGTAGATTCCTCGTATAATACAGTTTTAAGGGTGAAAAACACTACGGATAACTTTTTTTCTAGCGTACAACGTAATTGATAATGGAGCTGCTCAGAGTACCGCAACATGGATGAAACATGATAAACACAACGAAGAAAGAGAAAGAGAGGATGTTGGTCCAAGCAAAACAATTTTTTTTTATCCACTACTAGCTAGCCCTTGCCTGCGATCTCACCTGATGGTAAGTGATGATGCAGTTTAAGATGGTAGCGGGCTAACCTGTTAGGGCTGTTAAAACATAATAAGCAGATACCTATTTCTGTGTGAACCATCACAGCTTTTTCAACAAAGTTACAATTTTATTTACTTGTTAATAAATTAATCGTCAATCTTCCACTTCGAGTTTTAATTTCTACCGACGAATTTTGAAGTTTTTACGAATACCCAAAGTAAAACTTTTTTGTTCCTCATTAATTATTAATGACGATTGAAATAACAGCGCTCAATAAAATAAAATAAAAGAGAAAAATTAAAAATTGAATCTAGAAGCCTCGAGCGTCCGCGGAAATTACAACAAAGAGCAAAAAGAATGTAATTAGAAGCGACACTTAAACTTTACAGTCTCTTATATTCACTTTACATCCGAGCTTAGTAGGAAACTTTTAGTTTTACATAGTATTTTATTATCATTCGAGGAATTTCTAATAAGTCCGGGATAATGTTTACGTTATTATCCTTTTCATATGACTGCCTCAAAAAAGGATTATATTGTTTTCAGGGTTCAAGTATGTATATATGTATGTATGTGAGTCTGAATATTCGACCATAACTTCTATATGCCTGAACCGATTTTGATGAATGAGGTTTCGTTAGAATCCCTAGCTTATTCCGGGTGACTTAAGCTAGTAAAATTTAAAAAAAAATTTACACATTTTACTAAGTTGTCTCGATATTGCATTAGGAATTGTATACTATTGTTATGTAATATGGAAAAATAGGTTAAAAATATAATGAATTAAAAATTAATTTGAAATTTTGACAGAAGAAGATATAAAAGAAAAAGTTGAACACAGAACAAAGAGCTATAAAGAGTGAATAAATGCCCACAACAACAAGCTAGCTTCGTCACACAGCATCCCAATGGAGACCAGAAGTCTGAAACGTGGTTCTATTTGGGACTTCATCCACTAAAGTGAAAGGGGGGAAAAATTTGTAAATAAGAGGTAGGGCCTTCAATGGAAGGACAGTCTCACACGCCATGGGAACTCATAGCCCTCGTAGCTGATCGCATGCTAATAAAAAAAATTGACAGAAGTCTTTTACAACATCTGTCAAAACATCAAAATTCTAGGGTAAAAAGGGATAGCCACAGAATGGGTTAAACGCAACACGGAGTGGGTCGGCACTTAGGGGTCGACAGACAGACACACTTTCGCATATTATTAGTTACTACACAGAAGTAAGGATGTAGATTTAGATGATTTGTGAGATGGTGATAATAAAAAACAAAACCCGGCTGAGTTTATTGTGGGCTCTTCTCAGACCAGGGCGAGTTTGGAACCCTCGTAGCTTTAGTTTTAAGATACCGTAACCAATTATCACCATCATGTTTTATAAGTAAGTAAATTTAACGTCAATAAGTGTACCAACAGTGTACCTATATTGAATAAATGATATTGAGTATTGAGTATAGAAGATGTATATAATAAACATTTTATCAGGCTCAGATATTGGTTCATTACAACAAAGTATAAAAAATAATTACAGAGGCGACACTTTAATTTTATCCGGGTCCCTGCCTGCTCTCGACATCCCAGCTAGAGCTTTATCCGGTCTACAAATCCTGGGGCTACTGCCAACGCTTAAAGCAATACTTAAGCAATATTACTCATTAACGAATTAAAAAATACGACTGCCCTGCCATATTATTTTTGGAGTTTACCTCCTAAAGAAGCGATTTGCATATATAGCCTTTGGAATCTTATTCACATTTTTTATTAAATGATATTTTTTTGTGAATCACTAAATATTGAACTATAGTGTTACATATTTTTGGAATCTACTCATCATTTTCTAGATGATGATTATATAGTTAATATTATTTTCGAATTGTTTTTTTCAATTTTGGTCTTTAATGCGGGACCATGGTCACCCCATTTAGTTTTTTAAAAAATTTACTAGCCTATGTCACCCGGAATAAGCTAGGAATTCTAACGATACCTCATTTTTCAAAATCGGTTCAGGCGTATAGAAGTTATGGTGGAATATACAAACTCACATACATACATATGTCAGCTTTGCGTTTAAAGTTGAAATGAATTGTTACAAAAGTTAAAAGATTGTTAATTTATTTATTGATGAAGGTTCGATTGTACTGATATTTGACTCATTTGATGTATTTCACTCGGTTCTTTCCCAACGCCATATTGGATTAACTTGTATAAATACGAATGTTTTACCATCGGTAAAGCAGTCTCCACCGAGACTCCAACGATTATTGAATACCTTCGGTGTTTAGATCGTTACCTGGTTTACAAGCCTGCGGTAGCAACTGCAGCATGGTCAAATGATTTGATACTGTAGTATTGTTTAACTGAGTTTTATAAATTAACTAATTACATTAAATCTCTCGTGGTTAGAGTACAAATATATTAAAAGTGTTTTATTAATACCTACTTCTGGATTGTTCTCCAACACATACATACATAAATGAACCCTGAAAACAATAAACTCCTTTTTTCAGGCAGTCGTATAAAAATGACAGTTACAACAATAATGAAACATTATGGCTTTAAGCGTTGGTAGTATGGCCCCTGTAGTCGTTACATCGTCATTAATTACTGGCTTTTGAGATCTCACTCCGCAAGAATAAATTATAATATTGAATAGTAATGAGGACCGTTAGCGGTGTACTTATTGTTTGTTAATTTATTAATTACTAGATGATGATGATAGATAGCTTAGGGTCGCGAGTTCGATACCCGGGCACGCACCTCCAACTCTTCGAACTTATGTGCGTTTTATAAGAAAATTGATGATGCCCGCGACTTCATCCGCGTGGATTAATGTTTTTTGATTCCCGCGGGAACTTTTTAATTTTCCGGGATAAAAAGTAGCCTATGTCCTTCCTAACCTATCCCTGTACCAAGTTTCATCAAAATCGGTTGAACAGATGGGCCGTGAATGCGTAGCAAACAGACAGGCAGACAGACACAATTTCGCATTTATGATATGAATTGAAAATATCACTTGCTTTAAACGGTGAAGCAAAAGATCGTGAGGAAACCTGCATGCTCGATAGTTCTCTGCCAATCCGCACTTGGCCAGCGTTGTGGACTATGGCCAAACCCTTCTCATTCCGAGAGGAGAATCATGCTCAGTGAGCCGGCAATGGATTGATAAGAAGAAGAAGATGCCCCTGACATAGTCCACTTCGATTTACATTTTTTTCAAACTATTCTATTAGTACTAGAGTTAAGGATTAGGGTTTTTGATTCCCGCGGGAACTATTTTCAACTCAATTTTCCCGGATAAAAAGTAAGGCTTAGGCTATGTGTTAATATAGGTTACAAGCTATCTCAATTCCAAATTTCAGCCACATCGGTTCACTCGTTTCGGCGTGAAGGCAAACATCGAAATTTAGAAACACCCGAAACTTTCACATTCATTAAATTAGTAGAAAGTCGGATTATTCAGCCCAATTTAAGTTAATCTTGAAGATTGACGCCAGCGGCTTGTTTGAAAGAAAGTCCACAAGTTTGGCTTGAGTAACTTTGAAAGCTTCGACTGGTCATAAATTATTTCGAGCACGTCAAATGACGCGAATTACACAAACTTTGGATTTATAAAAAAGTTTTCCGGTGAATCTTTTATATCTTATATTGATAATAAATGCGAATGTGTGGATGTATGGATGTTTGTTACTCAATCACGCCCCAACGGCTGAACGGGTCTGGCTGAAATTTGGCACAGAGATAAATTTTAGTCTGGATTAGCACATAGGCTACTTTTTATCCCGGAAAATTAAAGAGTTTCCGCGGGAACCAAAAAACCTCAAACCACGCAGACGAAGTCGCAGGCATTCGGCAGTCTCTTATATTGAAGACATAAGTCCTGACTCATTCACACCCTGAGTGACTCTTTTTTGTTTTTTTTTGAATCCACTACACGTTCGCCCTTGACTGCGATCTCACCTTATGGTAATTAATGATGCAGTCTAAGATGGTAACGGTAACCTGCTAGAGGTACGGCAGTTAAATTAAACCCATAAGTGCCCCTAATCGGTTTCTACACGGCATCGTACCGGAACGCTAAATCGCTTGGCGGTACGTCTTTGCCCGTATGGTAGAAAATAGCCGAAGCTTCCCACGAGACCAGACCAGAGAAAATTCGAAAATTATACATTACCAAATTGACCCTGCAGGGAATCGCACCCGGGTCTTCCCAATGAAAGACTACAGCGCTCACCACTGCGTCAGGGAGGTGTCAACTCATTATTCATTAACGCCCAGCGCAAACCCTTGAACCTAGAAGGCTAAAAGGGGTTCGAAATAAAGGTATCATAAAACCTGTATCAATCAATACCTGGCATCAATATCATCATTAGTTTAGGAAGGCCATATACATTCGGAATTCCAATTGTGATATCGATCAAATATCACACACATACGTTTATTTCCGTTCGGAATATCAAAGCTCAGCCCCCCGATTGTGTAAGAATTGACGATCAAATCGTCAAAGTTCGGCATCAAAGTAAAATAAACCATAACGCCATTGAATTAGAGCTCAATTTCTTGTATCCATTCTCATACGTTTAGGCATGTACGATACCATAAACGTATGAGAATGGATACACGAAATTGAGCTCTAATTCAATGCTGTTATGGTTTATTTTACTTTGACGCCGAACTTTGACGATTGGATCGGCAAATCTTACATAATCGCACCTCAGATGTTGGGAGACGCTATTCTCTGAGTTCAGATATTCTGTCATCGAATATGGACGACGATTTTCTCATGGCGATTGCATAGTTACTGTATTTAGCTGAGAAGAAGAAAATACGTCACCATTACTGGGTGCATCCCCTTAAAACGAGGTACGGTAGCCATTTTATCCGTTCGGAATTCCGTACAGGCTCCCATTAGTAATTCCGAAACGGAAATAAATTCGAACGGAAAACTACTGTGCGTGTGTGATAGACCCATAGATTTGATATGGATTTGCTGCGTTCGGAATCCCGATTCGATATTCCGAATATAATATAATAATTTATATGTTTATTATTGGTTTATGTATTAGTATGTAGTTATTTGAATTTAAGTATAATAAAGATCCACCTGCAGTCTATTTTCCCTTATTTTCTCCTTTTCCTAAGGTTGCCTGGTAGAGATCGCTACCTAAGCGATAAGGCCGCCTTTTGTATCCTACTTCTGTCTGTGTTTACTTTTTTTCCAATTTTTGTATTTGAAATTTCACTTGTGGTGGTACAAATAAAGTGTATAATAATAATAATAATAATATATGTGGCGGGCTTTCCTCGATGATGGCGCCACGAGATTTGATAGCTTATATCTCAGAAACCTGCCACTTTAGAAAATTAACCCTCATTTAATACTTGCTTGTATTGACGCCAGCTATTGATTATAATCACAGTTGTTGACCGAGCGAAGCGAAGGTCTCTGAGTCTACTTGAGTGAATTTGCACTTGTCGTCCGTCCGTCCGTCTGTCAGAGCCTTATAATATCTGAATTACTGAACGTAATTATTTCAAATTTAAATATAATATGTAAACCGATGGCCTTCAGCCGAATATGGCTTAAAAATTTATAAAAATCTTTATTTCAGGGGGGCTCTAAAATATTTTTTATAGCGTTACACAGGGTTGCGGTATATCATTTTAAAGATAATTAAGAATAGAGTCCAAAAATATTTTTCTTAATTTTCCCCCTAAAATTGACGAAATGGGGGGCTTTGAAAGTGGAGATTTTCTAACGTCCAAAGTTGACCTCAGAACTCTCAATTTTCTGAAATGTGAAAATGCCTGATACTTCAATAATTTGAATTATATCCTGTACTTGAAGAACAAATACTAAAATAAAATAAATATTTTAAGGAAACGAAATTATTTAATTTTTAATGAGCTTCAGTATTTTTAGCAGAACTTCACAATGATGTCAATAAATGGCGCTCTGTAAAAGTTTATTCGTATCTCCAATAACTCTTTAGCTCTTTTGCGTCTCATGTTAAAAGTTAACTATTACAATATATAGTTAAAACTATCTTATGGATACCGCGAGGTCTCAGTTCGGGGCGAACCACTAGTAATATAGGCTTTATGAGTGGCCGCTATTTCAAAATAAAAATTAAAATGGCGGACGGTATGTACTCAGGCCCTAATACTCAAATCCCTTTGCACATAGGTTCCCTTTTTCATGTAGACGTGGAATTAGGTCAGATTTTTATAAATTCCAACAGGAGCTAAGCTGCAGGTGGTTGCTAGTTAATAAAAGTTAACTCTAAGTTTTATTACACGTCTGTATTCTTATACAGACCTGTAGCAATTTGAATGCTATTTTATTATCTGTGCGCATTTCATAAATCAGTTGGATATTGTACCTAACAGATTTTTAATACTGGTATGGATGATATCATATTTTTAATTTATCTGCGTGTCAATAAATTTTACAAAAATATTAAAGATAATATCGATTGTTCGATTTTGCAAACAACTATAGTAAGTACTCCTTTTTTTTAAATAATTCAATATTCAGTAAAAAGACTATCTGCGTGTCAATAAATAAAATGTGATATCCGGCGGCGGAAGTATTTTTATCATGTTTTTATTTTCCGCTCTGCTGTGCTTCCAGTCAAAAGTTTTTAAATAAAAAAATACGCATTTCTGGTATCTGATGGGGAAATATTGTTATGTATGAACGTATTGTATTTTTCTTTTTCTGATAAATTAATTATGATAACTCTACAGGGGCCATACTGCCAACGTTTAAAGCCTTAACCAGTATACATAATGTACTCTGTGGCCATAATATTGCTTCATTATTGTTGACTTTTAGTGTTTTAGAAATATAATCCATAATATTTTAGGAACGTCAAGGTACGTGACATCAAACTGTCATTTTGAGATTTTTTCTTATTTAAGTATTGCTTTATGCGTTGGTAATATGACCCCGAATTTCACCTGCGTAGGTTTATGTTTTGTTAGGTTAGGGTTTGTGATAGGTTTAAAATCCCGCGGAAACTCTTGGATAAAAATATGTACTAGTAAGTTTGTCTGTACTATTTAAACACCAATGTTGAATAAATGTATTTTCTTCCTTACTTTTTTATTGAAAATAATACAATAGAACTTAATGGTAGCTAGCCTAACCTAATTACTATATAAATCATGCCCACGTGGAATGGTGGCAAGAATGCTGGCTGCATTTCCGCGCTGGACAGCCAGGCTGATCCTTTGCGCAAAAAATGAGCCAGCCCTTCTGTCACCAGATGAGGCAATTAACCGCGGTGAAATATCTCGCAAAAAATTTTTGGCACTAAGACTCCACGGCCCAAGGGTCTCCACGGCAAACGGAACAAATATGTAACTCTCTATGAGAGAGGCATACTTCCGCCGCTTGCCGGTTTCAGCCTTTTCTGCTGCGGCTCCCGGCCTTGATGCTGTCTCCCTGATATGACACGGGGCCAATGTGTCTACGCATGTTGCGTCCCACATTAGCGCCCGTCCCCGTTCCCAGGGAACCAGCGTCAATCCATCAGGTCTCTTGCCATCATCCCGACTAATCCCTGCCGGCTCAATGAGCGCAGGAATATCTATGGTGGCAAGAGCCCTTTTGATCGTATCATTGAGAGAGCCATGCCGAAAAAGCCTACCAGCGCTCCTTTGGCAAGAGAGTCCGTGAATTCCAAATTTATCGACCTCTTTTCCACACGGACATCTGTGCTCGAAGCACAGGGGTGTTCCCAATCTGAGACCTAGAGCCACACGAAAACTTTCATTATCTAAAAGAGTGCCGAGATTTTTCGATGGCAAGGCATGAAGCCAATACCCGGATTCTTTTTCAGATAAGGCTAGAAGCCTTGCTCGATCTCTTTCCTTACTTACCGTATGTTGACATGATACCTCGGTCAACACTGATTCACCAGCAAGATCTATTGATATAACACGTCACCTCAGTATTTCTCATGAAAGTATTTGGTACATAATAGGTACATTTTACATTTTACATTTCCCACCAATTACAATCCGGGTATCTTTAAATCTAGAGTGAATAGGCATCTTCTTTACTTCCCATCAGAGGTGCGATTATGTAAGAATTGCCGATCCAATCGTCTAAGTTCGGCGTCAAAGTAAAATAAACCATAACAGAATTGAATTAGAGCTCAATTTCGTGTATCCACTCTCATACGTTTATGGTTTCGTACATACCTGAACGTATGAGAATGGATACACGAAATTGAGCTCTAATTCAATTCCGTTATGGTTTATTTTACTTTGACGCCAAATTTAGACGATTTGATCGACAATTCTTACACAATCGGGGGGCAGGTGTGATTGTGGTCAAGCGTCAGCCTACAACGAAAAAAAAAACTCGAACCTTCTAGTTCCGTGGCATTTTTTTAAGGTTCAACTATTGAAAAATTATGGTATTCCATGTCAAAACATCCTGGCTGTATTCCAAAAGACGTCACACCAGGAGCGCATAAATCTTAGACTATAAACGCTCGTACATTCCCCACGATTATGGGGAGTAATGCTCATGAACTGGCAAGGGATGATATATCATCCCTTATCGTTGTATCATCACATGGGGATGTTGATAGGGTACATAAATATCAACCGGCTTTGTCGCCGAGCTATAAGGGTGAATAGGCACGTATCTTTATTTATTATCATTGTGCTTAGCTGAGAGGCGGGCATGCTTATCTCAAATCTAGCGGCTAGCCTGTTTAATATTATTTTGTACTAGCAATTTTTTTTATCGAACCTATTCTGTCTATTAGCTTATCAGTTTTTGAAGTGAAACTTCTTTAGAATCGTTATGATTTGGAAATTCGATGAAACGAAATAGCGACACTAATAAGAAACAAACATATTCATAATAGTGTTTAGTTCTTAGCATTATTATTTTTTGTCATTATATCTCATGAAACAGGAAGTATAATATCAGTCAATTTGACTCGTTTCATGTCATTCGATTTAAACTGCGGATACCGACGCCATATTGAAAATAGTTAGTATAAATGTGAGTGTTTTGACGATGGTAATTCAGTCTCCTGCAGGCAGACTCAGCGATTATTGAATACTTTTGTGTTTAGATCGCAATTTGGTTTAGAGCTTAACGATAGCAATCGTGGCCAGATCAAATGAATATTGTCTTTATGTTTAGCTAACTTTTATCTCTTTTCTTATCTTATTACATTAAATCTCTCGTGGAACCGCTACAAATGAGAGTAAAAATATATTAAAAGTGTCTTAAAGTGTCGCAATAATACCTACTCCTGGATTGTCGCTTACAATAGGATTTAGCCTGCGAGAAAACAAGCTGTATTTATATACTTTAACTTCATTGAATCGAGTTGCCAAAGGTAAAATACGCGCTACTGATTGGATTTTTCATAAGAATTGACGACCTCCGTGGCGCAGTCTGTAGCGCTGTTGTCTTAACGTGCGATCCCGGGTTCGATCCCTGGCAGGGTTTGGAAATTTATAATTTCTGAATTTTCCCTGGTCTGGCCTGGTGGGAGGCTTCGGCCGTGGCTAGTTAACATTAAGAAAGTGAATTTTTATTTTTTTTATCCATTACAAGTTAGCCCTTGACTGCGATCTCACCTGATGGTAAGTGATGATGCAGTCTAAGATGGTAGCGTGCTAACCTGTTAGGGGCATGGCAGTTATATTTAACCCTATTAGGTTTCTACGCGGCATTGTACCGGAACGCGTAATCGCTTGGCGGCACGTCTTTGCCGGTAGGGTGGTAACTAGCCGCGGCCGAAACCTCCAGGCCAGACCAGGGAAAATATTTTACTAGCGACGCCTCGTTGGTGTAGTATTCAACGTGTTCGACTGCGGCTGACGAGGTCCCGGCTTCGAGTCCTGGGTCCGGCCATAATTAAGTATTAGTTTTTTCTAACTAGAAATTCCCAGTACTAGCCCGGAGTTAGGAAGTTGGCGGTGTTTCACCCCCGTGCCTCGGAGAGCACGTTAAGCCGTCGGTCCCGGTTATTATCACTAACATGATAATAGTCGTTAAAGTCCGCCAACCCGCATTGGAGAAGCGTGGTGGGTCTAAGCTCTAATTCCCTCTCCCCTATGAGAGTGGAGGCCTGTGTCCAGCAGTGGGACGTTAATCTATACGTTGAAATTAATACTTTAATACTAGCGATGCTTTGGCCGGGTCAGATAAGTTTATGGGACTATACAATAATAATGATAGCTTATATAATATAATAAATGCGAAAGTTTGGATGGATGTATGGATGTTTGGATGTATGGATGTATGGATCTATGGATGTATGGATGTATGGATGTCAGGATGTATGGACGGCTGAACGGATCTGGCTGAAATTTGGATTATAGTCTGGAATACAACATAGGATTTTTATACCGGAAAATTAAAGAGTTCCCGCGGGAACCAAAAAACCTCAAACCACGCAGACGAAGTCGCGGGCACTCGCTAGTGGCTTATAAACCCTGAGATTATCATCCTAAGTTATGTATCCAAACTTGTAAGGGATATTTCATCCCCTATCGTTGTATGATCACGCGGGGACGTTATTAGGGCGCATAAATATCAGCCCGCATTGTCATACACAGAGAGAGTGGGGGAACGGAAAGTATTATTGTCATATTACGACAGAAATAATATGAAAAGCTGTATCAACATGAGAATTTATTTATTCAACTAGTAGTCTAGGCAATGGGGCGGTCCTTTGTATGGAGACCCCCGCATTAAATCCTCAGTCGATGAAACTTCGCAGGGTTGTAGTATTGGATGATCCAAAACATACACAAAAATATCCAACAAAAAAAACATCCGGAAGTGAGTTATTTATACCTAAAACTTAATATTTGTGACTGGATATTTTCTCGATTTCTTTTTAAAATAATAGTAGGTAGTGTATATATGTCACCGTAAGATTGTAAAAACCGTTAGATTATAATCTAACTCGCGAAATTCTGAACTGTCGAAAGATTAGAATTTAACGCATTATTTTCCGGTAGATTGTAATCTGATAGGTATTTAAACCCGATAAAACCTAAGTGCCCGGCCTGGGGCCGGGCACTACTTGTTTATTTATGTCGAACCCTAACCTAACCTACAAGAAAGAGACAAGAAAACGTAAATAAAATGAATATTTCAAAAATTGACACTCAGAACATTGAACAGTTTACAATCTTTCGACAGTTTAGAATTTCGCGAGTTAGATTATAATCTAAAGGTTTTTACAATCTTACGGTGACATATACACTCAAACCCGAAACATCAAATGAAATAATCATGCAAATCATCGATATTTAAAACGACTTTATTATCAAACCTAAACAGCGTTTACGTGATAATGTACCTTCCTGCTTTGACAATTGGGTATAGCATAAAAACCTTACTTCCTATATGATTTTTTATTGGATATTTATAATATACATTTAAATCATAATACTTTATCATACTATAAAGTTTCGCCGCCTGAGGAATTATTTTTGGGGTCAACTAGCTTTATTGCCAATTGTGAGTTTATTTAATTGTTTATTTAATAGTGAGTTTATTTAACCTTTGACATTGAGCGCCCTATTGGCGTATACTTTCCAGTGTCTAATGACGAATTTTAACGTCAACCTGATGGATAAAGAGAGCAAAAATGCCCAAGATGTTCTATGTTTCCTTGAGCAACAAAATTATTCCCAGCTTGTTCAAGAGCCAACCAGAGTTACTGAAACGACTTCAACTCTTCTAGATTTTATTGTAATATATTCATAAATGTAGAAGTTGTGCATAACCCTTGCCTAAGTGATCATGCCCATCAATCGCAGAATTTAATATTAAAAAACCAAAACCACAAGCACAGTACTCGCGAAGGAGGTGCTTAAACACAATTAACAAGGAACATTTTGCAGAAGATCTTAACGCCATCAAGTGGGATGATATAATGTTTTTTGATTGTATAAATATGATGATAGAACCATTTAACAAGATGATATTAGAGTTATTTGACAAAAATGCACCTACAAGGTACATTAAAATTAATGAAAAGTGCATTGAAGAAAGCGCTCAAGTACAATGAGGAATCAAACTGAGCATATTATAAAACCCAAAAAATTACACAAACACTAGCATCAGCAGAGAACGAACTGCATATTTCACGTTTTACGTCAACAATAATGTAAAATCTCCAATCAAATGTGGTATCACTTTAAAAAGATATCTCCATTTGGTCATAGCAGCCAACCTACCATACCACAGCACCTAAAGCATCCCAATATAATAAATTACCACTTTTTGAAACTACCAGGTGGTAGGTCAGTCCCAACAGAGGCAGTAAAGAAGTTTATAGAAAATAGATATACAGACAGCGTTTTCTCAATACAATTATGTTCGCAGGAGGACGTTCTTAAAATTATTAAAGGCATAGCTACTCATGCTGTAGGAAATGATAACATCGATAAACTAATACTATCTCGAACATTACCAGTCATCCTTTACACACTTAGATGTGCGAAGACCATAACTAGTGCTTTTAGCGTTTGCCTGGTTTAATTAACAATCTAATAACTATGTGTTTGTTCTGGGAACTAATAACGGTTAGGCAAATATAATATTAAACCGTCGCTGTGGCCATAAATGCTGCATAACGGCTGTATATTAGACGGTTAATATTCCGCTTTAACGCCATTAAGTTTATTAAAACAATAACAGATAGAATAACGCCATCAAAACAAAATGTACAGACTCGGGGAAATGGCCTGAGTAATAGACAATTACGAATGTTCTTTGGGGTTTATGTTTTGGTCTGTTCCACTTTGTAACGTGAATGGGACGTAAAAAAAGGAACGATGCAAATCTTCACTGATATTATGATTAGTGCAAAATGGCGTCAGCTTTATTGTCTGTCCATCTGTCTCCTTTCTGTTACCTTTTCAAGTTTACCGAATTTAAATAATATAAATTCATCATAGTTTCGTGGAGATCTTTGGTCCGGGCATTACCTAATTTTTAATAATTTTTTAATATTTAAAATGACTGAAATTCTTACATAATAATAGGTATTATTCTAAATGTCGACTGCAACTTGGTCAATAATAATTGGTGAGATGATTCCAAATATTACTTAGCTTGCTGAGACCCGCGACTAATAATAAGGCTGCGTGGAATAAGTTTTCTTAATTACCACGGGAACCCCAAATTTTCGGGGGTAAAAAGTACCTTTTGTATAATATTAGGCCCTATATCACGTAAATCCGTAGCTCAGTTGCGACGTGATTGAAGGACAAACCAACAAACTAACAACAAGGTTGTTAGGTCGCACCAAGCGACTAGTGCAGCGAATACAAAACGCCTGTATACGCTTCTGTTACAATATTCCCCCAAGATCCCATATCTCACCGTATATCAACAAAGGAAACCTGCTTAATATGGAATCTAGAAGAAAGTTGCACTTGGCTTCATTATTGTTTGGCGTGATTCAATCTCAATTGCCCCAATATCTTTTAAACAAATTAGAATGGGCAAAGAAGACAAATGCTCGATCAAATAGGGTTTGGACCTTGAGAACTCCTCACCATTCAACAGCAGCATTTCGTGGTAGCTTTAAATTTGCGGCTACGAAATGCTGGAACGACTTGCCCCCTCCCCTGCGTGATACGAGCAAGTCAAAAGGATTGTTTAAATCAAAATTAAGAAAGCTATTGTTATGTCAGCAAAAGGGTGAGGTTGTGGAGTAGGCGCTGCTTATATCACCATACTTACATATATTACCATTATTATTATTTATTATTTATTATTATTGTTGTATGTATATAATTATCATAATAAGTACATTATTATTTCAGTTTATCTTTTTTATACTCTGTTTACTTTATCTCGATAGTTTAGCTTCATTACGTTACACTAACCGATTTTGAATTAATCTTTGTATTTTATTTTTCTAGTACTAACTCGTCCGAAACTTGTGGATCCACGGAAGACCAGGGCTGTGTCTGTGCTCGAACCACAGTCATAGCATAATGCTAAGTGGAGTCCATTTTGGGATCACACAACTCATATTTCTGTCTCATATCTTTCTACTATAGTTATTGTATTGTGGTTCCAAATAAACACTTTTTCTTTCTTTCTTTCTTTCAAACAAATATTCTTTCGCATTTATAATAGTTGTATGATGATTCACTCACTGATGCTTGTGAATTCGTCTACAGCTCTATAAGAATATGTAAAAGGATACTGGTGGGAGGCTTCGGCCGTGGCTAGTTACCACCCTACCGGCAAAGACGTGCCGCCAAGCGATTTAGCGTTCGGTATATGCCAAGTAGAAACCGATTAAGAGCCGACTAACTTGTTATTTACCCCTAACAAGTTAGTCGGCTTCAATCTTAGACTGCATTATCACTTACCATCAGGTGAGATCGCAGTCAAAGGCTAAATTGTAGTGGATAAAAAAAGCTCTTTTACTCAATACTCAATATCATTTATTCAATATAGGTACACTTATTGACGTTAAAAATTACTTACTTATAAAACATGATGGTGATACCTTTTATTGTACGGGATTAGAAGAATCCGTTTTCAATCGTCAAAATCGGCTCAGCAGTTTAACTTTAGTCTCTAAAATGGTAACACACAAACAAACATACCTATTTTCGAAATGCTACATAAATGAGCATGTATTGACACTTATATTGATAAATTGGGTTAAACACAATATCACCGAAGAAAATTAACTAGTCTCATTAACATAATAACCTATAAGTACACATAATAAAAAATACACCACACATGCTAGTACTCTATAAAATTACCCCTATTTATGGATAAATAAATTCTATTTTCCAACCACATACAGTATTTTTGCCTAGATACAGCATGTAGATATTATGCTTAATGAAAATGAAAATGTTCATTAAGCAGAATGAAAAAAAGTAATAAAAGCAATATTTTTAAAATCTAGGTCTCGATTATAAGTCTTCCATTATATCGATAATTCACTGCAGAATTTTGTTTTAATTTCAATGTTACTATTAATAACGCCGTACTTACCTAGAATAATTTATTAATTGGGGAATACTGCTTTTATCCATAGGTTTCGCACAGCTTTCGCCTATTTTGAGTTGTCCTGTACTTTTAGTTCTAAGTATAAATGTAATTCGTTATCATGATTGCGTCACTGCTATTTAGTATTATGCCGGAACATGAACAGCTGTTAAAAAGACAAAGCCACACAAAGTCATTTCAAATTATATCAATCGAAAAAATAAATAATTAAGAATGCTTTTGGAATGCACAGAAAAACTTTAAATTGACAAATAATCATGTGAACTAAATAAGTTAGTGAATTATTTAAGTTAATTAGTTAATTTTAAGTTTTTCTGGCCATTAATTTAGAAGTTATAACGCTCTGTCAAACGGACAGATAAATGTAAACCTGCTGATTATAGACTCTACCTACTTTACTCTAGACTAGAACTGCAAAATACAAGTATCATATTATTATCAATCAAACAATTACACAAACAAACAAACAACGTTATAATATATGGCTTAGCTATTAGTTTCAAAAATACTCGCTTGCTTTCTGAACCCGTGGCTGTGTCCGGATTAATCATAAGTGGCACAAGTCCTTCATGAAATAAAACATTAATTTAATTTTATTCCAGTACCTATTAGGTCAACAAGTGGAACGTGCCACGGCTTTATCGTCAATTCGCTGCAGTACTTCGCCTTAATGGTGAAATCACGGCCTAATAAACCGTTACAATTAAACGCTTATTTACTACATCTTTTCATCAACTATACATATATAACTGTTCAATGAGGGCTACCGTTTTTATGCTCACTAGTTGCCAGTGGCGAGTAAGACCCTTAGTATAGCTGTAAATTCGGTAAACAAGCATACTTTTGACAAAAAATACGTTTTCAAATAGTAAGCACGCAGGAACCAGGACATAATGTAACAAACTTCTGAATTCTTCTTCTTTCGACCCGCTTAATTTTGCACTATTTTTCTTAGCTCCACTTTCAAAACACAGAGCCCTGACATTCATAGACACGTATCTTATCATCTTCATTAATTAATCCGGTATTGCTAAATACATTAATGGATTAATTAGACCCGCGATAAAGGCCCAGTGATAATACCTATTTGACATTTCGGAGACCTCACTCTACGTATAGTAATTATGCATGACTAGCTACCGGCGACTTCGTCCGCGTGGATTGAGGTTTTTTTGGTTTCCGCGATAACTCTTTAATTTTCCGGGCTAAAAACTAGCATATGTGTCATTCCAGACTATAATCTATCTCTGTGCCAAATTTCATCCAGATCCATCCAGCCGTTCTGGCGTGATTGAGTAACAAATATCCAACAATCCATTCATCCATCCATCCAAACTTTCGCATTTACATTATTGGTATAGATAAGATTTAGATTCCGATACATCTTTGATATGAAATATACCTACTGAAACTGGGGTAGTTTAAATACAAAATGACTTATTTCCTATAATCCTTTTTTCCTGTTCTTGTTATGACGTCATGTTATTTTTTGCGCCCTTTTCAATGCAATCAATACATATAGTGAATGGTAAATGGGCGCTTGTTGAAGACAATAGCTCGCTTCAATTTATTTGGAGCATACTTCCCGCGCTCTCCGTTCGACTCGTTCCAACACTTGTTTATTTGCGCTGGCTCACATTTAGGGTTCCGTTACAGAACACATACCATCATCAACCGACAGATGCCCACTGCTGGACCTAGGTCTCTTGCGAGGATTTCCACACACCGCCTGGATCCAGCGACTCCCTGTGACTCGTCTGATGTCGTCGACTCCCTGCGACTCGTCTGATGTTGTTGACTCCCTGCAACTCGTCTGATGTCGTCGACTCCCAGCGACTCGTCTGTTTTCGTCGACTCCCTGCGACTCGTCTGTTGTCTTCGACTCCCTGTGACTCGTCTGATGTCGTCGACTCCCTGCGACTCGTCTGATGTCGTCGACTCCCTGCGACTCGTCTGATGTCGTCCGTCCACCGAGTCGGGAGTCCGCCAACGCGGCTCTTTCCAGTACGAAGTCGCCATTCCAGCACTTTGGGACCCCGACATCTGTCGGTTCTTCGAACTATGTGCCCCGCCCATTGCCTTAAATTAAATATAAAAATATGTTAATTAATATCAGAAATTCTGTTATTACTATATTGTTAAGTATAATATAAATATTTTGTGCAGTGATAAATTAATATGTAAAAATATAAATAATTAGATATAGCTGTATATATAATTACAATTTATTATGTTAGCATGTAGAAACGCCCTGACAGGGCCTCATGTCCATGCATGCTAATAGCTAATTGTATTATGTAATATAATGTATTAGTAAGTAAGACATGAAAGCTATCAATAAAATGACTAATGACACTTCAGCTTTGCAACGCGTCGAGCAATGTCGGTTACTTTCGTTCTTCTGCGAATCTCCTCTTTCCTGATTTGAACGCACAAAGAAACCCCGAGCATTGCTCTCTCCATCGCCCGATGAGTGACCCTGATCTTTTATATGAGGCCCATAGTTCACAGAACGCATACCTTCATCATATTCGAATCTTTGAAGCCGAATTTTCGTCGGTCGTTTGGTTGCAGTGACCTCACTGATTGGGTTCATTGGTTACTTGTACAGCAATACTATGAGTTATTTTTTATCCACTACAAGTCCCCTTGACTGCGACCTCACCTGATGGTTAGTGACGATGCAGAACAACGAACAAGAACTCTACTCTATTAATAAAAGTTATTTAAAATTTTCCGATTTTATTAATTGTAAGAGATAAAAACCCCAAGCGTTCAACAGGCACATATATGTCACCGTAAGATTCTGAAAACCGCTAGATCTAGCGAAATTGTAAACTGTCGAAAGATTACAATTTAACGCATTATTTTTCGGTAGATTGTAATCTGTTAGGTATATTAATCCGATAAAACCTACCTGATTATTTATGTCGAACCCTAACCTAACCTACAAGAAAGAGACAAGAAAACGTAAATACAATGAACATTTCCAAAATTGACACTCAGAACATGGAACGGTGCACAATCTTTCGACAGTTTACAATTTCGCTAAATATATTACAATGTAACGGTTTTCACAATCTTACGGATATATATATATATATTCTTGATCAAAAAATATAATAAATAACAAGTCATAATTAAAATAATTAAAAAACTAGCTAAAAAGTTAAATATCTAAATTAATCTAGTTAAATTAGAATCTTGTTCACATTTTTATTAAATGATATTTTTTTTGTGAATCACTGGATATTGAACTATAGTGTTATAAACAAACTCACGTACATACATACATAAACCCTGAAAACAATATACTCCTTTTTTCAGGCAGTAGTATAAAAAAATAAAAGCAGCGGAACACTATACTGAATAAAAAGCGTGGCTCTTGCCAATCTTCGTGCTTAGATTTGTCCCTTTTCTCCGTTGCAAATATGTGCACCGTGTATTTCCCCCAGGATTCCGATATGGGGAGATACGAATATAGAAAACACGGTGAAAGAGGCGGATGCATTTATTCTGAATTTATTTTCATTACATACCAGGAATGGACTACACAAAAAGCATAATGTTATTAACTAGCTGATGACCGCGACTTCGTCCGCGTGGATTGAAGTTTTTTGGTTCCCGCGAGAACTCTTTAATTTTCCGGGCTAAAGAGTAGCATAAGCATATGTGTTATTCCAGATTATAATCTAGCTCTGTGCCAAATTTCATCCAGATCCGTTCAGCTGTTCTGGCGTGAGAAAGTAACAAACCATACATCCATCTGTCGATATTCTACAGGATATATTTCGGAGAGTGTGCTCAAGAACTAATCGATCTGGTTCCTCTGTCACCTTTTCATTATTGAACCGCAAGGCATCGACAAGGTCTGCACACTTATGCAGTCGAAATTCCGCAGACTCGTACGAAGAGATTTGCTTCCTCGTTCCTAATTGGGATCGCTAGTATATGGAATGCCCTTCCGGCTTCCGTTTTCCCCTCCTTTTTTAATATAGGATTCCTTCAAATCAAGAGTGAATAGGCATCTTCTAGACAAGCGTGCTCCACCTTAGGCTGCATCACCACTTGCAAGCAAGTCTGATTGCAGCCAAGCGATAGCCTATCTTACTAATCTTACTAATATTATAAATGCGAAAGTTTGGAGGGATGTACGGATGTATGGATGTATGGATATATGTATGTATGGATGTTTGTTACTCAATCACGCCCCAACGGCTGAACGGATCTGGCTGAAATTTGGACAGAGATAGATTTTAGTCTGGAATAGCACATAGGCTACTTTTTATCCCGGAAAATTAAGGAGTTCCCGCGGGAACCAACAAACCTCGAGCCACGCAGACGAAGTCGCGGGCATTAGCTAGTATATTTAAAAAAAGTTAAATAATAGTCCTGGAACAGCGCTCATCACAGTACCAAAGATCAGTAAGGTATAAAATAATAAAATTATTAATAAATTAATTATTATTAAAATTATTATTAATTAAATTAAATTAAAATTAAAAAAAAATATTATGGTATTAAATAAAATAAAATATAAGTTCGCGTCGTACAGAAATATAGCTTGGCTTCACGCTTATGTCAGTAGGTATCGGACAGCCACTCCGAAATGCATGGAACGCATGCATGAGCATTTCGATTCCGAATAAAATCCCTATCTCTTTATATGCATTCCGTCACCTATACAGGACATAGTGCAAGAGATGATTTAGAATTTATTGAGAACAGAACTGCGATTATGTAAGAATTGCCCATCAAATCGTCAAAGTTCGGCGTCAATGTAAAATAAACCAAAATGGCATTGAATTAGAGCTCAATTTGGTGTATCCATTCTCATACGTTTAGGTATGTACGATACCTTAAACGGATGAGAATGGATACACGAAATTGAGCTCTAATTCAACGCTGTTATTATTTGTTTTACTTCGACGATTTGATTGGTAACTTTTAGACAGTCGGGGGGCAGATTTACATACGGAAATTGATAGGGTTTGTCTGGTGGGAGGCTTCGGCCGTGGCTAGTTACCAGTAATTTTTATTGCTTGTGGAAATTTTGATTTAAGTTTCTTATGACTGTTTTGGTTAAACTCTTTACCCCTTGAATTATACGATGAATACTCTAATATGAGACATACATATTTGAGAGTTGTCCACAACTTTCTTATAGGATATACCATGGAGTTTGACAAAGTTAAATTTGGCGTGGTGGAATATGTCCTAAATCTTTGTCATCCTAAGAGGAGATTCATGCTCAGTCGTTGGCCGGCGTTGAGTTGAGATTATGAATTTGGTTTAAACTTAAATATATAATGATAGCTTTATTAAACTAAGTTTGAATAAAATCGTGCGATTCTAGGGTAAATCTTTTTGTTTGTAATATCTAATCCGTTTGAAAAACTAACTCACTAGCTCTCAGAGTAAAACGAAAAAGATAGAAGCATACTTGTTGCGAGCGTGATCGTTATTGTGCTCAGCCATCTGAGGGAACAAGTTGTGAGCTTGTCGGGTGCCGCTGACGTGTTGGGACGCTTCGTAGCGATTTGCTACGAGCAATGTAGCCGTACAATACCTTTCAGTACTTCTTTTTTCCTGGTACTTTTTATGCGGCGTTTTACCCACTAGATGATTCCCGCGAGAGTCATTAATTTTTCGGGATAAAAAGCCTTATATAGCCTATGTACTTCCTCGGGATACAACCTACCTCTGTACAAAATTTTATCAAAATTGGTTGAATGGATGAGCCGTGAAAGCGTAGCAGACAGACAGATTTTCGCATTTATAATATTAGTATGGTTATTTGAAATGCAAAATGCGTTAATTCGTACTTCAATTTTGATGCAACGGAGCAACAAATCGACGTAAATTTTTGCTTGGATATAACTTAAAACTTGAACAGAAACGCGACTTTTTATGTTTTTTATTATTGAAAACTTCAATCCACGAAGGCGATGTCGCGGGCATAATCTATTAGCAGAATTAATTCAGCATATTGACTGCATAATATTAATTATAAACACCTCTTCTAAATATTTTTTGCACAGTAAATTTAAATCACGATACTTAAAGCAGACAAAATTTGTCCTCAACTGATTATCCTATTTTACAATAATTAATTTCATAGATTTTCTATCCGCTTGAGAGAGACAGAAGACAGGAGACAGGAGACCCTTGGGCCGTGGAGTCTTAGTGCCAAAAATTTTTTGTGAAATATTTCACCGCGGTTAATTGCCTCATCTGGTGACAGAAGGGCTGGCTCATTTTTTGCGCAAAGGATCAGCCTGGCTGATAATGCAGCCAGCATTCTTGCCACCATTCCACGTGGGCATGATTTATATTATAGTAATTAGGTTAGGCTAGCTAGCATTAAGTTCTATTGTATTATGTCCGCTTAGATCTGACATGGGTGATCAGCTTTATAGATCGAAAATATGTTACCATACAGCATGTAGCGTGATCGTTATTGTACTCAGCCATCTGAGGGAACAAGTCGGGAGCTTGTCGGGTGCCGCTGACGTGTTGGGCTTGGGACGCAACGTAGCCATTTGCTACGAGCAATGTAGACGTATAATACCTCTCACAACTTCTTTGTTCCTGGTACTTTTGTTGCGGGCTGCATTTACCAATTATATGTGCAAAAGTGTGTTTGTTTGTTCTGTTTCCTAAGTTTTCAACGCTTCAAAATGAACACCTATGTTTGTACTAAAATTCTACATCAAAGACTATTTTCCATGTTCTGTTTGATACGTTTTTTCAAAATGAACACCTATGTTTGTACTAAAATTCTACATCGAAGACTTCCACCCATTTTGAAGCTTGGTACGGAGGTAGCTTCAATCCCGCAGGTCGGCAAAGACTACTTTTTATCCAGGAAAATATAACTGAACAAATATAGGGGAGTGGGGTAATACATGATATACTAATATTATATTACTTTACTGTAGCATTAAATTTATGCATGTCTTTCTGCTTGCTATGTTTGGTATGGTCCGACAAAATACCCCTACAGGTTGCCTGGAAGAGATCACTCGCAATAATAAGGTCGCCTTTACACTTACCTATGTTCAACCGATTCAAACGAGGACAAGGGGGAGGGCGGTATAATAAATTCCATTCCAACTATATTACTTTACTATTTATACTCTACTTCACTTTGTGGTGTTAAATAAACCAAAAGTGAAAGCTGCGGAGAAGCATTTCACTTCCAATTAAAAAATCAAGACAAACTGCTTGGCTGGCTCCGTGCCGCTAGTTAAGTTATGACGACAAAACGAGACATGGTTCAGCGCTGCCGAGAGCGACACTAGTATAATTAGAGTTTGGGGTGACCACACTGACGGTCAAGAAAGGAAAGCACCTTATTTTATTTTAAAGGCTAGCATTTTGCTGCTAGCAAGTAAGGATGCAGCTTAAATTAGAGTGGGCTTGTCTAGAAGGTGACTATTTACTCTTTATTTGAGTTTTATTTGTAATCTCCCATCTGTCACGTCACCGTCGCTCACAAGAAGATTTAGTCCCAAAAACGTTATCCGGTGACAGCCTCGCTGGTATATGTAGTGTACGTGACGTCACAGCAAATGGAATAAATACCAACGACCTCAATTTACATAGACGGGCCCTATCAAACAAAGAATGTGGACCTATTTTACGTCATCTAGTCTGAAAAGCGGGACAACGCTATGGCGTCGACAAGGACAGGGCTATACAGGTTAGGAGCGTGCTCTAAACGTTGGACGCCCAATTTTTTTCTATGAATCCCATCTAGTACCTACATAAATATCGATGATAAATACTTACACCTGAACTACAAAAACAGTAATAACAAATCTATATTTCACTATATCGAAATAAAAGCTTAACAAGTCACATCACAAGCCAGGGAGGTCGTCAAATATAGAGCCGCATCGCCAATCAGTTCAGCGTTCTGATACGGTGCCACGATTAAACGATACGTCTTTTTGGTTAGCTCGTTTCCATCATAGACTGCATCATCACATTACTAGGTTAGATCGCAATGAAGAACTTAAAAGTCAGATAACAAGTCATAATTAAAATAATTAAAAAACACGACTGCCCTGCCAAAAAACGAACTAAAAAGTTAAAAATTTAATTGAATCTAGTAAAAATAGAAACTTATTCACTTTTTATTAAATGATATTTTTGTGTGAACCACTGGATATTGAACTATGGTGTTATATATTTTTGGAATCTACTCATCATTTTCTAGATGATGACTATAATATAGTTAATCTTATTTTCGAAAAAAAAAACAACTTTAGTCCTTAATGAGGGACCATGGTCACCCCATCAATTTTTAAAAAAAATTTAGTAGCTTATGTCACCCGGAATAAGCTAGGGATATATAGGCGTATAGAAGTTGTGGTGGGATATACAAACGCACATACATACATACATACATACATGAACCCTGAAAACAATATACTCCTTTTTTCAGGCAGTCGTATAAAAAATAAGACTGTCCGAGCAAACGTGTGGTAGATGCAAGGAACGAGCATTCGGAGCGGCTTAAGGCTGAGTTAGGGGCCCTTTGTTCGCGCTGCATTGTGCACTGAGAGCCTTCCAAGTCGACGTGAACTAGCATTAGAGGTCACTTAGTGCCTATATCTTGAGATATATCCTTACTAACTCTACTATGTGTCGTCTGATTCGCTTCTGTGATATCGGCTGTTCGATTGCAAAAGTAGTTTCCAAATTACCAACGCTGTTACATTATTGTTGACTTTCGTGTTTTAGAATTTTAGGTACGTCAAGATACGTGACATCATTTTGAGTAATCTTGCATAAGTATTGCAATCTGTTATGTTTTCACAGGCTATCTCACATCTTTTAACTTTCGTCGCAAGGTAGCTTGCAGACCAACATGGCCATTATTATCCCGGCAAATCATGGAATTCCTTTGGGACTTTTAAATCTTAATCGCGGAATCGGGTTACGTGGACGAAATTGCCGGCAAATTATAAAATTAAATGAATAAAAATGGCTCCTACTTTGGTCATTCTTATGAAAACAAACGTAAAAGTCAAAAGAACTTTGTTTAAATAAACTTTTACTTTTGGATCGTCCAGTACACCAACTCGAACACCAACTTTCGTTTGACCGGTGTTTTTGGCAATTGGTGCAGCTAAGCAGCACAGCGTAAACACTGTACCTATTTTCATACAGTGGATCGATGCCCATACAAATGACAGACCCAGCTATACCATAGTATACTGTCCTTCGTAGTTTGTATACACTTCCAATCTGCATGATTTAAAAGCTTGAGTTTTGAGTTTTATTAGACTGTCAGAATTATGTATTGAAAATTATGCTAGCTCCAAGCTCCAGATACACCCTTGCCATCCCACAGCGTTAACCCTATTGCACATTATAAGAAAATTTCTTGTGTCTTATAAGAAATTCAGTCGCAATGGTTGTTGTACGAGACCATACATATTAGAAGATATTTTTTCTTGTGTCTTAACAGACACGCCCATACAAAATGTAAGATATAACTTATAAGACACAGAATTTTTATACGACGGCCTGAAAAAAGGAGTATATTGTTTTCAGGGTTCATGTATTTATGTATGTGAGTTTGTATATTCCACCATAACTTCTATACGCCTGAACTGATTTTGATAAATAAGGTATTGTTAGAATCCCCAGTTTATTCCGGGTGACATAGGCTAGTAAAATTTTTAAAAAAAATTATAGGGTGACCATGGTACCGCATTAAAGACTAAATTAGAAAAAAAATCGAAAATAAGATTAACTGTGTTTTTGGAATCTAATCATCATCTAGAAAATGATGAGTAGATTCCAAAAATGTAATATAACACTATAGTTCAATATCCAGTGATTCACGAAAAAATAACATTTAATAAAAATGTGAATAAGATTCTAATTTAATTAGATTAATTTAGATTTTTAACTTTTTAGTTTATTTTTTGGCAGGACAGTCGTGTTTTTTAATTTTTATTAATTCTGACTTGTTCTTATAATGCTCAATGGGGCTTATTTTGACTGGACGCCTCCATCGAACGACAGGCAGGAAAGAACGTAACTCCTTTGACTGTGGCAGCGGTGGGGCAGTAGTTACCACAGAAGTTTAAGCATAAATAGGATAATTCCCGCGAGTGGAGTTTCTTGCTGGTTCTTCTCGGTAGGAATGTCATTCCGAATCATTGGTAGATTCACTTGACGATTCAAAAGTACTTGTAAAAAATTTATTTGAATAAAAAAAACATTTGAATTTGAATTTGACTTTGGAACGAATGGTAGTTAGACTACGTGTAAGTGTTATTAGCCAGAGTATGCTAGTGTTAAAGTTAACAAGTACGAGATGTTACATCTCGCTAACAATATAATTCGAGTATTGAAACACTATAACGAAAAGTTGACGACCTTCGCGGCGCAATGTGTAGCGCTGTTGTCTTAACGTGCGGAGGTCCCGGGTTCGATCCCTGGCAGGGTCAATATGGGAATTTATAATTTCAGAATTTTCCCTGGTCTAGCCTGGTGGGAGGCTTTGACAGTGGCTAGTTACCACCCTACCGGCAAAGACGTGCCGCCAAGCGATTTAGCGTTCCGGTACGATGCCGTGTAGAAACCGAATGTTAGCCCGCTACCATCTTAGACTGCATCATCACTTACCATCAGGTGAGTTCGCAGTCAAGGGCTAACATGTAGTGGGTAAAAAAAAAAGAAAGTAAAATGGACCTTTGACTCTCTTGACTGAAAGCTCAAGTTCGTAGATACACACGTTTTTTTTGCATTTTATAATAACAAACTTACTGTCAAGGATTAATATAAAACTCAAGGCAATAATTTTCTTGCTTACGTTTAAGTATTCTTTATTAAAGTCCCAAGATATTGTGCAAACAAAAGCTATAACATTAGCATAAAACGAAGCATTTAGTAGTTTCGTAGCTATTCTATGTTTCAATTAGTATCCTTGCATATTGCATTCTGCATACTTGCCGCATTCTGAAGAATGAACAGGGTATAATACTGTATCTAATTGAAGTATAAACTCAAACTCAAGCTCATATTTTTTTAAATCAAATAAACTTTAAAGAGTGCTTTTGAATCGTCATTGGTTCGGAATGCCATTCCTTATTATAGTTATAACAGGAAAGTAGGTAGAACAGTTTATAAGGGAAAATAAAATTGTTGTTTTTACTATCTTCCACGCAATTTTTCCATATTTTCTCATCATATAAACCTTCCCTGGACTACGACAAACATTTGAAAACCAAAATCAGCTAAATCGGCCCAGCCGTTCTCGACTTTTAGCGAGACAAATTTTTATATATATAATAATATAAGATAGATTGCAAATATACAATGCAAGTTAATAAGAAAATCAAAATATTTATAGCTGTACCAAAAATACGCAAAACACCTAAAATCCTAAAGAACAATGAACAAAGCCGTTGAGGAAAAGAAAAATAAAGGTAGACAGAAATAGCAGCATTAATTCCTAAACTTTTCAATTTCTGGTTTTCCAGCTGACAATACAGTGGAATCGATTCCATAACTTTTCCATTTCTGTTTTCCAATAGAAAAGCAAAATAGGCGACGCTGCAGTGAATTTACATGGAAATTTGCCTGCTCTTGGTATTTGTTCCAAACAAAATGCAAACAAAATGGTATGAAAACAGTAAGTACCGTAACAGACTTTATGCTTCTTTGATATTTCACTTAATATCTTTGATATCATTTTCATATTCAATATTATTTCATTTTACACAAGCTAGTGCCGGAGACTTCGTCCGCGTGGATAAAGTTTTTAGATTAAGGTTTTGCTGGCTCTTCTTACTGACGTTACATGGACACCTGGTTGTTCTACATCCATACTAATATTATAAATGCGAAAGTCAGTTTGTTTATTGGTTTGTCCTTCAATCACGCTTCAACGGCGCAACGGATCTACGTAGTTTTTTGCATGGGTATATTTGAGGACCTGGAGAGTGACATAGGCTACTTTTTATCCCGGAAAAACTAAAAGTTCCTGTGGGATAGTATGCTCTTTTTCTCGTATTTGTTCTTCAATCACGCTTCAACGGCGCAACGGATCGACGTGATTTTTTGCATGGGTATATTTGAGGACCTGGAGAGTGACATAGGCTAGTTTTTATCCCGGAAAAACTAACAGTTCCTGTGGGATAGTATGCTCTTTTTCTCGTATTTGTCTTTCAATTATACGGTAACTGAGTTAAATATAGTAAGCTACCTTTTTGTTCTGGGAAAATTAACGGTTCCTGTAATCTGTTAGGTTTATATACTAACAACTAACACTACCTATTTATTTATGTCGAACCCTAACCTAATCTACAAGAAAGAGAATTTTACGCATTATTTTCCGGTAGATTGTAATCTGTTAGGTATATTAACCCGACAAAACCTAAGTGCCCTACCTGGCACTACCTGGTTATTTATGTCGAACCCTAACCTAACCTACATGAAACAGACAAGAAAATGTAAATACATTGAATATTTCAAAGATTGACACTCGGAACATTGAACTGTTCACAATCTGTCGACAGTTTACAATTTCGCTAGTTAGATTACAAAACAATCTAACGGTTTTTGTAATCTTACGGTGACATATCCATTCTCATACGTTTAGGGTATCGAACATACCTAAATGTATGAGAACCTCTGGTCTCTAGTATGTTTTCGACCTGACTGAGTTAACCTGGCTAAGGTAGGTATTCGTTAAGTTAATATAGCTGTAATTCGTTAAGTTAATAAAGCAATTATTCTCACTTCACAGGTGTGGGTACGTGTTAATACGCAAGATTAACGGAATCCTCAGGGAGTAACGGCGTTAAGTCCGCACTTACCCGTAAACTTTAATAATAGAACCGTACGGTACAAACCTTGTACTTAATATTTGAAGATATTTTTTGATCCTTGGTAGGACTTGAATTAAGGTATATTTTATTTTACTCTATTTTGAAAAACACACAGTAACATAAAATGCAATAGGTAAAACAAATATAGCATTACACTTAAACCATAACTGTTTTCAAGGTTTTTTAGGAAATGTTGTCTAAAAAATTTCCAAATGAAAAGGAAAGACGAATTTTTCTAGGCGAAAACAAAATTTATTATTATACTTACTTTAAATTATAATAGAGAAAAAGAAAAACGTACTAAAACATATTGATTAAAAAAGAAAAAATGAATAAATTATGAGCTAGTTGGTTTTTGGCAAACTTTAATTCTCACATTATACTTAAGGAGTGAAAGATGAGAAATGTCCTTAATATACTTTAAAAATGTCTTTAATATGAGCCAGAACAATTAATTTATATTATTATTATATATATCTTTTCTTCTTACTTTTAAATGTCTAAGTTTGCATGTTCAAATGTTTCCTTTACGCGACAATGACTGATGAAAGTGACTGGAAATAGCTTATAAACTGAATAAATACATAGTTAATTTGAATAACCGAATAAACAGCTTGTAATGTTATCAAAAATATAAATATTGTTCCCTTTTACCAATCCTTCTTTTCTACTTTACTTTCATCTCTTTAAACATAGTTTGGTATGTTATGTCTGTCTAATAAATTGATAAAATAAACTTAATTAAACTCTGGTTCGTTCGTTAATCGTAGATTTAATCCGCTAAGCCGATACAAGGCTCGGTAAAGCTACATACAGACGTGCCAACTTCCACCAAGTTGGCTGCCAACGAGTTCCAGGGTACTTAATGTAAAATAGTTACAAAGTATATTTTGTGGCGAGACGTTTAATACCTCTTCTCCTCATATAAGCTACGTCTAGGTATAGGTTGGACCTAGCTTCGCTTTCGCTATTTTCAATATGAAAATTTTTCATTGATCGATCTGATACCCAATTGTCTAAGCCAATCGTATTCATTTGACAGTTCATAACGTATAACTCGAGCTTTTTAGGGAGTACATAAATGCGTTTTGACGTGCAAGCATCTATGACGTCCTTAAACAGGTCGAATTATACGTTTGACAGACTATTACGATTACGATTTCCTTACGTAATCGGGGGGCAGATTTAGTTTAGGATCTGGAGGGTGATATAGTACAAGTCTACTTTTTATCGCGAAAAATCCAAGAGACCCTTCATTATTTTTAAAATTGAAATCTTTAGTTTTGAATTGAATTCTCATAATAGATCTAGGCTGAGAGCAAGAGAGAGAGAGAGAGAGGGAGAGAGAGAGAGAAGGAGAGAGAGAGTGGGAGAGAGAGGGAAAGAGAGAGGGGGAGAGAGAGATAGAGAGAGAAAGAGGGAGGAGAGTGAAGAGAGAGATAAAGAGAGTGATGCAAAAGTTTGGCTGGCCAGCCGAGAAGTTGGAATGGGCGGCCAGAAGTTGGAGTGTCTGTACTCTGTACATGGATTGTAGCTTACATCTTACAATGAACGTGCAAATAAAATAGCTTTGACTCAGGCTTAAGATGCTCAGTACGCTCGTTTGCACTTAAAGTAGGAATACTATAGCTTTGGTGTTAAAATAACATCTTACTAAATATATTACTAATATCTTACTAATATTATAAATGCGAAAGTTTGGATGGATGTATGAATGTCTGGATGTCTGGATGTATGGATGTTTGTTACTCAATCACGCCCCAACGGCTGAACGGATCTGGCTGAAATTTGGCACAGAGATAGATTATAGTCTGGAATAGCACTTTTTAGTTCCCGTGGGAACCAAAAAACCTCGATCCACGCAGACGAAGTCGCGGGCATTAGCTAGTAATTCATAATGAAGTCTGGACCAAATGACTAAGGTGGAGCGCGCTTGTCTAGAAGATGCCTATTCACTCTTGATTTGAAGTAAACAAAACAATCCGAGGAACTATACCTTTCTAACCTTTCTTTTAAAGCTGTGAATAATATGATTATGTTTTTTTTTTGAAAAATGCAAAAAATATGTATTGCTTTATCTCTTGACTTTTAGTATCGTAATTTAGTACCTGGGTGATCAAGCTGTGCTCGGTATTTTTTTGGTAAATCGTGTTTTTTTGGAAATTATATTCAAATAAAAATTACATACTGAAGAAATATGAATAATATATATCGATCTTACCGACATAATATAAAAAAATATGAACTGGATAATTTAAAAAAAAATCACGAGTGCAATTGGGCTCCCAATAAATAGTTTTTCTCACAAAAGAAGGAACTTGAAAAAAAAGGGAAAAATAAATTATTCGGATTGTTTACATCTGGACTCGAACTTTCTTCTAGAACTAGAAGACGACGGCGAAATTTGCCTTCGTATTCTAATGATATTGTAGCAGTTTTCACTGAAAATACGGATAAAACGATAATATAATATATGTTATTATATAATCTGAATCAGATTAGATAATATATATAAGAATTGCTCGTTTAAAGGTATTAGATTAGGTATTGTAATAAGCATATTCTTTTTTTCGTGATCCTATATAAACCAGGCGCGTAGGTACACGATCTATAAACTAAATTGTCAGCACCTACAGTGGTGTCCCTTTCCGTAAGAAAAACCCAATACTTGTTATGGCCCGACCCGGGACCTCTTTAGCCGCAGTCAAATATGCTAACTACTAGACCAACGTGGCAGTTAAATCCATACTAACATTATTATATTTGCGAAAGTGTGTCTGTCTATCTGCTACGCTTTCAAGGCCCATATATTCAACTGATTTGGATGAAATTTAGTGTAGAGCTAGATTTCATCCCGGGGAAGGACATAGGCTTCTTTTCATCCCGGGAAATTAAACAGTTCCCGCGAGAATAAAAATACGTTAACCCACGCGGACGAAGTCGCGGGCATCATCTAGTTTTATATAATATGTTTTTATTATTAGTATGAGATAAATTATTATACCCAAGCAACTGTCGCACTGCATTTAATATCGCAGTATATCCAAGTCAGTGAAAAATCGCCAAGCTTCGAGCCTGTTTCCACGCACGAGAAAATACAGAACCGCATACACGCTATTCGTTGCAGTCCTTTTATATCTTTTATTCCTTTACATTTCTATTCTCCGTTAAACGAGAATAAATAAAATTAAATTCCTTTTTTCTCTATATGTGTGAAGCACATCCGACCGTAGCCTCAACATTTTCATAAGTACTCTTATTCCGGGTGACTTATGCTAGTAAAATTTAAAATAAATGATGGTGTGACCATGGTCCCGCATTAAAGACTAAATTTGAAATAAAAATATCGAAGATATTATTAACTATCTAATTATTTTGATGAAGTTTGGTACAGGGATAGTTTGTATCCCGGGGAAGGTTGTTTCTGCGGCTATGTCCTTTTAAACCATTGGTTGCCTGGAAGAGATCGCTGTGAAGCATTAAGGCCGCCAAATTGTATCCTTCCTTTCGAGGTCCCGCGGGAATCGAAAAACTTAGTCCATGCAGTCGCGGAAATCATCTAGATCTTTAAAGTTGTGAGCCTAAAATTGTCTGTTTAATGTCTGTTTAAACTTTTCTTACATATAAGTTATGGGCAATATTAGAAATAATTTTATTTTTAAAAACGCAACAAAAATCTCTATGTTAAAATACCGAGCGACAATTAGCTTCTATAAATCTTTATTTGTTAATGCGGCATAGGTACCGACGATACAGGATTACCTAGTGTGGGTACCATTGGACATAAGGAAAAATTGTCATAAGTTGCTTTTGAAAAATAAACATTTTCATTTTCAAAAAAAAAATGTCCACTTGTTTGTGTCAACTCAGGAATAAACTTATCAAAAAGTGGCAGCATCACAAAATTAAACTAAATGGGTTTAAGCAGTGTGCAGGTGGACCTAAATGTTTTATTTCCAAATTAAGCACAATTCAATCCAGTCTTAATCTCTCTCTCTGCGTCGTATTCCTTATTATTGAGAGTCGCAACCCCGTTCCATTAATTAAATAATGGAAGGAGTTTTCTTATGATAATAATGCGGTGGGTTCCCACGTCCTTCCGGCTCGACTAAGAGTATTTAAACTCTTAGGGTTATGTAACGATTATTATCAGATTTCAGACGGCTTAACATGCTCTCCGAAGCACGGAGGAAACAAAAGGCCGAATTTGAACCTCCAAATTCGGTCACCCATCCAGTTATCGATGGTTCAACGTTGCTTAATAATCGCAATCGACAGATAAGGACCACCACTAGGACACTCGACAAGTCTCAGTAAGTATATCGAAATCAGAGAAAATTCGACGAGCTCTCAGCTTGTTCCAACGCTCGGGAGAACACAAAACCGCCGAATGCATTCACTACATGCTATTCGCGGGATTCCTTTTACATCTTTTATTCATTTTCATTTCTTTTCCCGGTTAAAGGAAAAGGAATAAAATCGAATGCATTTTGTTCTGAAACGAGCTGATACAGATGTATTTCGGAGATCGGGTGTTGCATGAATTTTAAAACGGTTCGCGAAAGAAGTTTGAAAGTACTTGTTCATGATAGTGATTTAATTCCTTTGGGGCCTATTGTTTTTGATTTTCATCATTTTCTTTTGGCTTTTGGTATTCAGTAGCGCAAGTTGATCATTGATTACTTTGTTGAAAGTATGTAGCATTGAGTTTATATCTAACTCATTTTCTTTTTCGTTGTTTCCTCATGACTGGGGTCGTGATTCTATAATATCCTGCAAATTATGGAACTTCTTCTGTGTTCCCTCATGATTATAATATGGGGCTCTTCAAAGTTCGGATAAACCAATATCTCAAAAGCCAGCAACGCATTGGCGGTTCTTCTAGTGCTACAAATGTTCATGGGCGGCGGTAATCACTTACCACCAGGTGACCCGCCTGCTCATTTGCTCGCTATATATATGAAAAATATTTTTTTCTCCTATATATTAAAAATATATAGAGGGAAATTTTAGAAAATTTTAGATTTAGGTAGGTACAAGTACTAAAATTCAAATAAATTATTTTTTAGTGATTATTAAATAGAGGATCTCCCAGAAGTCGGAATATCAATGTCCCCTGATAGTTTTATGTTGAAAAACTATGTTGAACAATCGATTAAAGTAAAAAAGTGCGTCGAACTTTAATAACGTCACATTTCAGAATTCTTCATCACGTTAACTTTAGGGCAATACAGTTGCTCGACTTTACGCAATTAGTGAGAAGACTAAAAAGGACAAAACCCTTTGAGTTAGTGCTTAATGACTAGTGATAGTGTAGTGAAGTGAGCAAAAGAACACACGAACAAGTGTCTATTTGCAACAAGAAAGACTAAGATACGTCATTAGACAATTTCTTAGTACATAAGTTAATTATAAGCTTAGGTTAAAGAAAAACTACTTATTAGTCAAATAGTTTGGCTAGATTGTAATTATATTGAGCACCCTTCATTGGTTCTCAATAATAGAAAAAAAAACATTTCAGAACATCATAAAAATCCCAGTTAGGGACGCGTTTTGACGTTTAAAAAAGTTCCTGTTATGACTATTTGTCAAATACCCAGAGAAAATTACACGCGAGTTCGAATTATTCCGTGTGATTAACCCATAAACTATTCCGACATTCCTCTATTTCAGCAGATTCCGTAGTTTTAGAGAGGGACACCACTATCCCACCCAATTCCTAGTTCCCAGTTTGCAGAGATCAGTATGTTTCCAGTATTTCAGTATTGTCCCGGCATTCGACGCGTGAGCACGTAAATCTTGAATTCGGGACAGGCCATTTCACGCTTCCGAATATTTGAAGTGCGGCGACGTGATTTATTTGTGTGGTGGAAATGAAAGTTGATTTTAGAAGAAGCTGCCAAGAAATTCATCGCACGGGCATTTGATATTTTCTTGGTCAACGTTCTTGAACAATTTATCATTGAGAGTGTTTGTTAACGTCTCCAAAAATGAACCACCAAGGTTTACGGCACGTGTGATGCTGAAGGCCAGAATGGTGACAAATTTGTGGTTTTAGTTGAAAAACTATTTATTCTCAAGTGATTTACCTTCGCCGTTAAGAACTATAGACATTTAATAAGAGTGCACTGCACAGGATACGGTTTAGGCCGCGCTGGAAGCATCCAGAGGCTTCGAGCATCTTCAGATTGTTAGTCTACCTAACACATTTTAATACAGAAGTTAGTAGATTTAAGTTACTCCTGATCAAATGCTTTAGAAAGGTCAAAGAAAACTATTTGGAGTTATGTCGATTCAGGAAAAAATTATCGATTTTGAAATAATTCATATTATTTCAAAATTGTGGTTACTTAAAATATACATTTTTTATAGTCTACGTACTGTTTAGGCTACTGTCTACTACCACTTGTTTTGCTCCATTGGTTTGCTCTCCGTATGCGCTTGCGCATTGCAAAAAATACTATGAACGAGCCGTAGTTCATTAGCTTACATTACGAATACTTCATTTACATTTACATAGATTTGAAGACCTCCCTGGCGCAGTGTTGAGCGCTGTTGTCTAACGGGTCCCGGGTTCGATTCCCGGCACGGTCATTTTGGGAATTTATAATTTCTGAATATTAAGTAAAACGCTAAATCGCTTGGCGGCACGTCTTTGCCGGTAGGATGGTAACTAGCCACGGTCGAAGCCTCCCACCAGGCCAGACCAGGGAAAATTCAGAGATTATAAATTCCCAAATTGACCCTGCCGGGGATTGAACCCGGGAACTCCGCGAGTTAAGACAACAGCACTACACACTGCGCCACGGAGGTCGTCAACGTTGAATAGATGTGTAGCAGTAAGACTTAGGCTGGGTTGCATCAATACTTTTTGACGGACATGTAACCTTTAAATATGGCGCTAACGAACTTAAGTCAAATAAGGCGTTGATTCACCATTTTTATAGTAGTATAATAATAAGTAGGTAACTAGCAAATTAACAGACGTTAAAGTTCTTACGTGTGTTAAATTTAAACGAACGTATGTTACGATAACCAACGGTTTGAAACAACCGGCCCTATAAGTTTTCCTTGAATCGCGTCAAACGTGCTTCTCGCAAAGATAAGCAAAGTCTACCGCTGGCAGTGTGCCAGGCGTGCCGGCGTCTAGACGATATCCACCAGACAACTCGTCATTTTATACACTAATTAAACATTGAACTCTTTATATTGTGCCACATTTATTATTTCATTATAATGAATAGAATTATTGCTTTTACCGGCCATAATTTTCCTTAATTTTTTCTAGAATTTAATTAACAAATTATGATTCAGTTCAAATTGTCCATGTCGAGCTACTCTTGGGCCAAATGCCAGAGTGAAATGAAAGATGAAGATATGGTTTTTAATTTAATGATAATATTAACCTTATAATGTCGTAAGAATCCACCAGACAACTCGTCATTTTATACACTAATTAAACGTTGAGCTCTATATATTGTGCCACATTTATTATTTCATTATAATGAATAGAATTATTGCTTTTACCGGCCATAATTTTCGTTAATGTTTTTCTAGAATTTAATTAACAAATTGTCATTTTGTTCAAATTGTCCATGTCGAACTACTCTTGAGCCAAATGCCAGAGTGAAATGAAAGATGAAGATATGGTTTTTAATTTAATGACAATATTAACCTAATAATGTCGTAAGAATCCACCAGACAACTCGTCATTTTATACACTAATTAAACCTTGAACTCTTTATATTGTGCCACATTTATTATTTCATTATAATGAATAGAATTATTGCTTTTACCGGCCATAATTTTCCTTAATTTTTTCTAGAATTTAATTAACAAATTATGATTCAGTTCAAATGGTCCATGTCGAGCTACTCTTGGGCCAAATGCCAGAGTGAAATGAAATAGAGAAGTAGATATGGTTTTTAATTTAATGATAATATTAACCTAATAATATCGTAAGAATCCACCAGACAACTTGTCATTTTATATACTAATTAAACGTTGAACTCTTTATATTGTGGCACATTTATTATTTCATTATAATGAAAAGAATTATTGCTTTTACCGGCCATAATTTTCGTTAATTTTTTCTAGAATTTAATTAACAAATTACGATTCAGTTCAAATTGTCCATTTCGAGCTACTCTTGAGCCAAATGCCAGAGTGAAATGAAATAGAGAAGAAGATATGGTTTTTTATTTAATGATAATATTAACATAATAATGTTGTAAGAAGAAACAAAAATTTATTTCTAATGTTCGCTCTATTTTACTAAATAAAAGGTTTAATAATAATAATGATAATAATGATAATAAATTATTATAATCAGCTTTAGTAAAAACTATAGTTTGTATTCCTTGTTTGGCACTAGATCCAGTTAGCTCGCTCGCTCATCATTGTTAATTTATATTTATTTAGTATCATTTATTCCTTTATTTCGTGTATCTGTGGCTCATAGCGTTTAACATTATGTTGCAAGCTGTGGCAACCTCTAAGTGGTTTTACAATAGTTATATATAATACTTGTATATTACTCTATTATCTAGCTATATTTTTCCTGTTAAGGTTATGTTGCTAATCTGTTATATGTCCTAAAATAAAAAAAGCTCCTCATATCTCACTTATAAGTATTAACACCGCAGCACTAGTCTGTAGTTATGGAGTCTAAATATACGTCAATTTAGCGTGGGACATAATCTGGGCCACCACGTACAGCGGCCTCGAGCTATATCACAGAAACTCGGTTTAAATCGGAAAATATGAAGACAAATCAAATTTCAGCGCGATCCATCCAGTGGTTTAAGCTGTGCGTTAATAGATCAGTCAGTCCGTTAGTCAGTCACCTTTCCCCTTTATTAGATTATTTAAATTAAATATTCTAGCACTTTAATAAAGATTTATACCTACATTTTTTTTTCAGATACGAGAGCAGAAATAGAAGTGTTTAGTTTTATCAAATGATATTTTGAAAACCTAAAAACATAAAACTTACCTACTGCTACAAAATAAGACAATTAGTTTAAAGTGCAGTGATGTGAAAGTAACCATAAGTGGGAGCAACGAGCACAGATGTGGTCACTGAGGATGAGTAGACAACAACTGGCAGGCAATGACATCAACGGCAGTACTCCTGATGCATTTGGCACTTAGTAAGTAGTACATAGTTATAACAGACAAAAGCTAAAAAAAAAACGGGCAAGTGCGAGTCTGACTCGCGCACCGAGGGTTCCGTACAAACCGGTGGTAAGTTTAAAATTATTTTTATTATATGATGTATAACTAAAAATGTATGCTTTTCGCAATTTTTCCTTTATCTGTGCTTTAAGACGTTGCTTCATACCAAATTTCAATATTCTGAGTTCACGGGAAGTACCCTGTAGGTTTTGATTCCCTTGCGAGTGTCGAAAATTTGCAGCATAAACGGCTGTATCTTTTGATTGCGTTGGCTTAGAAGTTTGATTTTTTCACAGTTCCAAGGGACAGTAGACCTGAGTATTTGATATGAATTTCAGCTTGATACCTTCATGCGTTCCTGAGATTAAGGGTCTTGACAGACAGACGGACGGACAACAAAGTGATCCTATAAGGCTTCCGTATTTTCCTTTTGAGGTTCTAAAAATGGAGAATACTAACAGATTTAATGCCAGAATCTGATTATTATCTTAATGATAAACAATGAAATAGTTATTTTTGTTCTAGTTTGTTCTTCTGTTGGCGTGATATCAGAACAAACAGCTGATAATAGTACAAATCATAAAAACATGCGAAACTTAAAGGAAACTATACAAGGATTAGTTAAAGAAGATGTTTATGATAACAATCTAGGAATAAATTATGCTAGGAACCATGTATATAACGTGGTTAACAATAGGCTTTATGATGTAGACTATTCAAAATCAGAGAAAAGCGGTATCAGAGAAAGAGAGATTACTGTTGATAATGTTGAAAAATATGATGAAATACGTGGAGAAAATTATGATGACATTGTAGATGGACATATAGATATTCATAGTGATGATGTTGATAAATTAAGAAAAAAAGCTAGTTCTATAAAAGCTTTTAAAAAGAAGAAGAGAGTCAGAAGGGATGAAAAAGTTAGTAAATGTGATAGTTTTAGTTTTGAAGAGGGTAAAATGTTGTTATCACATCCTCATATTGGGGACAATGACAATGTTGACTACCCCAGCAGTACTCATTGTACAACGGTGATACGTGGTAAGTAATATTATAAATAATAATAATATTAGTTTTTTAGTAAACTTATAAAATACTTTTTAACTTCAGATCCATATGCAATCAGAACAATCATTATTTTCTTTAGATTTTGCAATAATTGTTGCATTAATAAATACCACTAGAAATTTCATAATAAGTCTATTGTAATAATTAATAATACAGTAATTATTTAAAAAAAAACTTTTCAGCTCCAGTAGGTAATGTAATCCAGCTGACATTCATTGACATGTTCCATATAGAAGAGCATCCGCAATGTAACAATGATTATTTAGAAGTAAGTGTTTTTATATTGTTTATGATATCTTTATATGTTTATTTTGTCTATAGAAATGATTAAAATTTAACATCAGCCAGTCATTATTAATAATAATTTAATTTTACTAGATTCGCGATGGTGACAGAGGATACTACAATCTCTTGGGGAAATTGTGCGGAGATAAATTCCCTCCCCAAATCACCACTACAGGCCCTTACGCTTGGTTGAAGTTTCATTCAGATGAAACCATAGAATATAAGGGCTTCAGGATCCAAATCAAATTCATACCAAAGGACACGAGCTGTAAGTTATTTTTAATCTTATTACACGACTGGTAGATACACTCGACAATTCAAAAACACTTGTAAAAAGTTTATTTGAATAAATAAAAAAAATATTTTTTATGAGACAGTCCATAAAAAGGAGTGTAATATTTTCAGGGTTCATGTGTGTATTTAAGTTTATTTATTCCACCATAAGTTCTAAATGCCTGAACAGATTTGAATGTAAGGGGTAGAATCCTAATATCCTCCTTATCCTGTATTGGAAATACTTAGTACTGGGACTGGAGTTAGGAAGTTTCGGTGTTTCAATCCCGTACTTCGGAGAGCACGTAATCATGTTCGTCCTGCGCCTTATCCCTCTGCGACCAATTTTATGTCCTATCGGGTAATGGCGTGCACGGGGTTCGAAGCCAGGGTAGGCGTTGGTTACGTAGCATCTACCTCTTTTGTGGTAGCGTATGATGAAAATAAAGCATTGGGCCTTTTACATGGTAAGCAGTGCTTTTATGCCTCCATACTGTGCACGCCACTGGCATCGTCTACGAGGGTAAGGGAATAGAGAGTGCACCTGTGTATGTGCACACACTTGTGCACTATATCTCCCGCGCAGAAGTGCTATACTCAGCTAAGATCGGCATTAAGACATTATTATTCTTTACCCCCCACAGCACATTCTCTACATCCCATGCTGCCTACTGCTGGGCACTGGCCTTCACTCATAGGAAAGAGGGAATTAGAGCTGAGAACCACCACGCTGCTCCAACGCGGGTTTGCGGGCTTTAACAACTTTAATGTTAGTAATAATTAGACCGACGGCATAACGTGCTCGACGAGGCACGGCGGTGAATCACCGCCAACTTCCAACTACAAGCTAGCACTGACAAATTCTTAAATGAAAACCCAATACCTAATCATTTGTATGCCCAGCCGGTAATCGTACCCAGGACCTCGTGATCCGCATTCAACCGCTAGACCAACGAGGCAGTATTATTCTTTACATTAGGATATTGTTATTATTTCATAATAAATTCATATATTTTTATTTTAGACAGCGTTCCAGAGACTTGCGTTACACATCTATCAGGGAAGTTCGGGAAGATTGATTCACATAAGTTGAATAAGGATTGTGAGGCTAGGACTGTGAATGCACCACGCGACTATCTCTGGAGCATCGAAGTGCCTGCAGGCCATAAAGTATATTACACAATCCATCAAACCATTACCAACCAGTACCAAATAGCGAATGCCCGCGACTTCGTCTGCGTGGTTTGAGGTTTCTTGGTTCCCGCGGGAACTCTTTAATTTTCCGGGATAAAAAGCCTATGTGCTATTCCAGACTATAATCTAACTCTGTGCCAAATTTCAGATCCGTTCAACCGTCGGGGCGTGATTGAGTAACAAACATCCACACCTCCATACATCCATACATCCATACATCCATACATCCATACATCCGTACATCCATACATCCATACATCCATACATCCATACATCCATACATCCATACATCCATACATCCATACATCCATACATCGATACATCCATACATCCATACATCCATACATCCATACATCCATCCAAACTTTCGCATTTATAATATTAGTAAGATTAGTAAGATATTTAACATTAAAGACATTTATGAAGTGAAAACTTCTTTAGGCGCGTTGAGCGCTTTTTGGTAGGGGGTAAAAATGTGGAGACGTGAGACCGACACCGTTCTTCTTAAGACAAAAGGTCTTAAGTATAAATAGTACATTCGTAATTAAACTTTAACACCTTGGTTTTAAGGTTTATATTAATAAGTGCTGTGGAACCGTGACCGACACCTCGCGTTGTTACGAAGACAAAAGGTCTTATATATAAATTTATTACATTCGTAATTAAACTTTAATGCCTGTGTGTGCTTTTTTTAAATTAGAAAACCAGAATTAAAAAAGAAATTCGTTTTCACTTCTATCGGTAGTCCCAATGACTGCCATTTGTTTTTTGAGTTGCAGATTTTTTTTGATAGCTTGGACCATATCACCTAATATAATTATTATTTACTCTGGCTTGATCACATGTAATTATATGATCATGAATAGTATATTGTGTGCTTAGGGGTGAAACAAGTCAATTTCAGACGGGTGAAGTTGTCTGCCTGAACGAATCGAGGGCTGGCATCACCCGAAATCTGAAATCGTGTTTCATCCCGTGGAACAAACACTATTTTTAAAGCATTAAAAGTGCGAGTTTTATAAAAAAAAATATTTCTTATTTATTATAGTTGCTAAGTTGTTGTTTACCAATATCATATCTGTCGGTTTAGTTGATGGGTAAAATGTCAATTAAAAAGGTTTGAAATAAACTAACGATACTCTGACAGGATTAAAAGGAGGGCTGCTACGTCATTCAATGGGTAGAAAACCATCACTTTCTGCCCTAGGGCCGCTATGACGTATTCCTCTGAAATTGACTAGTTTCAGGTGGCGACACTCGCATTTTTAATGCAGGTTATATGAAAAATAATATTAATTTATCAGTTATTGATGTAATTTTATACGATTTATTGACTAATTTTATCCACTTAGTTAATTTATTAATGATTTAGATTTAAAATTTTATAATTTCACTTTACAGCATGCAATATTTTATTTCTCGTAAGACAATTTGTGTCACTTATCAATTTTGACGACCTCCGTGGCGCAGTGTTGAGCGCTGTTGTCTTAACGTGCGGAGGTCCCGGATTCGATTCCTGGCAGGGTCAATTTGGGAATTTATAATTTCGGAATTTTCCCCGCTCTGGCCTGGTGGGAGGCTTCGGCTGTGGCTAGTTACCACCGTAGCAGCAAAGACGTGCTGCCAAGCGACTTAGCATTCCAGCACGATGCCGAGTATAAACTGAATAGGGGTATGGGTTTAATTTCTCTACCATGCCCCTAACAGGTTAGCTCGCTATCATCTTAGACTGCATCATCACTAACCATCAGGTGAGATCACAGTCAAGGGGTAAGTTATAGCGAATAAAAAAAAATATGTGAAAGGCTGGAGGCTGTATGTACAAGATAATTTAGTTTTTTTTTTTTTTTTTTTTAATTTTTTTTAATTTTTTTTTTATCCACTACAAGTTAGCCATTGACTGCGATCTATAAGACCACTCTGTACCCGCAATAAAATTGATTGATTGATTGAACTTTTCAGATATATCTTAACTTCACCACTTACTCGGTTGGAGAGCCCAACGAATGTGATCTAAATTTTATTCAAGTTTTCGGGAGTGTTTTGGAATATTTTGAAGAGTACGTATTTTTCCTGAGATTTTTGTTTAATTATCAAACAGAAAGACTTACATACACACATTTATAATATTAGCTGTCACGTTTTGTCTAACTTTACCTTTATACATTAATATTTAACTTCATAAAACGCATATGTATTTCCGATAATGATTTAAAATAACTGGCATACCTACCCCTAATAGGTTAAGTAGGTGAGATTCCAGTCAAGGGCATTTGGAATTTAAAAAAAACATAAACTAGGCGTCTAAACTTATAATAATAAGATAATCCATACTTCCATACTAATATTATAAATGCGAAAGTGTGTCTGTCTGTCTGCTATGCTTTCCCGGCCCATCTTTTCAACAGATTTTGATTTGATCTGTTGAAAGTTGAAGTTTGCATCCTGGGGAAGGGCATAGGCTACATTTTATCCCGGAAAATTTAAAGAAAATGAAAGAAGTTTATTTGACTACAAAACATTTGTATTTGCTTGTGTTGCTTCGTTGTGTTGTGTTGTTTACCGGCCGACGTAGTCCCGGGTCGGGCCATAATTAAGTATTGGATTTTTCTAACTAGAAATTCTCAGTACTAGCCCGGAGTTAGGAAGTTGGCGGTGTTTCACCCCCGTGCCTCGGAGAGCACGTTACGCCGTCGGTCCCGGTTATTATCACTAACATGATAATAGTCGTTAAAGCCCGCCAACCCGCATCGGAGCAGCGTGGTGGGTCTAAGCTCTAATTCCCTCTCTCCTATGAGAGGGGAAGCCTGTGCCCAGCTGTGGGACGTTAAAGGGCTGTAAAGGTGGCTTGTGTAGGCAGTGGTGTGCACAGATTTTGAGGCTAGGGTAGGCATTCGTTAGTCAGAATACCTATTTGCTAGCTGTTTTGATGAAAAAGGAGCCCATTTGGGTAAGCAGTGCTTTTACGCCTCTATGAACTGCACGCCACTGTGTGTAGGGCCACGACACCTAACGGCTTTTATTTTAACAGGCTAAAGCATTACTGTGGTTCCGTGGCCTTTCCGGTGTACACAGGCTTAGAGCTACCCAAGAGCGACGACTATGAGGACGAGGGGAATAAAATGTTTGTCCGTCTGTACGCGGCGAAGGAGCAAAAGGATAAAACGTTGCTGAATGCCACGTTCACTGCTTTCCGAAAATTGGATCTGTCAAAAAATAGTGAGTTAAACTAACTTTAGGGCCAGGCCTGTATAAGAGGTGCAATAGGCGTGATGACAGTAACCAAGAATCAATTAAATTATGAATTTATCTAATGAAATAGGATTCATGGATTATAAAAAACGTATTTAATTATCTATTTCGTATAATGAGATTGCTATTTATTTTAATAAAATAAAACTATAAAATACAGCAATCCGCCATATTGGATGAAACACCAAAAAGCGAATGACGTCACAATTGTTTGTTTACGAGCTTTGACAATCACACTATTGCTATTGCACACTGCACAGAGTACATCGGTAATAACAATAGTGACGTCACAAAGGACGCCATGACACCGGCGGGCGAATTTTAAAATAAAAATTTCAAATGCCAATTTTATCTATCAAACCTTATTTTTCTGCTGAAATAATATATTTTTTCGAAATAGTAGATACTTCTGAACATAATGTGACCATTTCTCAAAATCACTCATCATGCCTATTATGTAAGAATTGTCCATCCAATCGTCAATTTCGTGTATCCATTCTTATACGTTTATGTTATCGTACATACCTAAACGTATCAGAATGGATACACGAAATTGAGCTCTAATTCAATGCAGTTATGGTTTATTTTACTTTGACGCTGAACTTTGACGATTTGATCGACAATTCTTACACAATCAGGGGGCTGATCTTTGCACCCATAGACGATTTACGATTAAAATGTCTAAGTAGCGTCTAACTACGCGAAAAGCAAGAAATGTTAACAAAAAACAAAAAGTTAAATATGTTCATGAGTGTTCACATAAAAAAATCGATTTGCTCATTAGACGTTTTCTTACTAATCTTAATAACATTATAAATGCGAAAGTTTGGATGGATGTATGGATGTTTGGATGTTTGTTACTCAATCACGCCTCAACGGCTGAAATTTGGCACAGAGATAGATTATAGTCTGGAATAGCACATAATTAAAGAGTTCCCGCGGGAACCAAAACACCTCAAACCACGCAGACGAAGTCGCGGGCATTCGCTTATACAATAGACCTTTTGATGAATGGACGTTTCGCTACATTCTGTCCAACCATTTATATTACTTTTGACGTAATCACGCCTATGTAGTGTCATAATTATTGTCAGGCAACCATTGACAAAAAATGCGATACTCGTGTATATAAGGACCAGGAGAGTGACATAGGCTACTTTTCATCTCGGAAATTTGAGGAGTTCTCCTGGGAATTAAACAAACTTATTTAACGTGTATGAATTCAGCTAGTTTTCAATAATTTTGATGGAGATTCTCATAATGATTGATGCAGCTTTTCCATGATAGCTCTGCAGAAAGTTGATTTAAATCCTTTTCTTTAGATACATGCGACCCGATCACTGAATTTGACTGCCAAGATAGCACTTGTATAGACATCTCATTGAGGTGCGATACCTACGCGAACTGCAGACTCAAAGCTGATGAAGAGAAGGATCTATGTAAGGTAGGATTACTAGTACAATAATATGATATCCTTAGGGTTAATAAGGGACAATAAGACGCAGACGATATTATATGATTCATTCTCATATTATCTCGACAATTGACTCCCTATATAAGTGAAAACGAATATTTAAAATAATTTAAAATAACAATACAGCACTTTAAAAATAATTAAAATAGAAACCTTAAAACAAAGGGATTAAAGTTTAATTTCGAATGTACTATATAATTTATACTTAAGACCTTTTGTCTTAAGAAGAATGGTGTCGCGATGTGTCAGTCACGGTTACACATCAGTTTGAAATATAAACCTTAAAACAAAGGTATTAAGGTTTTATTACGAATGTACTACTTAAGACCTTTTGTCTTAAGAAGAATGGTGTCGCATGACCGACACCGTTCCACATTTTTACACCCTACCAAAAAGTGCTAGCGCCTAAAGAAGTTTTCACTTAAAAAAACAGATGACCTAGTTAACCAGGTATTTCTTATAGCACACAACAGAATCCCTGATCTCACAGCCCGGGATCCAGTGGATTGTGGGCGTTTTCTGCGTCATCCTCTCCGGCATTATTTTGGTGTTCCTTTTTAAGTGCACCATGAAACTCTACAGCGACCACAAGATTATTAAGGTAACCTCTTCATTGTTGTTTTTCTACTCTAATTAAATGATAAATTATTTCACGTAGGACAACTTTTGTTATGAAACGTTAATACTCTACCACCGGTTAAGAAAACTGTTCTATGAAGAAGAAACTCAGCCGTTGCTCTTTTCTTAAAAAAGAAAGTAAAGAAAAAGTATACAATACAACACATACGTTACAAGTACTACACTGACTTGTGGGTTACTGGACGCGAGGCCAGTTGCTTCCATGCAACTTTTTAATTAATCAAATTATCGATAGTGTAATAACCTAGACTTAACAAATTAGAGCAATTACCTAGAGTCTGTCTTATGCATGCTCATATTATAAATGTAAAACTTGGTCTATAATTTAGAAGTGCGTGCGCAAGGACCGAACCCCGACCACCCGCATAGGAGGCTGGACATCACCGCTGTTTAACTGATAATATAGAAAAAGTTAAGAAAAGACAGAAAAAATACACGATGTGTGCAATGTGGTTTTCATTTCTTATAGACTTGGTCATATTCTAGGAGCAGATGAGGAAATCCTGTGAAGACAAAATGGACAGTATGTTTGGAAGTCAGCTACTGCTCGATGCGAAGCGAATGCAAAGCGATATTGGACCTCGAGCGAGTCTCGAGAGAGACAACCAGACTAATGAGATGTTCAAACAGCAGAGGAAGTTGCAGCAGAAAGCACGGGTAAGAACGTTGCGAGTAATTTTTTTCAACTGAAAATTAGCCCTCGAGTGCGATCTCACCTGGTTGGTAAGTGATGATGCAGTCTAAAACAGCACCTCTAACAGAAGCTTTCTACCAGAAGAGACCAGAGACAAATTAGAAATTTTAATTTTTAAACTATCGTGAGTGATATTCATCATAAATATAAATGTTCACCGTTTGTGCTCACTCGAGCCCGACAGGGCCCTTATTCATGAGCATTATGGCAGGCAGCCCGCAGTCTACGTTCAGCTGCCGTGTTGCGTGAACAGGCATATCAATAAGGGCCTCGGATGGGCTCGAAACTAGGATAAAACGAGTGAGTTACAACCGGTGATACATTCAAGGTATAGTTATAATTTAGAAATTATAAATTCCTAAATTGCCACTGCTGGGAAAATTAATCGGTACCTCCTATTTATTAAGACAATAGCGCTCACCACTGCAACGGAGAGATTTAAAACGGTGCACTCCAAAGAAATGGGATTTCAGAGTTACTGTTATAGAGTAACTTGGAGATGTAGCTAAGAATTTTCAAGATTTTAGCAAAGCAAACGGTGGTCGTCATAGCACAGCTGAAAAGCATAAGATGGTAGATTTTTTCCGTTTGTTACAGTAGTGAATTACTGGCAGCAAATTATATCGTAAACTAAGTGCTTTGTCTTCAGTGGGCTTGTCTTAGATCAGCCAAAATTCATATAAACTGACATACTAAACTTACGAGTACCTTCTTAACTTTTTCAGCCAACCAGCATAGATTCAGACTACATACCAGACGTTCACCAGAACCTTGAAGAAGAACTCTGGGGTGGAAAGGTGAATGACGATTCGGAAAGAGAAGACGAACGAATAGAACGTAATGGAAAGACAAGAAGAAAAGAAAGACATGAAATCGAGGACATAAAAATTGAAAGCGACGAAAGAAAATGGCAAAAAGAAGAAAAAGTGATAGATGACATAAAAACTGACCGGAAGGAGAGAAAAAAGAAGAAAGAAGTAAAACAAGAGAACTTAAGAAAGAAGGAATTGAGAAGAAAGAAAGAGAGTGAAGAAAGAGATCAAATAAGTGAAGCAAGAGAAATATCATTTGATGTTCCGGATACTAAACAATCTGGATGTCAAACAAGGGAAAGTTTATTTGATACCGAGCCAATAATGAGTTCAAATGGTTAGAATATTTTTATGTCTAAAGATCTTTCGAAGCCTGCTATTGTTTGTTTAGCAACGATTTCTTAATTTGTTCCTATTTCTATTTCTATTTCTTTTCCATTTCAAAAAGTCTGCGCCAAAAACTTATCTGACCCGGTGACATCGTAGTAGTGAAATAATAAATAAAAAACAAAACTAAACAGGCATAAAAAGTAGCTCTAGTTTTGGCCACCGCGGGTCAGATAAGTTTGTGGGAAGGACTCATATGACTTTATTCAAAGTAATAAAGTTTTTTAGTTGAACAAACTTTTGCAAGCCCTTTCGAATCCTCAAGTGAATCTTAAACTGGTCTACCAATCACATCTTATGTTTTAGGTTCTGGCTCTGCAAACAGAGGCTCGAGTAAGTATGCTTACCGCAGCCCTAGTATAGCTAGGCTTTCGCCCTCGCAGATCAAACCTTTAGACATCGTTATCGAAGTGATAAGACCGACTATTGAACAGGAGAGAATAACACGTAAGTTGAAATATGCTATGTACCAATAACATCCATACAATGTAAATGTAAAAGTTTGTCTGTCCGTCAATCTGTCTCATTGTCTGTCTACTACGCTTTCACGGCCCATCTATTTTACCCATTTTGACAAAATTAGGTCATATAAAAAGAACGATCCTTTCCTTTTACAAAAAAGGAATTCCTTTTACTTTTACTCCTTTTACTTCTTTTTACTTTTACTCCTTTTTTTCCTCTTACTTGACATGGACATGCTACTTTGCCGAAATCATAGATTACCCCAGGATTTCTCAAAAACATATATCCACGGGGACGAAGTCGCAGAAATGATCTAGTAACTTATCAAACTTCTTTATAGTTTTTTCAAATCAACAAGAGTCTACTACCGTCTTTCAAGTGTCTATTTTTATAACAGACAAGAAAATTCTGGCAGACCGTCGCCCAATGAGTGCGGAGACCACACGATCAGCACCAGACGTCATCATTTTATCCAAGCCGGTTCCCTGAAGACCTTCGGAGATTCATTTACGAATAAATTCGCAAGGACGCTGCTGTAAGGTTTAGCCCCACTTGAGATGCACGGAGCGGCGCGACACGTAACGGCATATATTATTTGTATGAGATTGTACGGGGCTGCGTCGCTTACTGGGCCCAGGTCCATGCAACCTCATACAAATAATTTTTATACGACTGCCTGAAAAAAGGAGTATTTTGTTTTCAGGGTTCATATATGTATGTATTTATGTGAGTTTGTATATTCCACCATAACTTCTATGCGCCTGAACCGATTTTGATAAATGAGGTATCGTTAGAATCCCTAGCTTATTCCGGGTGACATATGCTAGTAAAATTAAAAATAACTGATGGGATGACCATGGTCCCGCATGAAAGACTAAAAAAATATTCAAAAATAAGATTAACTATATAATCATCATCTAGAAAATGATGAGTAGATTCCAAATATATATAACACTATAGTTCTATATCCAGTGATTCACAAAAAAATATCATTTAATAAAAATATGAATAAGATTCTAATTTAACTAGATTAATTTAGATTTTTAACTTTTTAGTTCGTTTTTTGGCAGGGTAGTCGTGTTTTTTATTTTTTTTTATTCTGACTTGTTAATAATAACTTTATTTATTTAGGCAACAGAGGCCCATGTAAATTGTTAGTAAAAATACAATTTTATTACAAACTATTTTAGTAATTTAATTCCACATATTTAAAGTAACTTTTGAATATTTAATAAAAATAAAACTGCACAAATCACCGAACAAGCACTTTAATGAAGTGTTGCAGGATCGGTGATTCTGTTTCATCCGCTATCATCTTCAGGATACTGTTTGAGCTTGAACGTAGTCTTGTCAGGAGAGATGCAGTCTTTTTCCTGATGACGGCATAGAAATCATCAGTACGTGCCTCTGCAAACATGCCTGCCCCCCGATTATGTAAGAATTGTCGATCAAATCGTATAAGTTCGGCGTCAAAGTAAAATAAAACATAACAGCATCGAATTAGAGCTCAATTTCGTGTATCCATTCTCATACGTTTAGGTGTGTGCGATACCATTAACGTATGAAAATGGATACACGAAATTAAGCTCTAATTCAATGCTGTTATGGTTGATTTTACTTTGACGCCGAACTTAGTCGACTGGATCGGCAATTCTTACATAATCGCACTGCACATGCTGAGCCAAATCGCGGCATGCCCAACAGTATCCCGAATCCATTGTTATATTGAACTCGTAATGTATCTATAGCCTTTTTTATAATACTTGCCACTACGAGCGTGTAGTGGGGCTAGACCTTAAGTCTGACTACAGTCCTTACACTAGCTGAAAAAAGATCTGGGGCTACTACCATCGCTTATAGCAGTATTATTCCAAATTGACAGTTTTATGTCACGTACCTAGACGTCGCTAAAATAAGGATTGTAATTCCTAAACACAAATGTCAACAATAGTAAAACAATACGGATTTAAGCGCTGGTAGTATGCCCCATATTATTGGCTAATACAAATAATTCAGCCAATGATAACTCACGTGCGCTTGGTTCTTCAATGGAAGTTCAATTTTATTTGTTCAAATTAATTTTTAAATACTTTTAAGAGCTGTCATCTTTAACGCAACACAGAGGATTATTTAATAATAAATTGTCTAAATTAATAATTAATATATACATTAATCATCAATTAATGTATAATTGAGATCCTTACACCAGCTGGGAAAAGATTTGGGGGGTTACTACTATCGCTTCATGTTCAAAAAGTATTATTTCAAAGTGACATTTTTATGTCACGCACCTTGGCGTCCCTAAAATAAGGATTGTATTTCTAAAACATGAACGTTAACAATATTAGAACAATTCGGATTTAAGCGAATTTTTTAAATACATTTTCATCAAACATAGCTAAGAACCATCCCAACTGTAAACCCGCGTTAGAATTACAAAAACCGTATTTAAATCGGTCACTTATGTTGATCTCTACGATGGTGTACAGACACACACACAAACACACTGAGCGACAAACTTATATAATCCTCGGGAGGATTGCGTCGGGAGTTGATAATTAATTATCATTTTTAATATGCATTTATGCAGCATTTTCCTAGCGAATTTTTGGTGTTTGGAAAGCGGTGTACGAACTACGAAATATTAAATTTTTAGTTGATAATGCTGTACAGAATTTAGTTAACATAATATGAAATAGTAGTGTCATTGTTTTCACAATGTTTTCCGTGGGAATTGTACCGTGAATTTATTTCAGTTTACACTGTGTGCAATGGAATTACTAAACATTTATGGATGTTGTTTTAGTTTTATGTGGAACTGTGAAACATAACAAATAACAATTTGTGTTATAAATGAAGCTGTTTCATTTTTTTTAATATACTATCTTAACAGTCCTGTCCTGGGTTTACTTTGGTGGATTTTCTAATTTGTAAAATAATCCTGCTTACGACATTTCGTGTTTTAGGTATACCGATTCACATGTTAACTGAGATATTATATCAATCAGGTTGTCTTCTTCAAATATTACTAGACCATCATCATCATCATCATCATCATCATTTATTGTGCAACCACTGTTAGACATAGGCCTCTTTTAAGTAGCGTCAACGTACTCAATAATACTAGATGATACCTGCGACTTCGTCCGCTTGGATTAAGAGTCAAATGTGGCTAGTATGTGTGTAAGCTATATCTTCATTCCACATTTCAGGCAAATCGGTTCAGTCATTGCGGAGTCAATTCAATTCTCAAAAAAATCCTAATTTATAAAGTCTATTACAAATTAAATGACTTTTTTGAAGACAAACAAGGCAGCCATCTCTCTACTACCACTGATTTGTTATGTCCCACCGGGGTTCCAATATAGTAATAAGAACTTTAACATTCTACATTATAATTAACTAGCGAATGCTCGCGACTTCATCTGCGTGGTTTGAGGTGTTTTGGTTCCCGCAGGAACTCTTTAGTTTTCCGGGATAAAGAGTATGTGCTATTCCAGACCACAATCTATCTCTGTGCCAAATTTCAGCCAGATCCGTTCAGCCGTTGGGGCGTGATTGAGTAACAAACATCCATACATCCTTACATCCATACATCTTGACATCCATACATCCATCCAAACTTTCGCATTTATAATATTAGTAAGATTACTATAAGAATTGAAGAAGTATTGGAATGCAAAATAAATGAATATGAATAGTGAAGGTGTAACAGACATCGAAACTTTACTACTATTACTATTTTTATACGACTGCCTGAAAAAAGGAGTATATTGCTTTCAGGGTTCATGTATGTATGTATGTATGTATGTGAGTTTGTATATTCCACCATAACTTCTATACGCCTGAACCGATTTTGATAAATGAGGTATCGTTGGAATCCCTAGCTTATTCCGGGTGACACAGGCTAGTAAAATTTTCGAAAAAACTGATGGGGTGACCATCGTCCCGCATTAAAAACCAAAATTGAAAAAAAAAAATCGAAAATAAGATTAATTATATAATCATCATCTAGAAAATGATGAGTAGATTCCAAAAAAATATAACACTATAGTTCAATATTTAGTGATTCACAAATAAATATCATTTAATAAAAAATGTGAATAAGATTCCAAAGGCTATATATGCAAATCGCTCCTTAAGGAGGTAAACTCCAAAAGTAATATGGCAGGGCAGTCGTTATTTTTTAATTCGTAATATTAATTTTTCTATTTATAATATTAGTAGGTTGTAAGAATCTAGTAGCATATTTTTTTTATTTTTTTTTATTTTTTTTTAATCTTTTTACTACGAACAAAACCAAACATCTACATACCGAATGCCGTAGCATTTAGCTACGCTCGTAGCCGCTACGTCCCACGTCTCCAAGTCAGCGAGAAATCGGTACACCCCAGTTTGTAACGCACGAGGGAGCGCGGAACCACGGGTGCGTTCACTACGAGTTATTCGCAGGATTCCATGCATTTATTTTTCCAGTAGAAGGACGATTTGGACGACCTCCGTGGCGCAGTGTTGAGCGCTGTTGCCTTATCGTGCGGAGGTCCCGGGTTCGATCCCCGGCAGGGCTTGGATTTTTTTTTTTTTTTTTAAATTATATAGGCCAGCGCTTGGCTGCAATCAGACTTGCTTAAAGTGGTGATGCAGCCTAAGGTGGAGCGCGCTTTCCTAGAAGATGCCTATTCACTCTTGATTTGAAGGTACCTATATTAAAAGAGGAGGGGAAAATGGAAGCCGGAAGGGCATTCCATATCCTAGCGGTTCTAATTAGAAACGAGGAAGCAAATTTATAATTTCTGAATTTTCCCTGGTCTGGCCTGGTGGGAGGCTTCGGCCGTGGCAAGTTACCACCCAACCGGTAAAAGACGTGCCGCCAAGCATATTAGCGTTCCGGTACGATGCCGTGTAGAAACCGAATAGGGGTTTAATATAACTGCCATGCCCCTAACAGGTTAGCCCGCTACCATCATAGACTGCATCTTCACTTTGTTGTAATATTAATCTGTGGTAAAGTAAGCGTCCCTTGTCTCTGGTCTCTTGCAAAAAAAATAGTGTAACGAAAATGTGATTTATAAATGTCTCTAATTGTAAAACATGTGTGGTTAATAAAGGAAGTTTATTTTACGAAAATAAAGTATTTTAATAAGCACCTGAAAAAGAAAACAAAACACTTACCATAAGGTGAAAACTAAAGTGTTTCGAGTTGTTGAGATGAAAAATTGTATACTAACCCTAGTAAGCCTTTCGTTAAGTCAGCAAAGTGTGGACGGTCTTGGTATATCCTTAGGACTTCTTTACAATGCATTGTTTTCATCTGTGTGGAGTGCGGTTCACCGGGTAAAGAAACACAATATAAGAATGCAACAAAAACGACTATAATTTTTTTTTATAAAACAAAACATAGACTGTTTTGTTACCCGAGAATAAGACAGCTTGTTTCGTCAGCTTTTTTCTGGAAGATTTGACGCTTTAAGATTGAAGATTTTTTTGGTTTAAGGCTTTGACGACCTCCGTGGCACAGTGTTGAACGCTGTTCTCTTAACCGGGTTCGATTTCGATCCCCGGCAGGGTCAATAATTTGGGAATTTATAATTTCTGAATTTTCCCTGCATCTCTGCATCATGACTTACCATCAGCTGAGATCGCAGGCAAGGGCTAACTTGTAGTGCATAAAAAAAACTTTTTTTGGAACAAAAATAATAAATTCTATGGATTATTATGGTATTCCATGGTTCTACGCATGGAAACCTTATTCAAAAAGCGAAAAAAAAATATCATCACGGAAAAATGCGAGCGCTCTCGTGAAAAGTGCTTAAATAAATGCACTAAAGCGAATATTAAAAACTATTTTCCTTTCTCACGCTGAAGTGTAAAGACTAAAGCGGAATAAATTAAGCCTATTATGCATTTCCACGTTGAGAGGATAATTTCGGCCAGTTTCGTCCGATCTGGCACACGGCCAGGGGCTAACGACCCCTGGAACAAACTAGAATGTGTATTTAAATGTCAATGATAGAAATACGGTAAATGATAGAATAATAATAGAAAAAAAGGAAGGCATGTCCATAAATTTAGGATTGGTCTAAATTTATGGTAATGTCGTAAAGTTATGTCTTTCAGTTTGAAGTTAAAATAAAAATATTTTAAACTTCTGCAGTCCAAGAGTGAAATGCAATAATATAGACACGTCGAAATTGGCCTGATAACTCGTTTATATTCCACTATAAGTTATTTGCAGGCCTAGTGGGAGTTTTTTACGTATTCGCGACATTAGCGACAACGTTGATGGAATTGATCGAGCGCAAGTTATATGGAATTTGGGTATTTGACAAGTGTTCAAATACATTATTTTGTAGTGATTATTAAATAGACGATCTCCCAAAAGCCGTAATATCTACGTCCCCTGTTAGTTTTGTTTGAAAATAATTTTAAACTATCGAGTGAAGTAAGAAAGTGCGTCGAATTTTGTTGACGTCACAGTTCAGTACTTCATACAACATCGAACATCCCATACTAAGCGCGTCAATACAAAAGTCAAATACCCAATTGAGCGCCAGCTGTCAAGCGCTTGACAGTTCCATACAAATCGTAGTTTTAACGTTGTCCCTATCGAATGGAAAGAAAATCTCCAACTAAGCACTCTGTTGAAGAGTAGTAGGTACTTCTATTATATATAAGCTGAAGTTGTTTTGCTAGAAAGCTGTCTGGAATGTTAACCTTTTCTATGCAGTACTAGCGACATCGTCCGGAATTATGTCCATAAAAATTAAAAATACAAAAAAAACAAAACTAATTATTTTACAAATATTATAAAATAGGTAAACAAAGATTAATAAACTGTAGCCTATAACTTTAACAAACGAGAAGGCGGAGGGTCCAGGTCGTAACGACTACGAAGTATAATGAGGCGATAATAGACTAGGGTTAATGGTTACCATTACTCTCCGATACCCATTATCAGTGGGCGCTAGGCGCTGGAACATCGATTGTGTGGAAAGAGTTATTGCTACCACTCACGCACTACGCGTCGGACAATGTAGCTAGTGAGGGTCATAGCCACGGCCATCTAAACTTACAATAAAACTGTTATAATGTTAATATAAATTGTGAATGAGACGAAAATAATACCAAATAATTCTAATACCATAATATTAATTGTCAATTTGACTCGTTTCATGTCATTCGATTTAATCTGGGGTTACGGACGCCATATTGAAAATTGTTAGTATAAATGCGAGTGTTTTGACGATGGTGATTCAGTCTCCTGCAGGCAGGCTCAGCGATTATTGTGTTACTTTTGTGTTTAGATCGCAATTTGGTTTAGAGCTTAACGATAGCAGTCGTCGCCAGACCAAATGAATATTGTCTTTAAGTTTAGCAAACTTTTATCTTATTACATTAAATCTCTCGTGAATCAGTAAGAACATTATCTGAAATACAAAAAGAAGCTAAAGAAGCTTACGAAGAACGAAGAGGTCCTTGTCACTTCGTTCTTCGTAAAAAAGATGATTTTAAGTAGTAGTCACTAAACTATAGAAGACTTTTATCTGAGTTAAACAATCGTCCCTACTTGTCCAAATGATTTTACTTTTCTTTACTAAAGAAATAAAGTAAATTTTGGACTTTATTATTGTTTTTCAATCAATATTTTAAATGTTTTAAAAATAATACAACCACTGCTTGTTTTTGTATTCTCTCTCTATGTAACTCAGGTGCGAACAACTGTGTTAAAGACTGTGTTAAACAGCATTTGTTAAGTCGAGGTTATTACACTATCGATGATTTTCTGAATGACAAAGTTGCGTGGAAGCAACCGGTCTCACATCCAGTGACCCACAAGTCGGTGTAATACTTGTAACGTAATGTATGTGTTGTATTGTTTACTTATTGTAATTTTTTCTTCTTTAAGAAAGAGCAATTGCTGTTTCTTGCCGGTTCTTCTCAATAGAATCATTTTTCCGAAACGGTAGTAGAGGATCATAAGTGACACAAGTTGTACTATGTGAAATAAATAAATCATTTATAATTTACCAATTGTAATCGTAAACGTTTGTTAAATGGATAATTCGACCTGTTTAAGGAGTTCATAGATGCTTGCACGTAAAAAGTATGTATTAATTCCTTTAACAGGTCAAGTTATACGTTTGACAAACGATTACGATAATGATTTCCTTACACAATCAGAAGGCAGTTTTAAATTTTTTCGGCAGAGTTTAGGTAAATCATGCTAGAAACTGGAATGAGGTACCAAAAGTCAACACTGGTCAATGAAACCACATCATTTTATGAAAAGAGGTTTATTTTAATCACATATCATAGTTAGAAAGAAAGAAAGATAGAAAAAATACTTATTTTCACCATTGAGCCACACATTACATTACCATAAGGTAAACGTTACCATGGCGCCTCCAGTTGGTACTTGAGCCTTAAACTCATGGTCAAGTCGTAGAGGCACTCTGATAACGCTTGTCATGTGTGGCACAACCTGAAGGCTTAGTATAATGCTGAATGTCTTGCAATAAATAGTTGAGTTAATAATAGTTGAGTTTGTATACACTTTTGCCGTCATACTCCGTTACTGTGAGTACTGATGCCACTACCAACATCTCGTAAATCCACTTAGTAAACACATTTTCGTTGTATGGGGATTGTGAAGCCAAGCTAAGAAAGGTCAACCTTCGTAAAGGTTGTATTTCAGTGGATATGGCAGGTTTAAGTTCTGCCTAATATTTACATCCCCACTTTGTCTGCCTTGTACAATAGCTACGTTAGATATGTACGGCCTGAGAGGAATCTGGTCCAGGTATCCCTGCTGTTCATTATATTGCTGATAAGGGTATGCGTGTGCAGCGGTTAGTCCACCTCCCGGAAACACTATCAAAGAGATAACATATTTTAAAAATTATGAGTATTAATGGCTAATCTGTTCCATGGATTGTATTGTAAAGATGACATAACCATTAGAAGATTATCTAAATTTGCGATCGTCATTTTATTCTCTTTATTTTACACTAGATGATGCCCGCGACTTCGTTCGCGAGGATTAAGATTTTTGGGATTCCTGCGGGAACTGTTTATTTTTTCGGGATAAAAATCTATGTCTACGCCAAATTTCATCCAGATCCGTTCAGCAGTTGTGGCGTGATTGGGTAACAAATATGATTTATTTCAATATACATTATTAACGAATAATGTGTGTGTGTGTGTGTGTGTGTGTGTGTGTGTGTGTGTGTGTGTGTGTGTGTGTGTGTGTGTGTGTGTGTGTGTGTGTGTGTGTGTGTGTGTGTGTGTGTGTGTGTGTGTGTGTGTGTGTGTGTGTGTGTGTGTGTGTGTGTGTGTGTGTGTGTGTGTGTGTGTGTGTGTGTGTGTGTGTGTGTGTGTGTGTGTGTGTGTGTGTGTGTGTGTGTGTGTGTGTGTGTGTGTGTGTGTGTGTGTGTGTGTGTGTGTGTGTGTGTGTGTGTGTGTGTGTGTGTGTGTGTGTGTGTGTGTGTGTGTGTGTGTGTGTGTGTGTGTGTGTGTGTGTGTGTGTGTGTGTGTGTGTGTGTGTGTGTGTGTGTGTGTGTGTGTGTGTGTGTGTGTGTGTGTGTGTGTGTGTGTGTGTGTGTGTGTGTGTGTGTGTGTGTGTGTGTGTGTGTGTGTGTGTGTGTGTGTGTGTGTGTGTGTGTGTGTGTGTGTGTGTGTGTGTGTGTGTGTGTGTGTGTGTGTGTGTGTGTGTGTGTGTGTGTGTGTGTGTGTGTGTGTGTGTGTGTGTGTGTGTGTGTGTGTGTGTGTGTGTGTGTGTGTGTGTGTGTGTGTGTGTGTGTGTGTGTGTGTGTGTGTGTGTGTGTGTGTGTGTGTGTGTGTGTGTGTGTGTGTGTGTGTGTGTGTGTGTGTGTGTGTGTGTGTGTGTGTGTGTGTGTGTGTGTGTGTGTGTGTGTGTGTGTGTGTGTGTGTGTGTGTGTGTGTGTGTGTGTGTGTGTGTGTGTGTGTGTGTGTGTGTGTGTGTGTGTGTGTGTGTGTGTGTGTGTGTGTGTGTGTGTGTGTGTGTGTGTGTGTGTGTGTGTGTGTGTGTGTGTGTGTGTGTGTGTGTGTGTGTGTGTGTGTGTGTGTGTGTGTGTGTGTGTGTGTGTGTGTGTGTGTGTGTGTGTGTGTGTGTGTGTGTGTGTGTGTGTGTGTGTGTGTGTGTGAAGAGTGCTACATGAATCGAGTTAGTGATTTAAAACTAATTTTTATGTATAATTATAAATGGGGGAAATATATATTTGCCAAGGTGCCAATCAAAAAGTGGCTGCTAGTATTAAAAGGTAACTAAAAGGTAAAGGTACTAGGTAGATATGGATGGCATTTCCTAGGGAAGGGAAGCCGATGGGAATCGTGTTCTATGGACATTGCGCCATTGCAACCCTTGTACCTTTCATATTTTGATGAATTTGCGGTTGAACAAATGAGCCGTGAAAGCGTAGCAGATAGACAGACAGACACAGTTTCGCGTTTATAATAATAGTATGGATTATAATATTAGTATGGATATATCTAGTCAATAAATGGTGATAGGAAATAAAAATGTTTTAGAATGCAATTAACTTGTCATTCACTTAAGAGAAGTTAATTGCATTCTATTTACTTCTTATTAAATTATAGCAACTGTATTTGAATGGAAATTGTTTATGCTTACACGATGTTCCCAGAATGGCGACGAGAAGAACAAGGGTAAATTTGCTGAAGAACATGATCGTCCTAGTTTCGGAATCTCACTGTGCTTCGGGCTTGTCTGCATTCACTTTTATTCGCTCGTCCAGCTACTCAATATGGTTCAATCTGTAAGGTCGTAACCCGAGAACAAAATAACAAGTTAGGCTTTCCCCATTTCAATATTCCACAACTGGAGCTGATAACTGTTGTTACCTTTTTGTTGTTGTGAGTTTTGACGACCTCCGTGGCGCAGTGTTGAGCGCTGTTGCCATAACGTTCGGAGGTGCCGGGTTCGATCCCCGGCAGGGTCATTTTGGGAATTTATAATTTCGGAATTTTCCCTGGTATGGCCTGGTGGGAGGCTTCAGCCCTAGCTAGTTACTACCCTACCGGCAAAGACGTACCGCCAAGCAATTAAGCTTTCCGGTACGATACCATGTAGAAACCCAATAGGGGTATGGGTTTAATTTAACTGCCATGTCCCTAACAGGTTAGCCCGCTACCATCTTAGACCCCATCGTCACTTTTCATCAGGTGAGATCGCAGTCAATGGCTAACTTGAAGGTCGTCAAAAACTAAAGTTTTTCACTTCAAACACCAGAGCCAATCTTCTAAAACCATCCATAGTTTCGTAAATCGTTGGCATAAAGATGTCACCGTAAGATTGTGATCTTATTTAGCGAAATAGATTACAATGTAATGCATTATTTTTCGGTAGATTGTAATCAGTTAGGTATATTAACCCGATAGAACCTAAGTGACCTAGTAGGTACCTGCAGGGCTACCGGCTAAACCTGACAGCTACAGGGTAACGATCGCAATCACCTCTGATTGGATAACACTCTTCCACTATTGGACAAAATCCATTGACGCAGCAAGAATACCATACATTCAGCCAATCACAGCAATTGATACTGTAACAATGATTGATGTAGAAGATACGTGGTCGCCCAGCTGATTACTTATGTCGAACCCTAACCTTACCTACACGAAAGAGACAAGAAAACCTAAATACAATGAATATTTCAAAAATTGGCACTCAGAACATTGAACGGTTCACAATCTGTCGACAGTTTACAATCTATCGAGAAAAAAAGCGTTAGATTGCAATTTGACGGTGACAGAGATACTCCAAACCACTCTTACATCAAGAATTGACCAGTGATAACTGATAACTTATTGACTTGACGATAATTTTAAATTTAGGAAATCCCATCTATTATACGAGACGCTCTTATCAAAAGGTGAATAATGCTTATAATTATAATTTAAAATGTACATGACAACTGCCTCGTTGGTCTAGTGGTTAGCATGTTTGACTGCGGCCGACGAGGTCCCGGGTTCGAGTCCCGGGTCGGACCATATTAAGTATTGGATTTTTCCGACTAGAAATTCTCAGCACTAGCCCGGAGTTAGGAAGATGGCGGTGTTTCACCCCCGTGCCTCGGAGAGCTCGTTAAGCCGTCGTTCCCGGTTATTATCACTTACATGATAAAGTCGTTAAAGCCGCCAACCCGCATTGGAGCAGCGTGGTGGGTCTAAGCTCTAATTCCCTCTCTCCTATGAGAGTGGAGGCCTGTGCCCAGCAGTGGGAGGGCTGTATGAGGTATGAGGGCTTAATGGGCTGTAGTGGTGGTATGATAATGTCAACACTAGGAATAAAAATAAACTTGTAATGCCTGCTTCTAGGCTTAGTAAAACTAGCAATTAATTTGTTAGACACAGTGTCCGCTTCTATAATGACCTCCCAGAAGACATATTAAAGATGTCTCTGAATAAGTTCAAAGAAAATTCTGGCGGACCGTCGTCCAAAGAGTGCGGAGACCACACGATCAGCACCAGACGTCATCATTTTATCCAAGCCGGTTCCCTGAAGACCTGCGGAGATTCATTTACAGGCCTAATAAATTCGCAAGGACGCTGCTGTACGGTTTAGCCCCACTTGAGATGCACGGAGCGGCGCGACACGTAACGGCATATATTATTTGTATGAGATTGTACGGGGCTGCGTCGCTTAGTGGGCCCAGCTCCATGCAACCTCATACAAATAATTTTTATACGACTGCCTGAAAAAAGGAGTATATTGTTTTCAGGGTTCATGTATGTATGTATGTGAGTTTGTATATTCCACCATAACTTCTATACGCCTGAACCGATTTTGATAAATGAGGTATCGTTAGAATCCCTAGCTTATTCCGGGTAACATAGGCAAGTAAAATTAAAAAAAACTGATGGGAAAACCATGGTCCCGCATTAAAGACTAAAAAAATATTCGAAAATAAAATTAACTATATAATCATCATCTAGAAAATGATGAGTAGATTCTAAAAATATACAACACTACAGTTCAATATCCAGTGATTCACAAAAAAATATCATTTAATAAAAATGTGAATAAGATTCTAATTTAACTAGATTAATTTAGATTTTTAACGTTTTAGTTCGTTTTTAGGTAGGGCAGTCGTGTTTTTAAATTTTTTTAAATTCTGACTTGTTAATAATAACTTTATTTATTTAGGCAACAGAGGCCCATGTAAATTGTTAGTAAAAGTAAAATTTTCTTAAAAACTATGTTAGTAATTCAATTCCACATATTTAAAGTAACTTTTTAATATTTAATAAAAATAAAATTCCACTAATCACCGAACAAGCACTTTAATGAAGTGTTGCAGGATCGGTGATTGTGTTTTATCCGCTATCATCTTCAGGATACTGTTTGAGCTTGAACGCAGCCTTGCCAGGAGAAATGCAGTCTTTTTCCTGATGACGGCATAGAAATCATCAGTACGTGCCTCTGCAAACATGCCTGCCCCCCGATTATGTAAGAATTGTCGATCAAATCGTATAAGTTCGGTGTCAAAGTAAAATAAAAAATAATAGCATTGAATTAGAGCTCAATTTCGTGTATCTGTCACCGTAAGATTGTAAAGACCGTTAGATTATAATCTAACTCGCGAAATTCTAAACTGTCGAAAGATTGTAAACTGTTCAATGTTCTGAGTGTCAATTTTTGAAATATTCATTTTATTTAAGTTTTCTTGTCTCTTTCTTGGAGGTTAGGTTAGGTTAGATAGTGACATAAATGTGAGACATAAATAATAATAGATTATAATCTAACGGTTTTTACAATGTTACGGTGACATATCCATTCTCATACGTTTAGGTATGTGCGATACCATTAACGTATGAAAATGGATACACGAAATTGAGCTCTAATTCAATGCCGTTATGGTTGATTTTACTTTGACGCCGAACTTAGTCGATTGGATCGGCAATTCTTACATAATCGCACTGCAGATGCTGAGCAAACTCGCGGCAAGCCCAACAGTATCCTGAATCCATTGTTACATTGAACTCGTAATGTATCTATAGCCTTTTTATAATACTTACCACTGCGTGCGTGTAGTGGGGCTAGACCTTAAGTCTGACTACAGTCCTTACACCAGCTGAAAAAAGATCTGGGGCTACTACCATCGCCTAAAGCAGTATTATTCCAAATTGACAGTTTGACAGAATTTGTATTTAAATGGTAATGATAGAAATACGGTTAATGATAGAATACTAATAGAAAAAAGGAAGGTATTGTCCATAGATTTAGGATTGGTCTAAATCTGTGGTAATGTCGTAAAGTATGTATACGTATGTCTTTCAGTTTGAAGTTAAACTAAAAATATTTTAAACTTTTGCAGTCCAAGAGTGAAATGGAATAATTTAGACACGTCGAAATTGGCCTGATAACTCGTTTATATTCCACTATAAGTTATTTGCAGGCCTAGTGGGAGTTTTTTACGTATTCGCGACATTAGCGACAACGTTGATGGATTTGATCGAGCGCAAGTTATATGGAATTTGGGTATTTGACAAGTGTTCAAATACATTATTTTGTAGTGATTATTAAAGAGTCGATCTCCCAAAACCCGTAATATCCACGTCCCCTGTTAGTTTTGTTTGAAAATAATTTTAAACTATCGAGTGAAGTAAGAAAGTGCGTCGAATTTTGTTGACGTCACAGTTCAGTACTTCATACAACATCGAACATGTCATACTAAGCGCGTCAATACAAAAGTCAAATACCCAATTGATTGAGCACCAGCTGTCAAGCGCTTGACAGTTCCATACAAATCGTAGTTTTAACGTTGTCCCTATCGAATGGAAAGAAAATCTCCCACTAAGCACTCTGTTGAAGATTAATTGGTACTATTATGATATATAAGCTGAAGTTTTCCTAGGAAGCTGTCTGGAATGTTTACCTTTTCTATTCAGTACTAGCCTTCGCTCGCGACATCGTCCGGAATTAGGTCCATAAAAAATAAAAATTACAAAAAAAAACAAAACAAATTATTTTACAAATAATATAAAAATAGGTAAACAAAGATTACCTATAACTTTACCAAACGAGAAGGCGGAGGGTCCAGGTCGTAACAACTACAAAGTATAATGAGGCGATAATAGACTAGGGTTAATGGTTAAAACTGTTTTATTGTAAGTATAGATTGTGAATGAGACGAAAATAATACCAAATAATTCTAATACCATAATATTAATTGTCAATTTGACTCGTTTCATGTCATTCGATTTAATCTGGGGTTACGGACGCCATATTGAAAATTGTTAGTATAAATGCGAGTGTTTTGACGATGGTGATTCAGTCTCCTGCAGGCAGGCTCAGCGATTATTGTGTTACTTTTGTGTTTAGATCGCAATTTGGTTTAGAGCTTAACGATAGCAGTCGTCGCCAGACCAAATGAATATTGTCTTATGAATAGTTTAGCAAACTTTTATCTTATTACATTAAATCTCTCGTGAATCAGTAAGAACATTATCTGAAATACAAAAAGAAGCTAAAGAAGCTTACGAAGAACGAAGAGGTCCTTGTTACTTCGTTCTTCGTAAAAAGATGATTTTAATCGTAGTAGTCTCTAAACTATAGAAGACTTTTATCTGAGTTAAACAATCGTCCCTACTAGTCCAAATGATTTTACTTTTCTTTACTTAAGAAATAAAGTAAATTTTGGACTTTATTATTGTTTTTCAATCAATATTTTAATTTTTTTTTAAATAATACAACCACTGCTTGTTTTTGTATTCTCTCTCTATGTAACTCAGGTGCGAACAACTGTGTTAAAGACTGTGTTAAACAGCATTTGTTAAGTCGAGGTTATTGCACTATCGATGATTTTCTGAATGACAAAGTTGCGTGTAAGCAACCGGCCTCACATCCAGTGACCCACAAGTCGGTGTAATACTTGTAACGTAATGTATGTGTTGTATTGTTTACATAATGTAATTTTTTCTTCTTTAAGAAAAGAGCAATTGCTGTTTCTTGCCGGTTCTTCTCAATAGAATCATTTTTTCCGAAACGGTGGTAGAGGATCATAAGTGACACAAGTTGTACTATGTGAAATAAATAAATCATTTATAATTTACCAATTGTAATCGTAAACGTTTGTTAAATGGATAATTCGACCTGTTTAAGGAGTTCATAGATGCTTGCACGTAAAAAGTATGTATTAATTCCTTTAACAGGTCAAGTTATACGTTTGACAAACGATTACGATAACGATTTCCTTACACAATCAGAAGGCAGTTTTAAATTTTTTCGGCAGAGTTTAGGTAAATCATGCTAGAAACTGGAATGAGGTACCAAAAGTCAACACTGGTCAATGAAACCACATCATTTTATGAAAAAAGGTTTATTTTAATCACATATCATAGTTAGAAAGAAAGAAAGATAGAAAAACTATTTATTCTCACCATTGAGCCACACATTACATTACCATAAGGTAAACGGTACCATGGCGTCTCCAGTTGGAACTTGAGCATTAAACTCATGGTCAAGTCCTAGAGGCACTCTGATAAGGCTTGTCATGTGTGGCACAACCTGAAGGCTTAGTATAATGCTGAATGCCTTGCAATAAATAGTTGAGTTAATAATAATTGAGTTTGTATACACTTTTGCCGTTATGCTCCGTTACTGTGAGTGCTGATGCCACTATTAACATGTCGTAAATCCACTTAGTATACACATTTTCCATGTATGGAGATTGTGAAGCCAAGTTAAGAAAGGTCGACCTTCGTAAGGGTTATATTTCAGTGGATATGGCAGGTTTAAGTTCTGCTGAACATTTACATCCCTAACATGTCTGCGTTGTACAGTAGCTTCGTTAGATATGTACGGCCTGAGAGGAATCTGGTCCAGGTATCCTTGCTGTTCATTATATTGCTGATAAGGGTATGCGTGTGCAGCGGTTAGTCCACCTCCCGGAAACACTATCAAAGAGATAACATATTTTAAAAATTATGAGTATTAATGGCTAATCCATTCCATGGATTGTATTCTAAAGATGACATAACCATTAGAAGATTATCTAAATTTGCGATCGTCATTTTATTTTACACTAGATGATGCCCGCGACTTTGTTTGCGAGGATTAAGATTTTTTGATTCCTGTGGGAAGTCGTATTTTTTCGGGTTAAAATTTTTTTTCTATGCCAAATTTCATCCAGATCCGTTCAGCAGTTGTGGCGTGATTGGGTAACAAATATCCATCCGTCCATCCTTACATCCAAACTTTCGCATTTATAATATTAATATAGTACAGCGACCGCGAAAAAAACTCTTATGAAGCCCACATGTACCGGCATATATATGGACGGCCCAAATTTCGCATGCTATACAGAGAGGGACATGTTTGCTAATTTGAATGGAATTGAAGGGGACAGATCGTTATTATGGATTTATTTCTATGAAAATAATAATCTCAGTACAAACCCGGGAAAGAGCGCTATCTAGCCGGCATTATCTTTTGAACTAATGACGTTTTTGCAATTGATAATGAGAATGAAAATGAAAAATGATTTATTTCAATATACATTATTAACGAATAATTTGTGTGTGTGTGTGTGTTTGTGTGTGTGTGTGTGTGTGTGTGTGTGTGTGTGTGTGTGTGTGTGTGTGTGTGTGTGCGTGTGTGAGTGAGTGTCTTTTTCATCAAAAAATAGTACTTTTAGCCAGTTTTTAACTATTATTTTAAAGTCAGGATTTTTTTTTGGGTAAATATTCAGGATTTTGTTAACTATACTAAATAAGTAAGTAGATTTTATGTTGGTATTGATACGCAGCAAAGGCAGATCTTGTATGGACTAGTCCTACAACAGTATTATTTGTTCTTTTGATTAAGATACTTTGGTCAAAATATAAGGTTTTGTGTAACCTTAGGATGGCGAAGAGAGCATATAAATTGTCAATTGTTGTTATGGAACGAGAGTCGACTGCAAGATTGCTACATGAATCGAGTTAGTGATCAAAAACTAATTTTTATGTATAATTAATGTGTGTATATAAATGGGGGAATATATATTTGCCAAGGTGCCAATCAAAAAGTGGCTGCTAGTATTTTTTATAAAAAAAATATTATTTGACGTTTTTTTAAAATTACATTCACTTAATTTTCAAATGAACTATTGATGAAATTTAAGGATCTAAAATACCTTAAGAAATAATTGTGTGTAAAATAAAGGTACTAGGTAGATATGGATGGCATTTCCTAAAGGGAAGCCGATGGTAATCGTGTTCTATGGACATTGCGCCATTGCAACCCCTGTACCTTTCATATTTTGATGAATTTGCGGTTGAACAAATGAGCCATGAAAGCGTAGCAGGTAGACAGACAGACACAGTTTCGCATTTATAATAATAGTATGGATTATAATATTAGTATGGATAGATCTAATCAATAAATGATGATAGGAAATAAAAATGCTTTAGAAGTAAATAGAATGCAATTAACTTAAGTGAAAGAGAAGTTAATTGCATTCTATTTACTTCTTATTAAATTATAGCAACTGTATTTGAATGGAAATTGTTTATGCTTACACGATGTTCCCAGATTGGCGACGAGAAGAACAAGGGTAAATTTGCTGAAGAACATGATCGTCCTAGTTTCGGAATCTCACTGTGCTTCGGGCTTGTCTGCATTCACTTTTATTCGCTCGTCCAGCTACTCAATATGGTTCAATCTGTAAGGTCGTAACCCGAGAACAAAATAACAACATAGGCTTTCCCCATTTCAATATTCCACAACTGGAGCTGATAACTGTTGTTACCTTTTTGTTGTTGTGAGTTTTGACGACCTCCGTGGCGCAGTGTTGAGCGCTGTTGCCATAACGTTCGGAGGTGCCGGGTTCGATCCCCGGCAGGGTCATTTTGGGAACTTATAATTTCTGAATTTTCCCTGGTATGGCCTGGTGGGAGGCTTCAGCCCTAGCTAGTTACCACCCTACCGGCAAAGACGTACCGCCAAGCAATTAAGCTTTCCGGTACGATACCATGTAGAAACCCAATAGGGGTATGGGTTTAATTTAACTGCCATGTCCCTAACAGGTTAGCCCGCTACCATCTTAGACTCCATCGTCACTTTTCATCAGGTGAGATCGCAGTCAATGGCTAACTTGAAGGTCGTCAAAAACTAAAGTTTTTCACTTCAAACACCAGAGCCAATCTTCTAAAACCATCCATAGTTTCGTAAATCGTTGGCATAAAGATGTCACCGTAAGATTGTGATCTTATTTAGCGAAATAGATTACAATGTAATGCATTATTTTTCGGTAGATTGTAATCAGTTAGGTATATTAACCCGATAGAACCTAAGTGACCTAGTAGGTACCTGCAGGGCTACCGGCTAAACCTGACAGCTACAGGGTAACGATCGCAATCACCTCTGATTGGATAACACTCTTCCACTATTGGACAAAATCCATTGACGCAGCAAGAATACCATAAATTCAGCCAATCACAGCAATTGATACTGTAACAATGATTGATGCAGAAGATACGTGGTCGCCCAGCTGATTACTTATGTCGAACCCTAACCTTACCTACACGAAAGAGACAAGAAAACCTAAATACAATGAATATTTCAAAAATTGGCACTCAGAACATTGAACGGTTCACAATCTGTCGACAGTTTACAATCTATCGAGAAAAAAAGCGTTAGATTGCAATTTGACGGTGACAGAGATACTCCAAACCACTCTTACATCAAGAATTGACCAGTGATAACTGATAACTTATTGACTTGACGATAATTTTAAATTTAGGAAATCCCATCCATTATACGAGACGCTCTTATCAAAAGGTGAATAATGCTTATAATTATAATTTAAAATGTACATGACAACTGCCTCGTTGGTCTAGTGGTTAGCATGTTTGACTGCGGCCGACGAGGTCCCGGGTTCGAGTCCCGGGTCGGACCATAACTAAGTATTGGAGTTTTCCGACTAGAAATTCTCAGCACTAGCCCGGACTTAGGAAGATGGCGGTGTTTCACCCCCGTGCCTCGGAGAGCTCGTTAAGCCGTCGTTCCCGGTTATTATCACTTACATGATAAAGTCGTTAAGCCCCGCCAACCCGCATTGGAGCAGCGTGGTGGGTCTAAGCTCTAATTCCCTCTCTCCTATGAGAGTGGAGGCCTGTGCCCAGCAGTGGGAGGGCTGTATGAGGTATGAGGGCTTAATGGGCTGTAGTGGTGGTATGATAATGTCAACACTAGGAATAAAAATAAACTTGTAATGCCTGCTTCTAGGCTTAGTAAAACTAGCAATTAATTTGTTAGACACAGTGTCCGCTTCTATAATGACCTCCCAGAAGACATATTAAAGATGTCTCTGAATAAGTTCAAAGAAAATTCTGGCGGACCGTCGTCCAAAGAGTGCGGAGACCACACGATCAGCACCAGACGTCATCATTTTATCCAAGCCGGTTCCCTGAAGACCTGCGGAGATTCATTTACAGGCCTAATAAATTCGCAAGGACGCTGCTGTACGGTTTAGCCCCACTTGAGATGCACGGAGCGGCGCGACACGTAACGGCATATATTATTTGTATGAGATTGTACGGGGCTGCGTCGCTTAGTGGGCCCAGCTCCATGCAACCTCATACAAATAATTTTTATACGACTGCCTGAAAAAAGGAGTATATTGTTTTCAGGGTTCATGTATGTATGTATGTGAGTTTGTATATTCCACCATAACTTCTATACGCCTGAACCGATTTTGATAAATGAGGTGTCGTTAGAATCCCTAGCTTATTCCGGGTGACATAGGCAAGTAAAATTAAAAAAAACTGATGGGAAAACCATGGTCCCGCATTAAAGACTAAAAAAATATTCGAAAATAAAATTAACTATATAATCATCATCTAGAAAATGATGAGTAGATTCTAAAAATATACAACACTACAGTTCAATATCCAGTGATTCACAAAAAAATATCATTTAATAAAAATGTGAATAAGATTCTAATTTAACTAGATTAATTTAGATTTTTAACTTTTTATTTCGTTTTTTGGCAGGGCAGTCGTGTTTTTTATTTTTTTTTAAATTCTGACTGGTTAATAATAACTTTATTTATTTAGGCAACAGAGACCCATGTAAATTGTGAGTAAAAATAAAATTTTATTAAAAACTATGCTAGTAATTCAATTCCACATATTTAAAGTAACTTTTAATATTTAATAAAAATAAAATTCCACTAATCACCGAACAAGCACTTTAATGAAGTGTTGCAGGATCGGTGATTGTGTTTTATCCGCTATCATCTTCAGGATACTGTTTGAGCTTGAACGTAGTCTTGTCAGGAGAGATGCAGTCTTTTTCCTGATGACGGCATAGAAATCATCAGTACGTGCCTCTGCAAACATGCCTGCCCCCCGATTATGTAAGAATTGTCGATCAAATCGTATAAGTTCGGCGTCAAAGTAAAATAAAACATAACAGCATTGAATTAGAGCTCAATTTCGTGTATCTGTCACCGTAAGATTGTAAAGACCGTTAGATTATAATCTATTATTATTTATGTCGAACCCTAACCTAACCTACAAGAAAGAGACAAGAAAACGTAAAAAAATGAACATTTCAAAAATTGACTCTCAGAAGATTGAACAGTTTACAATCTTTCGACAGTTTAGAATTTCGCGAGTTAGATTATAATCTAACGGTTTTTACAATGTTACGGTGATATATCCATTCTCATACGTTTAGGTATGTGCGATACCATTAACGTATGAAAATGGATACACGAAATTGAGCTCTAATTCAATGCTGTTATTGTTGATTTTACTTTGACGAAGAACTTAGTCGATTGGATCGGCAATTCTTACATAATCGCACTGCAGATGCTGAGCAAACTCGCGGCAAGCCCAACAGTATCCTGAATCCATTGTTACATTGAACTCGTAATGTATCTATAGCCTTTTTATAATACTTGCCACTACGTGCATGTAGTGGGGCTAGACCTTAAGTCTGACTACAGTCCTTACACCAGCCGAAAAAAATCTGGGGCTACTACCATCGCCTAAAGCAGTATTATTCCAAATTGACAGTTTGACAGAATTTGTATTTAAATGGTAATGATAGAAATCCGGTTAATGATAGAATACTAATAGAAAAAAAGGAAGGTAATGTCCATAGATTTAGGATTGGTCTAAATCTGTGGTAATGTCATAAAGTATGTATACGTATGTCTTTCAGTTTGAAGTTAAACTAAAAATATTTTAAACTTTTGCAGTCCAAGAGTGAAATGGAATAATTTAGACACGTCGAAATTGGCTTGATAACTCGTTTATATTCCACTATAAGTTATTTGCAGGCCTAGTGGGAGTTTTTTACGTATTCGCGACATTAGCGACAACGTTGATGGAATTGATCGAGTGCAATCTATATGGAATTTTGGTATTTGACAAGTGTTCAAATACATTATTTTGTAGTGATTATTAAATAGTCGATCTCCCAAAAGCCGTAATATCTACGTCCCCTGTTAGTTTTGTTTGAAAATAATTTTAAACTATCGAGTGAAGTAAGAAAGTGCGTCGAATTTTGTTGACGTCACAGTTCAGTACTTCATACAACATCGAACATCCCATACTAAGCGCGTCAATACAAAAGTCAAATACCCAATTGATTGAGCGCCAGCTGTCAAGCGCTTGACAGTTCCATACAAATCGTAGTTTTAACGTTGTCCCTATCGAATGGAAAGAAAATCTCCCACTAAGCACTCTGTTGAAGATTAGTAGGTACTATTATACTATAAGCTGAAGTTTTCCTAGGAAGCTGTCTGGAATGTTCACCTTTTCTATGCAGTACTAGCGACATCGACCGGAATTAGGTCCATAAAAAATAAAAATTACTTACAAAACAAATTATTTTACAAATAATATAAAATAGGAAACAAAGATTGATAAACTGTAGCCTTTATCTTTAACAAACGAGAAGGCGGAGGGTCCAGGTCGTAACGACTACGAAGTATAATGAGGCGTTAATAGACTAGGGTTAATGGTTACCATTACTCTCCGATACCCATTATCAGTGGGCGCTAGGCGCTGGAACATCGATTGTGTGGAAAGAGTTATTGCTACCACTCACGCACTACGCGTCGGACAATGTAGCTAGTGAGGGTCATAGCCACGGCCATCTAAACTTACAATAAAAGTGTTTTATTGTAAGTATAGATTGTGAATGAGACGAAAATAATACCAAATAATTCTAATACCATAATATTAATTGTCAATTTGACTCGTTTCATGTCATTCGATTTAATCGGGGGATACGGACGCCATATTGAAAATTGTTAGTATAAATGCGAGTGTTTTGACGATGGTGATTCAGTCTCCTGCAGGCAGACTCAGCGATTATTGTGTTACTTTTGTGTTTAGATCGCAATTTGGTTTAGAGCTTAACGATAGTGGCCAGACCAAATGAATATTGTGTTTAAGTTTTATCTGAGTTAAAAAATCGTCCCTACTTGTCCGAATGATTTTATTTTCTTTACTTAACTTTGTTTAAAAAGGTTTTTTGACTCTATGATTAGTCATTCCAGAGTAAAATAACAAGAACCAAAGATTCTGTTCCATTAGTCTATTTCAAGAACAAAAACCAAAAATAAAAAATAAAGGGTATCACCTTACATTTCGTGTTTCACTCGCACGAAATTTCTACCCATAAATTCATGTCATAGATTAGGGTCTCCAAAAAATTCATACTCTGTCCTTGTCTATCCTATTCGCATAGACAAAAATTTCAAAGGAATCGAGTTAGTAAATATTTTGAAGTTAATACCCAAACATATCAAAAATAAAGTAAATTTTGGACTTTATTATTGTTTTTCAATCAATATTTTAAATGTTTTAAAAATAATACAACCACTGCTTGTTTTTGTATTCTCTCTCTATGTAACTCAGATGCGAATAGTTGTACTATGTGAAATAAATAAATCATTTATAATTTACCAATTGTAATCGTAAACGTTTGTTAAATGAATAATTCGACCTGTTTAAGGAGTTCATAGATGCTTGCACGTAAAAAGTATGTATTAATTCCTTTAACAGGTCAAGTTGTACGTTTGACAAACGATTACGATAACGATTTCCTTACACAATCAGAGGGCAGTTTTAAATTTTTTCGGCAGAGTTTAGGTAAATCATGCTAGAAACTGGAATGAGGTACCAAAAGTCAACACTGGTCAATGAAACCACATCATTTTATGAAAAAAGGTTTATTTTAATCACATATCATAGTTAGAAAGAAAGAAAGATAGAAAAACTACTTATTTTCACCATTGAGCCACACATTACTTTACCATAAGGTAAACGTTACCATGGCGCCTCCAGTTGGTACTTTAGCCTTAAACTCATGGTCAAGTCCTAGAGGCACTCTGATAAGGCTTGTCATGTGTGGCACAACCTGAAGGCTTAGTATAATGCTGAATGCCTTGCAATAAATAGTTGAGTTAATAATAGTTGAGTTTGTATACACTTTTGCCGTTATACTCCGTTACTGTGAGTACTGATGCCACTATTAACATCTCGTAAATCCACTTATTACACACATTTTCGTTGTATGGAGATTGTGAAGCAAAGTTAAGACAGGTCGACCTTCGTAAGGGTTATATTTCGATGGATCTATACGTCCCTGGGATGGCAGGATTAAGTTCTGCTCAATATTTACATGCCCAACTTGTCTGCCTTCTACAGTAGTTACGTTAGATCTGTACGGCCCGACAGGTTTCGGGTCCGGGTATCCTTGTTGTTCATTATATTGCTGATAAGGGTATGCGTATGCAGCGGTTAATCCACCTCCCGGAAACACTGTCAAAGACATAACATATTTTAAAAATTATGAGTATTAATGGATTAGGATTGTATTCTAAAGATGACAATAGATGACAAATGGCGATTGTCATTTTATTCTCTTTATTTTACACTAGATGATGCCCGCGATTTCATCCGCGAGGATTAAGATTTTTTTTATTCCTGCAGGAACTCTTTATTTTCCCTTTAACGGGAACAAAATCTTTTTCTGCAAGATTGCTACATGAATCGAGTGAGTGATCATAAACTAATTTTTATGTATAATTATAAATGGGGGAATATATATTATTATATATTATATTATATTTATTTGCCAAGGTGCCAATCAAAAAGTGGCCGCTAGTATTTTTTATTAAATTGACGTTTTTGAAAAAATTACATTCACTTACTTTTCAAATAAACTATTGATGAAATTTAAGGATTTAAGGTATTTCCTTAAGAAATAATAGTGTGTAAAATTAAGGTACTAGGTAGGTATGGATGGCATTTCCTAAAGGGAAGCCGATGGGAATCGTGTTCTATGGACACTGCGCCATTGCAACCCTTGTACCAATCCCTGTACCTTTCATATTTTGATGAATTTGCGGTTGAACAAATGAGCCATGAAAGCGTAGCAGACAGACGGACAGACAGACACAGTTTCGCATTTATAATAATAGTATGGATTATAATATTAGTATGGCTATAGTCAAGAAATGATGATAGGAAAAAGAAATGCTTTCGAAAGCAATTAACTTCTCTTACACATAAGATGAGCGAAAGCTTATTAAATTATAGCAACTGTATTTGAAAGGAAAATGTTTATGCTTACACGATGTTCCCAGAATGGCGACGAGAAGAACAAGGGTAAATTTGCTGAAGAACATGATCGTCCTAGTTTCGGAATCTCACTGTGCTTCGGGCTTGTCTGCATTCACTTTTATTCGCTCGTCCAGCTACTCAATATGGTTCAATCTGTAAGGTCGTAACCCGAGAACTAAATAACAAGATAGGCTTTTTTTTCAATATTCCACAACTGGAGCTGATAACTGCTGTTTTTGTTGTTGTGAGTTTTGACGACCTCCGTGGCGCTGTTGCCATAACAATCGGAGGTCCCGGGTTCGATCCCCGGCAGGGTCATTTTGGGAATTTATAATTTCTGAATTTTCCCTGGTATGGCCTGGCGGGAGGCTTCAGCCCTAGCTAGTTACCACCCTACCGGCAAAGACGTACCGCCAAGCGATTAAGCGTTCCGGTATGATACCATGTAGAAACCGAATAGGGTATAGGTTTAATGTAACTGCCATGTCCCTATCAGGTTAGCCCGCTACCATCTTAGACTCCATCGTCACTTATCATCAGGTGAGATCGCAGTCAATGGCTAACTTGTAGTGGATTAAAAAACGTGTGGTGTCGTGGAACACCAGCTAGGAACGAAGTTCCTTATTACATAAATATTAATTGCAGGTTCTATTTTTAGGATTTCTTTTTTTATAAAAAAAATATTAAAATATAAACCATAACACTCGAGCCTTAAAGTTTAATTTCGAATGTAGTATAATTATATTTAAGTTCTTTTATTCAAATCTTACTCATTTTCGTTACGGACATTTTTTGCTCGCGAATTCGGTCACGGGCAAAAAATAGTTAAAATTTTCAAATTTTCAAGTGAAAAATGAAATAAAAACAAAAACTAAACGGGCATAAAAACTAGTTCCAATTTTGAAAAAAATCACTTGCGGAGGAAAGCAAATTAAAGGAAGGAAGGAAAGAGGAAAGGAAAGGTGGAGCAAATCTTTATTCATAGGTATTTATTTATAATAAGGGTTGAAAGTTTGTATGACAGACCTTTATTTTTCAAGTTATAGCCATGAAACTTGGTATTTTAACTACAAGTTTAAAATAAAACAAATGTGTATTTTACCATTTTTGAAAATTCGATCCCCAAAGGGGTGAAATAGGGGATGAAAGTCCTTCATTTCTCAAGTTCTATGTATGTTAATTGAATATTAAAATAAAACATTAAATAATAATTATCAAATAAAAATTAATATTTAAGAATATACTTGTTGTCTTCCACACTTTTACTGACAAAAAAAATATGAAAATGAAGATTTAAAAAAAATTTGGCAGTCATAGGGATGCCGATAGAAGTGAAAACGATTTTTTTTTCTTTATTTTTTATATAATATATTTTTTTTTAATTAAAATTATTAAAATATAAAGCTAAAGCACTAAAGCATCAAAGTTTAATTTCAAAGATAGATCCTTTTATAGGGATCCAGGACGCAGTCAGTGTTCTGGGCACATTGCCTCATTGCAGCGGCATAGATGATGTTTTTATACGACTGCCTGAAACAGGAACAGGAGTATATTGTTTTCAGGGTTCATGTATGTAAGTATGTATGTGAGTTTGTATATTCCACCATAACTTCTTTACGCCTGAACCGATTTTGATAAATGAGGTATCGTTAGAATCCCTAGCTTATTCCGGGTGACATAGTCTAGTAAAATTAAAAAAAAAGTTGATGGGGTGACCATGGTCCCGCATTAAAGACTAAAGTTGATATTATTTTTTCGAAAATAAGATTAACTATCATCTAGAAATTGATGAGAAGATTTAATAAAAATGTGAATAAGATTCTAATTTATCTAGATTAATTTAGAATTTAAACTTTTTAGTTCGTTTTTTGGCAGGACAGTCGTGTTTTTAAATTTTGATAATTATGACTTGTTAATGTTTAGTTTTTAATTTAGATTTAGTTTAGATTTTAATTTCTTAATATGTTTAATGATTTCTTTTCATATTTGAATAAATAATTCCATAGTACTGTCGAAAGATTGTAAACTGTTCAATGTTCTGAGTGTCAATTTTTGAAATATTCATTTTATTTACGTTTTCTTGTCTCTTTCTTGTAGGTTAGGTTAGGGTTCGACATAAATAAAGAAGTAGTGGTAGCACTTAGGTTTTATCGGGTTTAAATACCTATCAGATTACAATCTACCGGAAAATAATGCGTTAAATTCTAATCTTTCGACAGTTTAGAATTTCGCGAGTTAGATTATAATAAATAAATTATAACTGCACAGTTCGAGTCCTTATGTAATGACAATAAAAATATATAATAGTCTTCCAGATTACATAAGAAATATTGACAAAGAAAAAGAGTTTTTAAACACGCTAAAAAACTATTTAATTAACAAGTGTTACTACACTATTAATGATTTCTTTAATGATACGGACAAGCACAAATAAAATCGGTCTCCCTACTACAATGCACTGTTGTTGCTTCACCCAAACTGGGTATCCATAGCTTACCTTACCTATTATTGACTAAATGTTATATTTTAAGGAATAAGTATAGTACCTATAATATAATAAATATATAATATTTATTATAAGTACCTATGGAATTGCAATAAATAAAGAAATAGAAATAGAAATAGTAATCTAACGGTTTTAACAATCTTACGGTGACATATATATAGATTTAAGAACTCCAGACCCTGTTAACCCAGAAGGGATTCTGTGAGGATTTTTTAGCCAATTAAACAATCTGTGCGAAAATACCTTAAAACCCACTCTTACATCAAGGGCAAAGAAAACAATGTTGACCAAGTGATAACTGATAACTTATTGACTTGCTTCAATTTAGGAAATCTCATCCGACGAGACGCTCTTATCAAAAGGTAAATAGTGCTTATAATTATAATTTAATATATGATAACTGCCTCGTTGGTCTAGTGGTTAGCATGTTTGACTGCGGCCGACGAGGTCCCGAGTTCGAGTCCCGGGTCGGGCCATAATTAAGTATTGGGGTTTCCGACTAGATATTCTCAGTACTAGCCCGGAGTTAGTAAGTTGGCGGGAGAGCACGTTAAGCCGTCGGTCCCGGTTATTATCACTAACATGATAATAGTTTTTAAAGCCCGTCAACCCGCAATGGAGCAGCGTGGTGGGTCTAAGCTCTAATTCCCTCTCTCCTATGAGAGTGGAGGCTTGTGCCCAGCAGTGGGACGTTAATAGGCTGTAGTGGTGATATGATAATGTCAATACTAGAAATAAAAATAAACTTGTAATGCCTTTTTTTTTTATCCACCACAAGTTAGCCCTTGACTGCGATCTCCTGATGGTAAGTGATGATGCAGTCTAAGATGGTAGCGGGCTAACCTGTTAGGGGCATGGCAGTTATATTAAACCCATACCCCTATTCGGTTTCTACACGGCATCGTAGCGGAACGCTAAATCGCTTGGCGGCACGTCTTTGCCGGTAGGGTGGTAACTAGCCACGGCCGAAGCCGTCAGGTGAGATTGCAATCAATGGCTTACTTGTAGTGGTGTAAAAAAATATATTATTTTTAGCAGAATGCATGTTAAACTGGTGTCATCTGTCAAATGGTTTCTAACTTTTTTATTTTCAGAGGTAATCATCATCTAGAAAATGATAAGTAGATTCCAAAAATATGTAACACTATAGTTCAATGTCCAGTGATTCACAAAAAATATCATTCAATAAAAATGTGAATAAAATTCTATTTAACTAGATTGATTTAGATTTTTAACTTTTTAGTTCTTTTTTTGGCTGGGCAGTCGTGTTTTGAATTTTGTGATCGGTGACGTGCCCAAATATTTGGTTGGCCATTGGTTCGCCCTGTGCTGGGGTATAAATAAAACAAAAGATATAAAAAACAGCTTAAGTTTATTTTCAAAAGAATTACAAATTTAACAATAAGTACAAATTACATTTAACGCTAATATGCACACTATTTACAATCATTCATTATTATTGTAATATTTATTAGGTATGTATTGCTAATAGTTAAAACTAAAGAATGAATAATGGGATTGCTTCAGAAACAACCAGCGGTGTAATTATGTAAGAATTGCCGATCCAATCGTCAAAGTTCGGCGGCAAAGTAAAGTAAACCATAACAGCATTGAAATAGAGCTCAATTTCGTGTATCCATTCTCATACGTTTATGGTATCGTACATACCTAAACATATAAGAATGGATACACGAAATCGAGCTCTAAATCAATAGAGACATGGTTTATTTTACTTTGACACCGAACTTAGACGATTTGATCGACAATTCTTACACAATTGGGGGGCTGATGAGATAAAGGGGGAGAAAAGTAGTCTAGGCAATGGGGCGGTTTGTTGTATGGAGACCCCAACATTAAATCCTCAGTCGTTGAAACTTGTCAGGGTTGCAGTATAGTATGAGCCAATATTCATACAAAAATACCCAACAAAAATTCCATCCGGAAGTTAGGTATTTATACCTAAAACTTAATATTAATGACTGAATATTTTACGATTTATTTTTAAATTAATAGTAGGTAGTATATTTACACTCAAAACCGAAATATCAAACGAAATAATCATGCAGAACATTGACATTTAAACCGAGTTTACCATCAAACCTAAATTGCGATTACGCGATAATGTACCTTCCTGCTTTAACAAATAGTATAAAAACCCTGACTTTCTATTTTGATTTTTTATTGGATATTTGTAATATACGTTTAAATGATGATACATGATAAATGATGATGATGATTTATCATACTGTAAAATTTCGTCGCCTGAGGAATTATTGTTGGGGTCGACTAGCTTTATTGCCTAGACTAAAGAGAGGGGGAAAGGGGGCGGGGAACTCAAAACCTAGTCAGGGGTGAGTGTTATAATATTGTATGATAAACTCAAACAAGTCATTGGAAAAATCAGTTTAGTACCTAATAGTAGGTACATTGGTCTATTTATCCAAAGCCGCAACTACACTTGTAAGTTTTGAGTAAGTAGCTTACGAAAGTAATTAACATTTGTTAATTATACGCAACTAACAAGACCGTTTACTTAAATTTCGTAAGTTACTCATGTAAGACACTTATGTTGACAATTTCAATTCAATTGAAAATCATAAAACAGTAAAGCCTTAAAGGTAAAAGTCAACGATGGGCGGCAGTCTGCAAACTGCAACCGCAAACCGCAGTTTGCATCTGCAAACCACAAGCAACACTGCTGGTTTATATAATATGCAAATTTTTTAATTTCAAGCCTTTAAACTTCACTTTCTGTTCTTTTTTTGTATGTTTAGGTTTTGTGTGATAAAGGAATTTATTTATCTATTTAACCAGGCGCATATTTTGCCTTTTCGTGGTTAGCAGCTGCGAGCTACGGTTTGCGCTTGTACTTAGTTTGCAGTTTGTAGTTTGCCGCCTATATAATATCATCGGTCTTGTACCTTGCACGGCAGATTTCAATAATAAGGCCTGCTTCAACGACTTTTTGACAAAAACAATTGAAACTTATCAGATGGAACTGATTTGTTCGAACAAAAGGGCTCAAACTCAGAGACGTATCCGGTATCTTCATTACTTCCGCAAAGGGAAGTTTTGAAGTCAGTTACAAACTTGGAGCTCGGACTGAAATTTTGTTCAACTCAATTAGATTGGACGTAACAATTATCAAAATTCGAGTTGAGAAATTATCTTTTGGAGTTAATGATGGAGATTTCGTGAGGCACCTTGAATAGCAAATACATTTTTAGAAGTTTAAAGCCTCCTCGTAGCTTTAGTTATAAGATACCGGAGTTAATTATCACCATCAAGTCTTATTCCTTGTAAACGTGACGTTCAGAAGGTGTACTTTGTAGGTATCTATTTTGAGTAAAGATGCTTTTAGTTTGAGTTTGAGTTTAAAACAATTGAGGTAGCAGAAATATCTATATTAAAATATTTCTGTCCAAAAACTGTCTTTTTTGATATTCGAGAATAGATAACGCCCGCGACTTCGTCTGCATGTAGTCTATGTGATTTATCGGAAAAAAAGCACGGCCTTTCCTGGGATGAAATCTCTATCTCAAATGTCCATATCGTATGAAGAGATGGGCTGTAACAACATAGCGGTCAGAAAGACACATATTCGCATTTATAAAATTAATATGGATTTACAAACAGTTCATGAATATTTAAAACTCGAAATATTTTTTTACGAAAAGAAAAGCGTACACTTAACTTTGAAATAACGTAAGTTAGCAGTTTCAAATAAAAGTATTGAAACTCTTCATCTTATAAATTAACGCATCTTAATGTATTAATATACATTTATTTTTACTAACGAATTTATAAATAGATTTTCTTGATTTTTGATAAAATTTATTAGTGTAGCATCTAATAATATTAATAAATTAAAATTTTATTTCAATTAAACAATGGAAGACTTTCAAATTACAATTTATAGAAAAAAACATATCTTTTAAGTTTCTCTCTTTTGATAAATTTATTTTAATATAATATTTAATTTATAACTCTAAATATTACTCAGTAAATTCCATAATAAATAATATTAAGTAATAAAAACTCAAGCATAAAATTCCAACCATATAGTTTCGAGATATCAGTACGTACATAAAATCTACAGGAAAGTTAAAAAAAATGCTTCTAAAGCCTTAAGGGTCAATTCACATTGGCAGTGAATTTTCTATCTCAAGAAAAGCACAAATTCATCGAGCAAAAAATAAATTCGCATGTGATCTTCTTTCTCACACACAAAATAGAGGATAGACACAAGATAGAAGTTAATTAGAAATGCTATTTATAATTAACCTCTATCTTATATTATAAATTTAAGTAATCCGTCTCACTCTCAATGTAAATCGACCTCAATGATTACAAACGTTTTTAATATTTACTCAATTTGACCGTGATTATGTACAGTCATACCAAACCAAAGAGCATAAAAAACCAGGGGTAGAGGTACAACTCCATACAACGGGTACCATAATTCTAAAATAAATTCTAGATGGCGTTACTTGTCACGAATAAGTATAAATTTTGTTTAAATCAACCGAAACTCAATGAAAACATGTATTTTGTTGTTTTGCTTTATTTTACCTATTTATTTATTAAGTTTAATTAACTATTAAATATAAAATTTTCATAAAATCCGATAGCAAAAAGTTTATTTCAAAGCTTTCGTTTTTAACGCCATCTAGAGCTAAGCTGAAGAACTACAGGGTATCAGCGATGATAAGCAGATTTTTGAATGCTTTTTGCTTAAGTATGGAGTTGTACCTCTACCCCTGGTTCTTTATGCTCTTTGACCAAATTGAAACAAAATTCAGTTTTCGTGTCACGCTTCCATAAATTAAGTTCTTCGTTATCTAGGAGCTTCTATGTCCGCTTTCACAACAAACTTCCTACATCTAGAAGGTGAATCATCTACGCCGTAAAAGCATACACTTCGTTGCGGATAAATCCTCTTAATATCTACAGATGAGCCTATATTTCGTGGCAGTGTCTTGGCTTTGAAGTCACTCTTCAAACAATAGTCGTACATTAGTTTTGGTCCTTCGTCGAAATGTTGGCTATAGTAGCCTCCGCAGGTTTCGAACGATACACTTTTGGAGAGATTGTCGAAACATACGTGCGGTTGGTAGGAGCCTTCGGGGCACGTCCTGGGTTCGCGGGGGGCCTCGCAAGGCCACGGGGGTATCGGGGCCCACGGAGGGGGCCCCGAAGGTCATCCTCAGCGAATCGGCTTGGATACGATGATGACGTCAGGAGCTGATCGGGTCGTTTCGGTGCTCATCGGACGCCGGTCCGGGAATTTCTTTTCTGTTAAAAGAAGACAAAAATCTTAGTTTTTTTTAAAATTTATGACACGCGAAGATTTTACTGAGTTAGGCCAGCGAGTCACAAAGGATTTAAACTGATTCGTAATATGGCAAAGTTTTTTATCGGTATAAAATCATATCCTCTTATAGAACTACATATATGTATTAAATTTATTAAAACTAAATACTTTATTATGGCCAGACTTGGGAATCGAAGCCAGGACTTCCTCATCCACAGTCGAACATGCTAGCCTACAAAGTCAAATGTTTTTAATTCAAATAAACTTTTACAAGTACTTTTGAATCGTCAAGTGCATCTACCACTGGTTCGGTATGACATTCCTGCCAAGAAAAACTAGCAAGAAACTACGACACCAACGTGGTATAGTTCTTGCAATTAGTATTATTATGATATTATTAATAAAGATGTCCTCCCGACCGAATTTCGGCCACGGCGGCCTATATCCAGAGATATTAGCCATGTGCGCAGGAGATATTTAAGTGCACAAGTGTTTGCGCAAACCCAGGTGCACTCTTTGTTCCTTTACTCTCATAGCCCGATGGGATAGAAAATCCGACACGACCGGAGAGAGATCAGGTGCAGGACCGACAGCTTAATGTGCTCTTCGAGGCACGAGGGTGAAACACCGCCAACTTCGTAACTCCAGGCCAGTATTGAGAATTTCTTGTCAGAAAAACCCAATACTTGCTATGGCCCGACCTGGGATTCGAGGCTAGTATTGAGAATTTATTGTCAGAAAAACCCAATACTTGCTATGGCCCGACCTGGGATTCGAGGCTAGTATTGAGAATTTATTGTCAGAAAAACCCAATACTTGCTATGGCCCGACCTGGGATTCGAGGCTAGTATTGAGAATTTATTGTCAGAAAAACAAAATACTTGCTATGGCCCGACCTGGGATTCGAGGCTAGTATTGAGAATTTATTGTCAGAAAAACCCAATACTTGCTATGGCCCGACCTGGGATTCGAGGCTAGTATTGAGAATTTATTGTCAGAAAAACCCAATACTTGCTATGGCCCGACCTGGGATTCGAGGCTAGTATTGAGAATTTATTGTCAGAAAAACAAAATACTTGCTATGGCCCGACCTGGGATTCGAGGCTAGTATTGAGAATTTATTGTCAGAAAAACCCAATACTTGCTATGGCCCGACCTGGGATTCGAGGCTAGTATTGAGAATTTATTGTCAGAAAAACCCAATACTTGCTATGGCCCGACCTGGGATTCGAGGCTAGTATTGAGAATTTATTGTCAGAAAAACCCAATACTTGCTATGGCCCGACCTGGGATTCGAGGCTAGTATTGAGAATTTATTGTCAGAAAAACAAAATACTTGCTATGGCCCGACCTGGGATTCGAGGCTAGTATTGAGAATTTATTGTCAGAAAAACCCAACACTTGCTATGGCCCGACCTGGGATTCGAGGCTAGTATTGAGAATTTATTGTCAGAAAAACCCAATACTTGCTATGGCCCGACCTGGGATTCGAGGCTAGTATTGAGAATTTATTGTCAGAAAAACAAAATACTTGCTATGGCCCGACCTGGAATTCGAGGCTAGTATTGAGAATTTATTGTCAGAAAAACCCAATACTTGCTATGGCCCGACCTGGAATTCGAGGGTAGTATTGAGAATTTATTGTCAGACAAACCCAATACTTGCTATGGCCCGACCTGGAATTCGAGCCTGTGACCTCGTCGGTCATAGTCGAGTATGCTAACCACTAGACCAACGAGGCAGTGATAATATTATGATAAGATCCAGAAGGTTGCATCCAACACAGTCCCTGAGTAGTGACCTCTAAAGGGCTTTCTCAAGTGTGACCTTCCGCTTTGACATTTTATCGTCAGATAAGGTAATACATGAGCTCTTAAAGATAACTTGACTCAACTTTTGTCGGCTTCGCTTGTTTTATCTCCGAGGCCCGGTTATTCCGGGAGCCGTTTAATTGTGTTTTCCTTATTTAACCCTTTTTGTTAAGCAGAAAACTTATGAGATTTTGTGTTTGTCTACACAAGAAAATCTGAATGTTTTTCTTAAGCGTTTTAGTTCAGAAACTAGCTCGTTCGCGTGGTTTGAATTTTTTTTATTCCTAAATTTTCCAGGATACAACGCAGCCAATGTTCTTCCCCGGGACTTCCCCGTCCAGTGTTTAGCACGTTCGACTGTGGATGACGAGGCCCCGGGTTCGATTCCCGGGTCGGGCCATAATTAAGTATTAGATTTTGCTGACTAGAAATTCTCAGTAATAGATTAGTTAGGCCCGAAGTTAGGAATTTGGCGGTGCTTGCCCCGTGCCTCGGAGAGCACGTGAAACTCTGCGCATGAGCTCTCTCCGGGCGTGACGGATTTTCCGTCCTATCGCGCTGTGAGAGGAAGGGAATAGAGAGAGCACCTGTGTTCATGCACATACTTGTGCACTATTCTAGGCGCAATCTTAAGAATTTTTTGTATTTTTTTTTTATAATTTTTATTTTTTATTTACGTGGCTTCTCCTCCTGTTCAGCAGCCTGTCTAATCAGTTCGATGGTGATCTGCGAGGTGTTGGTCTGCGGGGGCGAAGGCCTAGCAATGGTGGCGCCGGAGTACCCGAACGTGGAGAACCCTCGGCTATTAGTTGTGTTGGACCCTGGGGAAAGGCAATACTTGTAGTCTAGTTTTAAATATCTTAGTTGTTCAATAGTTTTGGTGGTCCGTTACCAGTGAATTAAGATTGGCGAGCTGCATCCTGGGCCGAAGATACAATTTCAATTTCAATTTATTTATTCGAAGAATCAATTCGTCGTCGAAGATACAATTTCAATTTCATTTTATTTATTGCAATTCCATAGGTACACTTATTCCTTGATATATAACATTTAGTCAATAATATGTAAGGTAAGCTACACCCAAACTGGGTATCCATATACCCAGTTTGGGTGTAGCAACAAAATTGCATTGTAGTACGGAGACTGATTTTATTTATGCTTGCCCGTATCATTAAAAAGACAATAATAGTGTAGTAACACTTGCTAATTAAATAGTTTTTTAGTGTGTTTACAATCTCTTTTTCTTTGTCAATGTTTCGTATGTAATCTGGATGATTGTAATATATTTTTATTGTCATTACATAGGGATTCGAGCTGTGCAGTACTAATTCTTTCTAAGATTTCTAGGTATCGACTGAAAATCAGCGCAGTTTTGGTGTACCTACACCATATTATCACGCACTTACGCCAGCTTCCAAGCTTAGCGTTACACTAACCGATTTTGAATTACCTAACATCTTTGTATTTTATTTTTCTAGTACTAACTCGTCCGAAACTTGTGGATCCACGGAAGACCAGCGCTGTGTCTGTGCTCGAACTACAGTCATAGCATAATGCTAAGTGGAGTCCATTTTGGGATCACACAACTCATATTTCTGTCTCATATCTTTCTACTATAGTTATTGTATTGTGGTTCCAAATAAACACTTTTTCTTTCTTTCTTTCTTTAATGCTTTAAAATACAGCTTCAACATTTTAAATAAATAATTTTGCTAAACGATCTCCCAGTTAATAAAATGATAAATCATATTCAAAGTTTCTAGCCCAAGTAAAATTCATAATAAACGAGAATAGGGAACCATCTTTCACAATCGTTAGACTCTGATCAAACGAATAATATTCATTTTTATCCATAGCATAAAAAATACTGTTCCCAAAATATCTATAAAACAGGTCACACACTGCCGTAGAGTCCACGAGGCGTACGACGAGCATAATATTTTTGTGTGACTTGCAATATAAAAAGCAGTACTTTTCTACTTACGGTTTCACGATTGCTACAGTGTAATCGCTCCTGATTGGCTAACACTCTTTCGCTATTGGCCAAAATCCATTGTCGTATTAATAATACCGTAAGTTCAGCTAATCACAAAAACCGAGACTGTAACAATGATTGTTGTAGTTTTTTCTGGAATAGGACTTGTGAAAAATAGTAATGCATCTTTTTTTGCAATAGATCGAGATAACTCTTAGTTACTATACATAGTTAGCATTTGCTGTACACACTGACCCACACTTTGTGATGTCAGCAGCATGTAGTTCGCTGAAAGAGGTGTAAACAGCAGGTTAAAGGTGTTTTCGACGCAGCCGGAAAAAGATGTAAACAGCAGAGCTGACAGCCATATTTTATTGTTCCTAGTGTTTTCGACGCAGCCGAATCTAAACTTCATTTTATCTGGGCACTATGCTGAGTTAAGTAGTACACGTTGAGTTTGACCAAAATATAACAGCCGTATTGGATTTTAAAAATGGTCATCATTTTCATTTATGCGGCTCTTGCGTCACGTCTCGTGATATGCAATCATCTTAATGTAAACGTATTCAAATTAAATCTTCGTTTTCATTGGTTCCATCGTATTATTTATATGCGACAAAAGAATTTTCTAACATGACTTTTCTTTTATGTTACCATTTTATTTGAAACGTAAGACTGTTCATCTCTCAGGTATAGATGTATTATATTATAGTATGCAATACAGGAAGCCCGTCGATAATTAAACTAGGAATACGCCATTTGACGACCTCCCTGGTGCAGTCTTGAACGCTGTGGTCTTATAGTATCCCGGGTTCGATTCCTGGCAGGGTCAATTTGGGAATTTTTAATTTCTTGACATACAGATACACTTTCGCAATTATAATATTACCGCAGATAGGTATTAGTATGGCTTAATACCTACATATTTTACATACCTATTAACATTTTATTAATTCTTACAAACGATGACACAACGCGATTTTTTAATTAAAAAAATAATAGAAAATATTGTAATAAAATAAAGGAAAAACACTTCAAATCTGCTGGCAATTTACCATCCAAAGAATACATAAAGCGATTCTTCAAAAGTTTGTTGTCATCCCTCGGGACGGAAGGGGAGTGTTTGCAGGTCACAGTTTTGCTGTTCCTCCCTACTTATTTGCAAACTATAAGTTATTATTCAAAACAGACTTAGTACGAGTTTGGAACTCTACATTGTTCTAAGGTGTCGAAGCACGATATCGTCAATGAAAAAAATACGTGCCGAATTGAGAACCTCCTCCTTTTTTGGAAAATTTAAAAAAAGCAGTATGTTTTTTTCTATCCACTATAAGTTAGCCCTTGATCGCGATCTCACTAGAAGGTAAATGATGATGCAGAATTAGATGGTAGCGGGCTAACCTGTTAAGGGTACCCATACTCCTAATCGGTTTCGTACCACAACGCTTGGCGGCACGTCTTTACAGGTAGGTTGGAATTCCCAAATTGACTCTGCTGGGGAACGAACCCAAGACCGAGAACCCTCCCATGTTAAGACAACAGCTCATTATTGCGCCAGGGAGGTCGACAAAAGTTACGTCTTAGAAAGTAAACAATAAAATATTTTAAGGATCAACGTTGCTCAGGCATCGTAATTTTTATTTAAGGTACACTTACCATCAGAACTCACTGCTGGATCGGCTTGGAACAAACTTTCTCTTGTCTGACACCCGGATTCCTTTGTATCTGGCGCACCGACCGACGCATCTCTTATATCTCTAACTTTCTTCTCTTCACTCTCTTTCCTTCTTATTGACTCTTCCTTCTTGCTTAAGTCACTCCTTCTCATTCTTCCGTTTCGTTCTATTCTTACGTCTTCTGTTTTAGGGACGTCGGTTACGTCTCTGCGCCAGGGTTCGTCGTCTAGGTCTAGATGGGTCTCTTGGATGAAGTCTGAGTCTATGCTTGTTGGCTGCAAAATTTAGGATTGATTAGCTCATTGGACGTCAAATGATACCATCAATATTAAACAGGGTTAATTTAAAATACTAATTTATACCACAGTCATAGGCGCCCCGCTCTGTTCACAATCAATCTGGATCAGATTGATCATCTACAGTACGCTCAGTCTCAGTTTTAACATTGCAAATTAGATTGATCATAATCGAGGTTCGCTCGTATTACCGTCAAAGTTAAATGGACCCAAAATCTCTGGATATAAAGTTACAAATTCAGTACAACCGATTTAAATTTCAAAACGATTCAGTTTGGAGTGCTGGTTGTGAATGCATACACGAAATTCATTTTTAAATCAACGGATTAGGACTGAGACCTACCACCCACGCAAATGGCTAAATTATGATGCAAGTCCAACTTTGATGTTTTATTTTATGTTACTGTTATTTGTGTTCGTGGTTTATTGTTATTTTTCTAGTTTTAATTATGAATAAATGAAAAATTGCATTGTAAAAGTTAGATTAAGGGTATAGGGTGGATTGTCTACGTGACACTCTACGTGTCTACATGTGGACAGAGGCCCAAATGTTTATGTTAATCGTAATAATTTGACAGCTTAAAACGTATTACTCGAACTTTTTAACGAGTTCATTCATGCTTTTTGACGTGCAGGCAACAATGAACTTCTTAAACTAGGTCGCATTATCCGTTCGACAAACTTCAAATTCAAATTCAACTGTTTTTTTATTCAAATAAACTTTTACAAGTACTTTTGAATCGTCAAGTGAATCTACCACTGGTTCGGAACGCCATTCCTATCGAGACGAACCAGCAAGAAACTCGGTGGATGCTCTTTTTAAATAAATATTTCATTTACAATTATTATATCAATGTATACATAAGTAACTAAATACTAAATATCCTAATGTAACCTTAAATTGTAATAACCTAACCTAATGATAAACGAAAATGTTAAATAACTAAAAATTGTTACCTTTTTAGAAATAGCACATTTTGAAAAATATTATTAATTGTTGGGAAGGAACTGGCCCCTAAGAAGATACGGGTCTTCCTAGTTTAGGGGCCAGGAATTCACTGTATCTGTACTTAAGGTGCCAGCGGAGGGTGAATTGCCCATACAAACGTAATACCAGAATAATTCGTAATTCGAGAATATTTCCAGCATATTATGCGCTTATTAAAATTGAACTTGTATTTATCTAGACCCCTGGATAATTATGTTTTCAAAATACTTTCCCAAAATGAAATGTAAGCGCGTAGCGTTTTGCATGTTTTTACGACATAAATTACATGTTTTCTCCTTATTTGTATCATATTAAAACCGACGATATGTTACGTACTAATTGAACAGGAGCATAGCCTATATTGTCAAGTTCCCGAATAACAACACGAAGTGAAAAACACAACAAGTTATCATTCATCATTTTTGGTATTTACGGAACAAGACTAAACGTGTAACAAATTCTGTACGCTCATATTGCTATCGAGTTTGCACGCGATCATGTGTCATCAGCCAAATAGAGATAGCAATATACCGGCAAATTTATATTTGCGGGTTGAATAGAAATTGCGAGCGGCGATCACCTGCCTCTTAAGTTAATTTCTTTAAAAAGATTTCTAGATTTCTATTTCTACATAGGAATGGAATTGGTATAAAAAAAACAAAAAAATGCACAATCGGGGGGTAGATGACGATAGATCGACCTACCCGCACTTTCTGCTGAGAGAACTTCCTCTGCTGTTTGAACATCTCGTTGGTGTGGTTGTCCCGTTCGAGACTCGCTCGAGGCTCACTGTCGTGCTGCAATCGCTTCGCGTCCAGTGTTAGACGGTCGCTCACCATGTCCAGTCTGTCCTCGCATGATTGACGTATATGCTCCTGAGGACAACGGAAACTTCTTAACTGACTTTGTTTAAGTATATTTTTTAATATTACTCTTTATTTTGTACACCACAACACATAAACAGGACACAAAAAATACATAGAAAACAAAGAACGAAGTAGTATACAAAAAGGCGGCCTTATCGCTTAGTAGCGATCTCTGCCAGGCAACCTTAGGAATAGGAGAAGTTAGATTAACTCGCGGCTGGTGTATTAATATAAACATACAAACAAATACCTACGTACTAATACATAAACAGTTACACAAATAATTTAATACTTATAATAAATATATGAAAATAAACTTATATATATTATGTATTTTTAGTTTAGGTAATATCATAATAAATAACAGTTAAAACTAGTCGTCTGTAGTATGGTGATAAATAGAAATTCTTAATGTTATAATAATCTTTCTTGATGTTGTGGATATACGTGTAGGTTGTTGTGAATTGGAGAAGAATAGGGATGATGACAACACAATCAAATCAGCAACTCTTTATCAAACTTAAAAACGCTCTTCTAGTATGGAAGTTGTATTAAATTTGCAATTGTGATGTCATCAAATTTCGACGCCCTTTTTTTCTTTAATATAGATTAATAATGGTTAAATATAGATTTAAAAATGGTTATCAAACTTAAAACTAACCGAGGATGTAAATTTTAGGTCGTTTTAAAGACCCTCTATTTAATTAATAATCAGTAAGAAATAATTTATTTTTATACGACTGCCTGAAAAAAGGAGTATATTGTTTTCAGGGTTCATGTATGTATGTATGTATGTATGTATGTATGTATGTGAGTTTGTATATTCCACCATAATTTCTATACGCCTGAACCGATTTTGATAAATGAGGTATCGTTAGAATCCCTAGCTTATTCTGGGTGACATAGACATAGTAAAATTTTTAAAAAAAATGATGGGGTGACCATGGTCCCGCATTAAAGACCAAAATTGAAAAAAAAAATTCGAATATAAGATTAACTATATAATCATCAAATATATAACACTATAGTTCAATATTTAGTGATGCACAAAAAAAAAACATTTAATAAAAAAGTGAATAAGATTAGAAAGGCTACCTATACTCGGTGTTAATATGGCAATATATTTACAGTTTAATCAAAATTTTATTTAATAAGAAATTTATTTACAGTTTAATCCTAATCTTGTATACTAAGAAATATAATAAGAAATTAGGTAAGAAATTAGAGTGGGGAGAAACCTTGTACTTATGTAGTGATGAAAATATTGCTTATTTATGCTACGTGACATAGTGCGAACTAAATATAATTAAATTCTAATAAATAAATTTGTAACCTATAATCTATGGTCATGTAGGTATCGCTGAGTGCCATAAATGACAATGAAACATACGTAGACATCTTGATATCTTCTAGCTGATGCTCACGACTACGTCTGCGTGGATTGAGGTTTTTGGTTCCCGCGGGAACTCCTTAATTATCCGTGATAAAAACTAGTCTATGTGTTATTCCAGACAATAATCTATCTCTGTGCCAAATTTCATCCAAACCCGTTCTGCCGTCCGGGTGTGATTGAGTAACAAACATCGAAACTTCCGCATTTATAATTTTAGTAATATAGATGCAGATTCCAGTTGCGAAAGTAAAAGGTAAAAAGGCTACTGCCCTCTCCTTGTAACCTTAAAAACTTACAGAAAACAATACAATAGAACTTAAAGCTAGCTACCTAATTACTATATAAATCATGCCCGCGTGGAATGGAAAGAATTCTGGCTGCGTTTCCGGCTCGACAGCCAGGCTGATTCTTTGTGCAAAAAATAGGCCAGCCCTTCCGTCAAATTAATGATTCATTTTTACGCTAGTAATCAACATCCCACTCATAAGCAGTCATTTAGTCACTAGTCCACATTAGTTAGACCTCGACTGCAATCTCACCTGATAAGTGATGATGCAGTTTAAGATGGTAGCGGGCTAACCTGCACCTATGATGCTAATGATACCCTCAGTATATCAGTTATATTAAACAATTAAACAAATACCTCCATCGGTATTCGGTTTCTACGGATCGGAAATCTAAATAAATAAATAAATATATAAATGGCTTGACGGTGCGTCTTCGCCGGTAAGGTAACTAGCCACGGCCGAAGCCTCCAACCAGGCCAGACCAGAGAAAGTTTCAGATCGTTTACTTTTTTCTAATCCGGACTCTCCTAGTTTAAAACTACAGCAACTACAGCGAAAACAAACGTCGTAGGTGACATTTATGTTTATAAAATCCAACAAGTCATAATTAAAAAAATTCAAAAACACGACTGCCCTGCCAAAAAACTAACTAAAAAGTGAAAAATCTAAATTAATTTACATAAATACAATCTTATTCACATTTTTATTAAATGATATTTTTTTGTGAATCACTGGATATTGAACTATAGTGTTATATATTTTTGGAATCTACTCATCATTTTCTAGATGATGATTAAATAGTTAATCTTATTTTCGATTTTTTTTTCAACTTTAGTCTTTAATGCGGGACCATGGTCACCCCATCAATTTTTTTTAAAATTTGACTAGCCTATGTCACCCGGAATAATCTTGGGATTCTAACAATACCTCATTTATCATAATCGGTTCAGGCGTATAGAAGTTATGGTGGAAAATAAAAACTCACATACATACTTACATGAACCCTAAAAGCAATATACTCCTTTTTTCAGGCAGTCGCATAAAAACAGAGATTATAGTATTCTTTTCGTCAAGTGTTTAAATTTTATTGTAAAAATAAAATTCTGCCGCCATAACTGACGAATATTTCTTAAAAAAGGTCGCTTGTTTTAAATTAATGCACAGACATGGACGGGACGCTGTTTCCTTTTGCTGTTATTTGCGGCCAAAATCCAAATAAATGCCTTCCCATTTTCTTTTCTTTTAATTTGAATAAGTATACAAAAGCGGAACGCATTAATTAAATCTTTTGACGAAATTCGTAAAGTAACTGTTCGTTAATGAATCTTTGAATGATTTCCCGAGAGGCTGTGAAGACATCTGCGTTGGAAAATCGTTTCTATCTAAATCTAAGATGAGTACGTCCGCGTGGATTTAAGTTTATTTTAAACAAGCTGATACCCGACATCATACGCGTGGGTTGGGGCTTTTTTGGTTCCCGCGGAAACTCTTTAATTTTCCGGAATAAAAAGAAGCCTATGTGTGATTCCAGACTATAATCTATCTCTGTACTAAATTTCATCCAGATCCGTTCAGCCGTTCTGGCGTGATTGAGTAACAAACATCTATCCATCTAAACTTTCGGATATTAGTATAGTCGGATCACGCGGAAAGTAGCATATGTCTGTTCTCGGGATGAAACTCATTTCTCTACTAATTTTCATCAAAACAGACAGATGACATTTTCGCATTTATAAATATAGCAAGTTTACAGGATCGTGGTTTAAATTTTTAAATCCTCAGGAATTCTATTATTTTCCGGGATAAAAGTACCAAGCTATGTGTCCGTCCCCTGGATACAAGCTTAGTACCTATTTGTATAAAACATTGAAATCAGATAAACGTGACGACCATGAAAAGCAAGGTAATAGATGTCTGTCTGACAATCGGACGGACCGAAACAGGGACACATTTCTCAATATATAAAAGGAAACGGTGACTGACTGACTGACTCACTGCTCTATCAACTCAAACCGCTGGACTGATCGGGTTGAAATTTGGCATAAGTAGGTACAGTAGTAAGTACAGCTTTTATGACGTAGGCATCCCGGTGACTGACTGACTGACTCACTGCTCTATCAGCACACAACTCAAACCACTGGACTGATCCGCCTGAAATTTGGCATAAGAACATGTAGCTTTTATGAAGTAGGCATCCCGGTGACTGACTGACTGACTGACTGACTCACTGCTCTATCAGCACACAACTCAAATCACTGGACTGATCAGGCTGAAATTTGGCATAAGTACAGTAGTAAGTACAGCTTTTATGACGTAGGCATCCGCTAAGAAAGGATTTTTGATATTTCAACCCCTAATACGGTTAAATAGGTGTTTTGTGTTAGGTTAGTTGTGAAATTTATTTACATAGCCGATAAGTCGCGGGCCAAAGGCTAGTTTATTTATAATATTAGCACGGATTACTGAATAACTGCTTTGACAAACCCGAAATTATTAATATTAAAACTTGTGATCCACTGAAGCAATTCATTTCTAAGAAGCCTCGAAATGTATTTTCGTTCAAAGCCCCTCAGCGCCAGAAAACTAATGCGAAAAAAATATGCTTACGAAATAAATCGGTTATCATAATAAATATAACATTTTCACTCGAGTTTTCCTGGATTTCCTTCTTTGGGAGATTACTATGTTTCATCTTTACGCATCATTTCCTTGCTTGCAGCTTTGATGGCTTGAAATCATATCTTATCAAATTTATCATAATAAATTCGTGCAAATGGCAGATTCAATTCCGGGTTTTTGAATGAATCTATACTTCTATACCAATGTTATCAATGCGAAAGTTTGGACGGAAGGATCAATGGATGGATGGACAGAACGGATCTGGACGTAATTTGGCACAGAGATAGATTATAGTCGGGAATAGCACATAGGCTAATTTTTATCCCTGGAAAATTAAAGAGTTCCCGCGGGAACCAAAAAAAACTCAATCCACTCGGACGAAGTTGCGGGCATCAGCTAGTTAATTAATAAATGAATGAATGAATTTGTCTGAATATGTGTTAAAATGATGGTATGAAAAGCCGCAGCATATCCAGTGAACTTGACTCAACCAGTCCCACATCTATGTCCGACCATTCTGGCATAGTCATGAGCATTGTGGTCTTACAAGTGGAAGGTCTCGGGTTCGATGCCCGGGGGCAGACTTTATGATTTCTGTAATGTCTTTAGTCTTTGGACATGGCTAGTTACTACCATACCGGAAAAAGAGGTGTTGCCAAGTAATTTATCGCTCGAAAAAGCTAAATTTGCAATTAAGGAGCTTGCCCTAATAACCTTTGAGAAAATAACGCATGTCTGTAAAGTATAAGTATATAATATACTAGTGGGCCCGCCAGACGTTGTCCCTGAATCTAGGACCTGATTGCAGCGCCCCCTACCGGGTCCAATTGTGAATATAAACCATCTCGGGACTTACTCAAACACAGTTAATTGCTCAAAACACAGTTCCAAAAAATTGAGGATAAACCGATGCCTTAATCACCAGGTCATCACTATTTCAAATACTGACCTTGATAATCTTATGGTCCTGGTAAAGCTTTCTGATGCACTTGAAGAAGAAAACGAAGCTCATGCCAGATAGGATCAGACAGAAGATGATCAGGATCACCTTGATGTGCGTTTGACTGATCATTGACTCCGTTTTGTGCTGGAACAATTTTTTTTTTAAATTTTTTTTATTACTGAGTTGGTTTGCGCTTGACGATGCTATGCTTAATAAAAAGCAATGATGAGGTCTAGGTTGCAGCGCGCTTGCCTTGAAGATGCCTTTTCACTCTTGCCTTGAAGGTACTTAAGTTATACACGTGGCAGAGAATACATGGGCTGGAACAGCAATCCACTTACTGGCTGTTCGTATCAGAAACTTAGAGCAGAACCGTATCGTTTGAGCAAACTGGACGCCAACCACATAAGGATGCCAACGCTGACGGTTTCTAGCTGTTCTGTGGTAGAACCGTGAAGTAGATGAATATAAAGTTAAGACCGAAATTCTAAGTCACGAAAAGTTGGCCCATTATGTCATTTCTTCCCATTGCCAGCTTAACTGAGCACGAGTCTACTCTTTAAATGAAGAATTTGGCCTTATTACCATGTCTTAAGTGACAAGGAAGCTTGGTAATAATTTGCTATAGTGGCTCTGATAGTTCCTTAGTTTAAGGTGATTTGTGAGATGGTGATAATTTAAAAAAACCCGACTGAGTTTGTTGTGGGCTTTTCTCAGACCAGGACGGGTTTGGAACCCTCGTAGCTTTAGTTTTAAGATTCCGTAACTGATTATCACCATCATGTTTTATGAGTAATTTGACGTCAAAAGGTGCACACAGTTTACCTACAGTTTACTACAGTTTACCTAATTTGAATAAGTGAATATTTATTGATTGATTGATTTCGCAGCTTCCTGTAAGTACAGTAATGTGCTTTACTTTTGTCGAACTCGGTGCCTTCCACGCATTTCTCGTACAGTAATGAGCCGGCAGTTGGCGTAGTTGTCGCACTTCAGAGCCGCGTCTATGCATGTGTAGCCCTCGCAGTCGCACTCGGTGCCTTCCACGCATTTCTGTATAAGTACTATAATGTACTTTACCTCACACTTGTCCGCTTCCACGTCCGCCTTGAGCCGGCAGACGGCGTAGTTGTCGCACTTCAGAGCTGCGTCTATGCATGTGTAGTCCTCGCAGTCGCACTCGGTGCCTTCCACGCATTTCTCTATAAGTACAGTAATGTACTTTACCTCCCACGTGTCCACTTCCTCGTCCGCCTTGAGCCGGCAGTTGGCGTAGCTGTCTCACTTCAGAGCCACGTCTATGCATGTGTAGTCCTCGCAGTCGAATTATGTGCCTTCTATGCATTTCTCTATAAGTACAGTAATGTACTTTACCTCACACGTGTCCACTTCCTCGTCCGCCTTGAGCCGGCAGTTGGCGTAGCTGTCTCACTTCAGAGCCACGTCTATGCATGTGTAGTCCTCGCAGTCGAATTATGTGCCTTCTATGCATTTCTCTATAAGTACAGTAATGTACTTTACCTCACACGTGTCCACTTCCTCGTCCGCCTTGAGCCGGCAGTTGGCGTAGCTGTCGCACTTCAGAGCCACGTCTATGCATGTGTAGTCCTCGCAGTCGAACTCGACGCCTTCTATGCATTTCTCTATAAACAAATTTAGTAGTCAGAGATGCTTGTGACTATTTTATTTGTTGAAAGAAAAGAAATAAATAAATAAAATATATTTATTCACTGTTGGTTACTTGGTTATATTACCTAACACTGTTGCACTCACTGTTATTATAAAACTTAAATTCATTGAAAATGTTAACTAAATTTACAATAATATATGTATTTATTTTAGTTAAATAAATAATTATATTAGATATTATATTTAGTAAAGTATATGATTAAAACTATAAACCTAATATGAGTTACATTCAAATCTAAAATAAACTCCTACAGGTATATATTTATAATAAGTTAGCTACTATTAACTTTTTATTTGGACAAGATTAACAAGTTATATTTTGTGAACACTGTCATGCTCTTATAATTCGATCTATCATTTTTTCAGCCCTTACGCAGACTACGGTCTATTTGGGCTGCAAATTACGAACGCCAGCCTGTTTTATAACTAGTGCTTTTGGTTTTTAAAGACAATAAAATAATAAATTGGCAGTTATAGGGATTGTCAATAGAAGTGATTTTTTTTCTAATTAAAAAACATGTATATAATAATATTTTTTTTTTTTAAATTGAATATAATACAATAGAAATTAATGGTAGCTAGCCTAACCTAATTACTATATAAATCATGCCCACGTAGAATGGTGGCAAGAATGCTGGCTGCATTTCCACGCTGGACAGCCAGGCTGATCCTTTGCGCAAAAAATGAGCCAGCCCTTCTGTCACCAGATGAGGCCATTAACCGCGGTGAAATATCTCGCAAAAAATTTTTGGCACTAAGACTCCATGGCCCAAGGGTCTCCACGGCAAACGGAACAAATATGTAATAAAATATTTTATTAAACAAAATATTTCAAATAAAACTAAAGCATTAATGTATATTGTATAATTACGAATGTACTGTATTTATATTTAAGACCTTTTGTCTTCGTAACAACGCGAGGTGTCGTCCACAGTTACACATCGCTTATTGACCGACCGAAGCGAAGGTCTCCGAGTCTACTTGAGTGAATTTGCACTTGTCCGTCTGTCCGTCCGCCCGTCTGTCAGAGTCTAATAACTTCTGAATTACTCAACGTAATTACTTCAAATTTAAATATAATGTAAACCGATGGCCTCTAGCCGAATATGGCTTAAAAAGTTATAAAAATCTTTATTTCAGGGCTCATAGAAGCGAATGCGAAGTAAAATATTTTTTATAGCATTACATAGGGTTGCGGTATATAATTTTAAAGATAATTAGGAGTAGTGTATAAAAATAAAAATAAATAAATTAATTAATTTTTCTCCTAAAATTGACGAAATGGGGGGATTTCAAAGTGGAGATTTTCTAACGTCCAAAGTTGACCTCAGAACTCTCAATTTTCTGAAAGGCTGAGCCTGAAACTTGATCAATTATTTGAATTTATCCTGTACTTGAACAACAAATACTAAAATTAGAAAAATATTATAAGGGAACGAAATGATTTAATGCTCATTAAAGCATCAGTATTTTTAACAGAACTTCACAATGATGTCAATAGATGGCGCTCTGTAAAAGTTTATTCGTTTCTCCAATAACTCTTTAGCTCTTTTGCGTCTAATGTTCAAAGTTAAATATTACAATTATATAGTTAAAACTAGCTTATGGATACCGCGAGGTCTCAGTTCGGGGCGAACCAGTAGTTAATATAAACCTCAAAACTAAGGAATTAAAGTTTAATTACGAATGTACTAAAACCTTTTGTCTTAAGAAGAATGGTGTCGATCCCGCGTAATCCACATTTTACCCCCTACCAAAAAGTGCTCAACCCACCTAAAGAAGTTTTCACTTCAAAAATCTTGTAGCTAACTGTCACAGCTTAATATCACAGGTAACTGTTACTGCTTACCTACTATTAGAGATAACGCTTACCATTGTTATTAGGGTTCAGTGTCCTAAAGGCGGTGAAGGTGGCATTAATCTTAACATTGCCATTCCTGGAAGCGTAAAGCCGGACATGCATCACGTTGGCCGCGTCGACAGGTTTGCCGGCTTTATTCGTGTCCTTTGTCGTCACAGCGTTGGCTACGGAACCGCAGTAGTGTTCTAACCTGGGAAAACAATAAATGCTATTTTATTTTTATATAGGATTGCCTGAAAAAAGGAGTATATTGTTTTTAGGGTTCATGTATGTATGTATATATGTGAGTTTGTATATTACACCATAACTTCTATACGCCTGAACCGATTTTGATAAATGAGGTATCCTTAGAATTCCTAGCTTATTCCGGATGACATAGGCTAGTAAAATTTAAAAATAAATGATGGGGTGACCATGGTCCCGCATTAAAGACTTAATTTGAAAAAAAAACGAAAATAAGATTAACTATATTATAATCATCACCTAGAAAATGATGAGTAGAATCTAAAAATATATAACACTATAGTTCAATATCCAGGGATTCACAAAAAAATATCATTTAAATCTTAATCTGATTCTAATTTAACTAGATAAATTTAGATTTTTAACTTTTTAGTTCGTTTTTTGGCAGAGCAATCGTGTTTTTTAATTTTTTTTTAATTCTGACTTGTTAATAATAACTTTATTTATTTAGGCAACAGAGGCGCATGTGAATTGTTAGTAAAATACAATTTTTTAATTATTTTAATTATGATTAATATAATGAAAGCCCCGCAATATAGGTTAGGTCATAGCTGGTGGAAAACACTGACGTAGTATTATGGGATATTTATTGGCGACTAGTAACGTAGGTATAAGCTCTTAAGACTGTGGTTATAATCTTATAAATGCGAAAGTATGTCTGTATGTTTGCTAACATTACACGGCCCATCTGTTGAACCGATTTGGAAGAAACTTGGTACAGAGATAGGTTGTATACCGAGGAAGGACATGTAATACTTTTTGTCCCGGGAAATTAGAGATTTCCCATGTGATTTTTCAAAAACCTAAATCTATGTCGAAGAAGTCACGGGCATCATCTAGTAATTAGTAATAGTATAATAATAGTATACCTACAACTGATAATGAACAAAATTACTCATAGTTAATTAAGAACATTTATTCAGAGGTTTAGTTATATTATTTAGTATGGAAAATTGAAAATAAAAGGAAATTGTAAGGAAGGTTTTATTAATAATTATGCCCATAACCCAGAAGATACGCTTAACTACGTCATCAATACGACCCTGCACAAAGTTTATTTTTCTTATCGGAGTTTCCATTGGGCATTGTTCAGGGTATAACAGTGACTCAGACCCTTATTATTATCTAATTCGAAAGGGCGAAGGGAAAATATTTTTTGAATGGATTTAGGAAGTTTTATTCAATTTTGCCGCGTTATTTGAGTTAAGGGAACGTGAAAAAAATTTTTTCGAGGAACAGGGAAAGTACAGAGAATACGTGAGTTTATTTTTATTATTTTTGGTAATTTCACAGAATTGTAAATTATTACTTAACAGAAATGGTTTGTGCTATCTTTGATATTGGGATAGCATCTTAATATTATGTAAATATATATTTTATATTATTAACAGACCAGATGATGCCCTCGATTTGGTCCGCGTAGATTTACGTTTTGGATATCCCGAGGAAACAAGGTATAAAAAAGTAAAAGTAGCCTAAGTACTGCATTCTTCAGATCTTCAATTATACCATGAAAAAAAACACGTCGATTTGAGGCCCAATAGGCATGATGACTGATTTTGAGAAATGGTCAGATTATGTTCGGAAGTATCTACTATATCGAAAAAATATATTATTTCTGCAGAAAAATAAGTGTCATGGCGTCGTTTGTGATGTCACTATTGTTTTTACCAATATACTCTGTGTAGTATGCAGTAAACAATAGTGTGATTGTCAAAGCTCGAAACAAACAATTGTGACGTCATTCGCTTCTTGGTGTACAATCCAATATGGCGGATTGCTGTATTTTATAGTTTTATTTTATCAAAATAAATAGGAATCTCATTCGAAATAGAAAAATAAATACGTTTTTTATAATCCATGAAACCTATTTCATTATAAAAATTCATAATTTCATTGATTCTTGGTTACTGTCATCATGTCTACTGTCTAAGCCAAGTATTCATTTGACAGCTCATAACGTATAACTCGAACTTTTTAAGGAGTACATACATGGATTTTGACGTGCAAGCATCTACGACCTCCTTAAACAAGTCGAATTATACGTTTGACAGACGATTACGATTACGATTTCCTTACATAATCGGGGAGCTGTTTTACTGATGCATTGTGATTACTGTCAGATCACGCTTCTTTGCTAACTCTGTAAAGCTTGTCTTAAATTCTGTGATGTCTAATAAAATCACATGGAATTCCTAGCGTAAATACTGTTCTACAAATACTTACTTTTCGTCGAATTCCAAAATACTTCCGAAGACTTGAACAAAATTCTCTTCACATTCGTTAGGCTGTCCTACAAAATATGTGGTGAAATTGAGGTAGATCTGCAAAAGATTAGATTTATTTAGTTTGTTATTGATTAATTTTATTCATTTGGTTAATTTATTAATGATTATTTAATATGTATGTAAGGTGAAATATGGCCTGACGCTATAATATAATTTAGAATAAGACCACTCTGTACCCTTTGCAATAAAATGGATTGATTGATTGAACGGACCAAAATTTAAAAATCTTTTAATTAGATAGAGCCTCCACCTACGTCAGACTTTTTGTAGATCCGATACTGTCGGGCCGACTTTGACCACCAACTAGACTATCGTGACTTCGCTCGCAAGAGTTGAGGTTTTTTGGTTCCCGCGGGAAAAATAGCCAATGTGTTATTCTAGACTATAATCCATCTGTGTCAAATTTCATCCAGATCCGTTCAGCCGTTCTGGCGTGATTGAGTAATAAACATCCATCCATCCTCAATCCACGCGGACGAAGTCGCGGGCATCAGCTAACCGATATCTATGTTTTGTCTGTGATATCATTGGCGAATAAACAATTTTTTTTTTTTTTTTTATCCCCTACAAGTTAGCCCTTGATGCGATCTCACCTGATGGTAAGTGAAGATGGTAGCGTGCTAACCTGTTAGGGGCATGGCAATTATATTTAACCCAAACCCCTATTCGGTTTCTACGCGGCATCGTACCGGAACGCTAAATCGCTTGGCGGCACGTCTTTGCCGGTAGGGTGGTAACTAGCCACGGCCGAAGTCTCCCACCAGGCCAGACCAGGGAAAATTCAGAAATAATACATTCCCAAATTGACCCTGCCGGGGATCGAACCAGGGACCTCCGCACGTTAAGACAACATCTCTACACACTGCGCCACGGAGGTCGTCAAAAACGAAATATAATAAGCGTATGAACATTTTATACTAAAGTATTTTCTGACTACCTTCTTAATCCATGTAATTGTAACACTAACCTAGATAATATAATGTATTACATGGTACTTACTAAATTGCAATGTGTAATTCTCAATGTAAGTGAAGTATTTGTGTTCTTGTTGAGTAATAAATATCTTAGAACAGAATACCTTATGACCCTCTGGCACGACTATCTTCCACAGGAAATCTAGTGCTTGATTGGCAGACTTATCTTTGCAGTCCTTGGCTATGTTATCCGATTCTATTCTTCCGTGCGTGCCTTCGATAGATTTGTAACAGGAGTCTGGGATGCGTACTGAAACAAAACAATTTGTTGTTATTCTTATACAAGTAAGCTTTGACTGCGATTTCAACTGGACCCTACCTAATAAAAGTAACAATCCGACTTTGTAAAAAAAAAGTGACGCAATTGTATGACTAACTTAATACTTACAGGAAGCCGTAAGTAGGTATAATCTCCTAAAAAAACCATTTGGCTATCCACTTGGCTTGGTGGTTTAATTTAAAGAGGGTAAATTGGCAGTTATTAGTAATATTACACTGCACTTTTTACAGGGCCCTCGAAAACTTATCGAAAAAAGGAAAACATGGGGACATGACACTGAAGCATATACATTTTATGGGGTAAAAATATTTTCACGATTGTAATTATTCACGGAGAAAATAGACTAATACGATTGTATGGCGAATCGTATTAGTCCCGTATCGTATTAAACAGGTCGAATTATTCGTTTGACAAACGACTACGATTACGATTTTCTTACTTCGTTATTTTGAATTTACTTAGTTGTTGAAAATGTACACCGAAAAATCATCTTTCAAAGCCAGCGTTTCCGGTAGTTTCATTTAAATAATACAAATGTATTATTCAAAAGATATTCAAAACTTTCGAGAAATTACTGTACATGTTTGATAATTTCACAGTTTAAATACTTTAACGCAACTTATTAAAAATGCAACGAATACATTTTCATACATTACCTACGTAACGCGGTCTTAATTAATGCAATTAAGGTTTACATAATCTACAGGATATCTCATAAATAATTAATTAAATAAAGACTTTAGTGTGAAAGTGTGTTTGTTTGTTGGTTTGTATTCAATCACGTCGCAACAGAGCAACGGATCGACGTGACTTTTTGCATAGGTATAGTAGAGAGCACCTGGAGAGTAGGCTTAGGCTATTTTGTATCCTGGAAAATTAAGGAGCTCCCGTGGGAATTAAACTTAATACTTAATAAATAACTTAATAATATTGGGAATTTTATTCGAGGAAAAATGAAAATGGCATTTGGTGTCGCTAAACACCCCGTTAGTTATTTTCGCTACTCAATAAAACAAATGTAATATAAATTCGTGAATTTCGTGCAAGATATTCAAACCTGCGATATCTTACTCGAAACGGTCGAATTTCTACCGACTGAGCTACTAGAACTTGGAGTTTTCAAAATGTTGTTAGTCCATATCTATACTCAATAATATAATCAGGTAAAGTTTGTGAGGTTGTAGGGGGTACACATTATTCACACTCACATTATTTGTGAGTGTCATAGGCGATATATTAACTCGAAAAATTAGGGAGTTCCCGTGGAAATTTAAAAAACTTATTAACGCGGACGAAGTCGCGGGTATATGCTAGTCGTAAATAATTACACTCTATCTCTCTCCATGTGCCGGGAGGGAGAGAAAAAGTTTACCAGCCCAAAGGTGTTATTATGTAAGGATTGCCGATCCAATCGTCAAAGTTCGGCGTCAAAGTAAAGTAAACCATAACAGCATTGGAATAGAGCTCAATTTCGTGTATCCATTCTCATACGTTTATGGTATCGTACATACCTAAACGTATAAGAATGGATACACGAAATTGACCTCTAACTCAATACTGATATGGTTTATTTTACTTTGACACCGAACTTAGACGATTTGATGGACAATTCTTACACAATTGGGGGGCAGGTCCCCGCGTTTTGTCATGACCTCATGACTCGTACCTATAATAAAATCTACTAAGAAATTGAACTCTTCCGCCACTCTAAAAATACCTCACACAGACACACACACACGCACATATATTTTCATGCATACAAGCAAACATCTACACGCACACATACATATACACATAGTCACAAACTATCACAATATTATAACAATCATTCAACATGTCGTAAGAATGTTCGTTACACTTAGGGCTAATTTTTCAATCGTCCGATAAAGTTTGTCGGGGGAATAAATATGACGTTTCGACAGGTTTTGTATTGAAAATCCGTCAAAGCGTCAAATTTATTCCTCCAATAAACTTTACCTGACAATTGAAAAATCGGCCATTAATTTCTTAAAATTTCTTTAACTCACTCTCACTAATTTTAGTTAGAGAAAATCTGTAATTGGCCATATTAATCCTGTTTTTATAGTGTTTATGTATTATTGTTATAATAAAAATAAAAAAAAAACAATAAAGAGCATAAGTTCTAAAACTCACAACTATCGGGCACGTTTAGGAAAGCTATCTGTATCCGGAAGCCCTCGTACTCTATGGTGTCGTCTGAGTAGAACTTCAGCCACGCGTGAGGCCCCGACGTGGTGATCTGACGTGGGAATGTCTCCCCGCACAGTTTGTCCAGGAGGTTGAAGTAACCCTGGTCACCATCGCGGATCTAAAAAATAGAATATTAGTATAGTTCTAAGGGCATTTTTTTTTTAATTAAAAAAATTTTTTTTTTTTTTTTAATTTTTTTAAATTTGTTTTTATCCATTGCAAATTTTTTTTTGTTTTTTTTTAAATTTTTTTTTATCCACTGCAATTTTTCTTTTTTATATTTTTTTTTTATCCACTGCAAGTTAGCCCTTGACTGCGACCTCACCTGATGGTAAGCGATGATGCACTCTAAGATGGTAGCAGGCTAACCTGTTAGGGGCATGGCAGTTATATTAAACCCATACCCCAATTTGGTTTCTACGCGGCATCGTACCGGAACGCGTAATCGCTTGGCGGCACGTCTTTGCCGGTAGGGTGGTAACTAGCCACGGCCGAAGCCTCCTACCAGGCCAGACCAGGGAAAATTCAGAAATTATAAATTCCCAAATTGACCCTGCCGGGGATCGAACCCGGGACCTCCGCACGTTAAGACAACAGCGCCACGGGGGTCGTCAAAATTTGACCCGGTGACACCGTCTCTGTTATCACATTTGTTGCAAATATATAAAAAAACTAATCAGCCATAAATATTACTTCCAATTTTGGCCACCGGACCAGATAAGATTGTCTTATCAGTAACTTTTTTGTCAAACGTCAAAACGCGCGCTTTGAATGTGATTTTGTATGAAATAATGAATCGTGACGTCATCAAAGTTCGAAGTACTTTTTAACTTTCATCGATAGTAATTAAGTAGGAACAGAATGTATTAAATTCGAACCGAAACGCGAGCGAAGAGAGCGAAAGCTAGTTTTCAAGAATTTTATAGAAATATATTTGAGTTAAAAATAAAATCACATGATCAATTAATTAAACAAAATGAGAGTTCATAATAATTATTCTAGACTACCGACTACCGGTCCGCCCCGGCTTCGCATGGGTTTATAATCATAATTGTCCATAGTGAATGAACTAGAAGTTTAATTCGCTATAATCCGCTACAGTAGACAAATCTGTGTGGTACAGTGCGTGTCTTTCACCTGCAACATGCGACACCCACCACCCAGCAATGCGCACAGGCACAACACCACACCACACAAATCCTCCAAATCACTCTCAACGTACGTTTCACTCCGACACCGGAGCATCCTCAGGAGATGTTGACTCGACAATGCACGATTGTGACTTTCACAATCGTGCATTGTCAAATTGAGAGTGATTTGGAGGATTTGTGTGGTGTGGTGTTGTGCCTGTGCGAATTGCTGGGTGGTGGGTGTCGCATGTTGCAGGTGAAAGACACGCACTGTACCACACAGATTTGTCTACTGTAGCGGATTATAGCGAATTAAACTTCTAGTTCATTCACTATCATGGACTTCCGCAAAGTAACGCCTGCTTCTATTCAATATAATTGTCCATACCCAATAATAGCTAGTCGGTTTAATATAGCCTCCGCGTGAATTGAGGTTTTTTGGTTCCCGCGGGAACTCTTTAATTTTCCGGGATAGAAAGTAAACTATGTGTCATTCCAGTCTATAATCTATCTCTGTGCCAAATTTTATCCAGATCCGTTCCGCCGTTGGGGCGTGATTGAGTAACAAACATCCATCCAAACTTTCTCATTTATAATATTAGTATACAAGTATATATTAAGTTACTCGCTAATAAAGTAGCTTTCTATGAGTGAAATAATTTTTAAAATCGGTTGACTAGTTTTCGAGTTTAACCATCACAAACAAACAATTTTTTTTTCTTTATAATATTAGTTTAGAAGAATACTTACTTCTAAAAAATCATAATCGCACTTTGCATGGTATTCTATGTGGAACATATCTACAAACGTCAGTTGGACTACCTGATTATCTGCACCTGGAAACATTGGTAATGTTAGAAAATCTTTTGTAGGGCCCAAAAATGGCCCAAAACGATACAAAGAGCGGGAAAGAATACTGTAGAGTACCAGAAATGAGATGGCAACAAAGTAATGTTGGTCGCAACTGGAGCAAAATATCATAAAAGACTATAATTATTAGGTGACTATATTATTAATTAGGTGTACAACAATAGGTGTCACTCTTTACCTCTTCAAAATAAATCTAAAAATTCTAAATTTTCGAGCATTCATTGAAAAGTATGTGTGTGTTTCTGTCACAGTAAATACAGGCTTAGCACAAAGGAATATGGATGTCCTATGAGAATAAGAAAAGTTTAGGCCATAGCACACCACACTGGCCAAGTAAGGTTTGACAAACATCATACAGTTTTGAGCACGGTACGGAGAACTCACTAATAGATAATTATCTGTGAAGGAAATCATCTTGAGAAAACTTGCACGCCTTAGTAATTGCTTCAAACTGAATGAAAAGAAAAGTCATAATTTGATATCGCTGTAGTCTTAATAACTAATCACTGATCTAGTTTCTCTAATTAGCTTATCAGACCTCCAGTTCCTAAATTAACCAGATGATTCACTAACTTGCTTTTAAAAAGTGCTCAAACTAATTATGCACTTACCACTTATGACCGTTGTACAATACGTGTTACTAGAATAATTAACATCATCTTTATCTCCAAGATGAGGATGAGAAATATACGTTTTATCTTTATTATAAAGAAAACTTTTACATTTACTGTCATTATTATCGTTTCTTTTGATTCTCTTCTTAGGTATAAAATTTGTTATAAAACTGTTTTTATTGCTATTTCTTAATTTCTCCACATAATCACTATTCTCATTAAAATTTCTTTCTAAAACATCTTCACTCTCTGTATATATCTCATCATAATTTTTAACATTATCAACAATTATATTATTTCTTGCTCCGTAGCTATTTGTATCGTATTTTACATTATGTACATCATGTAACCTATTATTATATACATTGGTCCTAGATTTCATTTTCAGATTTTTGTTATTGACTTCTTTAACTAAACCATGTATTGGTTCCATTATGTTTCGCATATGTTTATGCTTGATGTCATGATCAGCTGCTTGCTTCGAGACAGCGCCAATTGTGGAACAAACTGCAACAAAGAGAAACATATTGTTATTATTCCAATAGTTGGTGTTATTTTTATCATGATTTCTGTTGTATCATGTGTTCTGGTATAAATGAGTAACATTGGTTCCCGCGGGAACTCTTTAATTTTCCGGGATACAAAGCAGCCTATGTGCTATTCTAGACTATAATCTATTTCTGTGCCAAATTTCAGCCAGATCCGTTCAGCCGTTGGGGCGTGATTGGGTAACAAACATCCATACATCCATCGAAATTTTCGCATTTATAATATTAGTAGTAAGATTGGGTTTTCCTTAGTTTTTTTTTAAACTTTTTTTTTAACTTATGCTACTAAACTTAGCTTCGTTAGTTTCGAAACAATTTTCTAGTCAGATCAAAATAACCTATACTAATAATGAGTATTTTGCGTACGTAACACAAGTAAAAGTATGATTTTGGATATGAATGCAAAACTCCTCGCTTTACTAAAGCTTTACTCGTAAATTAAAGTTTGGGATATTAAATATTCCATTAGGATTTACGCAGAGCATCAAAACTATTTGGAACACGTTAGTTCCAAATAGTCTCTGTTATATAGGAATGATAATAAATTGCTACAAATAGTTTAAGCAACCTTTCCATAAAGTCGGATATATACGTACAAAGTATGAGCAATCTATTATCTATAAGTACTAATATTATGAATGCGAGAGTGTGTCTGCTACGCTTCCACGGCCCATCCGTACAACCGATTTTGATGAAATTTGGTACAGGGATAGGCTGTATTCTGGGGAAGGACATACGCATACTTTTTATCCCGGAAATTAACGATCCACGCGGACGAAGTCGCGGGCATCATCTAGTACTTTATTCGTATATTATTATAAATGCGGAAGTTTAGATGGATGGATGGATGTTTGTTACTCAATCACGCCAGAACGGCTGAACGGATCTGGATAAAATTTGGCACAGGGTTAGGATATTGACGTTTTATCCCGGAAAATTAAAGAGAAACCTCGGGACCCGAAAAACCTCAATCCACTCTGACAAAATCTCTATAAAACGAAAATCTCTTCAGATAAATTAAATTTATGAAAACGGAAGCAAAAGAGAGCTTTTGCTTCCGTTTTCGGGTGTCACATAAAAATCCTTTTATTAGATAACATCCTGACCTCACACATCCGTGGAAATAATGTATTGTGACGCAATTTTGTTATTTTTGTGGTCAATGGGGCGTTTGGAGGAAATTTTTATGAGGCAAATATTACAAAAAGTAAGTACTTGGAACTCAGTTCTTTTGGCACAATAAATCGTGGGAACCTGGCTTGGGAAAATTGTACGTGACAAAAAAGACAACTCCCTTTTCCTCTAGAAAAAGAGTAAAAAACATATTATACTACTAATTTTATTATTACTTCTGTCTAAGACAGACAGGTGAGTCCATCCAAGGAGGAGTTCCATGGCTTATTCTCTTTTCTATCCTCCCGCTCCGTTCCCATTTCTCGTTCCGCCCATGTTATACTACAATAGGTAGTACCTATAGCTGTTATATCGATGACACGAAGAGCTTTACTCAAAGACATGTGAGATTATCCAAGTTGGATTTCCATAGCTCTTTTCTATCCTCACACTCCGTTCCCGTTTCCCATTCCGCTCTTCTTATACCGAAGCCGCAAATAACTCTACTAAATCGCGACATTAATAACAACGTCTCCAAAGAGGAGTTCTAAAGCTTATTTCTTTTCGATCCGCTCCTTTCACCTCTAGATGTTATCCCGATGACACGAAAAACTCTATTTAATTGTGTCATTAGTAAGTCTACAAAGACAGGTGAGTTGATCAAAAAGAATAGTTCTTTGGCTTGTTATTATTTATTTTCTATCTTCCCGCTTCTCTCACCACTGTATCTTATCCTGATGACACGAAAAGCTTTTACTAATACTAGAGCTTACAGATGAAGCGTGTTTACTATCAACGCTTAAAGCAGTTATATGAAGGAACTAGAAGTTAAATTCGCTATAATATATATATTCCAAATTATTCTCAAAGCACGTTTCACTCCGACACCAGAGCATCTTCAGGAGATGTTGACTCAAAAATGCATGATTGTAAAGTCGATTTTATTGTAAAGTTCATTTAAATAAGATCCATTGTTTTTTTTATTGAAAATAATACAATAGAACTTAATGCTAGCTAGTCTAACCTAATTACTATATAAATCTTGCCCACGTGGAATGGTGGCAAGAATGCTGGCTGCATTTCCGCGCTGGACAGCCAGGCTGATCCTTTGCGCAAAAAATGAGCCAGCCCTTCTGTCACCAGATGAGGCAATTAACCGCGGTGAAATATCTCGCAAAAAAATTTTGGCACTAAGACTCCACGGCCCAAGGGTCTCCACGGCAAACGGAACAAATATTTAACTCTCTATGAGAGAGGCATACTTCCGCCGCTTGTCGGTTTCAGCCTTTTCAGCTGCGGCTCCCGGTATTAATGCTGTCTCCCTGATATATAGTTGTGTAGTTCATTGTGTAGTTCACTTTACAATCGTCCATTGTCGAGTCAACATCTTCAGAAGATGCTCCGTCGTCGGAGTGTAATCGCGGTTAAGAAGAAGTTGTATAGCTTATTAATATTTCTTTTCTATCTTCCCGCTCCTCTCACCACTGTATGTTATCCCGATGACACGGAAAACTCCGCGTTTGCTGTAAAGCGGGTAATGAATAAATTAGCGCTCGAGGCTCCGACGACGGGAGCTTGTTTTGACTTCTATTTTTCTAGTGACGACATGCTTTTTGTAACTTTCGTATGAAAAGAAGAACCTTTAAACTCCTGTGTGATTGTAAACAGGAGTTTAACCCGAGGGTTTTTTTGTTGGTTTTTCACGATAAGTAGGGTAAATTATTATCAAACCAGTAAAAGATTCACAGAATTATTATACATCTTTTTTTATTAACATCAAAATTCCTGGGTTAACGTTAAGTATTTGGAGTTGGTAAAATCGGCACTCAGACAAAGCTATAAGCTGTTTATCTCTATTCTGTATTAAATAATAAGATTTTTAGAATTTCCATAAAAGATACTAAATTAGATACTTATATAAATAGATATAGGGGACTGGGGTGTAATACTCGTATACTTTAACTTTAATTGATTTTTAATGGATACTTATATACCTATTGTGTTACATTATAAAACCATATTATATAGTACTAATATTATAAATGCGAAAGTTTGGATGGATGTATGGATGTCTGAATGTATGGATGTTTGTTACTCAATCACGACCCAACGGCTGAACGCATCTGGCTGAAATTTGGCACAGAGATAGATTATAGTCTGGAATAGCACATAGGCTACTTTTTATCCCGGAAAATTAAAGAGTTCCCGCGGGAACCAAAAAACCTCAAGCCACGCAGACGAAGTCGCGGGCATTCGCTAGTTATCATTATAAAGCCTTGTATTACCAGTAGGTACCTTTCATACGTACCATATATACTAGCTTGTAATTGGCAATAAAAATGGAGTACCTACGTCGTAATTGGTCGTCTATCAAACGATGCAACTAGATCATATTCCCATTGTTAAAGATCCTCTTTTCTACCCTCAGTGCGAACATTCCCGGTGACACGAATCACTCGTACAGATGCAAACTCTCGGTGAATAAATTATCACCCGAGGGGATGAGCGGTGGCTGGAGGTATCGCTGCGAGATTTTGTTCACGTTTTTCGCGATAAAAAACTGGCTTCCATTCAGTTTTTCCACTTGTGAGAAAAAAGAGCGACTTGTTTGTAGTATGGAAAGGAAATCCTATCTTATTTTAAGAAAATGCTAAGATAATAAGTGGTACACTCGTTGTTTCTACTATGAGTAACAACTTATCAATAAAGCGCTAGAAAACTAGGCATATACCGGTGTGTAATACTGGTGTAATGTGGCTATACTTGTTCCATCGGTACATATGATGTGGTCGTACTGTGTACGTACGTACTGAGTACTGTTTGGTCACACATTAAAACTAGTGGTTCGCCCCGAACTGAGACCTCGCGGTATGCATAAGATAGTTTTAACAATATATTGTAATAGTTAACTTTTAACATTAGACGCAAAAGAGCAGCCTAAAGAGTTATTGGAGTAACGAATAAACTTTTACAGAGCGCCATCTATTGACATCACTGTGAAGTTCTGTTAAAAATACTGAAGCTCATTAAAAATTAAATAATTTCGTTTCCTTAAAATATTTATCTTATTTTAGTCTTTATTGTTCAAGTAAAGGATATATTTCAAATAATTGATCAAGTTTCAGGCTCAGCCTTTCCGAAAATTTAGAGTTCTGAGGTCAACTTTTGACGTTAGTAAATCTCCACTTTGAAAGTCCTCCATTTCGTCAATTTTAGGGAGAAAATTTTTAAAAATATTTTTTACTCTATTCCTAATTATCTCTAAAATCATATACCGCAACCCTATGTAACGCTATAAAATATTTCACTTCGCATTCGCTTCTATGAGAGCCCTGAAATAAAGATTTTTATAACTTTTTAAGCCATAATCGGCTGGAGGCCATCGGTTTACATATTATATTTAAATTTGAAGTAATTACGTTCAGTAATTCAGAAGTTATAAGGTTCTGACAGACGAACGGACGGACGGATAAATGCAAATTCACTCAAGTAGACTCAGAGACCTTTGCTCAGTCAATAATTTCTCCCTTATCTACCTAATGTGAATATTTCCGGTGACACAAACGGTGATACGGTGAGATGAAAACGCATGGTGAATAATTTATCACCCGAGGTGGCGGCTGTTGTATCCCGCCGTGAGATTTTGTAGTTTCGTGATACATACTTCTTTTACTTACTTTCTTTCACTTGCTTTGGGAAAAATAATGCAGATATTATCAAATAGTATGAAGAATACAAAAATGCCAGTTTCACCAATGTTACTAATCTTACTAATAATATAAATGCGAAAGTTTGGATGGATGTTTGGATGTCTGGATGTTTGTTACTAAATCACGCCCCAACGGCTGAACCGATCGGGCTGAAATTTGGCACAGAAATAGATTATAGTCTGGAATAGCACATATGCTACTTTTTATGCCGGAAAATTAAAGAGTTCCCGCGGGAACCACGAAGACAAAGTCGCGGACATTCGCTATTTGCTAAATAAATGATACACTCGTCGGCTACTACTATACCGTAAAACCAGTAAAAGGAGATAACCGATGCAACTTGGCAATATAAATTCTAATGGAACGTAATAATTAAGTACCTAGCCGTTTATCGTGACCATGGACACTAACAAACGCTTCTTCAAATATCGGAAAAATAGAGATCTCACTGGTTTTTTTTTTTAAATTTATTTAGTACCAAAATGTTATAAAATAAGAAGAAAAACATACGTAGTGGACAAGGAAGCACTTATCTCTATAAGAGATCTCTACCAGTGACCCTCGGCAGTGAGAAAGGTTGTGGAGGAAGAATAGGTACAACAAGACATGAGATAGAATGGAATAAGATATTATACCATAAACTTACATAAACACACAAAAAATACATACAAATATATACTTAAATAAATACATACCAACATACATAGGATATATTATATAATATATCATGATATAACAGATACATAATATTATTTATAATTATGATAGAGAAGATAGATAGTGCTGATTCAGTCGAAGTTTAAATGTGTGAATAGATTCATAAAAATACTATCAGGTAGTGAGTTCCATAGGCGCCATAGGTTTTGTCATGAATGAAATAAACGTCGATGGGGAAGTTGTAAAGCCATGGCAAAATATACACTTTTGTATCGCAGAGTTCGCGGTAAAGGTCTAGATGAGAGGTCCTCACTTGAGATGCCCACTTTTTTTTTTATAACAAAATTACACACCCTATCTTAAACTTGCCTTTACAAAAGTTTAAGAAGTCCATTAAAACTATGCTCCAGAAAAAAGCTTATTATACTTTTGAAGATTACATAAATGACAAAGGAGCATGGGTTTGACTCGCTCCAGCAATGCTAAGGACAGCTGTTACTGTATTCTACAAATCAATGAAATTGTAAATTATTATGTAACCGTCGAGTTTCTTGCTGGTTCTTCTCGGTAGGAATGGCATTCCGAACCAGTGGTAGATTCACTCGACGATTCAAAAGTACTTGTAAAAGTTTATTTGAATAAATAACATTTGAATTTGAATTTGACTTAGATGCACAGAGCGGCGTGGCGGCAAATATTATCTGTAGTGGGGCTAGAACTTAAGGCCTGTTGTCCTAAGTGAGCGATGAAAGCGACGCGGCGCAATACGACTCCATAGAAAATGAAAAACTTATCTACCACAACGCAGGACAGTTAGTGTAATACTATTGGATAGAAGCTGGCGTTACTTACTTTACGGAAGTTCATAATTATTATAAAACGAATAGCGAATGCCCGCGACTTCGTCTGTGTCGTTTGAGGTTTTTGGTTCCTTTAATTCTCCGGGATAAATAAAACAACTAGCGAATAAATAAACAACTAGCAACATGTTTTTTGAGGTTTTTTGGTTCCTTGAGCCTTGAGCTACTCCAGACTATAATCTATCTCTGTGCCAAATTTCAGCCAGATCCGTTCAGTCGTTGGGGCGTGATTGAGTAACAAACATCCATACAAACTTTCGCATTTATAATATTAGTAAGATTGTATAGAAGAACGAAAGATACAATCGTGTATTGTCGAGTCAACATCTGAAGATGCTCCGGTGTCGGGGTGAAACGTACGTTGAGAATAATTTGGAAGATTTGTGTGGTGTGGTGAAAATCGCAAGTTCCAAGTGCAAGATACAAACTGTACTTCATAGATTTACCTACTGTGATGAAATAAATAGCGAATTAAACGACATTGACCAAGTTCGCCTAGGAATCAACATGTGTTTAGAATATACAGTAATTCTTAGCTTATTTTATAACCCTTATTCTATCTGTAATGTTTTTGATAAACTACGGAGAATCTTTTCTTATCTACATAATGTATAAAGCTCTATTACAATTTGATAAAGATGATATTTATTTGTTCAAGCAGATTGATTGTGAAGTTGAAATAACCTCAAAATTGAAAATATTTTTTATAATAAGTCCTTTCTTAGCAAGTGTCCGTTGTTTTAATCTGCTCTCGAGTAAAAAAAGGTATTATTTGAAGCCAGTAATCAATGTTTTATGACTGTTGGTTGTTAGGCGAACTTTGTATGCGGAGACGCTCACGCGGTGAATAAATTATCGCAAGTTACAAGTGCAAGATACACAATGTACCTCATAGATTTACCTACTGTGATGAAAAAAATAGCGAATTAAAGGACATTGACCAAATTCGCCTAGGAATCAACATGTGTTTAAAATATACAGTAATTCTTAGCTTATTTTATAACCTTTATTCTATCTGTAATGTTTTTGATGAACTGCGGAGAATCTTTTCTTATCTACATACTGTTTAAAGCTCTATTACAATTGGATAAAGATGGTATTTATTTGTCCAAGCAGATTGATTGTGAAAGTTGTAATAACCTCAAAATTGAAAATATTTTTTATAATAAGCCATTTCTTAGCAAGTGTCCGTTGTTTTAATCTGCTCTCAAGTAAAAAAAGGTATTATTTGAACCCAGTAATCAATGTTTTATGACTGTTGGTTGTTAGGCGAACTTTGTATGGGGACGGAACAATGTCCTATAAAGTTCTTTCATTACTGTAATACTGTCGCGTCGTATTGAAAGACAATAGAGATGCAAACGTGCGGAGACGCTCACGCGGTGAATAAATTATCGCAAGTTACAAGTGCAAGATACACAATGTACCTCATAGATTTACCTACTGTGATGAAAAAAATAGCGAATTAAAGGACATTGACCAAATTCGCCTAGGAATCAACATGTGTTTAAAATATACAGTAATTCTTAGCTTATTTTATAACCTTTATTCTATCTGTAATGTTTTTGATGAACTGCGGAGAATCTTTTCTTATCTACATACTGTTTAAAGCTCTATTACAATTGGATAAAGATGGTATTTATTTGTCCAAGCAGATTGATTGTGAAAGTTGTAATAACCTCAAAATTGAAAATATTTTTCATAATAAGCCATTTCTTAGCAAGTGTCCGTTGTTTTAATCTGCTCTCAAGTAAAAAAAGGTATTATTTGAACCCAGTAATCAATGTTTTATGACTGTTGGTTGTTAGGCGAACTTTGTATGGGGACGGAACAATGTCCTATAAAGTTCTTTCATTACTTTAATACTGTCGCGTCGTATTGAAAGACAATAGAGATGCAAACGTGCGGAGACGGCCACGCGGTGAATAAATTATCGCAAGTTACAAGTGCAAGATACAAACAGTACTTCATAGATTTATCACACCCCACCGCTACAACTCATTAAACAAATAAAGCCTTTTTTAGAAATAACTAGCTGATGCCCGCGACTTCGTCCGCGTGGATTGAGGTTTTTTAGTTCCCGTGGGAACTCTTTAATTTTCCGGGATAAAAAGTATCCTATGTCCGTCTCCTGGTTCTAAACTACCTCCCCACCAATTTTCAGCCAAATCGCGTGGATTGAGGTTTTTTAGTTCCCGCGGGAACTCTTTAATTTTCCGGGATAAAAAGTATCCTATGTCCGTCTCCTGGTTCTAAGCTACCTCCCCACCAATTTTCAGCCAAATCGCGTGGATTGAGGTTTTTTAGTTCCCGCGGGAACTCTTTAATTTTCCCGATAAAAAGTATCATAAGTCCGTCTCCTGTTTCTAAGCTACCTCCCCACCAATTGAGTTATAAATAGTGTAACTCACACGACATTCTTTTATATATACATAAATACATACAATAAATAATTACCAGCTAAATCTATATATAGATTTAGCTGGTAATTATTTATTTTATTTGTAAACATTTAGGTAGGTAAACGTTTTTTTTTTGTAAAGATTTAGATACCTATGTATTTACCTATGTATGTCTTTGTTATGTTTAAGTTGTAATTGTAGTTGTAGGTAATTTTGTAGCCAGGGAATATGAATTCGGCGATTTTAAAGTCTTCCCTGGCATGTTTTTATGAATAATAAAGAATAAAGAATAAAGAATTTACCTACTGTGATGAAATGAATAGCGAATCAAACTTCTAGTTCTTTCATTACTGTAATACTGTCGCTTCGTATTGAAAGACAATAGAGATGCAAACGCGGTGAATAAATTATCACCCGAGGCAGTGGCTGGAGATTTTGTAGTGCCATGATAAATACTGTTTTCCCTCCAGTTAGTTTTCTTTTTAGGATTGTTATCCCAGCTTTTGTAGAAAAATAAAGAATAGTGAGTTGTTTGAAACGAGATAAGAGAAAGGGGTAAGCTTCGCTGTTTGTAGCATTTGTGTTTTTTGCAATAAAGTTGTATTTAAATGGGATATAATATTATTGTCTGTCTCTAAAACGTATCTATATTATGACTAGCAAATGCCCGCTACTTTGTCTGCGTGGTTTGAGGTTTTTTGGTTCCCACGGGAACAGTAGTTTTCCGGGTTAAAAGGAAGCCTATGTCGCTACTTCGTCTGCGTGGTTTGAGGTTTTTTGGTTCCCGCGGGAACTTTTTAATTAACCGGGATAAAAAGTAGCCTATGTGTTATTCCAGACTATAATATATCTCTGTGCCAAATTTCAGCCAGATCCGTTCAGCCGTTGGGGCGTGATTGAGTAAAAAACATCCATACATCCATTATATTAATCCATTTCAACTTTCGCATTTATAATATTATATTATGATGAGGTACAATAATTTTTTTGTGATTTTTAATCACAGGATCTCCCAAAAGTCGTAATATCCACGACCCCAGATAGTTTTATGTTGAATAACCATTTTAAACAATCGATTAAAGTAAAAAAAGTGCGTCGAACTTTAATGACATTTCAGAATTTCATATAAATCCTATACTTAGGACGCGTTTTGACATTTGAAAAAAAGTTGCTGGTTTAACTATTTGTCAAATACCCAATTATCTATACTAATATTATTATAAATGCGAAACTTTGGACGGATGGATGGATGTATGAATATTAGTTACTCAATAACGCCATAACGGCTGAACAGATCTGGATAAAAGGCACAGAGATAGATTAGAGTCTGGAATCTGGAATAACACATAGGCTTCTTTTAATCCCGGAAAATTAAAGAGTTCCCGCGGGAACCAAAAAACCTCAATCCATGCGGACGAAGTCGCGGGCATCAGCTAGTGTATGTATATGCTACGATTCAAGCTTTCAAGATTTATTTAAAAAGAGCAACCACCGAGTTTCTTGCTGGTTCTTCTCGGTAGGAATAGCATTCCGAACCAGTGGTAGATTCACTTGACGATTCAAAAGTACTTGTAAAAGTTTATTTGAAAAAAAAACATTTGAATTTGAATTCAAGACCCGCAGACTACAATCTCAGTTGGCATCCATACTATTGATCTTACGTTAGCAATATATATTAGTTTGAATGTTTGTTCACTTCTGAGTTTAATGTATATGTCACCGTAAGATTATAAAAACCGTTAGATTATAATCTAATTCGCGAAATTGTAAACTGTCGAAAGATTACTAACCGTTCAATGTTCTGTGTGTAAATTTTTGGAATATTCATTGTATTTACGTTTTCTTGTCTGTTTCTTGTAGGTTAGGTTAGGGTTCGACATATATACTTAGGTTCTATCGGGTTAATATACCTAACAGATTACAATCTACCGAAAAATAATGCGTTAAATTGTAACTCTTTCGACAGTTTGCAATTTCACGAGTTAGATTATAATCTACAATCTTACGGTGACATATATGCTACGATTCAAGACACGCAGACTACAATCTCAGTTGGCATCCATACTGTTGATCTTACGTTAGCAATATCACTAGTTTGAATGTTTGTTCTGAGTTCAATGTACACATTCAGTACACAGATGGTTTCCAGATGCGATATCTCAGTGGCTGTCTGGAGAACCAAGCTCAAAGCGCTAATACTAATATTATGGATGCGAAAGTGTGTCTGTCTGTCTGCTTTCCCGGCCCATCCTTTCAACCATGGATCCAGGTCTAAAATAGGTACATCTATATCTTAATAGCTGATGCCCGCGACTTCATAAATCCATCCAAACTTTCGCATTTTAATATTAGTAGTATCTAATATACTTATAAAATTCTCGTGTCACAGTTTCAGTGTTTATACTCCTCCGAAACGGCTTGACCGATCTTTATGAAATTTCATATGTATATTCAGTAGGTGTGAGAATAGGTTTTTAACTAATTTTTACACCCTTAAAACACCTTAATCCACGCGGACGGAGTCGCGGGCATCAGCTAGTAGATTTATATATTTTGTGCCAAACTGAAAACTAAACATAAACCTATTTTAAAGGACATGCACAAGGAAAACTTATCTCTTGAAGAGATTTCTTTCAGCAGCCCTAGACTAACTAGACTACTAGACTTTCTACTAGATTTAACTAGGATTTTCAATTAAACTAGAGGACGCCCGCGACTTCGTCCGCGTGGATAAAGATTTTTAGTTCCCGCGGGAACTCTTGAATTTTCCGCGATAAAAAGTAACCTATGTCCTTCCCCGGGATGTAAACTACCCCTGTACCAAATTTCATAAAAACGGTTGAACAAATGGGCCGGAAAGCGTAGCATACAGACACACTTTCGCATATTTTATGTATATGTCACCGTAAGATTGTAAAATCCGTTAGATTATAATCTAACTCGCGATATTGTAAATTGTCGAAAGATTGTAAACCGTCCAATATTTTGAGTGTTTTGAGTGAAATATTCATTGTATTTTCGTTTTCTTGTCTGTTTCTTGTAGTTTAGGTTAGGGTTCGACATAAACAATCAGGTAGTGCCCTTAGGTTCTATCGGGTAATAATCTCTATATCTATAATATACCTAACAGATTACAATCTACCGAAAAACAATTCGTTAAATTGTAATCTTTCGACAGTTTGCAATTTCTCGAGTTAGATTATAATCTAACGGTTTTTATAATCTTACGGTGACATATATAATATATTAGTATGGATTCTATGTTATATATGTCACCGTGAGATTGCAAAAACCGTTAGATTATAATCTAATTCACGAAATTCTAAACTATCGAAAGATTAGAATTTAACGCATTATTTTCCGGTAGATTGTAATCTGATAGGTATTTAAACCCGAAAAAACCTAACCTAACCCGGCCACTACTTCATTATTTATGTTGAACCCTAACCTAACCTACAAGAAAGAGACAAGAAAACGTAAATAAAATGAATATTTCAAAAATTAACACTCAGAACATTGAACAGTTTACAATCTTTCGACAGTTTAGAATTTCGCGAGTTAGATTATAATCTAACGGTTTTTACAATCTTACGGTGACATATATATCCCTTCCTAATGTCTGTCATTACTCATTAGTGAAGTTATGGCATCCCTACGATGATGTGAATGACATAGCATAGTGTAAACGTGGTTAGAATAAATTATTATTTATTTATTAATACCAAGGCGCATCCCCCAGAGATATCTCTTGTTATTGAGCTGCGATGACAGACATTTTTGTGCTTTTGCTTGTCATTTCTACAATAGTAAAAAATAAATAGAAAACGCACTATTGTAACAATAATTTGTAACATTCAATCCACGCGGTTCATATCGTCTCGAAAAACTGTTTTTTATAGTAGTGAATTCTGCCAGTTATTTTTTTTCGGTTGTACCTTTTTGTTTTTGCTATGACGTATGTAAAAAAAATAAAAAAAAATAGATAGAAAAAAACTATCAGGATTTTTGTATTTTTAATGTCGGCTCATCATTTAAAGGGTTAACAAAAAAAACCTTAACATAACCTTAAAAGTACCTATAGACAATATTATGTCTGATTTACCTATTTTGCACAGAGTACATTGATGCTATTTTGGGTGGTGTTTAACATTTGATATTATCTTCAAAGTAAGTCTCCGTGGCACAGCGGAAAAAGAGCTGCGTTAACGCATGTCACAGGTTCAAAACCCACTCATAAATTCGCACAATCGTTTAAGATACTTGATTTGTATATCAGTTTATTTAAAATAAAAAGTAATTTTGTTCTAGCGGGGTATCGAACAACAGCACACAGCTTGTTTTGTTAGGTACCAACCTTAAAGTCGCGATCTTCAACTAGGAATAACAATTATGAAATACAATAGAAAATTGGAAAACGGAATTTCTATAGTAATAACAAAGAATTATAATTATTGTGTCAGGGAGGTGGCAGTTTGGAATAGCTCATTGGGTCTCCTTTATTATTCTTAACGAGTTTTTCAGACCACTTTGCACAGTTTCTGTGGACTTACTACCAACGATTAAAGCAGTATTATTTATAAATGACAAATTTATGTGACGTACCTTGACATCCCTAAAATAAGTACTAATTTCTTTAGCCTGAACTGATAATAATAAAAAAGAAATCTTCTAACTTCACTTTCGATTCAATCGATCAAGGGTCAATCGAGAAACAAAACTACAAATCAATCATTGATGATTGAGGCATTATAGAGGAAAATACTCATATTGATTTCCATACTATATGATGGCCACAACTTCGCTTGGATAAACATTTTTGATTCCTGTGGGACCTCTTTAATTTTCCCGGACAAAACGTGGCCTATGTCCTTCCCCGGTATGCAACCTATTTCAGTGTGCATAGTAGGAGATTTTCTTCATGTTTTCTTCCCATTTGATCGAGACAACGCTGACTACGATTTGTATGGAATTTTCAAGCGCTTGACCGCTTGGGTTCGATTGGAAAGAAATTTGGCACAGAGATAGATAGACAGGAATAACACATAGGCTACTTTTGTCCCGGAAAATTAAAGAGTTCCCGCGGGAAAAAAACTTCAATCCACGCGGATGAAGTTGCAGGCATCAGTTAATAAATATAATATTCACAAGCAAATACGGAGTTATCTGTTTTTAGAGTCACAAAAGAAATACCTAACTACCATTTGGGTTGCAGTATAAACTAAACCGGTGAGTTTTTGATGTTCTAAATGCGATTGAGGCCCGGTTGCATTTCAATTACCGTAATTTAACTTTGACCGACACTGAAAGTCCAGCAGGCTGCGCAAACGTACTTACTAACCAAAGTTTTACATTTAAGTAAATTTTTTTTTTAATTTACCTGATTGTAAAAGTGATAATGCAGTCTAAGATGGTAGTGGGCTAACCTTATATAGATAATATCTATACATATATCATAAATGCAAAAGTTTGGTATGGATAGATGTTTGTTACTCAATCACGCCACAACAGTTGAACGGATCTGAATGAAATTTGGCACAGAGATAGATTGTAGTCTGGAATAACACAAATGCTACTTTTTATCCCAGAAAATTAAAGAGTTCTCGGGGGAACAAAAAAACCTCAATCCACCCGGACTAAGCGAGCATCAGCTTGTAAGACATAAATAAAACCTTTATCTTTAAACGGTCCAAACCCTGCATCGTACCGGAACGCTAAATAGCTTATGCCGGTGGTGTGGTAACTAGCCTCGGCCGGAGCGACGACTTCCCTGGCACAGTGTTGAACGCTGTTGTCTTAACGTGGGAGGTCCCGGGTGCGATCCCCGGCAGAGTCAATTCCGAAATTTATATTTTCTGAATTCTCTCTGGTCTGGCCTGGTGGGAGGCTTCGGCCGTGGCTAGTTAACACCATACCGGCTAAAACGCACCGCCAAGCGATTTAGCGTTCCGGCACGATGCCGTGTAGAAACCGATTATGCAGAAACCGGGGTATGGGTTTAGTAATAACTGCCATACCCCTAAAGCCCGCTACCATCTTAGACTGCATCGTCACTTTCCATCAGGTGAGATTACAGTCTCCCACCGGACCATACTAGAGAAAATTCAAAAAATATAGATTCAACCAGTCTACAGCGCTCACCACGCTCGCCAGGGAGGTTGTTTATTGCTATTTTAATAAAGCTTAACGGTAACCGCAACGTAATTTTAAATGGCGGTCATGCAACTGGACCTTATTTATTTAATTTTCCCTTTTCGAGAGTCTACCTTTGAACCTTTTATAAAACATTTACGAACAAAAACATCAAAAATTTAATTTAGTAAGTACACCGCAGTCCCACTGTAATTTTATTTTTGGGCTTTTGCTTTAAAATGATTTCATCGGGAGGGAAATTTCATTTCACTCATAAAATTTAAGTAATTCATTAACATTTTGCGTTTTGTTTCGGTACAAGGATTATAATATGAACGTATTGAGTAATAATGAATGCGAAATTCCATACTAAGTAGGTAATATTATGAATGCGAAAGTGTGTCTGTCTGTCTGTGTATCTGTCTGTCTACTACGCTTTCACAGCCCATCTATTCAACCGATTTTGATAAAAGAAATTGTAATGGTAGGTTACATCCTGAGGAAAGACAAAGGCATATTTTTATCCCGGAAAATTAAAGAGTTCCCGTGGGAACTAATAAACCTCAAACAACGCAGACGAAGTCGCGGGTATTCGCTATTATATTATACTAGAGGTCGCCCACGACTTCGTCCGTGTACAATTGCTGATTTCCTATGAGGTTATGAAATTTTCCTGCTGCAAAAAGCCTTTCTATAAAGGCTTTATATAGCTTAAGCAGGTTTTTATTGTTTGAAACTAATAACCTAAATGCTTATTTTTATGTCTATAAGTTCTTCAAAATTATGGAACGTTTATGGAACCTTCCACCCCCCTATTTCGGGGGTAGATTTTTGTAAAATTGCTTATACAATTTATTATAACTAAATCCCGATTTTCAAGTCTCTAACTTCAGATACTTGGAATTCTTATGTAAACTTCCAACCCCCATTTCACCCCATTTGGGGTAGATTTTCGTAAAATTGCTTGTATAGGTTTTTATTATTTATAACTAATATCTTAATTGCCAATTTTCATGTTACTAATTTCAAAAACAAAGAACATTCATACAAACTTCCAACCTCCATTTCAACCCCTTATTGATGATATTGGGTGAATTTTCTCAAAACCGTTTCTTAGCTGACGTCTACACCATAGACGGAATCTACCTTACAAATTTCAAGTCTGTATTCTTTGTAGTTACTGAGATATCATGATTAGTCAGTGAGTCAGTGAGTCAGTGAATAAGTGAATGAGTGATAAACACCACTTTTATATAAATAGAAGATGTGTCGCAAATACGCGACATACGGAAAAACTCTTTTTCGAGGTTGGTAAAAATAAATGGGATACACAGTCAATATTGTCCATACACTTCCCAACTCATCAATCATCCACAGCCGCGGAAATACCCGGGATTATCCCGAATTTGCTTTACAAGTCATTTAGTCGGAGTTCCCCTCGCGTCGCCGATATTCAATGGAGGATTTTAGATTTTCGATGGAGATGATTAGGGATTTTTGGGGTTCCAATGATAATGATCATATCGAAATAAGTCATCGTCGTCCCATTTAACAGACGTCCACTTCTGAAGGTAGCCCATTTTGTAGGAAAGGTTCGGTGTTGTATCACTTGTCTAACACTTGAGTTCACATTTAATGATACTAAGTTATTAGACTAATATTATAAAGTCGAAAGTGTGTTTGTCCTTCAATCACGCCGCAACAGAGCAACGATTCGACGTGATATTTTGCATGGGGATAGTTGAGGACGTGGAGACTGACATAGGGTACTTTTTATTACGAAAAATTTTCTCGTGGGAATTAAAAACTTATTCTAAGTCGCGGTCACCAGCTAGTATTATTATATCATCATGTGGCGTCCTATATAAACTGAAGCCCGGCGATTAGTCGAAGAAATCTCGAGAAAAGTAGAAAAAAGTCTTTTGCGTCTATGCTGGCTCATCACCATAAATTGTCAAGCCATTTTCTTTGTCAAAATCAGTTATGTAAACTACTGTTATAATCCGATAAGTGAATAACTAAGTTTGAAAAAACTAGAAGTTTAATTCGCTATAATCCGCCACTGAAGGAAAATCTATGTGGTACAGCGTGTATCTTGAACTTGCCCGCAATATTCACCATACCACATAAACCCTCGAAAATACCCTCAACGTACGTTTCATTCCGATACTAAAGCATCTTCAGGAGATGTTGACTCTACAATGCACGATTGTAAAGACATTACAATCAGCAAATTCAAGATACGCACTGTACCACATAGATTTGCCTTCTGTGGTGGATTATAGCGAATTAAACTTCTAGTTTTTCATTGTCATGGACTTCCGCAAAGTAACGCCTGCTTCTATCCAATAACTTGGTTAAATAACTGTGTTTGTCTGGACAGTCGGTCTGCTACGTATTTCGCCTCTCTTTTCAACCGATTTAGACAAAATTCGTTAAAATCACAGGTTGCATCCCGGAGAAGATCATAGTCTATTTAAAATAAAATATACAATCAATGTGTTTGCTTGTTGGTTTGTCCTTCAATACGCCGCAACAGAACAACGAATCGACGTGATTTTGCATGGGGATAGTAGAGGACATGGAGAGTGACCTAGGCTTTTTATCCCGGAAAATTAAGGATTTCCCGTGGGATTTAAAAATCTTATTCCAAATCGCGGGCATCATCTAGTTGAACTTAATAGAATCACTGGGCGCATTGGCTAGTTGTTTCAGTATAGAGTCTTCGGCTCTTTGTATTATTTTTATGTTGGAGTCACTAACACAGCCCCAGAGTTGCAAATGAGTCCAAATGGTGAATGAACTAGAAGTTTAATTCGCTATAATCCGCTACAGTAGACAAATCTGTGTGGTACAGTGCGTGTCTTTCACCTGCAGCATGCGACACCCACCACCCAGCAATTCGCACAGGCCACACCACACAAATCCTCCAAATCACTCTCAACGTACGTTTCACTCCGACACCGGAGCATCCTCAGGAGATGTTGACTCGATAATGCACGATTGTGAAGTGACTATCGTATCGCAAGTTCCGGCTTATATACCTTTTTTGGCATGGCTCATACTGAAGCCCCGCCCCCTCCCCCATTACTCCAAATTCCAAATGTCCAAATGGGTTTAAAAGCTGCCTTATAAATAAGGAGTTTATTGTCAGTTGACCGCTTAGTTTCTAGTGAGTAACCAGTACAATCCTCGGTATTTTAAGTTAGTTTCCTCCTTTTTTGCTTGAATGTGTTGTCTCCAGGTCAATCGTCGGTCGAAATGCATGCCTAGGTATCTCACACACTCCGCTCCGCTCCGGGACGCTCCGATGCGTTCTTATTTCAGATCTCGGAGCTTCCGAGGGGGTTTTAGTGAGTAAAAAAAAAAAAAAAAAAAATTAAAAAAAAATTGCTTTCTCAGACAATTAGTGTGGAGTAATTGAGTGTCACCGAGTTTAACTGGTGGGCAATCACCTGGATAGTATGGATAAAAGTTTTGATTAATTTAAGCGTCACTATTATCCATACCCCGGAGGATTTGCCGGTCGGCTGGCTAAGAGGATAATGGCATGGAGCCCAAAGCGGTCACGTGTCACTAAACCGAACCGCTGACAGCGTGACAGAGTGACAGCGTGACAGCGGGGCACATCCGCAGGGCCACGAGCCTCTCTCAAAGCGCGGAAGCGGGTTTTGGCGATAAAAAGAAGACTATAAATAAGCGGATTACTAATTCCGTGATAAAAAACGAACGAGACTTATTTATTTATTTACTAAACTAATGGATTAAGATTTTTTGACTCCAGCGGGAACTCTTTAATTATCCAGGATAACAAGTCATAATTAAAGAAATTAAAAAATACGACTGCCCCGCCAAAAAACGAACTAAAAAGTTAAAAATCTAAATTAATCTAGTTAAACAGAATCTTATTCAAATTTTTATTAAATGATATTTTTTTGTGAATCACCGGAAATTGAACTATAGTGTTATATATTTTTGGAATCTACTCATTATCTTCTAGATGATGATTATATAGTTAATCTTATTTTCGAAAAAAAAATTTCAACTTTAGTCTTTAATGCGGGACCATGGTCACCCCATCAATTTTTTTCAAAATTTTACTAGCCTATGTCACCCGGAATAAGCTAGGGATTCTAACGATACCTCATTTATCAAAATCGGTTCAGGCGTATAGAAGTTATGGTGGAATATACAAACTCACATACATGCATACATACATACATACATACATACATGAACCCTGAAAACAATATACTCCTTTTTTCAGGCAGTCGTATAAAAAGTAGCCTATATCCTTCCCCGGCATACACCCTAACCCTGTACCAAATTTCATCAAAATCGGTTGAACAGATGGGCCGTGAAAGCGTAGCACACAGACAGACAGACACACTTTCGCATTTATAACATTAGTATGAATATGGATACCTACTTGTTGTAATATCTTTTTTTTTAAAAAGAGCAACTGCTGAGTTTCTTGCCGGCTCATCTCAATAGAATCCTTTCCGGACAGGTGGTAGAGCCAGAACAAGTCATAACATAAGAGACACCTGTAAGTCCTACATGCTATAAATAAACTAGCTGATGCCCGCGACTAACGGCAAAGTTGTGCCGCCAAGCGATTTAGCGTTCCGGTACGATGCCGTGTAGAACCATCTTAGACTGCATCATCACTTACCATCAGGTGAAATCGCAGTCAAGGGCTAACTTGTAGTGGATAAAAAAAAAGACTACGTCCGCGTGGATTGATGTTTTTTTGGTTCCCGCGGGAACTTTAATTTTCCGGGATAAAAAGTAGCTTATGTGTTATTCCAGACTATATCTATCTCTATACTATACCGATCTATCTCTGTGCCAAATTTCATCCAAATACGTTCAGCCGTTCGGGCGTGATTGAGTAACAGACATCCATCCAAAGTTTCGCTTTTATAATATTTATTTGATTGATTGAGTATTGAGTAATCCCCGGCGATGATTGGGTGGAAAGGCAACTCATTGCAATCAATCGGTCGCTAATTGACTATATGATTCATTACTCACTATCTGTTAACTGCACAATCGATACCCTGAGGTCCCCTGAGTGTGTTATTATGGTGGTTAAATATTTTCTATTAAATCATTTTAAGCTCATGGTGTTTTTGGTAACAAAAATAATATTAGTAGCTAAATAAAATTTCTTTGTTTTAAAATTACCCGGGCAACAAAAACCATAACGTTATGTCTGTAGTCTATGCTCTGTCCAGGCGAGTCCCTTGGCTACAACCGCGTTGATTTAGGTTGTTTTTTAAAATCCTGTGGAAATCTGATTTGCCACGAGATTATGTCAATATGCGGAATGAAAATTATCTTTGTATGTAGGTACCTTTTGTCAAAATCAGTTGATCGGTTAAGAAGTGCTCTCTGGCTCGCATTAGCGCGAGACAGAGTACAAGTGGTGCCATCTAATCATGGTAAGTAAACTAAATTATAAGTTAATTTAGTTTACGCCAACAATTATTTCAATTAAAAATACTAGCGGCATCTTTTTGACTGGCAACCTGGCAAATATATATTCCCCCATTTATAATTATACAATTAGTTTTTGGTCACGTACTCGATTCATGTAACAATCATGCAGCGGGATCTTAGTCCACGAGGTTGTGGCGGTCTTCGTAGTCCGCAAATAATTCAATAGATGGCATTACTAGTACGATTAACGCGACCACGAAGAGCCCAACTCACGATTACGAAGCGTTCTCTGAATTACGCTATTTAAACGACCTCCAAAGATGAACGATTGGACAAGTGGTCCACGACCACAACACCCGCTCGGAGGATGATCATCCTTCGTTACTGTCGAGCCATATCACCTGCTCCCGTACAAGGTAATATAGCACAGGTAATAGTGTGGTAGTACTACAGGTAGGATGGAATTATACTACAAAATTAAATGAGCATAATAATAATTCATAATCCAGAGTACCTTTATTAACAGGCAAGCAATTTCCATTGAACGCCAATATGAACGGGGAATCCCCGGCGGTGATTGACGCTCGGAACGTGGGGCTTATTGCAATCAATTGGACGCTAATTGACTATGCGATTCATCATTCAGGGGGCATACTACCATCTCTTAAATACGTATTGTTTTAATATTATTGACGACGTTGTTTTAGAATTATAATCCTTATTTTAAGAGCGGCAAGGTACGTGTCATAAAACTGACATTTTGAAGTAATACCACGTAATACTGCTTTAAGTAATGGTAGTAACTAACCAGTTAACTGACTGTTAACTGCACAATGTTGACGTTCTGTCTGCGTAATCGTACTTTATCCATACTATAAGTAAATTCAAAAGTGTAGGTACCTGTCTGTTTGTAACCTTTTCACTGCCCATCTGTAGGTATGATTTTAACGAAATTCAGTTCAGTGGTAGGTTGCATCCCTGGGAAAAACTTTGACTGGGAAAGACTACCTACTTTTTGTCCCGGAAAATCAAAGAGTTCGGGATTTTTGAACAGTCGCTGGTTTGTCCTTCAATCACGTCACACCTGAGCGTAGGTTCCCATTATATGCATAAATACATAACTAGTTGAAGCCCTAAAAGAAAGTGATGTAGGTTTTTTACTTCTGAAAATCTAAATATTGAACGATCCTCAGTCCTCATTTACAATAAAACAAATTGATCCAAACGCGTTTGTTTGTCGAAAAATGTATCCAAACGAACGCGTTATTCTTCTTATTATGTTTTAGGTATGCCTTCTATTAGCGCAAACACGTTAATACGAAGTAACGGACAACATTTCAGTAGTCAAGCATACAATTTGATTGTTAAACCCAAAAACATAATGAATTTAACAATCGAAAGCTGAGCAAAAGTATCAAATTGGACGAATTTTCACGCTAATAATCAAGGGTGGTTAAAAATGTCTGCCAATAATCCCTAGAGCTTATTTCGATATGAGTGGCAATTCGCAATACAATTGTGTGCAACCGCATATAATGAGTGCATTTATCCACTACAAGTTAGCCCTTGACTGCGATCTCACCTGATGGTAAGTGATGATGCAGTCTAAGATGGTAGCGGGCTAACCTGTTAGGGGCATGGCAGTTATATTAAACCCATACCCCTATTCGGTTTCTACACGGCATCGTACCGAACGCTAAATCCATTCCATCTTACTTATGACCACGAGTTTTCTCTTAGAATGAGACGGGTTCATAGTCTACCACGCTGCCTAAAAGCGGATTGGCAGTTCCTTCGAGAACATAATGGAGACTTACTCTCAGTTTTCTATTTTACGCTGTCATTGCTAAATATAACTTCTAACTGATGCCCGCGACTTCATCCGCATGAATTGAGGTTTTTTGTTTCCTGTGGGACCTCTTTGATATTTCGGGATAAAAAGTAGCCTATGTCATATAACAGACTATAATCTATCCCTGTGCCAAATTTCGTCCAGATCCATTCAACCTTTCTGGGGTTATGGAGTCACAATTAATCCATCCATCCATCCATCTAAAGTCCAAACTTTCACATTTATAATATTAGTTTAAAAGTATAGATTAACCATACGTGGTTATAATAACAATTTTGTCAATAATAAAATGCATCAGCCCATATATTATGTTTTCTTGTTTCCAACCTGCGAGCAGGGTAAGCATAACCGAAAGGCCTGTTGACAAACAGGTCCCAACTCCCAACCCTAGTTTGTTATTCGTATTTTTATAATAACATTAGCCGTGCCAGCTGCCGCCCTGGCGAGCGGCCAAGCGGGATTTTATTGAAATAAGCTTAGAATATATAATTAATTGCCAACGGGGATACATTATTTATTCTCCACGTTCATATTAACTATATTAGTTTCGGCTTACGGTAGACATTATTAGGGTTATAACGGAACCTCCCCTCCGTCTCCGTAACTGCGGAACTTTTCGCAAATCGTATCTTCGCTTCCTCATCCGCCTCCGCCGTTTTTTTGGGGAGGTGTATTGGAGGTTTATTTACGTTGATTTACATTGCGCGAGGTACAAATCACAGCAGGTGACGTCAGTTACACCATTACAACAAGCAAAAAGGCAAGTGTCCTTAGGAGAATCCTCAAAAAAAGTGTGGGATTTAAAAAAGGTCGCATCCTATAGCACAGAAAATGGACGATGTGATAGGAGAAATCTACCTCCGCCTCCGCCTCGCGGAGGCAAAACCCCTTCACCTCCGCATCCGCCTCTGCTTCCACTAAGAACACCTCCGTTACAACCCTAAAAATTATTGTCCAATCTATAATCCCAAGAAGTCCCCGAGAGGCGGCGCTAGTAGTGTGTTTATGCTATTATTGTGTGCAAGAGTTCCACTAATTGCCGCGGGACCTCTTTCGCGACACGAACTATATCTGATATCTGACAATGATTAGTGAAATTGGTATTAACTGTCAAACATTATACCTATAGCCCATTGAAATAGAATGAGTAACTAAAATTCTATATCAATGCTATAGCCCCACAAACGTATCTGAACCAGTAACAGCGTCGCTAGTAGATATGAAAAATGAAACAAAAACTAAACAGTCATAAAAATTTGGTTTAAAAATAAAATTATTTTGAAATTTGCACTTAAAATAAGATTGTGATTTAAACATAAAAAATTTAAACTAAGTTACACACCAAGTATACTCGTACATATTTATATTTTAGTTACTTAACTAAAGTTAATCAGTGGAGTCTAATGAAAACTTCCATTAGTTTTTACATAAGGACTCCTGCGCTGACCTTTTTACCAACTCTTAAGCACTCTTTGCTATTAATTGGTTTAATCTATACTTAATATTATAAATGTGAATGTTTGCATGGATGTTTGTTACTCAATCATGGCACAACGACTGAACGGATCTGGATGGAATTTGGCACAGGGATAGATTATAGCCTGGAGTAACACCTAGGCTACTTTTTATCCCAGAAAATTAAAAAGTTCCCGCGGGAAACAAAAAACCTCAATCCACGCGGACATCAGCTAGCTTTAAAATAATTTTTACGATTCTTTTTATTCATTTTCCACCGTATTGAAATAACAATTTCGTTTCATGCAAGTATGAACGCGGCTTACACAAAGGGCTCGGAATAAAAGGAAACAGAGCAGCTCTCAAAACGCGTGTGATTTTTGTAAAACAATGTTTGAATTTTGCTTTACACCAGTGAGGCATTTTAAAGCAACGAAAAATTGAATATTTTTGCCAAAATTTTCATAATATGACGACCACCATGACGCAGTGCTGAACGCTAAATGGTAATCTTCGGATTGGATTCCCAGTAGGTACTTAATTTATTCATCATCACTACAGCCCATTAACGTCCCACTGCTGGGCACAGGCCCCCACTCTCATAGGAGAGAGGGAATTAGAGCTTAGACCCACCACGCTGCTCCAATGCGGGTTGGCGGGCTTTAACGACTATTATCATGTTAGTGATAATAATCTGGACCGACAGTTTAACGTGCTTTCCGAGGGACTTAACTTATTAAAGCATTTTTATTATCTACTAGCCGATGCCTGCGATTTCGTCCGCGTCTATTAACCGTATTACCGGTTATTCGGTTCCCGCGGGAACTCTTTAATTTTCCGGGATGAAAATCTGGCAAGTCCCACATCAGAATTGGCAAAAATTTTGGTCACTGCTTACCATCGGTGACCGCCTCGTTGGTCTAGGTTAGCGTAGTTGACTGCGGATCACGAGGTCCTGGGTTCGATTCCCGGTCGGGCATAAAAATTGTTAGGTATTGGGTTTTTCAATTAAGAAATTCTCAGTACCAGCCCGGAGTTGGAAGTTGGCGGTGTTTCACCCCCGTGCCTCGGAGAGCACGTTAAGCCGTCGGTCCCGGTTATTATCACTAACATGATAATAGTCGTTAAAGCCCGCCAACCCGCATTGGAGCAGCGTGGCGGGTCTAAGCTCCTAATTCCTTCTCTCTTATGAGAGTGGAGGCCTGTGCCCAGCAGTGGGACGGTAATAGGCTGTAGTGGTTGCCATCGGTGACCGTCTTCGGACGTTAGACTGAAATTGACGGATCTATCTATGGTCTATCTATGGTCTGACTGCTCTACAGCGCTTTTGACAGTGACAGACAATTGGAAGCACTTGGCGGTGTTCGGTGCCGAATGTCAAAGATGGCTGTAGAGGGTTTGTGTGTAAATTGCTAATAAAGTATGATTAAAATGGTTATCTTGTTTCTACTTATTAGTACCAATTTTGTTTGTTAGAGAGTTCGACGCTTTTTTGTCGCGCTAAATTTTTTCAGGTCAGAGGTGCGATTATGTAAGAATTGCCGATCCAATCGTCTAAGTTCGGCGTCAAAGTAAAATAAACCATAATTATATTGAATTAGAGCTCAATTTCGTGTATCCATTCTCATACGTATAAGGCATCGTACATCCCGAAACTTATGAGAATGGTTACACGAAATTGAACTCTAATTCAATGCTGTTATGGTTTATTTTACTTTGACGCCGAAGTTAGACGATTTGATCGACAATTCTTACACAATCGGGGGGCTTTTTATACGACTGCCTGAAAAAAGGAGTATATTGTTTTCAGGGTTCATGTATGTATGTATGTATGTATGTATGTATTTATGTATGTATGTGAGTTTGTATATTCCACCATAACTTCTATACGCCTGAACCGATTTTGATAAATGAGGTATCGTTAGAATCTCTAGCTTATTCCGGGTGACATAGGCTAGTAAAATTTAAAAAAAAATTGATAGGGTGACCATGGTCCCGCATTAAAGACCAAAATTGAAAAAAAATATTCGAAAATAAGATTAACTATATAATCATCATCTAGAACGTGATGAGTAGATTCCAAAAATATATAACACTATAGTTCAATATTTCGTGATTCACAAAAAAATATCATTTAATAAAAAATGTGAATAAGATTCCAAAGGCTATGTATGCAAATCGCTTCTTATGGAGGTAAACTCCAAAAATCGCAGTCGTATTTTTTAATTCGTTAAATTAATTTCACTTGTTCCCGTTATTCTCGATCTTTATGATCTATGTTCTATTATCTAAATCTAGTTTTCAGGTACTCACCAAGTGCCAAAGACAGCACAAGCACCGCCGGCGATGTCATTGACCTGCCGGCCTGTGGGGCCGCCCGCCCGCATTCGCAACGGTGACCACATCAATACCACATCCCACCATCCGCTGACACTAACACTTTCACTTCGCGTTCACTTTTCGTTCACTTTTATTTCACTTCACTTTGCATTCACTTTCATTTCACTTCAATGGAAGCCATGGATTTGAGTCATGCCACTGCGCACGCTTACACTATTAAAGGTTTTATTTTCACTGGTAAAATTAAATAAGTTTTTGTTTTAAAATGTTGTTAAAATGTCACTATTATTATTAACTATACTTTTGTCAGTAAGTTCGGCATCAGTATCTGTAACAAGAAAAGGATAATGTTATAGTTTCTTTAATATTATGTCACTTAAGGCTTACTATAGCTATTGTTCCGTGTATATATTATGGCACCGTAAAATTCCAAAAACCGGCAGATTGTAATCTAACGCTTTTTATCTGTCGACAGAATGTGAACCGTTCAAAGTTCTTTTCGTCAATTTTTAAAATATTCATTGTATTTCCGTTTTCTTGTCTCTTTCTTGTAGGTTAGGTTAGGGTTCGACATAAATAATCTGGTAATTAGGTTCTATCGGGTTAATATACCCAACAGATTACAATGTACCGAAAAATAATGCGTTCAATTTTAATCTTTCGACATTTTACAATTTCCCTATATAGATTACAATCTAACGGTTTTCACAATCTAACGGTGAAATATATAGTGTATCGTAAATACAAAAATCACGTTAGGTCGAAAAATTGCACTGTAGGTACTGATTTTTTCTGGCTTTTTTTGATTTTTTATCTGACTGGCCTGTTAATAAATAAAATATCTTTTATTATTCCTCGCAGTAATTACAGTTACTTACAATAAGACTAACATACACATAGTTAAATAATATTTAATAATTGGCATGCGGTAGAATTCATTTTGCAACATTTCATAGGTTAGGGATTTGACAATTGTCCTATTAATAGGTGATTTTAATTTAAACTAGCTAATGCTCGCGACTTCGTCTGCGTGGATTGAGGTTTTTGGGTTCCCGCGGAAACTCCTTAATTTTCCGAGATAAAAAGTAGCCTATTTGCTATTCCAGACTATAATCTATCTCTGTGCCGAATTTCAGCCAGATCCATTCAGCCGTTGGGGCGTGATTGAGTAATAAACATCCATACATCTATACATCTATGCATCCATACATCCAGACATCCATCCAAACTTTTTTATTAGTATGATTGCCAAACATTTAACATGTGGAGATCAAGAATAATAATTGGATAGTCCCTTAGCGAGATTTACAATCGTTTAATATAGTTTAAATGGGTACTTTTATTTAATAAAAACTGCCTCGTTGATCGAGTGGTTGGTATGATCGACTGCGGCCGACGACGTCCCGGGTTTGAGTCCCGGGTCGGTCCATAATTGAGTATTGGGTTTTTCTGACTAGAAATTCTCAGTACTGGCCCGGAGTTAGGAAGATGGCGGTGTTTCACCCCCGTGCCTCAGAGAACACGTTAAGCCGTCGGTCCCGGTTATTATCACTAACAATGTTAATAGTCGTTAAAGCCCGCCAACCCGCATTGGAGCAGCGTGGTGGGTCTAAGCTCTAATTTCCTCTCTCCTATGAGAGTGGAGGCCTGTGCCCAGCAGTGGGACGTTAATGGGCTGTAGTGGTATAGGTATAGGATTTGTCAATAATTGTCCTATTAACAGGTGATTTTAATTTAAATTGTCCAACATTTAAAATGTGGAGATTAAAAATAACAATTGAATAGTCTCTTCGCGAGATTTACAATCGTTTAATATAGTTTAAATGGGTACTTTTACACAATCGACAATAAAAATTATACTTTAAGCTGAGTCAAAACATATATATTATAATAAAATACATGTGTATTAGTATATTTTATAATTAGTTTAAATATATATAATTTATATTTTGATCATATGTTTATTATTGGTTTATGTATTAGTATGTAGTTATTTGAATGTAAGTATATTACACAACCACCTGCAGTCTATTCTCCTTATCTCCTAAGGTTGCCTGGTAGAGATCGCTACCTAAGCGATAAGGCCGCCTTTTGTATCCTACTTCTGTGTTTTTTTTTATTTCCTATTTTTGTTATTTTTACTTTTTGTGGTGGTACAAATAAAGTATATAATAATAATAATAATAATACTTTTATTTAAAAAAATACTCGTAGCTATAACATTCCCTGGTCCCAAGTAAATATCACATACCGCTCCCAGCCATTAACCTTTTTGCCGAGAGCCGTCGTTCACGCCACTTGAACGCGTGACGCGATAAGAAAGAGTTCACACTGGCGGTTAAATGAATAAGACAAATTAAAGTGAATTCATATTAAACGTCAAAGTGAAAAGCCATTTATTCATAAAGTTGTTAGCACTATAAAGCAACTCATTAATTTTTCCGACTTAAAAAAGGAGGAGGTTCTCAATTAGACGCGTAATTATTTTTTTTGGCGATGTTACTTCTTATCTATGTCAAATTTGAACCTATTTAATTTTTTTTGTATAACAGAACAATCCACCAGTTTGGCCTTGACTCGAACTTCAGCCACTCCGCGAGAACCGTCAAATACTTTAACGAAACCTGTCCTACCTCCTAAGTAATTGTCAAACAAGAAACTGATTCATGATAACAATATACCCAGAGAAAATAACAAACTGAAATAAGCTGTACTTTGTTACTTCCTGAACTGAAAATAACTGACTGCTATCTTACCAGTGGTAAATTGTGATGATGCAGTCTATAAAAGTCAGTTATGCGGGCTGACCTGTTAGGATTATGACAGTTATATATACCCTATATACTTTGGATTCTACACATCGTAACGAAAAGCTAAATTATTGGCAACACGTCTATGCTGGTAACACAGTGGCTAGGCTGCTACTCCTACAATACCAGATCGTAGTACCTAAATTCGTTCAAAAATCTTTTTTCTTTTCCTAATAATGACCCTACTGGTGATCGAACATGGAACCTCTCTAGTGCACTAGAGAGGTCTTAGTTGAAATTTTGCGCAGTTCAAAAAGCTAGGTTTAGAAACATTACATTTTGCATTTATGTTGGTTCACGCTAGCGGAAAGACTTCCACTAAAAAGGTATTTGGGAAAGGCCACCCGAAAAATATTGAGCCGGGGCGGAGTTTTCATATAAAAATCCATTTCGACTCTCAATTTAACTGTTCACTTTCCACATTTAATAAATTTTATATTGAACTTACAATAACCATCGAACGTTTTGCTGAGTGCCGAAAACGTCCGGACACTTGAACCCGTGAGGCCATTAGGGCGCGTCCATATGGACAGCGTGATAGATAAGACTCTTAGGACAGTCGCGGTATGGCACATGTTAGAGAAAATTGACATTTTATATCTGATGGCTCAAAATTACCTTTGAAATTCTTGTCCACTTACCAGTTGGGTAGGAGTAAGAGAAATGGAACTAAAATACAAGCCCTCACATAAAATAATGCTTTTTGCACTGTCGACTTGATGGAAAGGTTATTAGGGCACGTCCATAAGACAGCCAGATAGGAAAGACAGCTCTAATTAACATGATTTGTCAATTTATATAATATATAGGACTAGTATTTTGAACTAGGTTTATATCTGGTCCATCAATACCATCAATAGTATATATAAGACCATCAATAGTAATAGTTTTTATTCCACTGGTGGGCATAGACCTCATGAAGAAGCGTTTCCTCATGAACCCACTTTCGTCCTTCCAGCTTTTTAAGATCGTCGCGTCGGTCCAGCGGTGTATTTCTACCTGGCGATTGAGAATTCTTTGGTAGGTAACGAATGCATTATATATTTAAGTTTATATTAGTTCTATCGAAATATTTTAATTTATTATTTGTAATATTTCAGTAGAAATAGTCGCATGTCCTTCCCTGTGATTCAAGCTATTTCTTTACCAAATTTCATCAAAGTCGGTTGAAGAGATAGAGATAGATAATTTATTTATTGGCCCACGAAAAATTATTTACAATATTTACTTACTTAAGTAATTACTTAAATCTATTTTTACAATTCATGAACAAATAAGACTCCTCACTCAGCACAAAGCCACAGCAACCTGCAGCGCTGGTTTTCAGGAGTAGCCTTAAAGTGTCCATAGACGTGTTACCGACAGTTTTTATCACTAAAAGATGGGCCGTTATAGCGTAGAAGATAAACAGACAGATTGACCAACACATTTTACATTTACAATTTATGTATATTGAAAGTATGGATGTAAACACTATACTAAAATTATCAAAACTTGTAATTTGTTCCGTCTTTCTATTCGTATAAATCAACATCAAAGACACATGTAGCCGTTGCTGTCCTTTTATGATATGAGACCACAGAATCCTATTTAGCAATTATATCTATGTAAGAATAGCTAATGGCCCGCGACTACCACCACGTGGAATATATTTTTTAAATTCCCACGGAAACTCTTCAATTTTCCGGGATAAAAAGTAACATAGATGGAACTCTCCAGGTCCACAACTAAGCCCATGCAAAAATTACGTCAATTCGTTGCTCTGTTGTAGCGTGATTGAAGCACAAACCAACAAACAAACACATTTTCGCTTATAGAATATAAGTATGCTATGATTTTAGTACTTTTACATTTTTTTTAACAAACTCGTTCATATAAAATTTCTTTAATATCATAATAACGTATTTTCTGAAGAAAAATCCAGTCATCAATGTCCTTTTATGTTTCGCATCATAGGACTATAAAACTATATTTAGTTACCAGATCTATGTAAGATTTATTTATCCCTATATGCACGTGTTCCTTTTTCAGCTTCAATGATATTGAAGTTTCTAATAATATTCCAATTCTTTTATTTGATCTCCGTCATATTATATTCGCTGAGAGCAACAGCAAATAATAAAAAATCGTTTATTGGTTCCACTTCCGAAAGAACTGAACAAGGAAAGTATGAAAATTAAATATTTTCCGTTCTATTTCATACGAAACTCGACACATATTTTCTCTTACTTTTTCATTGCGTATTTTTGTTTTCCATTTGTCCAGCAGTCCATGATATAATTAATGAGTGCAAAACATCGTTTTTATAGCATTTGCAACGCTTTGACGATAAAAAACTACAGAAATCGTTGTCACAATATTTGTGCTAGGGCTATAACATATTGAATTTCTCATGACGTGATCATCATCCAACTAAGTATAAAGATCCAAAAACACCGTATTAATAAAACGATATCAGCTGAGAACACATTCTCAAGTATTGGCCTATCTATGCTTAAAACCGGTACATCTCATTGATTCAAATATTATAATGAGTAGCTTGTACTTTTCGGGGAATGTGTTCATTTATAAATTTACCTTCACAAACACTAATTCCTTTAATATTATCAACGTTAACATCGTTATCATTGTGATGATCATCATCATCATCAACCCATAAATGATCCATTATAATGGAGCACGAGAAAATATCAAAACACAAATTCTTACGTCAAATACCAGCTACGAGTTAACTCGACCTCAAAGTATGCTTTGTTAGGAACTTTTGCTGGCTCTTACGAATCGTCAAAGGCATCGTAATGATACTACGGAAGATGTTCCAGAAATTGAGAAACAAGAAAGTAGAAACTTGGCAGTTGCTTGGTACGAGATAATAATTCGTGTTGCGATTGTTAGGAAAAAGTTTTTGCAGCTGATGGGTTTATTGTGATAAATCAATTACCTTTATAGGAATACAGTTTTTTTTTGCAGAATAAAACCTGCGTTGTAGCAAGCGTACGTGATAAAAACTCAACCCTGTCTCTCTCGTTCTAGTATAATGTTAGTAGACGATGGATGCAAATTCGTCCGCGTGGATAAGGTTTTTTGATTCCCGGAGGAACTCTTCAACTTTCCGGGAGAAAAAGTCTATGGCTATGTCCTTCCCCTGTATAAAACCTACGTTTATACCAAATTTTATCAACATCTGTTGAAAATAGGGGCTGTTATAGCGTAGCAGACAGACAGACACACTTGCGCATTTATAATAAATCAAGTATGGATCCAGACCTGAAGGAGCGATAGGCTCCATTTTATGCCGGAAAATCAAAGTCTTCCAGGATTTTAAAGACCTCTATCCACGCGGACGATATCGCGGAAATCATCTAGTAGAATTTATTTTCTACTTAAATTATACATGTGAGTGTAATAAAATATGTAAGTCCATCAAAACTCGGTTCCATTGTGAACACACCGTTACAGCCGGCCACCTTTATTGCACCTTTGTTTTTACGAGCTAGCTCAAAACCGGGAAAGGAATTCCTAATGCAACGGGATGCTTAGGGCGAATACACACTACGGACCAAAGATTTTTGCCAAAAAGTCCGCATCTTATACTTTTATATTAAAACCTTACACTAGGCGACATGACAAAACTTCATGTGCCAGTCTCCTCACACATGGCAATAGATGGAGCTGCTTCTTTAATTCCGCTACAAGTTAGCCCTTGTCTACCATCTCATTCGGTGGTAAGTGACGGTGCAGTCAGCGGCGTGAAGTTCATAGAGGCACAAAAGCACTGCTTACCCAAACGGAAATACGTCAAAACTCCTTTTCCATCAAAACAGCAAGTAAATAGGTCTCCTTACTAACTAATGCCTACCCTAGCTTCAAACCCTGTGCACGCCCCTGGGTGCCGTCTAAGATGGCAGTGGGCCAACAAGGGTATGCCCCTGATCGTTTTCTACACGGCGTCGTACCTGAACGCTAAGTCCCTAGGCGGAACTTCTTTGCCGGTGCAGGGTGGCTTACTTAGGAGGGCATTGGGTAGTAACCCTGCAGCAACAGGATTGAGAAGTTGGGTTCAGAATTTTACACGGGACCATCTCATGAGCTTCTAGCCGCTGGAAATAAAAACTAAGTCGGTCCAGATATCTCGGAGAAATCGGTGTACATACACATAAAAAAATAGTGTCAGAAGTGAAACTTAAGAAAAGTAACCTACGAGATAATGACGTAAATATAACTTATATTCTACAGACAGACAGACAGACAGACACACTTTCGCATTTATACTATTAGTATGGATATGGATATGGTTTCATTGTGTTATTAAATAACTTAAATAAATAAATAACTTTTATTTCAGGCAATAATTACAACCCATAAAACAATTATTATGACCAAGAATGACAAATGTAACAGACAGACAGACAGACAGACAGACAGACAGAAAGACCGACAGACAGACAGACAGACAGACAGACAGACAGACAGACAGACAGACAGACAGACAGACAGACAGACAGACAGACAGACAAACAGACAGACACACTTTCGCATTTATACTATTAGTATGGATGTGGATATGAATTCATTGTGTTAGTAAATAATAAATAAATAACTTTTCAGACAGTGCAGTGCTAACGTTAAATGTGAGAAAAAAAATTAACTTTAAAAATAAATTATATTCAAAAAAATGTTAAAAATAAATAAATTACGTGATTGTTTTTGTCGCGCGTTGCGAAATTGTTGAGTGTATACTACTAAAATATATATATTCTAAAATAGTATCACTTCAAAAAAACACACGCTGAACACGCGTTTAATTAAAACTTCCTTATTTTGGAAGTTGGGTAAGAACAAATGTATGATAATAATACGTTTATACGGAGAAAAATATGAGAATAAGTTCAAAAATAGTTCGCAAGTCTTATCTTCTTAATAAACCATCATTAAGGTAACTTATCTCTTCGATTAAAATCTTTCTTAATTAATTTCCTAGTTCTTTGAAAGTTTTTCAAAGTAAATTTAAAGAATCTCTTGTCTTGGACTTGTAAACCTTTTTTAATCGAGGCTAACAACCGCTTTTTATGAATCTTTTATGAAGATAATTATTTTATGACGTATTATTTTCAGAACTAACCGCCACCACTACCACTACAGCCCACTAACATCCCACTGCTGGGCACAGTTCTCCACTCTAATAGGAATTTAGGGAATTAGAGATTAGACCCACCACGCTGTTCCAATGGGGGTTGGCGGGCTTTAACGACTATTACCATGTTAGTGATAAATGATAATAACCGAACTAAACCCCAAGACTTCGTCCGTGCGTTAGTTACAGGGGGAATAGGCCTATTACACTGCACTTTTTACAGGGCCCTGTGGTAAGGCGTGGCCGTTAGTTAGAGCGTCGCTTATTACACAGCAATTATTACCAATTCAGGGACCCTTTCTCCCTAGATCTTATTACATTACACTGATTCAAAGGTCCCTGTGATAAGTGCAGTGTAATAGGCCTAGAACTCTATGCCACTCTCCAGGTCTTCAACTATATCTATGCATCAAATCTTGTCAATCCATTGTTCTGTTTTCCCGGAAAATTAAGGAGTTCCCGCGGGAACCAAAAAACCTCGATTCACGCAGACGAAGTCGCGGGCATTAGCTGTTGCAGTGTGATTGAAGGACAAACAAATAAGCCAACAATCAAACACTTTTGAATTTCATAAGGTCAGTAATAAGTACGACTACTTTAGTACGACATCTTTTCCAAGAATGAAGAAAATATTATAATCTTTGCGAATAAGGAATGGCGACACAAACCGCTTCATAATCTTACTAATATTATAAATGCGAAAGTTTGAATGGATGTATGGATGTATGGATGTATGAATGTATGGATGTATGGATGTTTGTTACTCAATCACGCCCCAAAGGCTGAACGGATCTGGCTGAAATTTGGCACACAGATAGATTATAGTCTGGAATAGCACATAGGGTACTTGTTTTCCCGGAAAATTAAGGAGTTCCCGCGGGAACCAAAAATCCTCGATCCACGCAGACGAAGTCGCGGGCATTAGCTAGTAAGTAAGCTTTGCGTCTTCATTCCTCCTTCATTCCTTCTTCATTCCTTATTCGCATGGCTAGTCTAGAACATTCTACCAAAAACTGTGTTTCCCACCAATAACAATACAGGTATCTTTAAATCAAGAGTGAATAAGCATCTTCTAGGCAAGCGCGTCCCATCTTAGGCCGCATCATCACTTTCCATCAGGTGTGATTGTGGCCAAGCGTAAGCCTATAATGAATTTTTAAAAAAATACCTAAACATTAAAAAATGAATATTTAAAAGTAAAACCAGTCTAAAAAGTTTCAAAGGTGTTTTGCGAGTGAGAATTTTGATATTTTAAGTGTCGTCAGGGTGCGGCCGTATCTTGAGCATAAAGGTATTTCTACACTTGAGTATTAAAATTTATGGGAACATCATAAAGTCATCCTTTTTATCTCCCACGCTAATCATCCATCGCATCATCACGTTATCCCACGCCCTCTTCGAGATGAAGTTTTAATAACCATACTAATTTTGTAAACGCGAAAGAAGAAAGAAAGAAAGAAATCTTTATTCAGGGATACAAGACGAAAAAACAGACATAAAAGAAGAAAAAATGGCGAAAGCATGTCTGTCTGTCTGTTACACTTTCACGGCCCGTCTGTTAAGCTGATTTTCATGAAATTTCGTAGAGATAGGCTACTTTTTATCCCAAAAAAATCAATGATTTCTCCCGGGTTGATTCAGAAACCTAAAAATACGTGGACGATGTCATGGGCATCATCTAGTGTATAATACATAGTATTATTATAAAGACAAGAGTGACTGTCTGTCTGCTTGTCACTTTTTCATCATCTTCATCAGTATCTAAACCGATATTGACGAAATTTGACACAGATATAGCTTGCATCCTCGAAACGGATTTTAAATGATAACAACGTAAATACAAACATTTGTTAAGAACTAGATGATGGTCGCAATTTCGTCCGCGTGGATTCAGATATTATGAGTCCCGCGGGAAGTCTTAAAATTTCCGGGATTAAAAGTTCATCAAAATCAGTTGAACAGATGGGCCGTGAAAGCGAAGCAGACAGATAGACAGACACACTTTCGCATATTTACAAGTACAATTAAAAGCTAAATATATAAAAGGAAAAGGTGACTCCGCCAGCGCCAGTTCTTGGGTCACCAGGACAAAGAAAGACCATTTATCTAAGAAAATATGATAAACGGGGCTATAAAAGACTCAGCTTCCATTTTGGAAAAATCTTCTACTAAGAAGAGCCGTCAAGAAACACAACAGTTGCTCCTTTCAAAAGAAAAAATTTATGAAATGATTACAACATTCCAGAAAGTGTAGACCAAGCTGTTTCTTGAATTAATTCCTTTAGCTCTATTTCTAAAAGTGATTCAAAGGAAAAGCTTTGCGACTCAATTGCATTTAAAAAAAAGTTCAGTGTCGTGGAAATTTTAAAGCTCCTGTGGAACCGCTTTGAAAGTTTCCAGGTCCAAATATTAAATTGTGGCAATTTACTCTGTTAAATGTTCACCAACAAACAAATCAGTAAGTTTACTTTCATAATTATTTACCACTTGCTGATGCCCGCGAATTCGTCCGCGTGGTTTAAGTTTATTTGATTCCCGCGGGAACTCCTTAATTTTCCGGGATAAAAAGTAGCCTATGCCACTTTCCAGGTAATAAACTATACCCATGCCAAACATCGATCTGTTGCTCTGTGATTGAAGGACAAACCAATAAACTAACAAACAAACACGCTTTCGCATTTATAATTGACCGAGCGAAGCGAAGGTCTCTGAGTCTACTTGAGTGAATTTGCACTTGTCCGTCCGTCCGTCTGTCAGGGTCTCATAGAAGCGAATGCGAAGTAAAATATTTTTTGTAGCGTTACATAGGGTTGCGGTAGGTATATCATTTTAAAGATAATTAGGAAAAATTGCAATTTTTTTTTATATTTTTCCTCTAAACTTGACGAAATGGGGGGCTTTCAAAGTGGAGATTTTCTAACGTCCAAAGTTGACTTCAGAACTCTCAATTACACTTCAGTATAAATTACCAAAAAGTGCAAAACGCGCCTAACTTCACTTCACTTCAAATAGGTAATAATTGCCAAAGTCCCTACTCACTAAAAGGACCTCACCACAGCGCTCAACATTGCAGAGAGAGCGTCAAAGTTATTGTACATGTTATATGACATCCCCAATAAAATGTACGTATAAAACTTAATTTTATTGGTATTTTATAGTTCCAGTACAGGTCTGATCAATTTTAGGACTACTCTTAGAACGGAACGGCTGTGTTAGAGGAGTATCTTCCTCATAAAATATATCCAAAGTGAGTTGCAACGAGAAAGGGAGACGAGAGGGAGAGAGTTGGTGTGATGTACTTAGATAGTGTTGTCTAAAGGCCTCAAGAATTCACCGCATTATTGGAACTAGTTATGCAGAAAGCAGCCATGTGTAATTTTTTCCTAAAAGAGTTACAAAACACAGCCATACTAATTTCGTCAAGGTGGATTTTTTTGAAAAGACACTCATGTCGATATCTCATTTTTGTAAAAAGCCGATATCATGTTGTAAAATGCATCCAACTTTGACAAAAACTGGATAACCTCAGCCTACTGCTATGGCTGATTTTTACGAATTGTAATATTATTTTAGGTGCGGTATCGGAGATCGAGTCACAAATTCTCGGAGGGGATATTTATTGCTATCCCAATTAAACGCCTACCATTATGTGACTAATGGAGAGGGATTACACACAAGAAGATGATGGTTTAAAGACAGTGTTAAACAGCATTTGTTGAGTCGAGGTTATTACGCTATTGATGAATTTCATAATGACAAAGTTGCATGAAAGCAACCGGCTTCGCAGCTTACAAGTTAGTGTAAATGCTTGCTATGTAATTTATCAATTGTATTTTACATTTTGTAACATTTTTCCTTTTATGAAAAGAGCAAGTGCTGAGTTTCTTGCCGGCTCTTCTCAGTAGAATCAATTTTCTGAACCGGTGACAGAGTTTGACTTCTCATAAGTAACACAAGTTGTCCTACGTGAAATAAATAAATCATTTATCATTAAGAACGGAACCCAACTCTTTACTTACATAAAGTCACTCGCAGAAATAACGAAATGTTCAGCAACAGTCAATAAAAGTAATACTTAAAAACAAAGAAGTGATGAAAGCCCAATAACATGAGCCATAAAAAAGACTTTTTATGGGGTATTCACGCCAAAATTCCCCTGTTACGCCGTTCCGTTCCTACCGATCAGCGTTTTTGTATTCATGGTATGGATTGCTACTTTATTCTTGTTTTATGGCGAACCGAAATACAAATAAAAGCTTCGCATACGATCTCGTATCAATATTTCAATTCAAATGTGTAGTTTTTAGAACTATTGTGAAAAAGCTTTGTCGATGCCTATTATTATAAACGATAGTATCTACAATTGTGCGTTATGTAAATTGTAGTGTTTTTGTTAACAACAAATACTTTTTTGTACAATTTCATTTCAAATGTTTTTAGTGTCCTCCCGACCGAATTTCGGCCAAGGCGGCCTATCTCCAGAGACATTAGCCATCTGCGCGGGAGATTATAGTGCACAAGTGTATGCGCAAACACTGTGCACTCTCTGTTCCCTTTACTCTCATAGCCCGATGGGACGGAAATTCCGACACAACCGGTGAGAGGTCAGGCGCAGGACCGACGGCTTTACGTGCTCTCCGAGGCACGGGGTTGAAACACCACCAACTTCCTAATTCCGGGCTTGTGCTGAGAATTTGTTGCCAGAAAAATCCAATACTTGTTACGACCCGACCCGGGACGCGAACCCGGGACCTCGTCGGCCGCAGTCGAACATGCTAGTAGAACTATTGTAAAAAACAACGGCTTTGTCGATGCCTATATTGTACAATCTTTTATCGAGTATGTAAATTGTTAGGCATGCTATTTTATGTTAAAACGAAAATGTGAAAAATACTAAATATTTGATACAATTTCAATTCAAATGTTTATAATTGTAACAAGTCATATTTAAATAAATTAAAAAACACGACTGCCCTGTCAAAAACGAACTAAAAAGTTAAAATCTAAATTAATCCAGTTAAATTAGAATCTTAAATATTAAATGAAATTTTTTGTGAATCACTGGACATTGAACTATAGTGTTATATATTTTTGGAATCTACTCATCATTTTCTAGATGATGATTATATAGTAAATCTTATTTTCGAATTTTTTTTTCAACTTTAATTGGCGGGACCATGGTCACCCCATCAACTCTTTTTTAAAATTTTACTATCCTATGTCACCCAGAATAAGCTAGGGATTCTAACGATACCTCATTTATCAAAATCGGTTCAGGCGTATAGAAGTTATGGTGGAATATACAAACTCACATACATACATACATACATGAACCCTGAAAACTCCTTTTTTCAGGCAGTCGTATAAAAAAGGGAGCTTTGTCAATGCCTATTTTTTTAAATATATTATCGAGTACTGCGCGTTAAGTAAATTAGTGTTATTTTACGTTAACACGAAAATACTTTTTTATACAATTTCAATCGAATTGTTTTAACATCTATTGCGAAATAATTGCCGATGCTTATTTCGTATACGATCTAAATAATTTTCAACCTATAAGTGGCATGTAATTTATGTTGTTTTATGTTATTGAATAATATGTTCGAAATATCTATCTATCTAAATACTTTTGTATAATCATTGATAAATTTCTACGTATCGTTCTTGAATAGCTTAGTAGTAACAATTACGTATTCTGTGGTAGATTATAATGGTGATGTTGGGTATGTTTAGATATACACTGCGAGCACTGTAAGTTGTGACGTCAATTTAGTATACTGCGAAGCCGTTGCTTAAAGGTTAGCTATACTGATTACTGTTTAAAACGGAACGCAGTCAGTACTGAGAGCACCTTATTTCGAAAACGCCAGTGCTCACAGAACAAAAATGGCGACGATTTATGACGTCATATATCTCCCTAGGATACTGCGGCAGTATACTGTCAGTCCTTAACGGAACAAATTTCTCCCCAGTAAGAGCACTGAACAGTGCTAGCAGTGTATATCGGAACATACCCATTATCAACCTATTCTGTGATATATTACGTCATCGCCGGTAGCACAGAAAACCTACCTTGCCAGCAGGGCAGTGACCATTAAGTTTTGTGAGTATGTTTTATTTACAACTAGCGGACGCCCGCGACTTCGTTCGCGTGGCATAAGTTTTTAATTCCCACAGACACTCCTTAATTTTCCAGGATAAAAAGAAGTCCACGTCACGCTCCAGGTACTCAACTATACCCATGCAAAAAATCGTGTCGATCCGTTGCTCTGTTGCGACGTGATTGAAGGAAAATCTCTCTATTTGACGTCCTTGGGAAATGTCAAGAAATTTTAAAAACTGTGAAATCCTTATTATTTATACATATTCCGAATTTCATCATTTTAAACCAGAAGCCCAAATACCAAGTTTCATGGCTATAGCTTGAAAAACGACGGACTTTCATACAAACTTTCAACCCCTAAAGCTTTCACCTTTTGGGGGTGGAGTTTTTAAAAATTGTGGCACACATCCTTCTTTATTTTTTACCGAAATCCAAAATAACAAGTATCGCAGATTTGACTTGAAAAATATCTTGTAAAATAAAAGACTTTTATACAAACCTTCATACCCTATATCAACTTTTTGGGGGTAGAATTTTCAAACACGTTTTTCTTCATTTTGAACCGGTAGCTTAAATAACAAGTTACATGGATATAGCTTGAAAAATGACAGACTTCCATACAAACTTTCAAGCCTTATTTTACCCCTTTGGGGGTAGATTTTCGAAAAACCCTTTCTTAGTGTATACCTACTGTTCACAAAGAACACACCCTCTAAATGTCATGTCTCTAGGACCAGCGGTTTAGGCTGTTCGTTGATATATAAGTCAGTCAGTCAGAAAGTCAGTCAGGACTTTGAATTTTATATATTTAAATACTAACCACAAATAATATAAGTCACAAAACTAAACATGAAAAATATCTGTAAGAATAAAAATGTACATGAATGTCTTTTTTAACGCACGATCTGGCATTCCGCCCGGGATATGACATTATCATGGATAATTTCAATTGAGGAATTCAGAGCTGAAAACACTGGACAAAATTTAAAAGAAATAATGAATGAAAACGTTTTTATTTGATCACAATATTCGAACAAGTTTAAGAAACTATCAAAATAGATATAGCAACATAGTTGGGTGACCAAATATAGGTCTCCAGCTCAGCATAATCCTACAGCAGGCTGCAGCGCTGGTTTTCAGTGGAAACCTTAAAATTGGCGAAGTTACAGACGAACCACGAATACAATATCTACTCTCATATGTTTATGGAAATCTAATAGTTTAAGTAGTACTACTACTAGTGAGTATTTACTACTCATAAAATTCATTATTACTCGTATCTCGGTCCAGTAGAACTTACGACTTTATAAACTAGATGATGCCAGCGATTTAGTCCGAATGGATTTCGGTTTTTTGTGGGAACTCTCTGATTTTCCGGGATAAAACAGTCTTATCCATACCCGGCATGCAAACTATCTTGGTACCAACGTCCGCCAAAAAAGGTAAAGCGTTTAAAAGAAATGCGAAAACAATTCCTTGCCATTTTTCTGTTTAATAAACTAGGTGATTTCAATAAAAATACATATATTTTAAATGTCCGTAAGTCCGTAGTTTTATTGTGAAGACGTGCAGGATTGGCCACTTTTACCAATAGTATGCTGAGACATATACAATAATTGAAAACAAGATGATGCCCACAACTTCTTCCGCGTTAGTTCAGTATTTTTTTTATTTATATAATATATTATGTAACTATAATGTCCTTCTCCGTGATGCAATCTACCTCCACACCAAATTTCATCAAAATCGGTTGAAAAGATGGGTCGTTAAAGCGTAGCAGACAGACAGAAGAGAAGAAGAAGATAAAGTATAGATAGTATAGATGTAAGCAAGTGCGGTAGAGAGAGGTAAAGTCTGTCTACTCTGGCGCAGTGATGAGCGCTGTTGTCTTAATGTGCAGAGGTCCCGGATTCGATCCCCGGCAGGGTCAATTTGATAATTTAATAATTTCTGAATATTTCCTGGTCAGATAATATAACTCACAGCAATACCTATAAATGTACTTCATATCGGCCACATACAATAGATAGATATTTCTATCTATATAGCTCTACGGTTAACAGTTTGACGACCTCCGTGGCGCAGTGATGACTGCGTTGTTGTCTTAATATGCAGAGGTCCTGGATTCGATCCTCGGCAGGGTAAATTTGATAATTTAATAATTTCTGAATATTTCCTGGTCTGGCCTGGTGGGAGGCTTCGGCCGTGGCTGGTACTATCCTACGGACAAAGGCGTGCCGCCCAGCGATTTAACGTGCCGGTACGATGCCGATTAGGGGTATGGGTTTAATATAACTGCCATGCCCCTAACAGATTAGCCCGCTACCATCTTAGACTGCATCATCATTTAACATCAGGTGAGATCGCAGTCAAGGGCTGACTTGTAGTGGATAAAAAAATACTATCTCGATTTTGTTCTTCACATATTTTTTTTTATCCTCTACAAAAAAAAAAACTTACTATTCATTCATGTAAAAACTATCCTGTAATTTTGCATGACTAATTTTTGCTTCAAAGATAAGCAGGTGGGCGAAGTGCCAGGCATTCCTGAGTCTAGACTTTATTCCATCATAAACGCCATCGTTTATACCGCTGGAGACGTGCGAGGATGAAACGTATGATTAGATACTTTTTTTTTTTAACCACTACAAGTTAGCTCTTGACTGCGATCTCACCTGATGGTAAGTAATGATGCAGTCTGAGATGGCAGCGGGCTAACCTGTTAGGGGCATGGCAGTTATATTAAACCCATACCCCTATTCGGTTTCTACACGGCATCGTACCGGAAAGATAAATCGCTTGGCGGCACGTCTTTGCCGGTAGGATGGTAACTAGCCACGGCCGAAGCCTCCCACCAGGCCAGACCAGGGAAAATTCAGAAGTTATAAATTCCTAAATTGCCCCCGGTGGGGATCGAAACCAGGATCTCCGCACGTTAAGACAACAGTGCTAAACACTGCGCCACGGAGGTCGTCAAACTGTTAACCGTAGAGCTATATAGATAGAAATATCTATCTATTGTGTGTTGTGACGATATGAAGTACAGTTATTGGTATTGCTGTGGGTACGATACACAGTTTCTATTATTATCTGTTATCTATGTCACCGTAAAATTGCAAAAACCGTCAGCTTGCAATCTAACGCTTTTTTTCTCGATAGATTGTAAACTTTCGACACATTGTGAACCGTTCAATGTTCTGAGTGTCAATTTGTGAAATATTCATTGTAGGTAGGACGTTTTCTTGTCTCTTTCTTGTAGGTTAGGTTAGGGTTCGACGACTTAAAGAAAGAGGTACAGATTACTATTTACCGAAAAATAATGCGTTAAATTGTAATCTTTCGACAGTTTTTCAGCAATTTCTCGAGTTAGATTACAATCTAACGGTTCTCACAATCTTACGGTGACATCTACGAGTATATATAGAACAAGTGAAATTAATTTAACGAATTAAAAAATACGACTGCCCTGCTATATTATTTTCGTAGTTTACCTGCTTAAGAAGCGATTTGCATATATAGCTTTTGGAATGTTATTCACATTTTTATTAAATGATATTTGTTTGTGAATCACTGGATATTGAACTATAGTGTTACATATTTTTGGAATCTACTCATCATTTTCTAGATGATGATTATATAGTTAATCTTATTTTCGATTTTTTTTTTCAACTTTAGTCTTTAATGCGGGACCATGGTCACCCCATCAATTTTTTTTTAAATTTTACTAGTCTATGTTACCCGGAATAAGCTAGGGATTCTAACGATACCTCATTTATCAAAATCGGTTCAGGCGTATAGTAGTTATAGTGGAATATACAAACTCACATACATACATACATACTTACATACATACATACATACATACATACATGAACCCTGAAAACAATATACCTACTCCTTTTTTCAGGCAGTCGTATAAAAATTCCCTTCCCTTCCCTATTTCCATTGGTCACGGCAACACGCGTGAACGGCTGGACCAATTTCGATATTTTTTTTTGTTTGTTTGACCCCGGGATGATTTATATGCACAATTGGACCCGGCAGGGGGCGCTGCAATCAAGTTCGAGGTTCAAGGCAGGACAAAGTCTGCCGGGCTCACTAGTATACTCATAAGTTTATGAGCTATATTTTGTCACACCCCTGACTTGACTATAAATGTATGTGTTTTTCTTTCAAAATTAGAGAGGGAAACTTGTAATGCTTTGGCAGTTCGTCTTCTTTTTGCGAGTCTAACGAAGTTAATTCATTTTCAACTAGATTCAAAGCTGTAATTAAGCGAATCATTTTAGCTCATTTCAGTCTTAAACATAGCGGACTGTGGGCGGAAAGGGAGGCCTCTAGTGACTTTTCTAGGGAGGCCTTTGAAATTTGAACGTAGAGAAATCATGTTTATTCAAATATCAAATCCATACTAATATTATAAATGCGAAAGTGTATCTGTCTGCTGGTCTGCTATGCTTTCACGGTTCTTCGGTTATAACGAAAGGCTGTATCCCGAGGAAGAACATACGCTAAGTACTTTTTATCACGGAAAATTAATGAATTCTAACGAGAATCAAAAAATATTAATCCACGCGTACGAAGTCGTAGGCATGATCTCATTTTCATTAAGTTTTTTCTTAGTTTGTAGATTTTATCTCAAGGAAATGTTACTTTGTAAAAGAGATTTAAATCACACTTTCATAAATATAACTGATTAGTTTTTATTCGTTTTTGAAACTAGGACGTATCCACGTGTACAAAGTCGTGGTTTCATTTTTATTAAGTTCTTTCCTAGTTTATAGATTTTATCTCAAGGAAATGTTACTTTGTAAAAGAGATTTAAATCACACTTTCATAAATATAACTGATTAGATTTTATTCCTTTTCGAAACTAGGACGTATTTATTCTGCAAAACTTAAAAAATTGTGCTTATTTTGGTCGCAGAATTCGCTATCTTCAGCCCGCAAAGAAAACGGGGGCCTCATTCAAGGACGCCACCCCCTACGGGCTGGGTCCGCCTCTGCTGACACGTTCGCTCTTTACTACCCCAAACAGTTTTGCGAGAAAGTTCAGGGTGGAAATTAGTTTTTGTTAGTCCGTAGAATTAATTTACTCCAATCAAGTAAGCTTAAGTGTTTTTTAAGAGTTCAAAGTAAAGACAATGTAATTTTGTAACAGCGACAAGTTCGTCTTAATTGATTTCACTTAATTGTGCTGGGACATAAAGTGTTTAGATGTTTGAAGTCAACAGAGATTTAATTTCAATTCATTGTCGGCCAACTAATGAGATGGAGTCTCCTCTCAGAATGAGAGAGTTTGGCCATAGTTCACCTCGCTGGTCGAGTGTGGATTCGATTCCCACACTGTTGAGAAAATTATAAAGAACTTTCGGGCATGCAGTTACATTTTAAACGCGCACTTAGAATCAGAGATCACGCCCTGGATTTGTACCCCGGACCTTTATCATGATAACATACCGTAGTATTAACCAGCAAATATATCTTATTTATTTATTCGTATTTCAACATGACCCTCTTAGGGAATAGCAAGTTAAATATTTCAATTTCAAATAGGTTCATAAAAATAAACGAACTTAATGCCCTAACAAATTATAATTACAATACACTAATTCTTAAATTACTTTCAGATAAACTAAAAATAAATTACATCATGTTAAGTGTCAAATACAGTACACAATTACAATATACAAAATTTTCTGTATCTTGCAATTGTGTATTTGAAATCCCAAATGAAGATTTTATTTATTTACATTAAAAAACAGTATTACCGTAACAATTGAATAACATTATGTGAAGTAAATAAGGTTTTTTTAACCACTACAAGTTAGCCCTTGACTGCGATCTCACCTGATGGTAAGTGATGATGCAGTCTAAGATGGTATCGGGCTAACCTGATAGGGGCATGGTAGTTATATTAAACCCATACCCCTATTCGGTTTCTACACGGCATCGTACCGGAACGCTAAATTGCTTGGCGGCACGTCTTTGCCGGCAGGGTGGTAACTAGCCATGGCCGAAGCCTCCCACCAGGCCAGACCAGGGAAAATTCAGAAATCATAAATTCCATATTGACCCTGCCGGGGATCGAACCCGGGACCTCCGCACGTTAAGACAACAGCGCTACACACTGCTCCACGGAGGTCGTCAAAAAGTCGAATATCTCAATCGGCCATTAATTCATCAACCGTATTAATATAACAACGAGCGAGTAGAATCATCTTTCCGAACCGGTGGTAGAGTCTTAACGTTTCATAAGTGACACAAGTTGTCCCACATTAAATAAATAAATCATTTAATTTAATTTAATTTAATTTCATTTAATTCAATTTCATTTCATTTAATTATCGTTTTCTTGTCTGGTTCTTGTAGGTTAGTTTAGGGCTTTGGTTGCTTAATATTTTTTATTTCAAAGGCATATTTACATTTTACACAAAAATTAATTAATTTCATTCAATTTCATTTCATTTCGTTTCATTTCATTTCATTTCTACACCGAGAACTTTCATAGAGTCGCCGTTGAGTCTTCTAAAATCCTCAGAAAACCGTAGAATATTTCCACCCACGCACACGATCATCAGTAGGCCAAGGCTGATTTCTCACTATTTAGAACTCTATTTATACATCGCCATTTGCCGTGACTTCACCGGCTGGCGATGCGTTACTTCCTCCTATTTTCAAAGTTTTGATTGCTTTGAAGAGAGGCAAACATTAATTTGTTTATTATGATAGCTCCAAAACTCTGCTAACAATACTTATGTTAAGAACCAGCTGAGGCCCACTTCATTCGCGTCAAAAATTTTAATTCCCTTTATTTTCCGCTATGAGAGTACAGGAACAGAGAGTGCACCTATGTTTGCGCACACAATTGTGCACTATAATATCTATAATGGCTAATCTCTTTGGAGATTGGCTGCGGTGGCCGATATTCAGTCGGGAGGACATTATTAATAGGATTTTTCAACAATTTTGCTCTTACAGAAGTCATAAAATCTGTTATGAGTAAGAGGCAAAGGCAAGGGCAAATAAACTGAGTTTTTAATACTCGCTGAAGGATTTTACAACAGCTCTAGAGAGGAAGTTTCGAGAGCCTTCCGAAGAAAAAGAGTGTTTGGCTTTCCCCAGCTAAAGTTTTATTGTCTTTGAAATGGGACAGGTTATGTCATTAAATGAAATCTTTGTGCTACAGTTTTTTGTAGTGTAAAATAGATGATGCCCGCGACATCGTTCGCGTGATTTAAGGTTTTACCATTAAAAATGGTTATGCAAATCGCCTGAGATGTATTTTTGACCATAGTTTCGGAGATTTTGGGAGAATCGAGATGGGATTAGTAGCAAAAGTTGTGGAATTTATCAAGTCACGTATGAGCGTTTGAATTTTGAAAATCAGCTCGCTACTTTTTTTGGAATTTTGAAAAATGTAAACAATGCCGGGTTCTTTGGGGGGGTGTTTACTAAATAGTAAACATTTCGGAAAAAAACCGACTTAAGAAAAAATAAAAAATAAGGTCCTATTGTATTAGTTTAGCTACAAAATGGCGAAAAAATTTTTAAAATTGGTTAATAATTGTGACCTGTAGATAGTCCCTTTAGATTTGGAATTGTAGAAAACCGCGTATTTCCGTATATAAAAAGTGATGTAGCTTCTATGATCATTGACCGATCGTCATGATAATGGTGTAAAAAGATGCGGATGCAGGTGACAAGTGCTTTTTTGTTATATATTTTTTTTATTTTAATTTAGTTTATATCTTCATTTTTAATTTCAGCCCAATCGGTTAAATCGTTGTTACGTGAATGAGTGAGAAACATCCAAACTTACAAATTTTCGAACATAATATGTTCGAATAAACATTTATGAGTACATTTTTAAGATTAGTAGGATAGTAGGATTAGAAGCAAGCAAAGCGAGCTCACTAGCTGTTTCGGTAAATCTAATGTTAGCAAAGAAAGGGTGCCGTAACTGTCTGTGCTCATGAATTGTAATTATACAAGTAATTTACAACTAAAATACCGAAACCCTTATACATAGTTAATGAATAGTTCATTTAAAACTTTGTACACGTGGCGTGTGGCCAGCCTGCGGCTTGAGCCGACATCAAATATGTACCACACTTCTCCAACACTAGGTACATACTTACCCCGCGGTAAGAAATAGACCCTGACCCTCGGCGCGAATGTGGTCCGTGTTAGGACGTACCTCATAATTAGATTTAAAACTTTACTAAACTTTACCTATGTAATACCTACTGTGTCGATGTTTGTGAACCCGAAGAATTATAATAAAATAAAGTAAATAATAAAACCTTTAAAGTCCAGAGCCGTAGGTAGTTATTACGAGTTTTCTTTTAGATCTTTGTCTCAAAGTCAAAAGCGACGTGCTTCTATATTAATCTAAATATATGTTTCGAGAGCTAAATATATAATAAAAAGGTGACTGACTGACTCAATCCACTGGACGGATCGGGCTGAAATTTGGTATACAGATATATATATTATGACGTAGGCACACCTTTAGGATTTTTGGAAATTCAACCTTAGGGACTTTGTACACGTGGCGTATGGCCAGCCTGCGGCTTGAGCCGACATCAAATATGTACCACACTTCTCCAACACTACGTACTTACCCCGCGGTAAGAAATAGACCATGACCCTGGGCGCGAATGTGGTTCGTGTTACGACGTACTTCATTATTAAGTTTAAAACTTTAGTCTAGAGCTGTAGCTTGTTATTAAGAGTCTTCTTTTAGATCTTTGTCTCAAACTCAAAAGAGGCGTGCTACTATTTATATTAATGTTACTCTTACTAATATTATAAATGTGAAAGTTTGGATGGATGTACGGATGTATGGATGTTTGTTACTCAATCACGCCCCAACGGCTGAACGGATCTGGCTGAAATTTGGCACAGAGATAGATTACAGTCTGGAATTTTAAGGAATTTTGGAAGCACATTGGCTACTTTTTATCCCGGAAAATTGAAGAGTTATCGTCGAACCTACTCTATAATAATTAAGTCCTTTAGATACTCAAAAATACTAACTCTCACCTGCGTGCAAAAATATCTACCCACCCCGCGCTTTTCTTTATGTTTAGTATCTATATCTCAGTGATATTTATTATATAGAAGTTTATGGCGCTATTGATGGTACCTAGATCACAGAATACTACTATCTAATTCTAGAGGAATAATTCCTCAAAGATTTTCAACATTCTTTAGACTACATGATATTTATTATATTACAAGTATGTGCTCACAAGAGCTTGGAAAGCTTGAAATGCTAACATCCGTGATCATTTGGCATGGGTACCGAGTATGCACTAACGGTTAATGGATGTACATAAACATTCACAAAACTTGCACAAACTTACCCGGAGTATATTGAACTGGGCTGCTCTTTTATACGACTGCCTGAAAAAAGGAGTATATTGTTTATAGGGTTCATGTATGTATGTATGTATGTGAGTTTGTATATTCCACCATAACTTCTATACGCCTGAACCGATTTTGATAAATGAGGTATCGTTAGAATCCCTAGCTTATTCCGGGTGGCATAGACTAGTAAAATTTTTAAAAAAATTGATGGGGTGACCATGGTCCCGCATTAAAGACTAAAGTTGAAAAAATATATTCTAAAATAAGATTATCTATATAATCATCATTTAGAAAATGATGAGTAGATTCCAAAAATATATAACACTATAGTTCAATATTTAGTGATTCATAAAAAAAATTCATTTAATAAAAAATGTGAATAAGATTCCAAAGGCTATATATGCAAATCGCTTCTTATGGAGGTAAACTCCAAAAATAATATGGCAGGGCAGTCGTATTTTTTAATTCGTTAAATTAATTTCACTTTTTATTCAATGGGGACAAACATAGGAGAGAGGGAATTAGGAGCTTAGACCCACCACGCTGCTCCAATGCGGGTTGGCGGGCTTTAACGACTATTATCATGATAGTGATAATAACCGGGACCGACGGCTTAACGTGCTCTCCGAGGCACGGGGGTGAAACACCGCCAACTTCCAACTCCGGGCTGGTACTGAGAATTTCTTAATTGAAAAACCCAATACCTAACAATTTTTTTGCCCGACCGGGAATCGAACCCAGGACCTCGTGATCCGCAGTCGACTACGCTAACCGCTAGACCAACGAATTCCCTCTCTCCTATGAGAGTGGAGGCCTGTGCCCAGCTGTGGTACGTTAATAGGCTGTAGTGGTGGGGACAAACAGTAATTTCTCTCCCCGGGAGGGATGAAAAAGATGGGCTGTTAAAGCGTAGCAGACAGACAGAAACGCTCACATGTATAATATTACAAGGGTTATTAGATGATGCAACTTATTCAACCTTGTTACCCCTTCACCGTTCTACCACAGAACGGCAAGAACCATGTATTCCCTGCCACGTATAACTTAAGTCGACTGCCTCGTTGGTCTAGCGGTTAGCGTAGTCGACTGCGGATCATGAGGTCCTGGGATCGATTCCCGGAAGGGCATAAAAAGGTATTGAGTTTTTCAATTAAGCAATTCCTCCGTGCCAGCCCGGAGTTGGAAGTCGGTGGTGTTTCACCCCCATGCCTCGGAGAGCACGTTAAGCCGTCGGTCCCGGTTATTATCACTAACATGATAATAGTCGTTAAAGCCCGCCAACCCGCAATGGAGCAGCGTGGTGGGTCTAAGCTCTTATTCCTCTCTCCTATGAGAGTGGAGGCCTGTGCCCAGCAGTGGGACGTTAATAGGCTGTAGTGGTGGATAACTTAAGTTCTTTCAAGGCAAGAGTGATTAGGCATCTTCTGGTACACTCTAACCTAGACCTCATCATTGCTTTTTATACGACTGCCTGAAAAAAGGAGTATATTATTTTCAGGGTTCATGTATGTATGTCATGTATGTATGTGAGTTTGTATATTCCACCATAACTTCTATACGCCTGAACCGATTTTGATAAATGAGGTATCGTTAGAGTCCCTAACTTATTCCGGGCGATATAGGCTAGTAAAATTAAAAAAAATGATAGGGTGACCATGGTCCCGCATTAAAGACTAAAGTTGAAAAAAAATATTCGAAAATAAGATTAACTATATAATCATCATCTAGAAAATGATGAGTAGATTCCAAAAATATATAACACTATAGTTCAATATCCAGCGATTCACAACAAATATCATTTAATAAAAATGTGAATAAGATTCTAATATTGATTAATTTAGATTTTTAACTTTTTAGTTCGTTTTTTGGCAGGGCAGTCATTTTTTTTTTAATTTTTTAAATTATGATTTGTCTTGTTGTATTAAGCATGATTGTCGTCAAGTTCAAGTCTGTCCTTCGATAATAATGTAAATATGTTAGTATGGATTAATATTAGACGATGCTTGCAACATCATCCGTGTGGGATAAGTATCGTATCCGTTTTATTCCCGGAGGAAGTCCTTAATTTTCGCGTTCTTGTGTACCTAATGAAAATCTAATTTTATGCACTAAAGCTTTTATAATTAAACATTTCTGAACGTGCTTCAAGGTAAACAATCGTTTTGAAGCTAAGCTGCTGAAAGCCGGAAGCTGTGGACAACCGGAAACTGGACAAAGGAGCCACTAATGGTGACTCCTTTGTTACCGGAGCATAGCTTCAGAACCGGCAACAACCTATGTTATACTACAGACTAGCTTTTGCCCGCAGTTTCGCTCACATTAACGTCGATTTTCATACAAATTTCAAACCGCTTATTTACCCGTTATAGAAGTAGAATTTTCAAAAATTTTCAAAACTCCTTTCTTAGCGGATGTCTACGTCATAACAGCCGTCTGCATTAAATTTTGGGCTTTGAAATTTGTTTGAAAACCGAACCTACCGTGAGCGAAGCTGCGGTCTAAAGCTATAGAACTGTCATGCTAATATAACAATTGAGAAAGTGTCTTGGTTTGTCCTGCAATCATGCCGCAATAGAGCAACGGATCGACGTGATTTTTGGCATGGGTTTAGTTGAGGACCTGGAGAGTGACATAGGCTACTTATTATCACGGGAATAAAAAAAAAATTAAACTACGTGGACGAAGTCCCGGGCATCAGCTAGTATTATATATATGTCACCGTAAGATTGTAAAAACCGTTAGATTAAAACCGTTAGATATAACTCGCGAAATTGTAAACTGTCGACAGATTGTGAACCGTTCAATGTTCTGAGTGTCAATTTTTGAAATATTAATTGTATTTACGTTTTCTTGTGTCTTTCTTGTAGGCTAGGTTAGGGATCGACATATACTATCAGGTAGTGTAGGTTCTATCGGGTTAATATACCCAACAGATTACAATCTACCGAAAAATAATGCGTTAAATTGAAATCTTTCGACAGTTTGCAATTTTGCGGTTAGATTATAATCTAACGGTGTCATATACTTACGCTGTAGTAAACTGTAGACCTAGTAAGCGCTACGATGACCGTCATAAGGTAAAGTCGCCTCATCATCAAGGACTCGTCTCACTGTACCTATGTTTTTAATATTAATGCTGTGGTATAGTTCTGCCAGCAGTAAGGTTTGAAACAGTAACCGAAATAAGGGGTTTAAACTCTGTTTTTTTAAACACTTATAACGGAAACAGAAACGATACGGTAACCCAATGAATCTATAACCGTATATTTTTGTTAAGAAGTGTTATTATAACTGTAACCCTAATAGGTACTACTACTACAGCCTATTAACGTCCCACTGCTGGGCACAGGCCTCCACTCTCATAGGAGAGAGGAAATTAGAGCTTAGACCCACCACGCTGCTCCAATGCGGGTTGGCGGGCTTTAACGACTATTATCATGTTAGTGATAATAACCGGGACCGACGGCTTAACGTGCTCTCCGAGGCACGGGGGTGCAACACCGCCAACTTCCTAACTCCGGGCTAGTACTGAGAATTTCTAGTCGGAAAAACCCAGCATTTAATTATGGCCCGACCCGGGACTCGAACCCAGGACCTCGTCGGCCGCAGTCGAATATGCGAACCACTAGACCAACGAGGCAGTTGGGCAGTTGGTTGCCTAATAGGTACATGACCTAACAAACTGCACGGTGTGGCAACGCATTCCTCTCACTGCATTGGACTTTACACACACTGACACAACACTGACATGTTTTTCTTAAAACAATTGCAATCATCAGTGCTTTCACCTTAGGTTCAAAGTTGAATACGCGCCAACAGTAAGTTTGGCAACGTTGCTATTTCGGTTACACTTTTTAAACCCTTTATTTCTGGTACAGATTCATTTCTCTTACAGAAATATAAGTGTGTCGAGTTAACAGAGTTAAAAACACATTAAAACGGGTTACAACTTCGATTCTATTACACTTTCATTCTGTAACACTTATATTTCTGTAACATTTATGAATCTGTTTCTCAGTCCCTGGCCAGCAGAGCCAGTATAACAACTCTTATGTACGTAGGTCCCCCGGGTACAGTACAGGGAAAGTGGCCGTCTTATACAAAATCGCTCAAAGGGCGTCTAGACGTGTGTACCTTCCATTCAGCGGAGGGCATTGAAATGTTCAGAATGTTTGCACTTTTCGACGACAACGAGCGTATAAAGTGTCTATTTCGCATCCACAGAACAAAAATATATGTGTAGAAGTGGTCCGAGATGCAGGTATTAAGGTATATTTAACGAAAATATAAAATGAATTTTGAAACCTTTTGCGCCCTTTTTACATAGGTTTTTACGATTTTTCTGCACGCCCTTCTTTCTTTCGGACAGTGCACTGTAAAATCAAACGTATATTTGCATAGCGTTACTCTTAATTTACGTAGCATTCGATGCTTAAGATATAGATTTTGTAACATCATACTTTACACAAATATTATAAATGTGAAAGTGTGTTTGTTTGTTGGTTTGTTGGCTTATTGCTTTGTTGATTTGTCGTTCAATCACGCCGCAACAGAGCAACGGATCGACGTGATTTTTGCACGTGTGACATGTGACATAGGCTACTACATATTCCGAAAAATTTAGTTCCTATAGTTAGCAGATACGATTTCGATTAGCAGATCTTAAGTGTTTCTATTACTTTATTTAGATTTCTGTGGCTCTGTCCCTGTGTGCTGAGGCGAGGTAAATTTAACATGCCGTTCCAATGTCGGCAGATTTTGTGTTTTGAGTTAGAGGTCACACTGTACCTTCAGACTATCTCGTTGCATGCTGATGCCCGCGACTTCATCCGCGTGGATTGAGGTTTTATTGGTTCCCGCGGGAACTTAAATCTTTAATTTTGGGATAAAAGTAGCATATGTGTTGTTCTAGACTGTAATCTATCTCTGTGCCAAATTTCATCCAGATCCGTTCAGCCGTTCTGGCGTGATTGAGTAACAAACATCCGTCCAAACCGTCCGTCATCCATGCATCCAAACTTTCGCATAATATTATTAAGTATAGATTATACAGTATATATTAATGTTATGAAATGTTCAATAACGTTTGTTAACATTTTATAACGGCTACAGCCAATATAGGAAAAATGTCTTTGTCAGCAACCTTATTAAAAAAAAGTTTTTCTTCTCGTCTGTTAGAATTTGATTAATTCCATCTTCTATTTATCTGTTTTTTTAACCAGAGGCCCGATTTTTTAAGCAAAACGTGCCTCCAAAACGTGTTACTCGAACTGTATAAGGAATTCATATATATATGCTTTTTGACGTGGCATCTATGAATTCTTTAAACAGGTCGAATTTTTACGTTCGACAAACGATTACGATTACGTATTCCTTACACAATCAGGGGGCAGGTCTTGGGAATAACAAATAAAGTGCTATACGTAAAGAAAGCCATTAAAAGCGTTGCAAGTTTATACCAAGTTTTATTATGAAAAATACTCTCTACAAGACTTGCATAAACAATATTAGCATAAACCACGATGCATTCACGGCGAAGGCCGGAAGTATTGTGAGATATAGTGCGCATAATATTGCACTTTTATAAGTTTAGTAGCCAGGCTACTTATAGAGTCAGCAGCGAGCAACGGGGATGAGTAATATGCCAATATATTTCTTTACTAGCGAATATCCGCATCTGCGTGGTTTTAGATTTTTAGTTCCCGCGGAACTCTTTAATTTTCCGGTATTAAAAGTAGCGTGCTATTCCAGACTATTATATAGCTCTGTGCCAAATTTCAGCCAGATCCGTTCAGCCGTTGGGGCGTGATTGAGTAACAAACATCCACACATCCATACTCCATACATTCATACATCCATACAGCCATACATCCATAATCCATACATTCATACATCCATACATCCATACATCCATACTTCCTTACATTCATACATCCATACGTCAAACATCCACACATCCATACTTCCATACATTCATACATCCATTCATCCATACATCCATACATTCATACATTCATACATCCATACATCCATGCATCCATACATCCATACATCCGTACATCCGTACATCCGTACATCCATACATCCATACATTCATACATCCATGCATCCATACATCCATACATCCATACATCCGTACATCCGTACATCCGTACATCCGTACATCCGTACATCCATACATCCATACATCCATACATCCATACAGCCATACATCCATAATCCATACATCCATACATCCATACATCCATACGTCCATACGTCAAACATCCACACATCCATACTTCCATACATCCATACATCCATACATCCATACATCCATACATCCATACATTCATACATTCATACATCCATACATCCATGCATCCATACATCCATACATCCGTACATACGTACATTCATACATCCATACATCCATACATCCATAATCCATACATTCATAGATCCATACATTCATACATCCATACATCCATACATCCATACATCCATCATCCATACATCCATACATCCATACATCCATACTTCCATAGATCCATACATTCATACATCCATACATCCATACATCCATACATTCATACATCCATACATCTATCCAAACTTTCACATTTATAATATTAGTTAGATGGGTATACTAGTTGATACGCCCCGACGTCGCTCGGGGTTTCCACTGCAATGAGGGGGATATGGTTAAGCCGAACGGACTGTAGACTAAAGGTCAAACCCCAAAACAGAGGCGTGGTAGATCGCTTAGTATATGTCACCGTAAGATTGTAAAAACCGTTAGATTATAATCTAACTCGCGAAATTGTAAACTGTTGAAAGATTGTGAACCGTTCAATGTTCTGAGTGTCAATTTTTGAAATATTCATTGTATTTACGTTTTCTTGTCTGTTTCATGTTGGTTAGGTTAGGGTTCGACATAAATAATCAGGCACTTAGGTTCTATCGGGTTAATATACCTAACAGATTACAATCTACCGGAAAATAATGCGTTAAATTGTAATCTTTCGACACTGCGATTTCGCGAGTTAGATTATAATCTAACGGTTTTTACAATCTTACGGTGATATATATAAATTATAGTATTCTTTGTATGAGGTTGTATGGAGCTGGTCCTACTTAAGCGACGAAGCAGTATTGACTCTTATGGAACTCTTTTTATACGACTGCCTGAAAAAAGGAGTATATTGTATTCAGGGTTCATGTATGTATGTATGTATGTATGTGAGTTTGTATATTCCACCGTAACTTCAATACGCCTGAACCGATTTTGATAAATGAGGTATCGTTAGAATCCCTAGCTTATTCCGGGTGACATAGGCTTGTAAAATTAAAAAAAAATCATGGGGTGGCCATGGTCCCGTATTAAAGACTATAGTTGAAAAAAAATATTCGAAAATAAGATTACCTATATAATCATAATCTAGAAAATGATGAGTAGATTCCAAAAATATATAACACTTCAATATCCAGTGATTCACAAAAAAATATAATTTAATAAAAATATGAATAAGATTCTAATTTAAGTAGATTAATTTAGATTTTTATGTTCGTTTTTTGGCAGGGCAGTCGTGTTTTTTAATTTTTTTAATATGACTTGTTCCGCTATACCTTTCCGCTAATTTCTTTGCTGATGAAAGTATGCCGAATATGAAGTTTGACGACCTCCGTGGCGCAGTGTGTAGAGCTGTTGTCTTAACTTGCGGAGGTCCCGGGTTCGATCCCCGGCAGGGTCAATTTGGGAATTTATAATTTCTGAATTTTCCCTGGTCTGGCCTGGTGGGAGGCTTCGGCCGTGGCTAGTTACCACCCTACCGGCAAAGACGTGCCGCCAAGCGATTTAGCGTTCCGGTATGATGCCGTAGAAACCGAATAGGGGTATGGGTCTTAATATAACTGTCATGCCCCTAACAGGTTAACTCGCTACCATCTTAGACTGCATCATCACTCATCATCAGGTGAGATCGCAGTCATGGGCTAACTTGTCGTGGATTAAAAAAAAAATGCAGTTTTGGAGTCCACTTCGCTCTCGGTTAAGCTCAACGCCCACAAACGGACAGAAGTGGAGGACATATTATAATTCCATGGCATTATACAGAAATTTCTTCGAAAGCGGTATTTCAAAAAATTCATTATGTAAGTGTCTTATAGAATTCACGGCAAGATTTTACATTTTTCAAAGTATGCGCTATAAACAAAAGACAAGAAACACAGACAGACAGAAATAATGGACTTCGCGTTGAGTAATGGAACGCAATCTTAGTTATTGTAGGTACAGAGGCTGTGCATTTCCTGCTCTTTTATTCTGCACCTGTTTTTTATGTGGTTTTGGTCTTAAAAGCTGCAATATTATTTACTGCACACCTATTACATTTCGTTCAATCGAATAAGGTGTGTATTTATTTTGATTATGGCGCCATTTTTTTTTTTTAATCCACTACAAGTTAGCCCTTGACTGCGATCTCACCTGATGGTACGTGATGATGCAGTCTAAGATGGTAACGGGCTAACTTGTTAAGGGCATGACAGTTATATTAAACCCATACCGCTATTCGGTTGAGTAATGGAACGCAATCTTGGTTATTGTAGGTACAGAGGCTGTGCATTTCCTGCTCTTTTATTCTGCACCTGTTTTTTATGTGGTTTTGGTCTTAAAAGCTGCAATATTATTTACTGCACACCTATTACATTTCGTTCAATCGAATAAGGTGTGTATTTATTTTGATTATGACGCCATTTTTTTTTTAATCCACTACAAGTTAGCCCTTGACTGCGATCTCACCTGATGGTAAGTGATGATGCAGTCTAAGATGGTAGCGGGCTAACTTGTTAGAGGTATATTAAACCCATACCGCTATTCGGTTGAGTAATGGAATGCAATCTTGGTTATTGTAGGTACAGTGCGTTTACAGAGGCTGTGAATTTCCTGCTCTTTTATTCTGCACCTGTTTTTATGTGGTTTTGGTTTTAAAAGCTTTTTATTATTTACTACACTTCGTTCAATCCACTAAGATGTGCCCCACTCTTATTTATTTTGATGATGGTGCCATTTAGCATGTAGTAGACCGTTCAATAATTATTATTTATAGGTTTATGACAATTAGGAAAATATGATTTGTACCTTAAAATACCTTGGAATGATTTCATTTAATTAATCGACCTCTAAATAGTGAAGTTGGTGATAACAAACTAAAGAAGTATGTTATGGTTTACAACTGATTCATAAAAAAAGACTCCCTTTTATTTATCCTGTAAAGTTTACATAAATGTCTGTAAAATCCCATTTATATTGGACCGCAAAACTAAGTTAGTTTTTAAAGGTTTATGGCTGATTTCTAAAATACTGTGCTATTTAGAGTATTTTTCCTGTAAAGTTACACAAACTAAAATTAATTCAGATTTTTTACTTTGCAAACTTCGAAGCATAGATTTAAGGGGATACGGTATTTTTTTGTCATTTTTCGCCATAACTCAAAAATGTAACAAAAATAAATATATCTATTTTAGAATGTGCAAATGAAGCCCTTTCTAAGATACCTCACCATCGAAAATATTATGAAAATCTCTCGGGAAATTATTATATACGTCACAAATAAATAGGTAGGTAAATACATCCATCTATAACATTCACAAAAACCATTATCAACTGTTACAATTTACTAAAGGCAAAAAGTAATAGACAAGAAAAACTTGTTAAACAAATAAATTTACGATTCCGCCGACACTCCGTAAGGATGCTCGAGAATATTTTAAGGAATGCTAAGGATCATTTTTCCAGCCATTTCCGTAGCTGAAACAATGGCGCCGACTTCTTTACTTAAAATACTGGGGTGATACACATGGCCATGTTGTTCTTACAACTTGTCTTATATCATACTAATACTTATGACTTATACGACTACTTACTTACGATACTTTTAATCCCGGAATATAAGGGAGTTGCCGCGAGAAAAAAAATCACAGATTTAGGAAAATGAATGAAAAAATTTAGGTAAAAAAAATATTTTATTTTGAATAACACATTACAAGTTGATTATTAAGAAATTTTTAATGAGATTTACTTGTAAACAAAATGTAAAAAAGCCCGATTTTTTTTACCATTTTCAAAATTCCAAAAAAGTCACCAGTCGATTTTCAAAATTCAAACGCTGACACTTGTCTCGATAAATTCCTGTACTCTTGGTACTATTCCCATCTCGATCTTCCTAAAATCCTCGGAGCTATGGCCAAGAATACCTTTCAGGCGATTTGCATTTGATAACCATTTTCAATGGTAAAATTAAACCACGCGGACGATGCATCGTCTTGTATTTAATTAAAAAATAATGTAATGTGTTGATTTACGTGGCATTACAACGCATGCTGGGTACAACTGGTAATAAATAAATCACTAATTTTTATATCATGATGTTTCACAAACCTATATTAAAAATAAAAACTACAGAAAGGCCCACTTGCACAGTAGATATTTATTTTGTTTAATTTAATTATGTTATTGTGTGAACTTTTCGACCTAAGTATTCTATCAGGGTCATATATTATGTAAATTATACAATGCTAAATCATGCCCGCAAGTTCATCCGCGTGGATTTAGGTTTTTTGGAAAATCCGGTAGAAACTCTTTGATTTTCAGGGATAAACAGTATGCCCTTCTCCGGGATTATGCCTATGTACCAAATTTCATAAAAATCGGCTGTAAAGATGGCCCATGAAAGTGTAGCAGAAAGACGAATAGAAAGACACACTTTCGCATTTCTATTATTAGTGTGAATGTAAAATGCACCCCTAAATGTCTGAACGAATAAATGAATCAGTTTTTTTCGGATTGAGTATGCTGAGTATGCCTTATAGTGGCTGCTGCAGTGAATAATTTCAGTAAGTACTAGAAATTAATTGCTGTCTGAACAACCTGTCAGTGTATTCATCAAATTGGCAGCCTTTCACTCCTAAAAGGAAATTGCGTCGACTTTTTTGTTCTTCAAACTTGGGAGTCTCAGAAACTGGTGCCGGAGTGCAATAAAAAAAAGTTCTACCCTCTTTTGTTTATTTTACTTGTTTATAATCGGATGAAAAATTAATTAAAATATAACTAGTGTTAGCTTTGTTTTTAAATTTGAATTGAATTTTTAGAAAAGATACAAGATTGTTAATTTATTTATTGAAGGAGGTTTAATTAAATTGATATTGGACTCATTCGATGTATTTCACTCGGTTCGTTCTTTGGTGGGGACGCCATATTGGAATAATTTGCATAAATACGAGTATTTTGACGATTGGAAGTTAGTCTGTTACCGACAGACTCAGCGATTATTGAATACTTTTGTGTTTAGATCGCAATTTGATTTGAGCTTAACGATAGAATTCGCGGCCGGATCAAATGAATATTTTTTTAAAGTTTAATCAACTTTTTACATTAGATCTCTCGTGAAAGCGCTACACGTTGTGACCATTCGCTCTTGCAAGTTTTAAAAAGAGTACAAACATATTTAAAAGCAATTTAATAATTATTCACCCACTTCTGGAATTATGCTTACACCATGGCTGGATGATGCCCACGACTTCGTTAGTGTGGATTTAGGGTTTAAAAAATCCGTGATCTAACTCTTTTATTTTCCGGGATAAGCCCGGGATCCAACCTGTTCAACGTGTACACGAATTTGATCGAAATACTACGCACGTGTACGAAGTGATTTGCGGCCTCGTTTCTAATTCGAACCGCTATGATGAGAAATGCCCATCCAGCTTCCGTTTTCCCCTCTACTTTCACACTCATAGGGGTATAATTGTCAAATATTAATTCATTGCTAAGCTTAGGAATAAAAATTATTTTGCACGCCAGACCTGGCAGGATATGTGGGCTTTATATATTTACTAATAACATCTATGACAAAATGTTGCATGTACCATATTTTGGCAAAAATAAATGATTATGATTATGATTATGACTCCACTATAATATTGGTTTCCTTCAAATCAAGAATGAATACGTATCTTCTAGTCTAGCGCGCTCCACCTTAGGTGGCATTTAAGCACTAGCTGGTAAGTGCCAGCAAGTTTAATTACAGCCTAGCACTCGTTTATAAAATAAAATAAAATAAAAACAGTCCAATAAACGGGCCGTGAAAGCATATCTGACAGAAATAGGGATAGACAGACAGCTTGGCTAACGGAGCATCCTCGTAAGTGCTGGCTGACTGCAAAAATCCAAGGATATCGGCAATGTTGGTACTTCCTTAGGAATCGCAATTTTCCAAATTGCCTGTCTGGAATCACATCCCCCTGGGTGTCAATGTTTCATTATTGTTGAATTTCGTGTTTTAGTATTATAATCCTTATTTTAGGAACGTCAAGGTACGCGACATCAAACTGTCATTTAGAGTAATATTGCTTAAGTATTGCTTTAAACGTTGGCAGTACGGCCCCAGGCTCCTCTACATACAAGATCACAGCACTCACTGAGCCGTGGAAGCCAAAACCTCAAAATTATATGACCCCATTCAAAACCCTGACACGTAAAATTAATCAAAAGCGTTGAAAGTTTAAAAAAATGTGTCCATCCATTTTGAAAGTAATTTAAAATTTAAACGCGAAAATTTCTGGTAAAAAAGTCTTAAGTGGAAAATTACACCGTGAGTAGGGTTGCCCGGCCCTAATAAAATTTATAATAAAATTCCAGATGAAGAGTGATTTGGCTTACATTGATTCGTTTAAATTTTTATAAATAAATAGAGCTGAACAATTCAATTTCAATTGAACAATTTATTTTATTGTAATTGACCACAATTGTTTTGCCCCTAATGGTAGGTATTCTTATTTCCAACGTTATCATAGCTAGCATAAAATAAGTACAATAGGGATGATGACAACTCAATCAAATCAGCAACTCTTCATCAAACTTAAAAACGCTCTTCTAGTATGGAAGTTGTATGAAATTTGCAATTGTGACGTCATCAAATCTCAACGCACTTTTTTTCTTTAATCTATATTATAAAATGCTTATCAAACTTAAAACTAACCGAAAATATGAATTTTAGGTCTTTTTGAAGACCCTCTATTTCATAATCAGTTATAAATAATTTATTTTTGATACAGGCATCATCCCTATTATTGTACAATACTATACGATACCGGCGACTTCATCCGCGTGAATTCTACATAAAAATACAAAACTCGGTTTAGGCTGGACATTATGCTGGACATACACATTTTAGGTACGTTTTTAATCGGCGCATTCTATAATGACTATTAACTACTGATACGCGTGACATTTCATACCAATAAAAGGTGTATATAAACGGTCATTTTGACCCCCCTTTCCCCTCCCCTTCCCATATGCCGGACACGTAAATTATTTGGAGGAAAAGGACCAAAAATCCAAATATGTCCGGCTACAAACGAAAGCCTGGTAACCCTATGAGTGCCCATTCACGCTTTTACATGAAAATTACAATTACGTGAAAATTTTACACGAGCGCTACTGAGTGCCACTTAAGGGTTGCGTACCTAAAAGGTGTGTTAGGGTTATAAGGGTTGCAACTATGGCAACTATGTCTGTATGGTCACTATAACAGTTTTAAATTATGCAAATGAAATAATTCATTGGGTTGGTATTGGGTTTTTCTGATTACAAATTCTCAGTACTAGCCCGGAGTTGGGAAGTTGGTGGTGTTTCACCCCCGTGCCTCGGAGAGCACGTTAAGCCGTCGGTCCCGGTTATTATCACTAACATGATAATAGTCGTTAAAGCCCGCCAACCCGCATTGGAGCAGCGTGGTGGGTCTAAGCTCTAATTCCCTTTCTCCTATGAGAGTGGAGGCCTGTGCCCAGCAGTGGGACGTTAATAGGCTGTAGTGGATGATGGATGGATGGAAAGAATTCAAAAAATTCGAAATTTCAAAGTGAGTTTATTAGATCGAGATAGGTTTCTTAAGGCATTGCTTCATTCGCACATTCTAAAACAAATTTTTATTTCTCTTTACATTTCTTAGTTATTAGGGTGAAAAATGAGAAAAAATTCCAAGTGAAAAATAATTCGGGTTCCTCCTGAAAGTTTTTTCTAATCTTCCCGAAGGTGTGTGAAGTCTGCTGATCAGCTGTTGTCCAGGCTGCTGGACTATAGCCTGACCCTTCTCATTCTGTGAGGAGACTGGCAAGCCGGCGATGAATTGAAATGATGATGGTATATGATGATGTACTTTAGCTTGATATTTTATTTTTTAAATTTTTTTATCCACTACAAGTTAGCCCTTGACTGCGATCTCATCTGATGGTAAGTGATGATGCAGTCCAAGATGGTAGCGGGCTAACCTGTTAGGGGCATGGCAGTTATATTAAACCCATACCCCTATTCGATTTCTACACGGCATCGTACCGGCACGCTAAATCGCTTGGCGGCACGTCTTTACCGGTAGGGTGGTAACTAGCCACGGCCGAAGCCCACCAGTAGCCCTATTCTGTAACTCAGTGGTTATCAAAAAATCAAAACCACTGACTTATATTTTTTATCCATTGAAGATTTGCTATGAAATCTTCTTTCATTTTTTCATAGTAAACCTTCAATGGACAAAATATATATGTCAGTGGCTTTCATTTTTCGATAGCCATTGAGTTATAGAATCGGGGGGCAGGCCAGACCAGGGAAAATTCAGAAATTATAAATTCCCAAATTGACCCAGCCGGGGATCGAATCCGGGTCCTCCGCACGTTGAGACAACAGCGCTACACACTGCGCCACGGAGGTCGTCAAATATTCCCATGAGTTTATTTGCAGAGGCAACTCATTAATGTAAAGAGGTGTTTACACTGGCGGGCAGAGCGTGTGTTATCTTACAGAACATGTTTGATGACAGGCGATTGTGTAACTAGCCTAATTTAGTATGCCGTGTGTACGTAGTGGTACGCCATAGTTATATATGTCACCGTTAGATTGTAATCTAACTAGCGAAATTGTAAACTGTCGACAGATTGTGAACCGTTCAATGTTCTGAGTGTCAATTTTTGAAATCTTACTTATACTTATACTTATAATATTATAAATGTGAAAGTTTGGATGGATATGTGGATGTGTGGATGTGTGGATGTATGGATGTTGGTTACTCAATCACGCCCCAACGGCTGAACGGATCTGGCTGAAATTTGGCACAGAGATAGATTATAGTCTGGAATAGCACATAGGATATCCCACACCCGTGGGAACCAAAAAACCTCGATCCACGCAGACAAAGTCGCGGGCATTAGCTAGCTATGTCACAGTAAGATTGCAAAAACCGTTAGATTGCAAACTAACTAGCGAAATTGTAAACTGGCAGATTGTGAACCGTTCAATGTTCTGAGTGTCAATTTTTGAAATAATCATCGTATTTACGTTTTCTTGTCTCTTTCTTGTAGGTTAGGTTAGGGTTCGACATAAATATACCCCATTATTCGGGTTAATATACCTAACAGATTACAATCTACCGAAAAATAATGCGTTAAATTGCAATCTGTCGACAGTTTGCAATTTAATTTTTCAATTTTACGTTGACACCATAGTTTTGGTATAGTCATCCCTTGCTTGAAGGAAAACATCGTGAGGAAACCTGCATAGCTGAGAGTTATTCATAATGTTCTCCAAGGTGTGAGTCTGCCAACCAATGCGTCCTTGGCCAGCCTGGTGGACTACGGCCAAACTCTTCTCGTTCCTAGAGGAGACTTGTGCTCAGTAGTGAACCGATAATGGTTTGATCTGATGATGATGATCCGAAGCCTCGGCCGAAGCCTCCAAGACCAGGGTAAATCAGAAATTGTAATTTCCCAAATTGACCTTGATTTAAATTGAATCCGGGACCTTACAATTAAAGACAACGCTCATGATATCCATTCTGGTGGACTATGGCCAAACCATTTTCAATCTGAGAGGAGACTTGTGCGCTATGCGTAAAATAAAAGGGTTGAAAAAATTAGTGAGTGAGTGAGAGAGCTTATTTCCGGCATGTTCATCGTTCCGCCATTTTTAATTAGATTGGTTGTTTGTTGTTTAAAAATTGATTGAATTCAGATTAAATTGTTAAGGCTCCCGCAAAAGCTGTATAAATGGAGGGCAAAAACAGATAAATTCTCTTCCTCAATACATCTGAAATTGTTGGGATGTGTGTAATTCCGATTCGTAATTCCGTGGTTCAATGAACGATTTAACAAGACATTTTGACTAATTCGTTAAACGCAATTCCTTATCTGAGTAAATTAAATGTGGTTGGTCTCAATGTTTTCCTCTCCCTTTAACTCTTTGTAGATACCGTTCATCCGTTACCGTACCTTTTGGTTGCTTCAAATCAAAATTCAATTTTTTTTTATTCGAATTGATGTTGACAAATGCTTTCGAATAGTCGAGTGAATCTACCATTGGTTTGGAATGCCATTCCTACCGTGAAGAACCAGCAAGAAACTTGGTGGTTGCTCTTTTGAAAATATTAATAAACTTATGTAACCGCTGTTCTTCAAAAAAATCCATGCTTTTTTATCGTTTACAAAATCTTCAACAGTATCATTTTCTTTTAAAATGATATATGATTTATTCATTTCACATAAGACAACTTGTGTCACTTATGATACGTTAAGACTCTACCACCGATTCGGAAAGTGTTCTACGGAGAAGAGCCGGCAGGAAACTCAGCAGTTTCTCTTTTCTCAAAAAAGAAAAAGGTTACAATAAGTAATAAATACAACACATACGTTACGTTTCCAGTATTACACTGACTTGTGGTTTACTGGATGCGAGGCCGGTTGCTTCCATGCAACTTTGTCATTCAGTAAACCATCGATCGTATAATAACCTCGACTTAACAAATGCTGTTTAAAATATAATATCCTAAAGTGTTCCTTAGTGACCTGTGCCTATTAAGTTATGAAATGGAGCGGCAATAAGTCCGGGCCATTTGACTAAGGCCACTTAAAGTGATCTATAAATGGCCGCCCGACGTCGTTAGGCGACGCAGTAAGGAATTAAAGGACTCAACTGAATTGCCGTTAAAATGGACACAACTTTTCTGAATGGAAACCGCCCGCTTAATTAATATTAATTACGAAGCGTTTCTTTTATATTCTAAACACTTTCTATAAAGACTTACTTGAAAAGTTCCGATTTCCGTAATAAAAGAGTTATAGAACGGTAGAACTGATAAATTAATCTAAAAGAGTTACCATTAATTAAAACAAGATGACGCCCGCGACTTCTTCCTCGTGGATTAAGGGTTCGGTTCGCGGAAATCGAAATTGAATTCCCGCGGGAACTTCATAATTTTCCGGAACAAAAAGCAATCAGTACAGGGCCAGTCCTTCTATCATCAGAGACCTTAATTTTGTTATAGTTATTGTGTGAAATCCATACTTCCAGTGATATTGTAATATACGCGGAAGTGTGCCGGTGTGTTTGCTAAGCTTTTCAGGCTCATTTTTTCAATCGATTATGATAGAATTTGGTACAGATGAAGATTGCATCCCGGGGCTAACATAGGCTACTTTTTATCCCGGAATATTATTGAGTTCCTGCGGGGATCAAAAAACTTAAATCCAGGTGGACGAAGTCGCAGGCATCATCGTCATCAACCGATGGACGTCCACTGCTGGACATAGGTCTCTTGTACGGTCATCCACAAGCCACGGTCTTGCGCCGCCTGGATCCAGCGACTCCCTGCGACTCTCTTGATGTCGTCCGTCCACCGTGTGGGGGGTCGCCATTCCAGCACTTTGGGACCCCAACGTCCATTAGTTCTCCGAGCTATGTGCACCGCCTATTGCCACTTCAGCTTCGCAACTCTTCGGGCTATATCGGTGACTCTGGTTCTCCTACGGATCTCTTCAATTCTGATTTGATCACGTAAGGATACTCCCAGCGTAGCCCTCTCCATCGCCCGCTGAGTGACCCTGAGCCTTCTTATCAGGCCCATAGTCAGCGAACATGTCTCGGATCCGTAAGTCATCACTGGCAACACGCATTGTTCGAAGACTTGGGTTTTTTTTATCCGCTACAAGTTAGCCCTTGACTGCGATCTCACCTGCGATGGTAAGTGATGATGCAGTCTAAGATGGTAGCGGGCTAACCTGTTAGGGGCATGGCAGTTATGGCCTTCAAACACTGAGGAATTTTAGACGAGAAGACATCTCGAAGCTTCCCGCAAGCAACATATAGTATTAAATTTAGGTGCTTTGTCTCGCCATCTATACTAGAGGACAAAGTTTAATTCTTGTTGTCATTTAAGTACGATTTTTCCAGCTCCAGTTTTCGCATTTCATCCTGCCAAAAATCTATGCTGTACCCTCAGTCTTCAATCAAAAAAAGAAGGTTAAAACACCTTCAAAATTTCCTGATTCCATTTAATTATTCTAACTGTATTAACTGTATAATTTATAGTGCCTCCCGCGGAAGTTCGACCCCTTTTCACGATTCAGTAAGTCATTTCCCCGAGAAACTTCGACAATTTAATACACAGCCCGGTGAAGGTTTGATTCGGTAAATTTTCAAAGTATAATTTTATTTGTATTTCACTCCCGAATCCGATAACATTTTTTGGATTATTTATACTCCATCTATCGTAACTAAAATAATTCAAAGCATGATAAATGTCTTTTAATGTTGTGAACTTTGTTATTGCATTACGTAGGTAATGTTAGGCGGATAAAAATTAGTCTAGGCAACGGGGCGGTCCGTTGTATGGAGACCCCCGCATTAAATCCTCAGTCGATGAAACTTGGCTGGATTTTAGTACTGGATGATCCAAAACTTACACAAAAATGTCCAACAAAAAAAACATCTGGAAGTTAGGTATTTATACCTAAAACTTAATAATGATGACTCAATATTTTCTCGATTTCTTTTTAAAATAATAGTAGGTATACTACTCAAAACCGAAATATCAAACGAAATAATCATGCAGAACATCGATATTTAAACCGGTTTTATTAACAAATCTAAATTGCGTTTACGGGATAATGTACTTTCCTGCTTTAACAATTGGGTATAGCATAAAAAAATCTTACTTCCTTTCTGATTTTTTATTGGATATTTATAATATACGTTTATCTCGTGATGCTTTATCATACTGTAAAGTTTCGTCGGCTGAGGAATTATTGTTGGGGTCAACTAGCTTTATTGCCTAGACTAAATTGTATCGGAACACAAACATCACCCTAAACTAGCCTTGTCTATGGCGCAGAAACCCCATTTGACATTTTGATGTTCCTAGAGTTTTTCGCTTTGGAGTGACAGCTATTGAAACAACTTATATATACCTACTCGCGGAGGAGGCGGATAGTTGAACGCTGTTGTCTTAACGCGGTAGGTCTCGGGTTCGATTCCCGTCAATTTGGGAATTTACAATTTCTGAATTTTCCCTGGTCTGGCCTGGTAGGAGGCTTCGATTAGGTACGATTACGATTTCCTTACAAAATCGGGGGGCAGGCTGTAGATTTCATTACTCCATCGCTACCGAGCCCTTAAAATAGAATTCACATTTTTGACGACCTCCGTGGCGCAGTGTGTAGCGCTGTTGTCTTTACGTGCGGAGGTCCCGGGTTCGATCCCCGATAGGGTCAATTTGGGAATTTATAATTTCTGAATTTCCCTGGTCTGGCCTGGTGGGAGGCTTCGGCCGTGGCTAGGTAACTAGCCACGGCTGACCCTACCGGCAAAGACGTGCCGCCAAGCAATTTAGCGTTCCAGTACGATGCCGTGAAGTAACCGAATAGATATGGGTTTAATGTAACTGTCATGCCCCTAACAGGATAGCCCGCTACCATCTTAGACTGCATCATCACTTACCATCAGTTGAGATTGCAGTCAAGGGCTAACTTGTAGGGGATAAAAAAAGGAGTTTTGAGATTCGACATTTTATAGTATGTGATGTAGATATACGGTTTCAGCAAAAATTTACTGAAACGCTTTACTGTTAAGCTTTTGCATATATCTGTTCCCCCTTGATTTTTGAGTTTGTCGATTAATTTCATAGACCGCAGACCTTGGACGAATAAACCATTTATCGTCCAAGTCTCGGGCCTATAAAATCGACTTCAAAATTAATTTAAACTAATAAAAAATATTTTATCAGTGAAAAAATAACTGAATTTCATTCGAGCCGTTAGTTCATTCAAACTATTAAGTAAATCTAATATACTTAACGTATTAAGTTCGACTTTTTTGATGATTATAGAAGAAAATACTGCACGAATCTTTCTAAACTTTAGCGATCAATTTTCATTATGACATTATATTTTTTAATCTTTTTCCAGAAGATTAGTTTATAATTTGATAACTGATCCGCCCTTTGGGAGGATATTTTTCTTTCATAACTGTGTTTTTTTAGATTCACTCTTTTCATACTCATACATAAAGTCTATTACTCTCAATTCCTTATTATTGATCACTTTTCGTAACATATTTAATTAGCAACAAATGTCTCAGAACATGGCGGCTGTCATCTGTCTGTATTGACCACAGAACAAAGTATACTCACGTATTGACATTACAGACAATCACAGCTTACCGGCCATAGAGCGCTATACAAAATGTACTGTATAGAACTACAGTTTCTTTACATTAATTATACCGATATTTTTAGGGTTCTACGGAACCCTAAAATCCTTTTTTGACGTACGCGTCAAGAGAAAAATAGGAACCCTTACAGATTCCCCAAAAGTCCGCGAACGATTTCTGTTAATTAACAGAAATCTTTGCGGACAAATTTTTATTGAAAAAGATAACAGTCGGATTAAACTTTGTAAATTAGACAGCGGGGTGCCAGGGGAATGGCAGGGGATGGAACATAATTATGTCATTCTAGCATAAAATTAATAATTATGTAATTTTCTTTGATCCACTGTAAGAATAATAATATTTTCTCCTAATCTAATCTTATTTAGCCTGTACTGTCCACGTTTGGGAAAAGGCCTTCCTCCGATTTCTCCATATCTTCCCATTTTGTGACTATTTTATCCTGCTTGTTTGGAAATTATTCATTACTTAATAAATAATAAGTACATTGGCTCTTTGCCTGACCTTTTTTTTTTTTTTGGTTACGGGGGGGAAATCTCCTTGAGATACCCAATCTCCCGGGGAGGAGATCGGGTTATGTGGGATTTCTACCCACTAAAACCCCCTCGGTGGCCACCCTCTGCGTGTAATGAGAAGCTCCGGGAACTCTTAAGAACATGCGCCGGAGCTTCTCTGCGCGCGACGCCCGTTGGGCTCGTCCGCGATATTATCCCCTTTTCCATGTTGCACGGCAGCTTGTGCCACGGAAAGCTGTCGTCTTCCCAGGGTTGCTGTTTATGAAGGAAGAGAGCCGGAGACCCCATTCCAGCCGCTCGCAACCCCGAGGTCCCTTCACCCGGGACTATTGGACGGTCGGACCAGGGCGTTGGCCACTGCCACCCTGATGCCTCCGTCTCCGAGCGGGATCGGTTCGGTCTCGGTCTCGCTCAGCGGCCTCCTTCTTGGACATGACAAGGTCACAGAAGGAGACCACTGCCCTCCATGTTTTATTTTGCGCCAGCATTGCTGCTATAACAGCTGGCGGCGACAGGTCTCTTCCCACGTGGCTGGCTAATACGCGGCGCTCGGGTTCCCAGGCAGGGCACTCCTCGAGTGTGTGCTGTGCGGAATCCCGGTCATTGTCACAGTGGTGACATCGTGGTGTTGCTTCCCGACCGATCCGGCACAGGTACTCACCGAAACAGCCATGTCCGGTAAGTACCTGTGTCAGTCTGAAGGTTACGTTGCCATAGTCCCTCCCCAGCCAGGCCTCAAGGTTTGGCAAGATGGCCCCGACAGTGCGTTGGCGTGCATTCCTTTCCTCTTCCAAGCACTTACGCCACTTCGCTAGTGCCTGTCGGTGCGCTTGCAGACGCAAAGTCCCGACGTCTTGTCCATCCAAGCTCTGGCGTACTGCACGGGTCTGGGTATACACCCTTGCGTCCTTTTCCGCCAGTATTTCTAAGGGTGGGGTTCGAGCCAAGACAGTGGCCGCCTCAAATGATATCGTGCGATATCCTCGTGCAACTCTTATAGCCACTTTACGCTGTACACTATGAAGCTTCGCCCTGAGGCGCTGGACACTAGAGAGCCTATGCGACCATACAGGCGCCCCATAGAGGGCTATTGATCTAATAACGCCGGCATATAACCGACGAACCCCTTCCTGTGGCCCCCCCAGGTTAGGCAGCAGCCCCTGCATAGCACCGGCTACTTTTTGAATTCTAGGGACCAGGCGCTCGAAATGTTCTTCAAATCCCCATCTTCCGTCCAAGGTGAGGCTAAGATATTTCAGATATGTTCCCACCTGGACCTCTACCTCGCCGACGCGGATCGACGAACTGGGTGGTTCAAGTCGCCTAGGCAACCCATGGAACCATAGTGCTTCTGTTTTATGGGGTGCTACTCTAAGCCCGAGTTGATGGATTTTGTCCACTATGCACGCCACGCCGACCTCCGCGAGCCTTGCTGTCTCTTCGAAAGAATTGCCTTCTGCTAGCACCATTGTGTCATCTGCGTAGCAAACTATGGTAATTCCCGATGGGACAGCAACACGGAGAACTGCGTCGTAAGCAACGTTCCACAGGAGGGGTCCCAAAACGGAGCCCTGTGGGACTCCACAATTAACTTCCCTCCTGTGAGTATGACCATCCGGCCCTGTGTATTGGATTGACCTGTCGCGTAGGTATGCCCCGACTATGTTGCGCAGGTATGGAGGAACGTTATGGTAAGTCAGTGCTTCCCTTATGGTAGGCCATGGGAGGGAGTTAAAGGCGTTTACAATGTCTAGACTCACCGCTAACGCCACTCCACCGCTGCGGACAGCACGTTCCGAGGAGGCACGAACCCGAAGGATCGCATCTACAGTTGATCGGCCCTGTCGAAATCCAAATTGACTTTCAGATAAGTCAGGGCCTACCCGCGACAGGTGGTCAAACTTATCTGACCTAGTGACAGCGTCGCTGGTTTAAATGAAAAGTAAATTATTACTCAGCCGTGAATTTCTTTATTTCCAGGCTAGGCAGTAATGTACTGTTACTCACGCTGTGCTATTGGCAAGCACTAGAAAAGGATCTAAAATATAACTTTAAGTACATACTCTTATTACTTAAACATATTTGACAAAGACGAGGAACGTGTTTTGCTCTGTATGAAGTTAGGAAAAGCAAACTGTTTTAGGCAAAAGCTAGATTTGATGTAACATAAATCTGTCTGTCTGTAACAGGCACGTTTCGCTCTGAACCCTACACAAAGACAAGACTACAGTGGAATAAATTGTTACAATTTGCTTTTATATTTTAGTGTATCCTTGAGTCAATATAATTATACTTTGGGAGTAAGTTGTGTGTTTAGAAAATAAAGCTAATAACAGACTTGCCTGTTAGAGTTTACTTAGCATTTGGCTTAATTTATAAGCGGCAGCGGTAGCGTTATATGGTTAGTTGTTTCCGACATAGACAAGATCTGAGAAAAACTGGTTATCCCCACTGGAATGTTGTCATGAAAATAGCCATAATTTTCTCTCGCTTGAATTAGGCCGCGGCGCGGCAGCTAATTTCCACATTATAGATACAGCATCAATTGCGAAGAAATTATTAAAATGTACAAGTTTATGCGTAAACATAGGTCTGTCTATAGATGTCTATAGGTATGTCTATTATAGGTATGTCTATTATGTCGATAGGATGTGAATCTGATACATTTGGAAAGAGATCACACTGCATGTGATCTCTTTCCAAATGACGGCTTTACGTGAACTCGGTAAAATATAAATAGAGTACAACAGTTACTGACTACAACTAGTAAGCGAAGAGTAGTAAAGACAATTATAATTTCTCAGGTTTCCCCTTGTAAATTGAGCCTTAAACCTTTAAATTGAGATTAGAACAAAACCTTTATTAAATAAACAAATTGAGTATTGAGTAAATATGCTCTTTTTCTAATCTTGTTATGTGCCTAGCGACTTTGGACAGCCGTAAGAAAAACGATAGCGCAGCGTTCAACTCGAGACCAACTTCGAAGGCACGCCTGCGCTTACGTCACCAGCCCGAACTCCCGAAGAGTTAGGTCTTCTCATTTTAAATTTAAGGTTGTAAGTTAGGATTAGATTAGCGGAGTCGCATACCCATCATGTATATGTCACCGTAAGATTATAAAAACCGTTAGATTATAATCGAACTCGCGATATTGTAAACTGTCGAAAGATTGTGAACCGTTCAATGTTCTGAGCGTAAATTTTTGAAGTATTCATTATATTTACGTTTTCTTGTCTCTTTCATGTAGGTTAGGTTGGGGTTCGACATAAATGATCAAGTAGTGCCCGGCAAGTAGGGCACTTAGGTTTAATCGGGTTAATATACCTTAACCCGATGAAACCTTAGTGCCCGGCCTAATTTTTCGACAGCTTACAATTTCGAGAATTAGATTATAATCCAACGGTTTTTACAATCTTACGGTGATATATACGTTAAGTCTCCGTGGCATCCGTATCTTCATAACACGCTTTCGCTTATAAATTTGACCCACGGTTATTGCAACCAGCGGTCCGTAGCTTACAGCTGTGTGGTAGCACTTATTGAACTATTTGAAACTGAGGAATGTGTTTTTATTTCTCTGCAATTGCATCGCACCGAGAACTTGGCTACTGTTTTGTTGTATTTACCGGGGATCTCTAATTGAAAATACTTAGCATTTCTAATTTAAATTTGACTTCGTCCGTTTGGATTAAGTTTTTTTGATTCCCTCGGGAATTCCTTGATTTCCCGGGATAAAATGCTGGTAGCCAATGTCCTTCCCCGGGATACAATCTCCTCCTGTACCAAATTTCATCTTAATCGGTTGAATGGTTGGGCGGGCGGGCATTTGGGCGTAGCAGGCAGACGAACAGACAGACAGCCAAACACACTTTCGAATTTATAAAACTAATAATTAACGAATAATAATAATTAATAATGAAGAAATTCAGTACTCGTAAGTATGGATGTTAAGGTACGTGACATCAAACTGTCATTTTGAGTAATATTGCTTAAGTATTGATTTAAGCGATGGCAGTGTGGCCTGGTCTATACCAGGGGTTCGGAAAGCAGATTCTACTGAGAAGAACCGGCAATAAAGTCAGAAGTTCAGTGGCTTCAGAATTAATAATGGTAATTGGCGCTTTTTGGTATACAATGAGTTAGCTTCGGGCACTCTTTGTCATTATTGACGTTCCATTACCGGCCGCCTATCTCCTCGCTTCCACGCAATAGATCGGAAATAAAGCTCCCCCCCTCCCCCCTCCCCCACCCCGCTCGTCAGCGAAATTAATTGGGGCGTGTAACTCCATACACGCGAAAAGACACTGCCTATCAATGTCATCGAATACTTAAAACCAAAAAACAAACAAAGACATGACAGGATATACACAAAATATATATCCGTATACTACAGCATGTTTATAGGTAGCAGCATATAGGCAGCATGTTTGACTGCGGCTGATGAGGTCCCGGGTTCGGTTCGGGCCATAACATGTATTGGGTTTTTATGACAAGAAATTCTCAGCACTAACCCGGAGTTTGGCTGTTGGCGATGTATCACGCCCGTGTCTCGGAGAGCACGTTAAGCCATCGGTCCTGCGCCTGATCTCTCTCCCGTCGTGTCGGATTTTCCGTCTCACCGGGCTATGAGAGTTAAGGAACAGAGAGTGCACCTGTGTATGCGCACACACTTGTGCACGTAACCCTATGGAAAAAGTATGCATGGAATGTATTGTCTATGCGGCTCTCATTACAGTTTGTGACACATAATGTCTGAATGCACCTTGACCGGGAGATCGCTGCCAAGTAGGCGAGGTCGGCGTTTACACTAGTTAAGGGTTAGCCCCACTACTACGGCCTATTAAGCCACTATTAACTACTCCTAGACACTCAACTTCCTTCTATCAAAATTCTTTTACGGTAACTGCTATACGGCTTTGTAACGTTCTCCCTCTGGATATTAAGCTATCTCAATCTCTTCCTATCTTCAAAACCAAATTGAAACAACATTATCTATCATTATAATCTATTTATTCATCTGTCGTTTATTACCTATTACATCTACACTTTGTATATATATATTTTTTTTTACATAGTTATTATGTCTCAGTACACCCCTCCCGCTTTCTTTTAAAAGTTTCCTCTGCCCTAAGGTTGCTTGGAAGAGATCGCTGTTTAAGCGATAAGGCCGCCTGTTGTGCCGTATCTATTAATATTATTGTTTGTGTCTTTTCAATTCTTTGTGTACAATAAAGTATATTTTACTTTTTACTTTTACGGCTCTCTCTCTCTTCGGTCGTTCCTTCATTGCCGAAGATCGTGGTCCTAGCTAGGTCCTACCCTCAAACGGGTTATTCGTTTCCATTGGCTTCTGTTGGTACCCATTCTCATTAAAGTATGAAATTTCGACGCGTTAGACTTCCTCAGCTGGTCAGACCACCTAGTTGGTGAGCGGCCTTTTGCTCTTTTGCCCTCAGACAACTCAACAAAATCACACAAAATCAAATTCTCGAGACTTGTCTCCACGTCATATGATGTGTCCGAAATACGAGAGCAGCCGTTGGTAACATATGGAGGAGAGTCGAACAGATCACTGTTCGACTGGAATTCTGTTCACTTTCGCAGCTGGGATGATTCCCAGCTGCGAAAGTGAACTAAGAATAGACACGTTTGTTGCTTGGAAGTCCACAGAATCCGCAGCATTCGTCTGCAGCACCACATTTCGAAAGCATCTATTATTTGACTACGGCAAATATTATTTGTTTGTGTTTGTAGGGAGCTTTTGCTGGGCCCAATTAAGCGTACAGCACAGAGATGCACTGCGATAATAGGCATGATGACAGCTCAATCAAATCTGCAACTCTTTATCAAACTTAAAAACGCATTTCTAATATGGAAGTTGTATGAAATTATGGTGAATTTCATACAACTTCCATACTACAAATGTGACGTCATAAAATTTCAATGCACTTTTTTCTTTCATCTATATTTTAAAATGGTTATCAAACTTAAAACTAACCTAAGATGTGAGTTTCAGGTCTTTTGGAAGACTCTCTATTTAATAATCCGTTAGAAATAATTTATTTTTGATATAGGCATCATCCCTACACAAAGAATACTTTCGCATTTTAGTGGGGCTTTACCTTCATAGCTAATGGGTTTGTTTTAGATTTTGACGACCTCCCTAGCGCAGTGGGGAATACCTTGGTCTTGGAAGGTCTTGAATTCGATCTCCGACAGGGTAAAAACAAACAACACAGGGTACAAACCGTACTAAGATAGAGACAAGTGACCCACCCCACTTCATTCGATTTTTGAAAATTCGACCACAATAGGCGTTTGATATACTGCCATACTAATATATACAGCCATTCTGTGCCTCAACCAATCTGCCCCCCAATTGTGCTAGAATCGTCGATCAAATCGTCTAAGTTCTGTGTCAGAGTAAAATAAACCATATCATTATTAAGTTAGAGCTCAATTTCGTGTATCCATTCTTATACGTTTAGGTATGTCCGATACCATAAACGTATGAGAATGGATACACGAAATTGAGCTCTATTTCAATGCGTTTATGGTTTACTTTACTTTGACGCCGAACTTTTACGATTGGATCGGCAATTCTTACATAATCACACCTCTGCTTATAATCCATCGACTGATCGCACGATAAAAGCTAAGGCCCACAAAAAAAATTATAAACTAATAAGTAGAAACACTCGATAACCATTTTAATCATACTTTATTAGCAATTTACACACAAAACACCATACCCCTATTTTTGACATTACATCATAGATTAATATGTACCACCATTACATCCCGATCTCCCTCTAAACGCCTGCAATCCTCCTCCTCACGGTCGAGGACGCTGTAGAGGAAATCAGACCATAGATGGACCATAGATAGATCCGTCAGTTTCAGTCTAACAAAACTGAGTCAAGACATTAACTACTCCGAGTTGACTAACTCGCGACATCAAAGGTCGCACACACGGTCACGAAGCTGTTTTAGGACTAACACATACAGGCGGAGTAAAATGCAGGTATTTCGGTACCCACCTGAAACCGGTGCTTGGGAGGTACAAATTGGAACTTCATCATCACCATCCTCAACCGATAAACGTCTACTGGACATAGATATCTTGCAAGGATTTCCACACTCCCTGCGATTCGCCTAGTTACGTAAGTTTATTTTGATTTTAATTTTTTAATTTTATTAGGTGTAAGTGATGGTCCGTGACGTCTTGACCCTTGGGCCCTTCCTGAAAATCAGCGTTGCAGTATGTTAGGTTAGGTATATACCTATCTCTCATGCTGTGGCACGGGCTGAGGAGGTGGCCCATTGACCGCACGTTTAACAATTTAAGTTTAATTTGTATTTGTATTAGTTTAGTTATACTAAGTACATTAAATTGTAGTGCTGGTCAATAAACTTTTATTTATTTATTTCGTCCATCCAGCGAGTAGGGGCTTACATCCGACGCTCGATTAGACATAGTTAACCATATGACTATAGTAATAAGGACGTGATTGAGCTAAGCAAATGTGTTAGTAGACTTAAGTTCTTTGTTGGTCGACCAAATTATGTAGTGTGCCCCTATAATAAGGTAGACTGAGAGAACCGTTTCGATTAGAGAGCTTGTGAGCTGACGTGACGTTTTATTTAAATCCGGAATATATTACTAATTAATTAGCCCCTTCTATGATACTTTTGTTACTTTTGTTTGCCATCGCCACTTACACATTTGACATTTGGGACTCATCTCTCAACTGCGGAGACGCCTTCAGACTGGTTCAAAAATAGAGATGGAGTCTGTAGGAGTCGAATCCTTAATTAGGCGTGTCGCCAGATGCCACCACCACAGCCCATTAACGTCCCACAGCTGGGCACAGGCCTCCACTCCCATATGAGAAGGGGAATAAGAGCTTAGGCCCACCACGCTGCTCCAATGCGGGTTGGCGGGCTTTAACGACTATTATCATGTTAGTGATAATTACCGGGACCGACGGCTTAACGTGCTCTCCAAGGCACGGGGGTGAAACAGCGCCAACTTACTAACTCCGGGCTAGTACTGAGAATTTCTAATCAGAAAACCCCAGCACTTAATTATGGCCCGACCCGGGACTCGAACACGGGACCCCGTCAGCCGCAATTGAACATGATAACCACTTCACCAACGAGGCAGTGGCAGTCGCCAGATGCGGCTGTTTGGAATTCTTAAAAATAAAATACTATCTCGGTCCTTCTCAAACTTTATTATAAACTAATAAGATAAACAAGGATACAGTAGGAGTTTTTGAGAGGCCCTGCTCAATGACATAAATCTATAGGTAGAAGTTTCGTGCGAGCATAACACAACCTATGTAAAGAAGCAAACTACCAAATTATAACCCAATATTTCTACTGCAGATAAGTTCAAAAGGGATAATTACCACCAGTAAAAACGTATTCAACCCTCAAACGTCGCTGGCTGCCTCATTTAGGTGATATTCTGAAATAATTTCAGTTAGGTCATGGACTTAAAGACCTGGCAGTCTTCCAAAATACTGTAACTACGCTGATCGATGGTAAATATTGAAATTTTAGTAAGATAATATCACAGCTTTAATATATTAATATTATATTTTATCAGATACCCATACAAACATGCGCCACCTTTCTTCCCACATTTTCGTACGTCTACCTCCCAGTTACATACTAATTTTCTAACCTGCTCGTTGGTCTAGTGGTTAGCATGTTCGACCGCGGCTGAGGTATGTCCTGGGTTCGATTCGAAATATTATTTTCACTTTCACACCCGTGCTTTGGAGAGCACGTAAAACCGTCGGCCCTGCGCCTGATCTCTCCGGCCGGTAGGGTGATAAATAGTTACGGCCGAAGCCCCCCAGATTGGACCAGAGATAATTTAGAAATAATGAATTCCCAAATATCCCCTACCGGGGATCGAACCCGGGTCCTCACAGACCGACCTTTACCGACACTCAACCTGGAGATCGTTAAGTCGTCATCGCTGACTAGACTCTACTCGGTACCAAATTCTTCTGTCTGTTAATTCAAGGTACTTCGACTGCACTCACCGCGCTCGGACCCAAACACAAACTCAAAGTATATTTATTCAAAATAGATACCTACACAGTACACCTTTTGAACGTCACGTTTACAAATATAAGGTTATAATTAACCACGGTATCTTAAAAATAAAGCTACGAGGGTTCCAAACGCGACCTGTCTGCTACGGCAAACTCAGCTGAGTAAATTAAACTTACCTTAGCCCTTTATACTAACCTATCCGTTAGCTTTTTATCAGCTTAGCTTTAGAGTTTACTCGCAAAAGTTGCACTCGAGGCTTTAGTTGTTTTATGAGAGTTTTAATAGATCGAATAAAAACGTCACTAACAGATTATAATAAAACAAACGGTACGCCCGAGTTACACCATAGAGTAGAAAACAGCAAAATACGTACAAGAGGTTATAGGGGTCCAAAAAACAGGCGAAAATGATGAAGAAGAAGAAGACGTGACGGGCACGGGCTAGGTGACATCGTTTAAACAGCCGTTAAAATATTTACTGTTCATGACATTATTTTGAAGCACGATCAATAAATAGGCGATAACCAAACGTTCACAGCAAAAGGACCCGAACTGAACGAATGATAAAAGCCGAAGCATTTGCGTAGTCACATTGTCTTAACTACTCAACCTGACGCACTGCGACGTTTGGTTTTAGTAGCGTAAAATATAATGCTGTCAACTTGAAAAGTACAATGACGCCATTGGGGAGGATAAGCAACGTTGTAGTTCTACATTTGGGCAGGTAATAGTGAGTCGTGGTCTCTTTTGTTTTGCACCCTAGACAGAGAAAGAAAGAGGAATTCTCTTTTTACATTTTGTACCGACCAGATGTTTAGAATTGTGCGATACCAATAATTGGGACAAGAAAAAGATAATTATTTATGACGCAGTGAAGCATCTGTGAATTGATTATTGTGAGTTTCGGATTTGAGTGTTCAGTTTTATTAAAGTTTAGTAAATATTGATGACCAAAACAAACGCACTCCCGATTTCTACGCATTCTTTCAGATTTAGTATTAAAATACAAAGAGTTTTATTTTAAATTACTTTAGTATTAGAACACAGACACTAGGTACTCTTTCTATCAATTTAATAAAAAAAACAAATAACCTAAAAACGAGCCTTAAAATGACACTAACGCAAAAATTCAAACATCAAAATGTGATAAACGACGGTTAAACGACCCTACCGAGCTCGGTTAAGATAATCGGGCGCTCAGACGCTTTAACCATTGGTTAGGTTGTGGTGAACATTATAGAGTATTTAATCAGTCGTTTATCTGATAATCAGCTGTTATAAAAATCGGTGAACTCCACCCTTAGCTTGGTACCTTAAAAACTTTTATTTAAGAGATTGTTACTTTACTTGATGAAGCCCGCTACCTTAAAAACTTTTATTTTAGCGATTTTTACTTTACTTGAAGAAGCCCGCGACTTTGTACGCGTGGAATAGGGTTTTTTAAACTCCCACGGGAACTGTTTAACTTTCTGGAATACAAAGTAGCCTATGTCCTTTCTCAGTATGCAACCTCTGTACCAAATTTTGTCTTTGGATAAATATATGTGCTAAGGAAGTGTATCAGACCATTTATATTAGTACTAAATTTTGCCCGCAGCTTCGCTCACGGTAAGTTAAATTTTCATACAAACTTCAAACTTTCTAAAGTTTTACCCCCTCAGGGATTTAATTTTTAATTTTAAAATCCTTTCTCAGAGTATGCCTACGTCATAAAAGCTATCTATATCTGATCCTTTCAGTGGTTTGAGCTGTGCGTTCATAGATTAGTCAGTCAGTCAATCAATCACCTTTTCCTTTAATATATTCAGAGGATGGATGGACATGCATGGATAAGTAGTGATTACTGAATCTAAGATCTGAAAATGCATTTTCTTATTGAATCGCAGGCAGAAGGATCTGAAATTAACCACATTACTGTAACAAGAAATTAGCTACCATTATTATTAGACAACTCTATGTATTTAGGAATATCGTCGGAAAGCGAAGCAGAGATAACAAGAGTGAGAGAGGAAATAGAGTGAGCACAGCCCTGTTAATTTGTCAACTCTCTGGAAACATAATTAAATAGACCATTTTAATATCAACAATAGAGATAACAAATGAGAGAGAGAAAATAGAGTGAGCACTGCTCTGGTAATTTGTCAACTCTCTGGAAACATAATGAAATAGACCATTTTATTGCCGTATTTCGCCACAAGTGATATGTTTCGGAAACGGCCGCTTTATGGCGACCATAAACCCAATGCAAATGCAACACTTTTTTCGCTGAAATTTCAAAATTCAACTTTTCTACGGTTACTTTTATTCATATTATAATCATTTTGAGTAAAATTCTTGGTATGCAGTGTACTTGCATAATGTAGTTTCCAATAACTTGTTGCAGTGTAATGGTTGACTAAAGTATTTTTGTGAAAATCACGTCGATCCGTTGCTCCGTTGTGTCGTAATTGAAGGGCAAACCAACAAACCAATAAACCAACAAACAAACACACTTTCCACCACCACTACAGCCCATTAACGTCCCACTGCTGGGCACAGGCCTCCACTCTCATAGGAGAGAGGGAATTAGAGCTTAGGCCCACCACGCTGCTCCAATGCGGGTTGGCGGGCTTTAACGACTATTATCATGTTAGTGATAATAACCGGGACCGACGGCTTAACGTGCTCTCCGAGGCACGGGGGTGAAACACCGCCAACTTCCTAACTCCGGGCTAGTACTGAGAATTTCTAGTCTGAAAAACCCGACACTTAGTATGGCCCGACCCGGGACTTGAACCCAGGACCTCGTCAGCCGCAGTCAAACATGCTAACCACTAGACCAACGAGGCAGTCATAACACACTTTCGCATATGTAATATTAGTACTATGATATACAGTAGTGTTCAAAGTTAATTGTAGGTAATTCAAGTATGGAATTTCCCGTTTCAGTGCAGATTTACATACGATATGAAGATAATAAAATGACAAGCAGTTTTATCATCCTCCTTTAGATATCCTCCTTTTTTAATTAAGATTATTATTATACAAAATCCATACTAATATTATTAGAAATGTGAAAATGTGTCTGTCTGATCGCTACACTTTAACAGCTTAACATATTTTAACTTTGAAATTTGGCATAGAGATAGTTTACCCCGGGAAAGGATATTTGGCTAGCTAGGCCAGCAATGATGCCGCGGAAATTAAAAAGAACTCATCAACACGGATGAAGTCCCGGGCATCATCTAGTACTAACTATTTGTCGTCGTCGTCGTCAACCGATGGACGTCCACTGCTGGACATAGGTCTCTTGTAGGGTCCTCTACAATCCACGGTCTTGCGCCGCCTGGATCCAGCGACTCCCTGCGACTCTCTTGATGTCGTCCGTCCACCGTGTGGGGGGGTCTGCCGACGCTACACCTTCCAGTGTGGGGTCACCATTCCAGCACTTTGGGACCCCAACGTCCATCGGTTCTCCGAACCTCCGTGGCGCAGTGTGTAGCGCTGTTGTCTTAACGTGCGGAGGTCCCGGTTTCGACCCCCGGCAGGCTCAATTTGGAAATTTATAATTTCAGAATTTTCCCTGGTCTGACCTGGTGGGAGGCTTCGGCCGTGGCTAGTTACCCTACCGGCAAAGACGTGCCGCCAAGCGATTACGCGTTCCGATACGATGCCGTGTAGAAACCGAATAGGGGTATGCGTTCAATATAACTGCCATGCCCCTAACAGGTTAGTCCGCTACCATCTTAGACTGCATCATCAATTACAATCCGGTGAGATCGCAGTCAAGGGCTAACTTGTAGTGGAGAAAAAAAAAACTATGTGCCCCGCCCATTGCCACTTCAGCTTCGCAACTCTTCGGGCTATATCGGTGACTCTGGTCCTCCTACGGATCTCTTCATTTCTGATTTGATCACGTAGGGACACTCCCAGTATAGCCCTCTCCATAGCCCACTGAGTGACCCTGAGCCTTCTTACTAACTATTACAAGTTAGACTAGAATATCCTCGATATAAACTTAATATATCTAATCGCGGTCCAGTCTTTAGTTCGATCATGATTTATTATAAAATCCCAAAAGGTATCACAGACGAAAAAACGGAAACAGCTTTCAAGCGTAAACTCAAAGACTGGCTCATAAAACAATGTTTTTACGAAGTAAAGGAATTGTTCTAAACTTAATCATAAGTGTATAAATATATTATTATCATATGAAATATTTATAAGACCTCAATTGCATGACAGTGCTTTTCCTTAGACTAAGAATTGTCTGTGTTTATTAAATTAATTATATTTTATTATCATTTGACATTATATTACTAAAATTATTAATTTATTATCAATCAAATTATTAATTTGACTACATAACTGACATGATATGGCCCATGACATATCTATTAAAATTTGACTTTTAAGTATATCAGTAATAGTTAAAAAATTACTAACTAATATTGAATTCAAAATCACTTGTGAGATTAGACATTATTTTTATGTTTATTGTAATTAGTACACGTAGGTAGATAAATTAAAATGTAATGTGTTAAACTTACTGAAATTGTTAATAGGTATATGATTTTTTAATTGTATTAATATACAAATTGCAATGCCCTGACGGGGCCTCATGTCATTATAATTAATTATATTATATTGTATGTTCATGAATGCAATTAATAAATGAAATGAAATGAAATAAAACGTGCCTTTGCTTGAGGTGACGCCTCCAGGTGGATCATTGATCCATCCTATTGGTAGTGGAAGGTATGCGACAGTTTTATATTCGCCATAAAGCAGGTTTTTCCCAAAAAATTCACGTGTGGTGAAATAAAATTGACCTATTTCACTCACCCATAGATCTCGTGCTATAACTTGAACGCCCGATAGTTTGTAATATCTCATCCATACTAATATTGTAAAATGCCTATTTTTCATGCTAAAAGTAAAGTAAAGTAAAAGTAAAATATGCTTTATTGTATACAAAGAATTGAAAAGAAAAGAGGAAACTTTTAAAAGAAAGCGGGAGGGGTGTACTGAGACATAATATTAATAAATAAATATTATATACATAAAAACAAAGTAAAATATATATATATGATAAATACACAGTGAAGATATGATAGGTAATAGACGACAGATGATTAAATAGATTATAACGATAGATAATGTTGTTTCAATTTAGTTTTGAAGATAGGAAGAGATTGAGATAGCTTAATATCTAAAGGGAGAATGTTCCACAAGTGTGTCTGTTTGTCTGTTAGGTTTTCGCTAGCCGAAACTATTTTTATTTTACAACAGATTTTGAGGAAATTTGATACAGAAAAAGATAACCTGGGACAAAGGCTTCTGGAAAACCTGGAAAAACAAAGAGATTTTCAAAACAGTCGCAAGCTTCAGCTAGTTAAAGAAATGAAACAGTTAATTTTAACGAAAATACCTTAATCTCATTATAAAAACAAACTTACGCGTGACTACGACGAAGGAGGTCACTCATAATTGATATTAACGTTCTGTCCGGTTCAGTCATAAGTGTGATTCTGGCTTTACGCCAGGTCTGCAGCCCATGACCTGACTGCTATTTTGAACATTCATTCAAATGCGATGTATAAAGCTATTATACGTTCACCACTCAGACGTAGCTAAAAAAATTATAGAAAACTACTAGCTCGACGCGTCTGCGTTCGAGGTTTTTTGGTTCCCGCGGGAACTCCGTAATTTTCCGGGATTAAAAAGTAGCCTATGTGCTATTCCAGACTATAATCTATCTCTGTGCCAAATTTCGGCCAGATCCGTTCAGCCGTTGGGGCGTGATTGAGTCCTTCTTCCATCCAAACTTTCGCTTTTATAATATTAATAAGATAGTAAGATTTTTTAGTTCGGAAAAAAATATTTCACAGTCGAGTTTCATCAATCTTGAGTCTACTTGTAGAAGATTTTACTAGTACCTATCTTTCTTCAGCGTTGATAGAATCTCTTTCTGCGTAGTATTCCTCATTACTGAGGGCCGTGACCCCTTTCCATTAATCAAATAATGCTAGGAGTTGATAGAATATGAGTGTCAAAATATCTCGAAGAGGGTTTGAGCTCGTCCATGAAATATCTTCTGCCAGCGCTCCCAGTCGACCAGTATGGAAATTGTTTGAATTCCGGGGAAAAACATAGGATATACTTTTCCATTTCATTTCGCATTAGGACTTGGCCTGCGGTAATTAAAAAAATTAATCCACACCAAGTCGCGTAGTATACAATTATAAATGCGAAAGTGTGTCTATCTAACCGTCTGTATATCTGACTGTCTGCTGCTTTGAAGCCAGAATAGGCTTTGGTTAGGTATACTTATTTTCAGGCAGGGGACGGTGAAAAAAAGGCACTGAGCCTTTTTAACTAGGGTAAACAAAGCTTTAAGGGTCCTTATACAATCAGGCCGCAGCCAACTTTAGGTATATAACTCGCCACACTACAGCATATATCTGTACGCATATATAGCACTACGCTCTACGCTCGATTTTATACCCAACTAATCAATTTTGTAACTTGAAATATTTGATTATTTATTTACTACATATTATTATCTATGCCTCCGCGCCACATTATTATAGTAAATACTAGCAGACGCACCCCTGCTTCGCTCGGGTGAAATTTTTAAAAATTCCTTGGAGGTCGAATTTCCAAAAATCCTGAAACACGTGTTTATCCCTATAGTAAAAATCTGTAGGTATTTAACTCGCCACAATACAAAATATTTCTGCAAGCACGTATACTCTACGCTAGACCACACTAAACGGATGAAACTACCTAGAAACGTTCGAAACCGCTCACTCACACAAACATGCGCATCGACATTGCCGTCAGTAGTGATTGCCGCGTCATGACGAGTGGTCACGTATAAATCTATTTCCGCGATCTTTTTAAAAATGCAAGGAGTGTATTGCGTAGTATACGGCTGTTTGAACTCTGCTTCAACAAAACCGGAACTATCGTTTTTTAAATTCATTCTAAATCGATATTTCGGGCTCCTGGGAACAAAAAACAGGAAACTGGTAACAAATTTTAAAAAAATCTCTGTCATTGTACCGATTTCGTTCAAAATCGATATCTGACGATCCCTGGGATCACAAAACAGGAAACTGGTACCAAAATTTAAAAAAAGTCAGCGCCATTTTGAAATTCTTTATTATCGTACTGATTTCGTTCAAAATCGATATCTGACGATCCCTGGGATCACAAAACAGGAAACTGGTACCAAAATTTAAAAAAAGTCAGCGCCATTTTGAAATTCTTTATTATCGTACCGATTTCGTTCAAAATCGATATCTGGGGTTCTCTGGGATCACAAAACCGGAAACTGGTACCAAACTTTAAAAAAGTCAACGCCATTTTGAAATTCTTTGTTATCGTACCGATTTCGTTCAAAATCGATATCTGGGGTTCCCTGGGATCACAAAATAGGAAACTTTTACCAGAATTTTAAAAAAGTCAGCGCCATTTTGAAATTCTCTGTTACTGTACCGATTTCGTTCAAAATCGATATCTGGGGTTCCCTAGGATCACAAAATATGAAAATTTTACCAGAATTAAAAAAAGTCAGCGCCATTTTGAAATTCTCTGTTATTGTACCGATTTCGTTCAAAATCGATATCTGAGGATCCCTAAGATCACAAAACAGGAAACTGGTACCAAAATTTTAAAAAATTAGCGCCATTTTGAAATTCTTTGTTATTGTACCGACTTTGTTCCAAATCGATATCTGGGGTTCCCTAGGACCACAAAACAGGCAACTGGTATTTAAATTTAAAAAAATCAGCGCCATTTTGAATTTGTGTTTTGTGATCCCAGGGACCGTCAGATATCGCTTTTGAACGAAATCGGTACAATAACAAAGAATTTCAAAATGGCGCTGAGTTTTTAAAATTTTGGTAACAGTTTCCTGTTTTGTGGTATAAGGGATCCTCAGATATCGATTTTGAACGAAATCGGTACAATAACAGAATTTCAAAATGGCGCTGACTTTTTTAAATTTTGGTACCAGTTTCCTGCTTTGTGATCCCAGGGACCGTCAGATATCGCTTTTGAACGAAATCGGTACAATAACAAAGAATTTCAAAATGGCGCTGATTTTTTAAAATTTTGGTAACAGTTTTCTGTTTTGTGGTCTTAGGGATCCTCAGATATCGATTTTGAACGAAATCGGTACGATAACAAAGAATTTCAAAATGGCGCTGACTTTTTTTAAATTTTGGTACCAGTTTCCTGCTTTGTGATCCCAGGGACCGTCAGATATCGCTTTTGAACGAAATCGGTACAATAACAAAGAATTTCAAAATGGCGCTGAGTTTTTAAAATTTTGGTAACAGTTTCCTGTTTTGTGGTCTAAGGGATCCTCAGATATCGATTTTGAACGAAATCGGTACAATAACAGAGAATTTCAAAATGGCGCTGACTTTTTTTAAATTTTGGTACCAGTTTCCTGCTTTGTGATCCCAGGGACCGTCAGATATCGCTTTTGAACGAAATCGGTACAATAACAAAGAATTTCAAAATGGCGCTGAGTTTTTAAAATTTTGGTAACAGTTTCCTGTTTTGTGGTCTAAGCGATCCTCAGATATCGATTTTGAACGAAATCGGTACAATAACAGAGAATTTCAAAATGGCGCTGACTTTTTTATAATTCTGGTAAAAGTTTCATAATTTGTGATCCTAGGGAACCCCAGATATCGATTTTGAACGAAATCGGTACAATAACAGAGAATTTAAAAATGGCGCTCACTTTTTTAAAATTCTGGTAAAAGTTTCCTGTTTTGTGATCCCAGAGAACCCCAGATATCGATTTTGAACGAAATCAGTACGATAACAAAGAATTTCAAAATGGCGCTGACTTTTTTTAAATTTTGGTACCAGTTTCCTGCTTTGTGATCCCAGGGATCGTCAGATATCGCTTTTGAACGAAATCGGTACAATAACAAAGAATTTCAAAATGGCGCTGAGTTTTTAAAATTTTGGTAACAGTTTCCTGTTTTGTGGTCTAAGGGATCCTCAGATATCGATTTTGAACAAAATCGGTACAATAACAGAGAATTTCAAAATGGCGCTGACTTTTTTTTAATTCTGGTAAAAGTTTCATAATTTGTGATCCTAGGGAACCCCAGATATCGATTTTGAACGAAATCGGTACAATAACAGAGAATTTCAAAATGGCGCTGACTTTTTTATAATTCTGGTAAAAGTTTCATAATTTGTGATCCAGGGAACCCCAGATATCGATTTTGAACGAAATCGGTACAATAACAGAGAATTTAAAAATGGCGCTCACTTTTTTAAAATTCTGGTAAAAGTTTCCTGTTTTGTGATCCCAGAGAACCCCAGATATCGATTTTGAACGAAATCGGTACGATAACAAAGAATTTCAAAATGGCGCTGACTTTTTTAAAATTCTGGTAAAAGTTTCCTATTTTGTGATCCCAGGGAACCCCAGATATCGATTTTGAACGAAATCGGTACGATAACAAAGAATTTCAAAATGGCGCTGACTTTTTTCAAATTTTGGTACCAGTTTCCTGTTTTGTGATCCCAGGGATCGTCAGATATCGATTTTGAACGAAATCGGTACAATAACTAAGAATTTCAAAATGGCGCTGATTTTTAAAAATTTTGGTAACAGTTTCCTGTTTTGTGGTCTAAGGGATCCTCAGATATCGATTTTGCACGAAATCGGTACAATAACAGAGAATTTCAAAATGGCGCTGACTTTTTTTTAATTCTGGTAAGTTTCCTATTTTGTGATCCCAGGGAACCCCAGATATCGATTTTGAACGAAATCGGTACGATAACAAAGAATTTCAAAATGGCGCTGACTTTTTTTTAATTTTGGGTAAAGTTTTCTGTTCAGTGATCCCAGGGAACACCAGATATCGATTTTGAACGAAATCAGGACGATAAAAAAGAATTTCAAAATGGCGCTTACCGTACTAAAATTATTGGGAAAAAGTTTGTTAGTAGGATTGTTCTTCAATCACGCCGTAACAGACTAACGTATTGACCTAATTTTTTGCATAGGTATAGTTGGCTATAATAATAATTGAGTGTAGTTAAGGGCTCTGGAGTGTCATAGACTTCAATTAATACATTCATACATACATCCAACATACATACACACTCACACACACACGCATAGGCATACATAGACTCCTAATCTCGTACCCTTTCCTTTTAGCTTTGCTGTAATCGGGTAAAAAAAAGGGTAATTGAGAACTTTCTTCTTTGTGTCGTAAACAATATCAAGTTTTATCGAGCGCAGTATACAACACGGTGTTAATTTTGTCGTAATAAATTTCATGCAAAAAAGCGATACACCCACCCGTTCACGAGCGCATCTCAGCGCGTACTGAGCGCCAAACGCCAAGCGGCCGGCTTCTTTCCATAGAAAATGTATGAAGAATTTTTTGTGTTGACACATAAATGACAAAGTATTTATTTGTATGCATAATGTTCCAGCATTTGGGTAGAGGACTATATATATATACTCTTTTGTTATTTTCAAGTTAAAATATGTAGCTGATCTAGCTTTATGGGTTCCTATCCAGACCCCATTTTTCGTCATTTTCAGCAGTTCTTGCGTTCGTAGAAACGTATTTATTCCGAAAATTTGTATGGGAGTGTGCATTTTTATGGGGTCTAACTAGAGATGAATACATTACCTTTAATTTAATACCATAATATCCCAACAGCTGTCATTCCATTTATCTATAAATGGTACTTGAAAAAGTATGATATCTGTATAAGGGGCCTTAATGCCTCTATGTCGTGCACGCCACTTTAAATAAGCTACCTCAACTCTCAAACAAGCTACACCTTTGAAACAATAGGGATGATGCCAACTCAACCAAATCAGCAACTCTTTATCAAACTTAAAAACGCACTTCTAGTATGGAAGTATTTTTTTTTTTGAAAATAATACAATAGAACTTAATGCTAACTAGCCTAACCTAATTACTATATAAATCATGCCAACGTGGCATGGTGGCAAGAATGCTGGCTGCATTTCCGCGCTGGACAGCCAGGCTGATCCTTTGCGCAAAAAATGAGCCAGCCCTTCTGTCACCAGATGAGGCAATTAACCGCGGTGAAATATCTCTTATATTATATTTATATGGAAGTTGTATGAAATTGTGACGTCATCAAATTTCAACGCACTTTTTTCTTTAATCTATATTTTAAAATGGTTATCCAACTTAAAACTAGCCGAAGATGTGAATTTTAGGAGTTTTGGAAGACCCTCTATTCAATAATCAGTTAGAAATAATTTATTTTTGATATAGGCATCATCCCTGTTACTTTCCCTATTCCCTTTAATAGAAAATGCTACTTCAAACAAGTCCTAACCAAACTTCAAGATAAGACCAAAGCCTTATGTGTAAACAAGTCAATCTCCTTTACTCTTCAGGTTTACCTTTTAGGCCTTCGGTCTCAGGTTTACCTCAAAATATGACAAATTTGACGGCCTAAGTATCACTGGGAGACTGAGATACCCGATTGGTTACATTTATCATCATCGCTTATCCCCAGTCGCTATTACGTATCGTGATTACAATATTTTTTATCGATGGAAAGTTAACTTCACTACGAACGAGCCGCTGTTAGAATTCTCTCTCTCTCTCTACGTCGTATTCATCATTACTGAGTGTCGTGACCACTTTCCATTAATCAAATAAAGGTAGGAGTTTTCTTGGGATAATAATGCGGTAGGTTCCCACGACCTTCCGCGTACGACTCGACTAAGGGTATTTAAACCCTTAGATTTTTTAAACGATTATTTATTATCAGATGTTAATGATAATAACCAGGACCGACGGCTTAACGTGCTCTATGATGCACGGAGGAAACGAAAAGGCCAAATTTGAAACTTCGGTCACCCATCCAGTTACCGAATTGGCCGTTGCTTAACTTTCGCAATCGACGGTTATGCGCTGTCATAACTAGGTCAACAGCTAGGCCACTCGTCCCGCCGTCACAACTAGGTCAATAGTTAGGCCACTCGTCCCGCCGTCACAACTAGGTCAACAGTTAGGCCACTCGTCCCGCCGTCACAACTAGGTCACTCGTCCCTCAACAGCTAGGCCACTCGTCCCTCCTTCTTCCATCATTCTCGTCAGGATGTAAGAATTATTATCCTCTCCAGCGCCCGAGTGTCTATAATCGCAACGACCGTTGAATGCCCTACCCCTCGCCGCGCCGCCCGCTGTTTCCTACCTACTATCAGATTATCGCCTATTTCTTCGAATATTATTATTATAACTTGTTTAAATGATATATTTTTAGAAACTAGATGAAATTTCCTACCTACCTATAGTTATTTTATGTTTCAATAATTAAAATAATTTAGCAAAGCGATAAGTAATAATGACTTGTATATTACAGTATTGAAACTACTTTCAAAGGCCCATGTTACTTCTTTATAATATTATAAATGCGAAAGTTTGGATGGATGTATGGATTTGTGTTACTCAATCACGCCCCAACAGCTGAACGGATCTGGCTGAAATTTGGCACAGAGATAGATTATAGTCTGGAATAGCACATAGGCTACTTTTTATCCCGGAAAATTAAAGAGTTGCCGCGGGAACCAAAAAAAGCTCAATCCACGCAGACATTCGCTAGTATTACGACATACGCTAGCAGGGCATTGGCTAGTATTCTAATAGTTCTTTTTTACGTGATAACCCGTAAAAACTGTCAAAAAGCAGTAAAATATTCATTAAATTTATAAAAGTCATAATGATAGTGATCCATCTAGCTCCACACGTAATAAGACCAGTCTGGACTGGTACAATCAGTCTTCCCGGGTGATATTTCACTTCGCAGACGTATCGCATTGGCTTACCTTTTTTTTACTCTTTACTGAGGACGTTATTGACTCACGGTGACTACACTTTATGCAGTATTTTATTGGTATATTCAGTAGACTAAAGGAAGTGTTTCTTATATTTATCCCTCTGCGGGAATGTTCGTTTTATCAGACTGTACGTTTGTTTCTTAAATCCACTACAGGCCATTAACGTCCCACTGCTGGGCACAGGTCTCCACACTCTCATAGGAGAGAGGGAATTAGAGCTTAGACCCACCACAACAAATTCCCAAACTTAACTTAACTTATACCCCGACTCAATAAGACAGTGTGCTTTCCACTCATTTTATTTTACTGGCAAATCTAAATTAAAATATCTCGACTTTATTCGGGTTTTTTTTCAGTAACGTTATTTCTACGACTTTTTCGTATTCTTAATTACGTATAGGTACATAACCATGGAATAAATTCTTGAGGACTGTACACAAAGGGTTTCGGAACCCTTTTACTGAGTTCTATGAATAAGTGAAGGGTAAGAGGACGGTTTTGTAGCAATCGATCCAACATGGATGTCGAAGGGTCCCTCCGTATTGACGACATGGTGAATAGTTATGAATCCGGTTTGTAGTTTCTATTCGAGATCTATTTGAATAGATAAGTGTATTAGGATGTTCCCGGAAATCGTTAATGCCAATATTAGTTGATTTTCCCTATGTATACATGATGTCATATCGAACTGGGGCCAACACTTAAAGCTATATTGTTTCACTGTTATTGAATTTCGTGTTTTGCAATTATAATCCTTATTTTAGGAACGTCATGATACGTGATATCAAACTGTCATTTTGAGTAAAATTGCTTAAGTATTGCTTTAAGCTTTGGCTTCTGGCCTTTGCAATTGCAATGTATGAATATGATTATTTCCTTGGAATTCGATTTAAATTAATAAACAGTTTTCTCTGGGTACGTATAGTCTGACAAACTTTTCTGACCCGTTGTCAGCGTCGCTAGTAAAATTAATAAAAACAAAAACTAAACAGGCATAAAAATTAGTTCCAATTTTGACCACCGGGTCAGTTAAGTTTGTGGGGCTATAGGAAAAGGCAGCCTACATGACAGATCTCAAGTTTCTAAGCCCTGTTAAAGCTAGTTTAGTCTATCTTCGTGCCAAATGTCATCCAAATCCTTTCTGTTCTGGCCTGATTGAGTAACAAACATCCATTCCATCCATCCAAACTTTCGCGTTTATAATATTAGTATACATAATATATCACTTAAATGACAAATATAGAGAAATTAAACGCTCAATCGTGGTTGAACGGATATTTTCATGGACACTTTTTGACGTACGTAAGCTTATCCTGTAATTAATTATTCATCAAAGCTTCCGAGCCTCTACGCTGTGTGTAGTGTGTACACACAGTGTGTACATTATATTACGTTGATACCTGTAGTACCTTGAAAACACCGGCATAAAGGACGAAGCTCTTTGAAAGGTGAAGTAAGGAGGGACAGTGTAGTGTTTGTGCTAATTAGCAACAGCAAAAGGTATTTTACCTTTGTGTAAAATCCAAAAGGTATTTAGCAGAAAACCTTTGTGTAAAATCTCTCGGTCTAGAGTCTAGACCCAGCAGAGTTTTGAGAACTTAAGAAAACCCTAGAACCTTAAACCTTGAACACGAGGGGCCTAGGTGCGATTCGCAAGACCAAGTCACAGGCATCAGGTAGTAAAAAATATAATAATGTTAATACCTACATTAAGTCCTTACTCCTTCAATGCACAGACTAAGCCACTGAGTAGTATACCTACTATAACTATGGGGTAAGTAATTTGAAAATTAGCTAGGTTCATTTCATGACATGAGTAGAGATATTTTTGAAAAGTACGTCCCCATAGAGGCGAAATATATTTAAAAATGTACCTAAGTCAATGGAGAGCTCTTCGTTCTTGAAAATCCAGTCAAAAACTGTATTGATTTTACAACGTCATTTAGAACTAGCAGACTTGCCCGCGACTCCGTTCCCGTAAAATAAGTTTTTTAAATTCCCACGGGAACTCCCTTATTTTTCGGGATAACACTCACAAATAATGAGGCTTTCTATTGGTACCACAATTTTCAAAATCAGTTCAGTAGATCCAGAGATTACCCCCTACAACGTCACAAACTCACAAACTCTCTTTATAATCTTTTTCTTCAATATATAATTCTACTGTACGTGTGCATATCACTGAACTCCTCCTATAAGGCTGGACCGATTTGAATGCTTTTTTTTTGTATGCGTTTGGATGGTGCCCTGGATGGTTTAGATTCACAAATCAGCCCGGCAGATGGCGCTGCAGTTGGTATCATGCAGGACAACGTGACAATATATATCATGCAGGACGTTACAATATATATCATGCAGGACAACGTCACAATATATATCATGCAGGACATTACAATATATATCATGCAGGACGTCACAATATATATCATGCAGGACGTCACAATATATATCATGCAGGACGTCACAATATATATCATGCAGGACAACGTCATAATATATATCATGCAGGACGTCACAATATATATCATGCAGGACGTCACAATATATATCATGCACGACAACGTTACAATATATATCATGCAGGACAACGTCACAATATATATCATGCAGGACAACGTCACAATATATATCATGCAGGACAACGTCACAATATATATCACGCAGGTCAACGTCACAATATATATCATGCAGGACAACGTCACAATATATATCATGCAGGACGTCACAATATATATCATGCAGGACGTCACAATATATATCATGCAGGACGTCACAATATATATCATGCAGGACAACGTCACAATATATATCATGCAGGCCAACGTCACAATATATACCATGCAGGACAACGTCACAATATATATCATGCAGGACAACGTCACAATATATATCATGCAGGCCAACGTCACAATATATACCATGCAGGACAACGTCACAATATATATCATGCAGCAGGGCGACCGCGTATCTCTGACAGCTACAGTGTAATGATCGCAATCACCTCTGATTGGATAACACTCTTCCACTATTGGACGAAATCCATTGACGCAGCAAGAATACCATAAATTCAGCCAAACACAACAATTGATACTGTAACAATGATTGATGCAGAAGATACGCGGTCGCCCTGCAGGACAACGTCTATCGGGTCCGCTAGTAGTAGTTTAGATTTCCAATTTTGAGTAGTAGAGATTTGCTCTATGGCTCTGATAACGCCTTAGTTAAGATGATTTGTGAGATGGTGATAATAAAAAAATCCCCGGCTGAGTTTGTTGTGGGCTCTTCTCAGACCAGGGCGCGTTTGGAAACCTCGTAGCTTTAGTTTTAAGATACTGTAACCATTTATCACCATCATGTTTTATAAGTAAGTAATTTTGAACGTCAATAAGTGTACCTACCTACAGTGTACCTTTAATGAATAAATGATATTGAGTATTGAGTCGCTACAAGGTTACGTCATACATTGAAATTGCCTAATGCATAATTCAAATCTATCAGGTTCGAAAGTAATGTAATCAATTAGTACGATCGGTTTAATACCCACCCACCTACCACTACAGCCCATTAACGTCCCACTGCTGGGCACAGGCCTCCACTCTCTTAAGAGAGAGGGAATTAGAGCTTAGACCCACCACGCTGCTCCAATGCGGGTTGGCGGGGCTTAATATGTAACAAATTGATGTAAAGACAAACTATTTACTTACAAGTACCTACTCGTATCGTTCTAGTACGACGCGGGGTAGTAGCAGATTAGTGGTATATCCATATCCATATTAATATTATAAATGCGAAAGTGTGACTGTCTGTCTGCTACGTTTTCACGGCCATCTGTTCAACCGATATTGATGAAATTTAGTATAGAGGTAGATTACATTCCGGGGAAGGCGGAGCTTCCGGACTACTTTTTATGCCGGAAAATTTAAAAGTTCCCATGGGAATCAAAAATCAATATAACCATATAAATTTAGACGTAAGTAGACAAAATTCCGTTCATATTTTCTAACCCAGGCACTATGTCACTCTCCAGGTCCTCAAATATACCCATGCGAGAATCATGCTTATCCGTTACTCTGTTGCGGCGTGATTGAAGAACGATCCAACAAACAAACACACTTTCGCATTTATAATATTAGTATGATAGGTAGATAACTTTTCTTAACCTTTTAGCGATTCAAATGTTGAGTGTAACACTAAATTTCCGAACGCAGCCATAGACGCACCATCTCTCTCGTTTTGACAGCCATCTTTAGTCTATGCCAGGACTTTTGAAGGGTATTCGGTTATACTCATTATTTCAGTCATTTTAATTTTACATAACCCCTTTACTGTGTTCGATAGTGAATCCACCATATTTTATGATTATTGTAATTCACCGAGAATAAAATAAGTTTATGAAGATTTCCTCGAGTTTCAATAATACGTAAGTTAAAAAACGGAGCGAAAACATTTAATTCTTTAATTCAATTGTGAATATCAAAGGCGTAGGCGGCTGCCCTAAATTTACTTGTACAAAAACGCGCCCTTTTGGATGTACGCAATTTTATTAATAAGGGTAAAAGTTACAAAACGGCCTGCAGTCTGTTGAAAAATTGCGGCCATTAGCGCCGTTACGTTTTGGCGGCCATCATGCTGAATAGAAGAGGGTCCAAAAACATCCGCCTAATGATGACGTAGCCGTAAGCTTTAATAATAATAATTTAACAACGAAAAAATTTTTGGGGGTTCTGTAATTTTTTTGAGGGACGAGTTTTAGTTGTGAAAACGCATATCAGTCGATTGCGATTGTTAAGCAACGTTGACCCAAGTCGGTAACTGGATGGGTGACCGAATTTGGAGGTTCAAATTTGGCCTTTTCGTTTCCTCCGTGCCTCGGAGAGCACGTTAATCCGTCGGTCCCGGTTATTATTACTAACATCTTTAATATACTCTTAGTCGAGTCGTATGCGGAAGGACGTGGGAACCCTCCACATTATTATCCCAAGAAAACTCCTACCATTATTTGATTAATGGAAAAGGGTCACAACCCTCACCAATGAGGAATATGATGTAAAGAGAGAGTCATTTTTTTTCATAGTAAAACCCCCCCTGGTGGCAGTTTATCACATCGGAACACATGGGGTATGTCCCCTGAGGCCATACTGTTGTTTCACTATTGTTGACTATCGTATTTTAGAATTGGGTTTGTGACTACTATTCAAATAAATTATTTTTTGTGATTATTAAATAGAGGACCTCCCAAAAGTCGTAATATCCACGTCCCGTGATAGTTTTATGTTGAATAACCATTTTAAACAATCGATTCAAGTAAGAAAGTGCGTCGAACTTTGATGACGTCACATTTTAAAATTTCATATAAATCCCATACTTGAGACGCGTTTTGAAGTTTGAAAAAAAAATTTTGCTGATTTGTCTATTTGTCAAATGCCCAATTATTTAATTCAATTCAATTTTTGTGCATCTCAAGTGGGGACGACCAGGTAAGCTCACAGAAAAGGTTAATAAATGTAGTAGAAATAAAAAATAAACTTTATGCAAAATATTGAACTAAATAATAAAATAAAATTTATCTATACTTTAATTACTTTTGTCACATTAGTTATTAGATCAGCGTATGCTAAAGATATAGACGACCATAAAGCGAGCTCACCCACTGTAAGTATATTTTACTCTGTGCTTATACTATTGTAGGAATAATAAGGGTTGACAAAAATGGGTGAAGTTTCAAGTGGGGACGCTGTAAGCTCACAGATAAGGTTAATAAATGTAGTAGAAATAAAAAATAAACTTTATGCAAAATATTGAACTAAATAATAAAATAAAATTTATCTATACTTTAATTACTTTTGTCACATTAGTTATAAGATCAGCGTATGCTAAAGATATAGACGACCATAAAGCGAGCTCACCCGCAAATACCAAGGGCGTGTGGGTGTAGTTACATTGTAAGTATATTTTACTCTGAGCTTATACTGTTGTAGGAATAAGGGTTGACAACAAGTGAACTTAATTTAACGAATTAAAATTTTACCGAAATTTTACCTCCATAAGAAGCGATTTGCATATATAGCCTTTGGAATCTTATTCACGTTTTTTATTAAATGATATTTTTTTGTGAATCACTAAATATTGAACTAATAGTGTTATATATTTTTGGAATCTACTCATTATTTTCTTGATGATCATTATATAGTTAAAAAAAAATGTTATTTTCGTTTTTTTTTCAATTTTGGTCTTTAATGCGGGACCATGGTCACCCCATCAATTTTTTTAAAAAATTTACTAGCCTATGTCACCCGGAATAAGCTAGGGATTCTAACGATACCTCATTTATCAAAATCGGTTCAGGCGTATAGAAGTTATGGTGGAATATACAAACTCACATACATACATGAACCCTGAAAACAATATACTCCTTTTTTCAGGCAGTCGTATAAAAATGGGTGAAGTTTCGAAGCGATACACATCGGTAAGTATAACTTTTTCACACACATGCGTCGTCTCGGGATTTCGAGACATGATCCTTTCCCTTATGATAATAATGTTTTCTTTGCACAAGGAAACAAGAAACTTTCACGCTCGAAACTTCCTACGATTTACAAAATGGCATAGGAATTTCACTGTTCGGAACTTTGAGCAGTTTACGGCGTCGGAGGCACGGGATGTTTTTTCCTTTTCTTTTCTTATATCACGAACCAAGTTTATTATATGTTTGTTTATATGATGTATGTGTTTAACAGTACAACGTTTACTTATGTACACATTGATATAATAATTGTAAATGTTTTTTTAGAGAGCAACCACCGAGTTTCTTGCTGGTCCTTCTCGGTAGGAATGTCATCCCGAACCAGTGTTAGATTCACACGATGATTCAAAAGTACTTTTAATAAGTTTATTTGAATAAAAAATATTATATGAGTTTGAGTGAATATGAATGTGAAAATATTTTATTTTTGTACCTGTGTAGGTACAAAAATAAAATATTTTTAAGTTCACGGGGTTAAGTGTTTAACAATTTCACCTTACTCACTTTCAAGGAAGGCTGGAAGAGATTTCTTTTTAGAAATAAGCTTTAACTTTGTCCACTAAATTAGAACTAAATTAGAATTAGAACATAATATTTAGGGTTCCGTTAATTAAGGAAGAAGTACAAGATTTCACAATCCAACCTCTCATTGATATAATTCGAACATCGAAACAGAATAAGGTTACAGTAATATGTAAAGTTTAAATGTTCATGTTTTATGTGGACAATCCAGCACTGGTATGTATTTTGCAATTTTTCCGGTTGCATGGCTGCCGATGTGCAGAGCTTGAGCTTTAAAAGGAACTAATAAATATTAACTAGTTAACTTCCACAGACTGAATAGAGTCAAGGCTGGCAAGTGGCGGCCATTGCAAGGCCTCCGTGACGCAGTGTGTAGCGCTGTTGTCTTAATGTGCACAATTTGGGAATTTATAATTTCTGAATTTTCCCTGGTCTGGCCTGGTGGGAGGTTTCGGCCGTGGCTAGTTACCACCCTACCGGCAAAGACGTGCCGCCAAGTGCCGTGATTACGCGTTCCGGTACGATGCCGTGTAGAAACCGAATAGGGGTATGGGTTTAATATAACTGCCATGCCCCTAACAGGTTAGCCCGCTACCATCTTAGACTGCATCATCACTTACCATCAGGTGAAATCGCAGTCAAGGGCTAACTTGTAGTGGATAAAAAAACAAAAAAAGGTGATTATGGGCGAGAATCATCTGGTTCTGCAGGCTGCGCGCCATCTAAAGTTGCGCTAGGATGCGTTAATTTTCATCGTAACATTTTAAACCGTACGCCAAAGTGAATAAGGTGATAAATAAACAGACCGCCGTGCAAGTGGCGCCGCACCTTGGCGCCACTGTGCGGCGGTCTATAGTCCTTGAGCCAATACTCAATACTCAATATCATTTATTCAATATAGGTACACTGTAGGTACACTTATTGACGCTAAAAATTACTAACTTATAAAACACGATGGTGATAATCGGTTACGGTATCTTAAAACTAAAGCTACGAGGGTTCCAAACGCGCCCTGGTCTGACAAGAGCCCACAACAAACTCAGCCGGGGGCTTTTTTTTATTATCACTATCTCACAAATCATCTTAACTAAGGAACTATCAGAGCCATAGAGCAAATTATTGCCAAGCTTCCTTGCCGTTTAAGTAGTCCTTTACATGGTAATAATATTTTTCAATGAGTTTATTTTTTACATTAACATTACTTCTGGGAACTTATTGTAGAAGCGGACACTGTTTCCAACAAATGCTAGTTTTACTAAGCCTAGAAATAGGCATTACAAGTTTATTTATATTTCTAGTATTGACATTATGACAATCACTTTTCTTATTGAATTTATCTATGTGTTGATGCACGTATACTAAATAAATTTCTTTCACCCCTCGAGTACTATCAACGTTGGTGAACTGTAAAATCCCAAACTAACCCTAAAGATCATAGCATCCCTATTTGTATGTAAGGAGAGTTTTCAGCGCTGGAAAAATGATACGCATCGCGTTTGAATTCAAATAAGCGTGCTGCGGGACGAGGTACTGTATCTATTACACGTACGTGCGTGACGGGATATTGTTTACTTAACGCGATATTGGAGGTTTGCGGAAGTTTTATTGTTTTAGCTTTCGAACCTTCTTTGTGACCTTTTACATCCGAATTCTTATGAAATTGAAAATTGTACAACTATATTTTACTTATGGGCAATGTTCTTTAATATATAATCTATGCTAATGGGTAAATTGCTCCATCAATGTAACCATCATGGAGGTTAAAAATGGTAAAAACTGACGCATCTAATAAATCGAACTACCCTGGACTCTTTAATTACTTTCATTTTTTTTCATTTTTAGTAAGTGCTTAAGATTTCTGCTATTTAGTGCTCTAAAATGATATGCACCGCGTTAGAATTCAAATAAGCGTGCTGCGGGACGAGGTACTGTATCTATTACACGTACGTGCGTGACGGGATATTGTTTACTTAACGCGATATTGGAGGTTTGCGGAAGTTTTATTGTTTTAGCTTTCGAACCTTCTTTGTGACCTTTTACATCCGAATTCTTATGAAATTGAAAATTTTACAATTATATTCTACTTATGGGCAATGGGTAAATTTCACCATCAATGAAAAGGTTAAAAATGGTAAATACTGACGCATCTAAAAACTCCAGCTACTATAGATTCTTTAACTACCCTCATTTTTTCATTTTTAGTAAGTGGTTAAGATTTCTGCTATTTAGAGCTCTAAAATGATATGCACCGCATTTAAATTCAAATATCTGATCTATTACACGTACGTGCGTGATGGGGTATTGTTTGCTTAACGCGGTATTGGAGGTTTGCGGAAGTTTTATTGTTTTAGGTTTCGAATCTTCCTTGTAACCTTTCACATTCGAATGAAATTGAAAATTGCGGAAGTATAATTCATTTATAATCTGCAATTATCTTATTTTATATATTATCAGTGCTGATGGGTAAATTGCACCATCAATGTAACTATCATCATAAAATTGGTAAAAACTGACGAATCTTATAAAATCCACTATCATAAGACTCTTTAACTACCTTCGTTTTTACATATTTATTAAGTGGTTAAGAGGTAATCTGCTATTTAGCGCTTTGAAACAATAACAATAATCGTGGTGCGGGACGAGATACTGTATCTATTACACGTACGTGCGTGACGGAATATTGTTTACTTAACGCGGTTAGTGGAAGTATTATTATTTTAGCTTTAGAACCTTCTTTGTGACCTTTTACATCAGAATTCTTATGAAATTTAAAATTGTATAACTATATTTTACTTATGGGTAATGTTCTTTAATATATAATCTATGCTAATGGGTAAATTGCTCCATCAATGTAACTGTCATGGAGGTTAAAAATGGTAAAAACTGACGAATCTAATAAATCGAACTACCATAGACTCTTTAACTACCTTCATTTTTTCATTTTTAGTAAGTGGCTGTGGTAAGTGGTTAAGAGTTAATCTGTTATTAAGAACTCTTAAACGATAATAATAAGAGTTATCAGCGCGGGAAAAAGGACATGTACGTGCTTGACGGGATATTGTTAACTTAACATCGTTTCAATTCCAATTGAAAATTGTGGAAGTCAAATTCACTTAAGCGTAAATTGCACTGGTTTATTTAGGTTCCGAAGTTCAGAAACCCTAAAAAGCTTAGCGGCACGGCTTTACCAGTATGATGGCAACCAAAACTTATCCCACACAGATGAACTCGGAGGCATCGGCTAGTATGATGAAGAAATTATAAACCATCATAACGAGGAGGCCAGGGCCTCCATATAATATATTAAAATAGCTTATGCACGTGGACTACACAAATTTAAAACGCTTACTTTACCCCTTTAGGGGTTGAATTTCCAAAAATCCTTTCCTAGCAGATGTAAACCTCATAATAGTTTCAATCTGTTTGCAAAATTTCAGCCCAATTCGTTCAGTGGTTTGAGGTGTGCGTTGATAAATCAATCAGTCTTAACCTAGACTTAACCTAGTTAGGCTAGCGTCGTTTTTTTGAAATCATTAGACCCATCATCTTTTTATACTCTGTATTTCATTTATAGCATAGTATCCCGGAAGAAAAACCCATAAAGCCTACATGTAAGCCCATTAAGCCACACCGGCACCGTCATACAAATCACGAGCAACTTTAAAAACGGCACACGTAAAGTTCCAGTTTGCATACGAGCTCGGAGCCTCGTCACGTCCCGCCGTTCATATCGCTAGTTACAATTTATGCCTCGAGCCTTCCATTGTGAACTAGGGGGGTTACTACCATCGCTTAAAGCAGCATTATTTAAAAATAACAGCTTTATGTCACGTATTTTAAATATACATAATTACCGGTTAGACATTTGTTATGTCGAAAAATGCCCGGCTAGTTAAGAACCCGTTCGGGGTTAGCGATTCATGAGCCTGTTTCGATTGATGCGACGCGATTTCATCGTGCGATGAAACTGGTCGCGCGATAAGAAATCATGTGTCCTATTTTGGAGCGCATATCACACTCGAAATGGTTCGTCTCGAAACAGAGATGCACAGTTTTTGCTGTCGGGCAATATTTCTATAATCGTAAACAGCATTAAAAAATAAAACGTGGACCACATAATATACTCTATAAAAACAGAAACAAGCGAGGTGAATTTCACAATCAGTATTTTGACGTACGGAAAAAAGAACATTTTTACACCGTGGTATCCCCTTCCTATAAATAATCTGAATAAATATGTTTTCTTTCTTTCTCCTTCGCTCCTCTTCCCTACGTGGGCGCACGAGCGCCATTAGGACTTTCAATACTGATCAGTATTTTTGATTGACGATCGTCCGTGCGTCGATGGTCGTGCGACTAAAACTAGACAATTTGATCGCATCGCATGACCGCGTGATCTTCAATGGGATATTCAGTAGAATACATGTTTGAACGCACAGGCATGCGATCATTTTCGTCGGACGCACGCATCATCGCATGAGCGATGACAATAGGACGGCGCCTAAAGCTCTCTGCGAGGGGTGTTTAGTTGGGGGTTGGTGGTAATACGTCCCCTCCCGACGACTCCTGCTGATCTTCTTCACTAACGTCGTCATAGTGATTTGTGATGAAAACATGCCGAGCTGACCGTGTCCGGTTCTAAGTTTTCAGATTGCATCGTACTAGTGCTAAAAAGCGGTTTCCACGCTGGGGCCAGCATCCATCCAACATTACGGTTGAAATTCGGGTGACGACTAATCTCTATCGCTTCTCTCGCTTATGTCACGTACCTTGACGTCCCTAAAATAAGGATTATAACTCTGAAACACGAACGTCAACAATATTAAAATAATACGGCTTTGACCGATGGTAGTATGCCCCCCCGTTGTGTGATATCGCTATTCACGTTTGCAGCTACAACTTTGCTCTTGATATTTGTGTCTAACATGGCATCTTTTTGCTTATACATCTTTGGCGATGCATGGTTTCTATGACCTGACGGATTCATGTACGTTTACTGTACTTTTGTATATAAATTATTTGTTTTAATATATACCTACATTAATATACTTAGTCATTTGAACGTTTGGGTATGTTTATAAAACAAGAAAAAAATGTTCAATATCTAAATATCAATGTGTCAAATCGATTAAAATTTCTTCATAAAGAAAGTCGATTGTTATCGAAAATCGAATCAGTGACGCATTAGAAGATCATTGAATCAAGCTACCAAAAATAAAATAAATGGTTGGACAAATACTTATAGTATTGACACAAATCCTGTCCTATGTAAGGCAATAATGAGATTTAGTTCGGAGTGCGCTTTGCTAAAGGAATCTTATTATAGCTCGTGCCTCGAAGTTACTCAAGTAATACTAGGCAGTAAGCTTGGAACTCGAGAATCTCCTAATAATGATCTTAGAACTTTCTTGAGCTTCGCTCAGGAAATCATACTAATATTATAAATGTGAAAGTGTATTTGTTTGTCCTTTTGTTACAGAGTAACCGATCGACGTGATTTTTGCATGGGTATTGGGTGAAGTCGAGGATCTGGAGAGTGACATATGCTACTTTTGATCACGGAAAATTAAGGAGTTCCCCTGCGAATATCACTAATATCAAACTTAATTCTCGCGGACGAAGTTGTGGGCTTCATCTAGTACATCGTAAGTGGCAGTTAAGATAAAAGCTTTATAAAAAAGTGAAAAATTTAAAGTTGCAGAATCTCAAATGAACAGGTCACTGACATTGCTATTGCGAGATAAAATCTTTAATTCCCAATGCAAACATGCCGACATGTTAGCCCGAGGTGAAATCGCTGGCTAAACAAAACAATATCACTTTGAAGTGTTTATTTTTCATTTTGATACAAATTATCACGGATGACGGCCTCACTGGCGCAGTGTTGAGCGCTGTTGTCTTAACGTGTGGAGGTCCCGGATTCGATCCCCGGCAGGGTCAAGTTAGGAATTTATAATTTCTGAATTTTCTCTGGTCTGGCCTGGTTGGAGGCTTCGGCCGTTGCTAGTTACTACCCTGCCAGCAAAGTCGTGCCGCCAAGTGATTTAGCGGTCCGGTACTGCCCCTTACATTAGCCCGCTACCATCTTAGACTGTATCATCACTTAACAACAGGTGAGATCCCAGTCAAAGGCAATAAACTTGTAGCGGATTAAAAAAAGCCACAAATATATATAAAACAAGGGTTTAAAGCGTGGCAAGCTGATTTCCCATACTAAGAACTGTTAAAACGTCGTGAACTGATGCTCTTATCAGTTAGTACCTTTAAGAGCCCCATATTGTAATCACGAGTGATGATGTGGTAGTGAGATAACCTGTTAGTGACAGTTATATTAAATCCATACCGGATAGCTATATTAAATTCGTACCGGAGCTGTACTATTACCTATTCTGTGTCGGAGCGCTAAATCGCTGGGCGACACTTTTTATGCGACTGCCTGAAACAAGTCATAATTTAAAAAAAAAAACACGACTGCCCTGCCAAGAAACGAACAAAAGTTAAAAATCTAAATTAATCTAGTTAAATTGGAATCTTATTCACATTTTTATGAAATTATATTTTTTTGTGAATCACTGGATATTGAACTATAGTGTTATATATTTTTGGTATCTATTCATCATTTTCTAGATGATGTTTATATAGTTAATCTTATTTTCGATTTTTTTTTTCAACTTTAGTCTTTAATGCGGGACCATGGTCTCCCCATTTTTTTTATTTTATTTTACTAGCCTATTCCACCCGGAAGATTTTATATTTTTTTTATATTTTAACGATACCTCAGGAGTATAGTATAGTACGAGTATGGTAGGGTAGTCACTAGCCACGGCCGAAGCCTGTGTGGTAACAAATTCCTCTATTAACAGTTAATTAGACTAATCAGTTAATTAGACAGTTAACAGACACCAACACCAATTCATCTGGTCCGGTGGCCAAAATTGAAACTAATTTTCATGCCTGTTTAGTTTTTGTTTTTATTTTATTTTTCATGTATACCAGCGACGCTGCCACTGGATCAGATTAGTTACTTAGACTATAGGTGTGCATATAGGGATAGCCTATACTCCAAATAGGTTTTCGCACAGTAAATATTCGCCGCAAAGCTACAACTCACGTGCAAACGATTGTCAGCGCAAATTAACGATAATTACTGCTGGCGACATTTTGAATAGGCCCCCGAGGAAAACGTGGCAAGAATGAAAATTTCTGCGTAAAAGGTTCCCGGGCCTTGGTTTTGTTAGCATAACTTTTAGGGCGTCGGACATCTCAAAGAATAAGCTTTTGATATTACTTAGATCAAAAGTTAATGGATAAAGATATAGACTTTTTGTACGTTTATTGAGTTATTTTAATTTTACGGTATAGGCGAGGTATCTTTTTATTAATGTTGCTTTCAAATGTTTGTATTGGGGTCTTGCTGGTTCTTCTCGACATTCCGAACCAGTGGTCGATTCACTCGAAAGAAAAAAATATTTTTTGACATACGCAATATTGCGTGGCCACTGTTCTGTTAGGAAACTGGGGCTATACTGCCGAAGTTTAAAGCCGTATTGTATCATTATTGTTGACTTTCGTGTTTTAGAATTATAATCATTATTTTAGGAACATCAAAATACGTGATATCAAACAAAATAATATTGCTTAAGTTTTGCTTTAAGCGCTGGCAGCATGGCCCTGTACTTGAAGTGAACGACGACGGCGTAGCGAAAGCACCTCTTTTTACGTTGAGAGTAATAAAAAAAATTGTGTGTATCAGCTCCAATGAACGACTGGAGTTTACTCTTTACGAACGTTTATATTAAAAAAAATAAAAACACGACTGCCCTGCCAAAAAACTAACTAAAAAGTTAAAAATCTAAATTAATCTAGTTAGATAGAATCTTATTCACATTTTTATTACATGGTATTTTTTATGAATCACTGGATATTGAACTATAGTGTTGTATATATTTGGAATCTACTCATCATTTTCTTGATGATGATTATATAGTTAATCTTATTTTAGATTTTTTTTTCAACTTTAGTCTTTAATGCGGGAAAAAATTAATGGGGTGGGTGGCCATTATTTTTTTTAATTTTACTATCCTATGTCACCCGAAATAACTAGGGATTCTAACGATAGCCCATTTATCAAAATCGGTTTAGGCGTACAGAAGTTATGTTGGAATATACAAACTCACATACATGAACCCTGAAAACAATATACTCCTTTTTTCAGGCAGTCGTATAAAAACACATAGATTAGTAAATGAGGGTACATGAACGCTTTTTTATATTACTGAAAGCATGCTTGATACATTTATTTATATTAATTATGTAATTAAAATACATTACATAGGCATGGAAACATAAAGTCATTAACGTAACGGTTTTGATTTTACTCTCCATAAATTTTCATACCCCGGGCTTATAATTGCAAATTGATTCTAAAGGAGGTAAACAAGTGCTACTGTTAATTCGTATATCTACATGCAAAAACATGATTACCCCAATTATCCACGCAGCCTGTAAAGTCAGCTGTAACACCATGAAATTCTGTTACCTGAAACAAACAAAGCAACTATTAAACGCATTATTATAAATTAAATGTCCTTTGAGTTCGCATTTCAACCGCTCTAATTAGACAGACAAAATAAAAAGGGACCTTCTCACGCCAGAAAACATAACGGTGGATTTTTTCAAATTACGACACGACATTGTATTTATAAATACCTGGAGATATTGTATGAAACCATATATATTTGTTCCGTTTGCCGTGGAGACCCTGGGGCCGTGGAGTCTTAGTGCTAAAAAAAAATTACGAGATATTTCACCGCGGTGAATTGCCTCATCTGGTGACAGAAGGGCTGGCTCACTTTTTGCACAGAGGATCAGCCTGGCTGTCCAGCGCGGAAATGCTGCCAGCGTTCCTGCCACCATTCCACGCGGGCATGATTTATGTAGTAATTAGGTTAGGCTAGCTAGCATCAAGTTCCATTGTATTGTTTTCAATAAAAATATCAGTTACGCAAAAAAAATGAAACCATTAATATAATTATTTTGTGCAAAAATTTAGCATTAATATGTTGTTAAAATACATATCTACCTGAAAAACTGAAACCTTTTCAACCTTGTTCCCCCTTCAACGTTCTACCACAGAACAGCAAGAAACCGTCAGCGTTGGTACCCTTGTGTGATTGACGTGCAGTCAGCTCGAACGAAACGGTTCTGCCCCCCAATTGTGTAAGAATTGTCGATCAAATCGTCTAAGTTTGGTGTCAAATTAAAATAAACCATATCGTTATTGAGTTAGAGCTCAATTTCGTGTATCCATTCGTATACGTTTAGGTATGTACGATACCATAAACGTATGAGAATGGATACACGAAATTGGGCTCTATTTCAATGCTATTATGGTTTACTTTACTTCGACGCCGAACTTTGACGATTGGATCGGCAATTCTTACATAATCACACCTCTGCTCTACGTTTCTGATTCGAACCGCCAGGATGTGGAATGCCCTTCCAGCGTATGTACTCCCTGCCACGTATAACTTAAGTACCTTCAAGACAAGAGTGTACAAATCTTCTAGGCGGGCGCACTTCAACCTAGACCTCATCATTGCTTTGTATTAAGCATGATTGTCGTCAAGCGCAAGCCTATCTTGCAATAAAAAAAAACTTTAGTGTCGATAGATAACACAAAACATTTTTGAAGTGAAAACTTCTGTAGGCATTGAGCACTTTTTGGTAGGGTGTAAAAATGTAGATTCGCGTGACCGACTTGGTCGCGAACATATAAATATTATACTCTATTCCAAATTAAACTATAATGCCTTGGTGTTAGAAAGAAAGAAGAAAGAAAGAAAAATCATTTATTCATCCTGTGCCTCATAACATCAAACATAACATCAAAATATAAAATTAAGCTATGGCTTTTGCACCCGCATGGCACAAGATGAAATTTATATTTTAATAGTTAAGGTTTATATTTTAATAACTTTAATTAAAATTTTAAAAAAATGTTTTCACTTCTATTGGCAGTCCCTATGTCTGCCATTTTTTTTTACTTTTGCCTGTCTACTTACGCATCGGGATAAAACTTTTTTTCGATTTCTAATCGGGTAGTTTGAATACACCCATAATAATTATTATATTTATCGATAATACTCTGGGTTAACACAAATTGGGCTCCTTAGGGAGAGGGGTTAAATGGTTTTACTCCGGAAATCTGATCTGATTTTGATAATTATTTTTTCTTTATAAAAATTATCTTGTCATCCTTCATGAAATTCCAATACCTAATGTTTTAATCAATGCATCCATAATGAACCATACTCATATTATAAATCCCGGAAAATCGAGGAGTTCCCCGGAAATTAAAAAAAACCGTAATCCACGCAGACGAAATCACGGGCATCTTCTAATTCTAGGGTGGAACTCCCCATTTTACCTACTTCTTTAAGTTTCTTCACAGCATGGTATAGGAATGCTTACATGCTCATAATCGGAAAGCTCATCCATGCAAAGTTTGAGCAAGTCACCTATATTATAGTATTTATTAACATTGGAATAAACATCCCACGTGATTATACGAATATAACTGCCACACGTATAAATCTGTTTGAGATCTCAATTCTCAACCCTTGTCTCGTATCTTACATGTTAATAAGATATTACTGTCAAATAAACCACATTACATCCGTGCGTTTGTTCTGACAACTATGTTGTGTATATTTCCTGCTAACATGATTGAAGAGTAGAATAATACGTATTTGAATTAGAAATTTAATCGTATAACTCTAGGAAGCTTTACTTTACCTTCCGACCAACAAAACAATTCTTGAATTAAATAATAATATATTTAGGTTAAATAATATTCGTTTTATGCCAGCAAAATTAATAGTACTTACTTAATTACAATTGTTTTGTTTCATTTACAGTCAGTTGCATCATTTTATCTTTAAAAAAAAGGAGAAATTACAATCTGCCATGGAATGGCACGCAATTGTTAGGTAGGTAAAGGTATATTTTAATATTTTTACTATTAATTAGTAAAATACTGTAGGTATACGTATCCCATCCACGCAAGCGGATGACGGTTGACGTCATCAGATTCCGCGCGTTTTAATATGTACGGTGCAGTGAATGGATACCGTGAGGTCTCATTTCGGGGCCACTAGTTACTATCTTTCAATATTATTCATAATTACACGTTAGTTTAGTTAATAGAATATGTAAGTCAGCCGCTAAGACGGAGTGTTATGATCAGTAGTCAATGCTTGGTATACAGGTACACGACAAATTGTCGTATGTCGTGAGGTGTAAAATCAATTTAGTAAAGAGTATAATTACGTAAGGGGGCTTATCTCGCGAAGAATTTAAACTGAAAGTGGGTCGGCGTAAATATGTCTGTTAATTGTGTTATCTTTTAATGGGGTATTTCAGGAAAATAAATATAAACGGTGAATTTTTAAAGAGTTATTTTTTCATTTCGAAAGGGCTTAAGTATGTGAAGCATCACTGTAATAGCCTATTACCTACCTAGTTCGATGTTAAATGAATGCTAATACTAGCTAATGCTCGCGACATTGTCCGCGTGGATTGAGGATTTTCGTTTCCCGCGGGAACTCTTTAATTTTTCCGGATAAAAAGTAGCCTAAGTGTTATTCCAGACTATAATCTATATCTGTGCCAAATTTCATCTAGATCCGTTCTGGTTTGATTGAGTAACAATCACGCCTGAACAGCTCATCCATCCATATAATTACGTCCATAATCTATCCATACAAATTTTCGCGATTAAAATATTAGTCTAAATTATAATGTGAAAGTTGCCTGTATAGTTTTCCCAACCGATTTTGATGAAATTTGGCAAGGATATACTTATCTAGTTAATTGGCATCCAGGATGCCGAAGTCAAGAGTTGCGTGCCCGAGGAACGAACCCGCGACCTCGTATAGGAGGTCGGGTGTCTAAACCACTAGGATAATATCACCGCTCCTAATTCTGTGTATAATGACAAGTAAATATTCCGGCGTTCTCTTTGCACAGCGACTAACAATATTTGCCGATCCGTCCCATTAGTCGCGACAAGCTGTTTTCACTCCGAGTATTTGGTTCAACGAAATGTTAATATTACAGACGAATTTATTCCTAATATTGGATAGAACCAGGCGTTACTTTGCGGAAGTTAATGATAATGAAAAAATAGAAGTTTAATTCTCTATAATCCGCCACAAAAGGCAAATCTATGTGGCACAGTGCGTATCTTGAACTTGCTGCCCGCGATATTCACCACACCACATAAACCCTCGAAAATACCCTCAACGTACGTTTATTTATTTATTTATTTATTTATTAAGTACACTAACAATTCACATATAAGACAATCACAAGAACATTCACATTATTACTATTTCTTATACGTAAATCTATTACAAGTGCACATAGCATTTATGGTTTTAAATGTCATGCAAACAAGATAACAAGGTTTTGAAATACAATGGGGTATAAAAATACTAAGTGTTAAAAACTTACAAACTTACTTAATTAATTATGATAATTTTGTAGGAAACAATAAGAGAAAATAAAATTAATAAAAATAAAAATATAAACAAACAAAATATTACCTTAAGTACGTTTCACTCCGATACCGGAGCATCTTCAGGAGATATTGACTGTACAATGCACGATTGTTTACAATCTACACGTACACTACATCTACGCAAGTACAATGCAAGATTGTCTAGTAAAGTCGACATCTCCTGAATATGCTCCGGTGTCGGGGCGAAACGTGCGTCGAGAATAGTTTATAAGTCTTGTGTGCTGCATGTGAGTGGTGGTGGCATTGCTTGTTTGGGAACTTGGCTTTCTTACTTGGTTGGGAAGGTAAACGGTGCTTCGCTTGTAACTGCATGCTTGACCATACAGAATTTTTTCTGTTGGCGGATTATAACAAAATAATTGTAATCTTTTCTTGCTAAAGTGGATTTGTCCTTCAATAACGCCGCAACAGAGCAGCGGATTGACGTGATTTTTTACTTGTGTATATTGTTGAGAGCCTGGGAGAGCCTACTTTTTATCACGGAAAATTAAAGAGTTCCTGTGGGAATTAATGAAACTTATTCCAAGCAGACGAAGTCGCGGGTATCAGCTAGCTAATATTATACTTAGATGTGTGCTGCAAGTCTTTGAATAAAACTAGCAAAACGATAGATAAGCTTTAATTTGCCACCTCTCTTGGTGTTTTAAAGAAATTTAATGGGAAATGTTTTCCTCGCAGTTTTCCTACTTAACATTTTTATGTTGAAGTTCATACTGGGAAATTTTTCAACGCTTACCTTTACCTATATTCTAGAGTCCAAAGTGGTTTTTTTTAATCTACAAGTAAGCCTTTGACTGTGATCTCACCTGATGGCAAGTGATGATGCAGTCTAAGTTAGTAGCGGGCTGACCTGTTAGGGGTATGGTGGTTTATTAAGCCCATAAACCTAATCGGTTTCTACACGGCAACGTACAGGAACGTTAAATCGCTTGGCGGCACGTCGTTTCCGATAGGGTGGTAACTAGCGACGGCCGAAGCCTCCCACCAGGCCAGACCAGGGAAATAAAATTGAACAGTAGAATATTTTTCAAGAAAATATAGAAGAGGAAAACAATATTTCCCCAAAATTTTGTTACGAAAGTCAATAACGCTCAAGAATTATGTTCAGTCAAGTGCGAACCGATAACAGTCATAGTCCAAGAGCTATTGGTAAATTATGTTAGGTAATTGTAACTTACATTACAAAGTACCCTCTTACTTTGTTAGCTAATTTTAAAGTTCATAGAGTAGAGTAGTGACTTCTCCAAGCATGGCAGCCTGGTCTAAAAAGATTTCTCTTTCAAACAAATATAATTGTTTAAATTGCATTAATCTTATACTCTTAAAAGTGACTTGATTGATTTGATAGCTAAGTAAAATGTCAAAATTGCCTAGCATTATAATGTTACGCTAGAAACAAGCGGCATAATACTGTGCTCTGTTGCGATCCCTGCAGGAGACGATGACGACGACGACAATAATGCTCTCCATCTGTTTGTCTACTACGCTTTCATGACCCATATATTCAACCTATTTTGACGGAAATCGGCACAGGATCAGGTTGGAAAATCAAGGGTTTCCATTGGGTAATTTGTTAAAAACAAAAATCAATGCGGACGATGTCGCGGGAACCATCTTGCTAAAAATAAGCATATGTACTGGGTGTTGATACTTCTCCACCAGGATACACACCGAACTCCCCAACAGAACAGGTGGGCCGTGAAAGCGTAACAGACAAGCAAACAAACAGCCAGACAGACATAAAACACACTCTCACATTTCTAATATAGGCATGATAGTCAAACTAGAGGCCATGTGACTCCATCACTCCGCCTCAAGAAGGTCCGAAGGTCGTTCGTGGGAATAAGTATTTTATTTAATAACAAAATTCCACAACCTAATTTTAATGGACTTCTTAAACTTGTGTTTAAGAAGGCCATTAAAATTATGCACCTGAAAAAAGCTTAGTATGCTGTTGAAGATTACGTAAATGACAAAGGAGCATGGATTTGACTCGCTCCAGCAATGCTAAAGACAGCTGTTACTTATGTATTCTATAAATGAATGAAATTGTAATTTTTTTTTTTTTCAAAAGAGCAATCTTGCTGGTTCTTATCGTTAGGAATGGCATTCCGAACCAGTGGTAGATTCACTCAACGATTTAAAAGTACTTGTAAAAGTTTATTTGAATAAAAAGCATTTGAATTTGAATAAATAAAGATTCTCGACCTTATCAAGCTCCTCCAGCACCAGTTCTACTAGCTCCTAGCCTATCGTGTCTACGGTTCTAAAGGAGTTGAAATATTCAGAATGAAATTTCATTTGTACCTCTCGCGCTGTTATTGAGGATTTCCTTTTAAATATTATTTTTTACATATAAATATGGAACCATCAATAATACCTTTACTGCTGTGAATTTAATGGGGTTTCCGTTACTTTTGTGAGCTTCGAATGAATGATTGTAAAGAATTTCTTTACAATGGTGCATTGTTGTGTTAACATCTCCTGAAGATGCACCGGTGTCGGAGTGAAACGTACGTTGATATTGATTAGCAAGATTTGGGTGGTGTGGGTTGTGCCGGTGCGAGTTTTTTTTTAAACCACTACAAGTTAGCTCTTGAATGCGCTCTCACCTGATGGTAAGTGATGATGCAGTCTAAGATGGTAGCGGGTTAACCTGTTAGGGGCATGGCAGTTATATTAAACTCATACCCCTATTCGGTTTCTACGCGGCATCGTACCGGAACGCTAAATCGTTTGGCGGCACGTCTTTGCCGGTAGGGTGGTAACTAACCACGGCCAAAGCTTCCCACCAGGTCAGACCACGGAAATTCGGAAATTTTAAATTTCCAACCCTGCCGGGGTCGAATCCGGGACCTCCGCACGTTAAGGCAACAGCGCTCAACACTGAGCCACGGAGGTCGTCCAGTTTCTGGCTTACATGGGCACCGAATATCGCAAGCTGCACGTGCAAGGCACACGGTATATCTACGTGGTATACACCATATACCATTTATAAAGGACCTTGACCAAATTCGCCTAAGAATCAACACACGTTTGAAATATACAGTAATTCTTAGCTTATTTTATAGCGTTTATTCCAAATATTAGAATATAACGGACACTTCATATTAATTAAAAAATAAATAAATGGGTATTAAATTGAATGGGTATTAAATATTAAATTGATACTATACGTTTCCGTCTCTGGATTATGAATCACAGATCAATAACTTACCTACAGGTTAAAATAATATACAACACCACCGCTTGAGCGCTATATCCGTATCGGAAGAAACAATATAAAAGCTGCTTAAAGTGCTAAGTGCGCTAGTATTCTGAATCTCGCAACGCCATCTATTGAAAGTACAATAATTTAATATTTTTAACGCCATCTGTGAAGTTCTCGATGAACTAAGACGATACCTGTATCCTTATTAATAACGCCATCTGTAATGTTTTTGATGAATTACGGCGAATCTTGTCTTATCTAATACTGTTTACAGCTCTATTACAAATGGGTAAAGATGATATTTATTTGTTCAAGCAGATTGATCGTGAAAGCTGAAATAACCTCAAAATTGTAAATATTTTTGGTAATAAGTAATTTTTCAGTAAGTGTCCGTAGTTTAATCTGCTCTCAAGTATAAAAAGGTATTAATTTGAACCCAGTAATCAATGTTTTATGACGGTTGGTTCTTAGGCGAACTTTGTATGGGGACGGAACAATAATGTCCTTTGTTTGCTGTGGCAGGTATACCAAATGAAACCTCTAGTTCGTAACGCCTGCTTCTATCCAAAATATATAATACTAGATGATGCTCGCGACGTCGTCCTCGATTAAGTATTTTCGAACTCTTTAATTTTCCGGGATAAAAAGCCATAGTTAGGTTGAATAGATGGGCCGTGAAAGTGTAGCAGACACACAGACAGACACACTTTCGCATTTATAATAAAGTATGGATTATACTCAGGTGATACTAAAGTATTGGAGTCGAACTATAAGTCGATAAATCTTTGACTTTGTGATGCAACAGAAACAATCAAACTGGGTGTTGGTCTGTCGATATTGTCAATATTGCTTGTGTAAGCTTCGGTTGTCAAAACTTCCGATGCTGCCCAAAGTTTACACTTTGTTACTGATTTTGTAACTTGGATTTCCAAGAGATTTAGACAGAAATTGTAAACTTTAAATGTTTCTTTATTGTTGTTGAGTTTTAGAATAAATATAATCCTTATTTTAGGAACGTCAAGGTACGTGACATCAAACTGTAATACTATCACTAATTACTAATTTACTACTATTATAAATGGGGAAGTGTGTTTCTTTGTTGGTTTATTGGTTTGTCCTACAATCACGCCGCAACGGACATACGGATCGACGTGATTTTTGGCATGGGCATAGTTGGGGACATGAAGAGTAACACAGGCTACTTTTTATCCCGGAAAATTAAGGAGTTCTCGCGGGGATCAAAAAATCTTTAACCACCTGGATGAAATCGCGGGCATCAGCTAGTTTTAAATAATATTGCATATGTATTGATTGATAATTTTGGCAGTATGACCTACTATTACCTATCTTGTGGTTAAAGGATATGTTTTGTCCAAAATGAATTAAATAACTGCCTCGTTGGTCTAGTGGTTATCATGTTCGACTGCGGCGGACGAGGTCCCTGGTTCAAGTCCCGGGTCGGGCCATAATTAAGTTTTCTGATTAGAAATTCTCAGTACTAGCCCGGAGTTAGGAAGTTGGTGGTGTTTCACCCCCGTACCTCGGAGAGCATGTTAAGCCGTCGGTCCCGGTTATTATCACTAACATGATAATAGTCGTTAAAGCCCGTCAACCCGCATTGGAGCAGCGGGGTGGGTCTAAGCTCTAATTCCCTTTCTCCTATGAGAGTGGAGGCCTGTGCCCAGCAGTGGGACGTTAATAGGCTGTAGATTTATTGATTTATTTGTTGTGACATGCATTCTGCCATTTCTGGCGTAAAAAATTTAGAATTATTAATATCAAACGTTATTAAATTATACTAATTACAATTAAATGCAAAATTATTATTACACTCAATAATGGACAAATTACACAATATATATTATCAAATCTTCGTAGGAAAAAAAAATTAATACAAATACAAATAAGGTACATATGTCATTATATAATTCTTAGGTAAGTTATTGTTTTAATGATTTATAATCAAAAAATCTTTAATTGAGTAAAATGAATAACTCAAGAGCCATTTACTGAGAGCAGGCTTAAATCGTTTAATAGGCAAGGTCTGAATATCCCAAGGCAACAGCTAGTGGAATGAAATAAATAGAAGTCAAAATATTTTCACAATATGCGAGCAGCTTTATAATGTAGGCAAACGTTTGTGGCGAAATGTGATTGAACTCCGAAGTGGCAAACAGTCGGTGACCGCGGCGGATATCCGGACCGCTATAAAACGGTTTAACCGAGATCAGTATTACTAGTTGGCTAGTATGAGATACTCAATACTCAATACTGAATACTCTATATCATTTATTCAATATAGGTACACTGTAGGTACACTTATTGACGTTAAAAATTACTTACTTACAAAACATGATGGTGATAATTGGTTACGGTATCTTAAAACTTAAGTTACGAGGGCTCCAAACGCGCCCTGGTCTGAGAATAGCCCACAACAAACTCAGCCGGGGCTTTTTTTAATCTCCATCTCACAAATCATCTTAACTAAGGAACTATCAGAGCTATAGAGCAAATTATTGCCAAGCCTCCTTGTCGTTTAAGTAGTCCTTTACATGGTAATAGGATTTTTCAATGAGTTTACGTTTTACATTAACTTTGAACTTATTCAGAGACATCTTTAACATGTCTTCTGGGAGCTTATTGTAGAAGCGGACACTGTTTCCAACAAATGAGTTGCTAGTTTTACTAAGCCTAGAAGATATTGATATCTCGCCAGTGTTGATCGAATTCGCGCGTCAAAACACTTTAGCGTTTGTGATAATTGTAGTTAAGTTGGTCCAAAGTCACTGTAAATGACGCGAACAATAAAATATATTCAAACTTTTTTTAATTAATGTCTATGAGAAGAAAAAGTTATCAGTGGCGTTGCCATGGTAATTTTACTATAACAAGCTGAGACAATAATAGAAAATTCTTGAGAACTACAGAATTTTTCCCTCCCCGTTCGAGCATCCTTTACAGTCACAATATTTGAAAATCTTGCAAAATTAAAATCATTGATGGGGTAATTTTAAATGAACTATTTTGATCATTTCACAAGATTTATATCTAAATAGCTGTTGTAAAATCATTCCCCATCAATGACTAAAATTATATCATGATCAATCATCAATTACTAAAAAGCAGTCACGAATTCTGTTGCATTGCTTAAACTTGTAAGTATATTAAAACATGAATTTAGTTGACATTGGATTATGACATTTTTAAGCACGAATATCATTTTTAGATAAGTCGACCTCTAGTGAGTTTTAGCGACATATGAAGACCCTATTTTTATTAATGAAATTTTATGACATATCAATGTAAAATTGTATTTAGTAATATTGATTTGTACTATATCGATCTGAGGTGCGATTATGTAAGAATTACCGATCCAATCGTCTTAGTTCAGCATCAAAGTAAAATAAATAATAACAGGATTGAATTAGAGCTCAATTTCGTTATGGTTTATTTTACTTTGACGCCGAACTTTGACGATTAGATCGCCAACTTTTAGACAATCGGGGGGCTGTCTTTCGTAAGCGCTTTTTATAAGTCTATGCGAAGAATATATATAATATAAATATAAATATACAAAATATTAATACTGACACGCATTATTTTGTTTCGATGCTCGAATTCTACCAACGTTGGTGAGGTGTGAAACCTCATACTAATGGTAAAGCTCTGGAGTGTTCGAATTATCTGAAATGTCGGGCTTACTGTTCCCCGATAAGCACTTTTATGCGTGTCAAGCATTTGTCATTCCATTTAAAAGGGTTTTTTCTAGGTTCGTACATAAAATGTCTCTACTGATATGCAGAAATGCTACCTATACTATGTTAAGATACTACTACTACAAGTTAACCAGTGAGTTTTAATTGGGTATTTTGAGGTATCAGACAACTAGTGAAATCAGCAACTTTTTATACGACTGCCTGAGAAAAGGAGTATATTGTTTTCAGGGTTCATGTATGTATAAATGACTTCTATACTGTGAGTTTGTATATTCCACCATAACTTCTATACGTCTGAACCGATTTTGATAAATGAGGTATCGTTAGTTATCGTTAAAAATATATAACACTGTAATTCAATATCCAGTGATTCACAAAAAAATATCATATAATAAAAATGTGAATAAGATTCTACTTTATCTAGATTAATTTAGATTTTTAACTTTATAGTTAATTTTTTGGCAGGGCAGTCGTAATTTTTAATTTTTTTAATTATTTTCAAATGTCAATACGCTCGCTTAGTGTGGGTTTTGATATCTCTAAATCACTACATTTCTGTTACATAAATAACAGATACTAGAGGTCGCCTGCGACTTCGTCCGCGTAGAATTTCTGATTTCCTATGAGATTATGGAATTTTCCCACTGCGGAAAGCCTATCCATAGAGGTTTTATGCAGGTTTTTTTTAGTTAAAACTTATAACCTAAATGCTGATTCTCATGTCTATACTTCAAAGTCATAGAACTTTTATGTAACCTTCCAACACCCATTGCAAATTGGGTGGATTTTCGTAAAATGGCTTGTATATGTTTTATTATTTTTATCTTATAACTTATTTGCCAATCTTCATGTCTCTAACTTCAAAAACTTAACTCTTAACTTTCATACAAACTTCCAACCCCCATTTTAACCACTAATAGGTGAACTTTCTCGAAACCGTTTCTTAGCAGATATCTACACCATAGAATCCTACATAATCTACCTTCCAAATTTCAAGTCTGAATGTTTTATAGTTCCTGAGATATCGTGATTAGTCAGTCAGTCAGGGAGTGAGTGGTATTTCGCTTTTGTATATTAATATATAAGATTAGTTTAAGTTTATCTTCAAGTTACTTCATTGTTCATAACGTAAAAACAACTTGACTAACTGAGCCAAAACTTTAGCAGCCCAAAATAAAATCAGTGCAAAAATACCTTTCAGATTAAACTGGCCCAAAATTGCGGATAAACCGAGGGTAGAACAGCGTTCGTTTAAACTATTTAATTGAAAATTGTACAGCCAGTTCAACCTATTGTACAATGCAAGACAATAAAAAAGTTCGGAAATCAAAGTTGGCAAACAGAGCATTGAAAAAATAAAGTACTTAGTTACTCGCAGTCTGGTTATGAAGGGTTGTTATTCGACTGCCTGAAAAAAGGAGTATATTGTTTTCAGGGTTCATGTATGTATGTATGTTCCGGTACGATGCCGTGTAGAAACCGAATAGGGGTATGGGTTTAATATAACTGCCATGCCCCTAACAGGTTAGCCCGCTACCATCTTAGACTGCATCATCGCTTACCATCAGGTGAGATCGCAGTCAAGGGCTAACTTGTAGTGGATTAAAAAAAAAAAATGTATGTACATGTATGTATGTATGTATGTGAGTTTGTATATTCCACCATAACTTCTAAACGCCTGAATCGATTTTGATAAATCAGGTATCGTTATAATCCCTAGCTTATTCCGGGTGACATGAGCTAGTAAAATTTAAAAAAAAATTATGGGGTGACCATGGTCCCACATTAAGGGCTAAATTTGAAAAAAAATATAAGATTAATGAGTGTCTAAAAAATAAGATTAAAGCATGACTCGTTTAATAGGCTCTATAATATTTCAATGGCTGAAGACGTGAACCAATTTGAAAATTGCTTAGCTAGCTATAAAATTAATAGGAAAAGCGAGTGGTTTAGACCCCCAGCTTCCTATTTGGGTGGTCGGGGGTTTGATTGCTAGGCACCTCTAACCTTTCGGAGCTTTTGTGCGTTTTAAGAAATTAAATTAAACTTGCTTTACCTGTAAAGTAAAACATAGAAATACCTGCATGTCTGAGAGTTTTCATAACGTTCTCAAAGGTGTTTGAGGTCTGCCAATCCACGCTCAGCCAGCGTGGTGGTCTATGGCCAAATCCTTCTTATTCTTGAAGGAGATTCATGCACAGTGGTGAGCAGGCAATGCGTTGAAGTGAAGTGTACCCACGTACCAGTACCTATAGGCCTATTACACTGCAATTTTCACAGGGACCCTTACACTTGAATCAGTGTAGTGTAATAAGATATAGGGAGTAAGGGTCCCTTTAGTCCCTATTGCTGTGTAATAAGCGACGCTTTAACTAGCGGCCACGCCCACCCTTACCTCAGGACCCTGTGAAAAGTCCAGTGTAATAGCCCTATTAGTGTGGGTTTTGGTATCTTTATATCGCTCCATTTCTATTGCATAAATATTAGATACTAGTGGTCGCCCGCGACTTCGTCCACGTACAATTTCTGATTTCCTATGAGATTATGAAATTTTACCACTGCGAAAAGCCTATTTGTAGAGGTTTTGACTAATTTAAGATTATTTATAAGTAATAAATTAATTGCCAATTTTCATGTTTCTAATTTCAAAAACAAAGGACTTAGGCAGAAGTAATAACATTAGATGTACGTTTGCGGTCTGAAAATGTTTACTAGTTTCCAAATTAGACTCTTTAAAACAGTGCGTGCATTGAAGTCTAGAACGCATAAACTAGGTCTTATTACGTTTCAAAGTTGTCAAAAGTTTTCAAACAACAAAAAGAGTGTTAATGTAATTTTTATAATAAAACTAGCTAATGCCCGCGACTTCGTCTGCGTGGTTTGAGGTTTTTGGTTCCCGCGGGAACTCTTTAATTTTCCGGGATAAAAAGTTAGCCTATGTCCTATTCCAGACTATAGTCATATAGATAATCTATCTCTGTGCCAAATTTCAGCCAAATCCGTTCACCCGTTGGGGCGTGATTGAGTAACAAACATCCATACATCCATACACCCATACATCCATACAATCATCCAAACTCTCGCATTTATAATGTTAGTAAGATTCATATCAATTTTGACACAATTTAGTTTCATCGCATTTATTAAAGTGACATTTACTAAAACATATCACTAAGTAACAACATCTATCCTATCTATTTAGTTCCCACATTTGCCACCTACTGAAAAAGTTAAAAAAATCTATGATCTATGCCTGATCAAACCACATAGAAACCTTCTAATACAGATGGGCCCATGCAATTATGAACCGTAAGGTGGTAAACATTTTCAATTTCTTTCTTTATCTAGTGCAATTTCATAGGTACACTTATTCCTTAAAATATAACATTAAGGGCTAATTGTTCAATCGTCAGATAAAGTTTATCGGAGGAATAAATTTGTCGCTTCGACGGATTTTCAATACAAAATCTGTCAAAACGTCAAATTTATTCCTTCGATAAACTTTATCTGCCGATTGAAAAATTTGCCCTTAGTCAATAATAGGTAAGGTAGGCTATACCCAGATACCCAGTTTAGGTGTGGCAACAACAGTGTAATGTACCTATCATGTATCACCCCTCATGCGTAGGCTTTATAAGCACTCTCGTAGTTTAGGCTGACTGTCCCCAGTTTTATTGCGTAGCCGTAAAAACGCGGGCCAAGACTCCCCAACTTGGAGACTAAGCTTGGCCGCTGTTTTATTCATATTGCGGCTTTTACTGCGTGGTTTGCGTAAAAATATGGTAAGCATTAATAAATTACATTCGTAAACTTTGTTCCAGTTTTATCCAGCTGGACCTCTTGGAGCAGGCTGGCTTAGAGTAAGTACCTATTTTAGTAGGCATTTTCTGTAGGCACGGATCATACTAATATTATAAATGCGCAAGTGTCCTTCAATCACGCCGCAACCGAAAAACGTTATGTTGAGGACCTGGAGAGTGACATTGGGTACTTTTCATGCAGAAAAATTAAAAAATATCAATCCCGATGTAGTACCTCACTACAGCAAGCAAATTTCCTACCTCTATCCTGTAAAACAAGGGAGAAAAGCACGCTGTTTGATGTTTTACCCATTTTTTATTGGCGGCTACGTTTGGCCTTAGGTAAGCCTAGGCCGAGTGTCACCGCTTTATGGCCCTCAAAAGGAGTGCCTAGGGTAACAGAATTTCGCGTATTTTCCCAAAGTTACTGGCAAAAGAATCTCTCTTCTATTGGATAGAAGCAGGCGTTACTTTGCGGAAGTAACGCCTTTAATTCACTATAATCCGCGACAACAGGGAAATCTATGTCATACAGTGTGTATCTCGCTTCACACAATGGCAGGGGGTTTATTAGGACAATAATGCGGTGGGTTCCCAGGTCCTTCACCATACGACTCGACTAAGAGTACTATTTCAACTTTTAGTTTACTAACTATTTTTACCAGATGTTAGTAATAATAATCGGAACCAACAGCTCGACGTGTTCTCCGAGGCACGGAGGAAGCGAATAGGCCAAATTCGGGGTCAACGTTGCTTAATAATCCCAATCGACTGTTATGCGTTACCGCTACTAGGCCACTCATCCCTCAGAGGTTTTCATGTAAATTATTTAATTACAACAACTGAAAGGGACTGCATTCCCCAACTACCCGTCGGATTCTTTCAAAAGACATGTCGGAATTAACAAAGGACTAACTAGGCGCGGGTTTTGCGTATTTTGCGACGTAATACGCTGTTAATTATTCCCCAAAAAGGACTTTGCTTTAATCAAGATAAGTCCAAAGTACCGGCTCATCTCTTATTTATAAATGAGTAAATGGCAATTACTTTAGAAAGGAAAGGAAATCTCTTTGGCGCAGTGCTCTGAATATAGGAGTGATTCCAATTTCCACCATATCTTGCTCTCGTTTTTAATGAGTTTGTAGATTCAGGATCCTATCCAGACCTTATGAAGTGTAGTTAATTGATTCCACTTTTTAAAACGGGTAGCAAAAGCGATTCAAATAATTACAGACCAATTTCAATTCTGCCAACACTCGGCAAGATATTTGAAAAAATTATGCTCAACCAACTGTTTCAGCACTTTAATTCAAATAAACTTCTTCACTCTGAGCAGTATGGTTTTACTTAAGGTCAATCAACCATTTGACGCGCGCACAATGCTGTTAAAACATATCTTCGATGCGTGGGAGAAATCACTGAATGCTATTGGTATTTTCTGTGATTTGTCTAAGGCATTCGATTGCGTTGAGCACGAGACCCTTTTAGTTAAGTTGAGCTACTATGGAGTCAAAGATACTGTGCTATGCCTCATTGCATCCTACTTCAGTAATCACATTCATACAGTATGTATCAACGATGTGAAGTCATCCAGATCAGCCTCACTAATGGGTGTTCCTCAAGGCTCCATTTTGGGTCCTTCAATGTTCCTGGTGTACAATAATTTGCCATATTTTGTCCGTAACACTTGCGATATTGTACTATTTGCTGATGATACGTCCTTGATTTTTAAATTCGATGGACATAAGGACAACTTTGACGACGTAAATACTGCAATTTATCAAGTCACGAACTGGTTTACGGTGAACAAACTGCTTTTAAATACAAAAAAAACTAAATGTGTTGAGTTCGCACTGCCGAATGCCACATGTGATATAAAACTAATGGTAAATAATGATAAATGTTGAAAATAGAAGATACTGCTGTGTTCCTGGGGGTGACATTAGACTCAAAGCTTCAATGGGGCACCCATATATCAACACTTGCTGGCAAGCTTAGTTCTGCTGCTTACGCTGTCAGAAAGATTCGACAGTTAACTGACATCGAAACTGCCAGGATTGTATATTTTGCTTATTTTCATTTTCATTATGTCTTTCGGAATCTTACTGTGGGGTAATTCGACAGATATTAAAAAAAAAATGCACTACGTAAAAGGGCAATACTTGCAATTTATAATTTAAAACCACGTAATTCCCTTAGAGAGAAATTTAAAGAAATTTGTATTCTGACTGTAGCCTCACAATATATTTACAGTAATATAGTTTTTGTAGAACAGCACTTTGATCACTCGCCAGCGGTTACTTATGTATATACATTGATATAATAATTGTAAATATTTAAAAAGAAAAACCACCGAGTTTCTTGCTGGTTTTTCTCGGTAGGAATGGTATTCCGAACCAGTGGTAGATTCACTTGACGATTCAAAAGTACTTGTAAAAATGTATGTGAATAAAAAACATTTGAATTTTGAATTTTTGAATTTATGGGGCTGAAATTTGGCACAAAAATAGCATTTATGACGTAGACATCCGCTAAGAAAGGATTTTTGAAAATTCAACTACTGAGGGCGTAAAATAGGACTTTGAAAGTATGCACATCTAACCCAACCTGAGCGAAGCCGCGGGCAAAAGCTAGTAACATTATAATGTGGGGGAGGGGGAAGGGGTGGGAGGCTTCGGCGGTGGCTAGTTACCACCCTACCGGCAAAGACTAGCAGCCAAGCGATTAAAAATCCGGTACAATAGAAACTGATTAAGTGTTTATGGGTTTAATATAACTAGCCCATGCTACTTTGCCTGCTACAATCTTAGATTGCATAATCACTTACAATCAGGTGAGATCGTAGTCAAGGGCTTACTTGTAGTGGATAACAAGTCGTAATTAAAAAAAATAAAAAATACGACTGCCCTGCCAAAAAACGAACTAAGAAAAAAACTAAATTAATCTAGTTAAATTAGAATCTTGTTCACATTTTTATTAAATGTTTTTTTTTTGTGAATCACTGGTTATTGAACTATAGTGTTATATATTTTTGGAATCTACTTATCATTTTCTAGATGATGATTATATAGATAATCTTATTTTCAAATTTTGTTTTTCAACTTTAGTCTTTAATGCGGGACCATGGTCACCCCATTGATTTTTTTTTTAATTTTACTAGCCTTTGTCACCCGGAATAAGCTAGGGATTCTAACGATACCTCTTTTATCAAAATCGGTTCAGGCGTATAGAAGTTATGGTGGAATATACAAACTCACATACATACATACATACATACGTACATAAATACATACATACATGAACCATGAAAACAATATACTCCTTTTTCCAGTCAGTCGTATAAAAAAAAGAGTGGTGAATTTGTGGCAGCGAGATTTGAGAACAATTCTAAACAATGTTGTACAGCGCGGATCTAACAGAAAACCAAAAAAAAAAATAGCGGTGACACTTTGATTGAAGCGTCGGTGGCGGCCATTACCAGCCTGACCGGATATCCGGACCGCTATAAAGATACTCGGCTCCACGGACCAAATGTGTCGCAGTTAGTCGTACTTATTTCAAGTTATAGGTAAGTAGGTATATTGTATGGAAAAATAAACAGTCAAATTATTTAGCTACCTACTCGATATTGATTGCTTATTCAATACTCAATATCATTTATTCAATATAGGTGCACTGTAGGTACACTTATTGACGTTCAAAATTACTTATTAAACTCATCCGGGGTTTTTTTTAATATCACCATGGCACAAATCTTCTTAACTATGGAACTATCAGAGTTATTATTAATTATTAATTCCTTCCTTGTCGTTTAAGTAGTCCTTTACATGGTAATAAGATTTTTCAATGAGTTTACGTTTTACTTTAACTTTGAACTTAGTCAGAGACATCATCAATATGTCTTCTGGAAGCTTATTGTAGAAGCGAACACTGTTTCCAACAAATGAATTGCTAGTGTTACGAAGCATTACAAGTTTATTTTTATTTATAGTATTGACATTATGACAATCACTTTTCTTCTTGAATTTATCAATGTGTTTATTATGCACGTATACTAAATTTTCAAAAATATATTGGTTGTGCACTGTCATAATTTTGATTTCTTCAAATTTATTAAAAAAATTGGCCAAGTGCGACTCGGACGTCCACACGAAAGGTTCCGTAACTTCTATACTAATTGAGTATTGTATTAATAATCAATTGAGGATTGAGTCTTCTGGATGTGGACATGCATGGTAAAACTTCACTGAACTACATTCTTAACTTAATAAAACTAAATAAACTTAAAAAACAAATTCAAACTTTTCAAAATAAAACAGCGTTCTAGAAATTACTAAATAATAAGACCGACAGCTGCGTATTTTAATAGCGGTGGGGCTATGCGCTCAACACGCGTTATAGAGCCCACGAAATTACCATAAATGTGTCAATGCACTTACTTTAACCTGTTATTTTTTACTGTATATTTACCAGTTCATCAGCACGTCTATTTATCTATCATGAATATCAAAGCAAATATATGACAGAGTTTGATTATTGAAAATTATATTGGGATTTATATAAATAAATACCTCAGACTATAGCCATTCCCGTGGTTGGTATCTTCGGTTAGTTTTCAGTTTGATAACCATTTTATAACATAGATTAAAGAAAAAAAGTGCGTTGAAATTTGATGATGTCACAATTGCCAATTTCATACAACTTCCATACTAGAAGAGCGTTTTTAAGTTTGATAAAGAGTTATTGATTTGATTGAGTTGTCATCATCCTTATTGCGCGCACCTCGCAAATATAAATATTTATAGCTCATATTACTTGTACGAGCTACGTAAACACAGTACGTCATTCAAATGGTTACGAAATAAAGCTAAATAGATTTAAGTTAAAAAGGTTATCTCTCTTCTTTATGGTTTAAAAAAAATAACAAATAAAAAAACAAAATGGCGCTGTTTTTTTTTTTATAAACACAATAAAATAAACAATAAAACCAGTATCTTTTCTTTAAACTATGGTTCACTCTATGGTTAGTCATTTCACAGTAAAAAAATACGAAATAAAGACTTTTTTATTCCAGTTTTGCTCACACTAAAACAAAAACAAAAAAAAACAAAGTATGAAATTGATAGACTAAGCAAAACCACTTTACACAGTCTTTAACGAAAAGTGACAAGATATCACTTAATATAACACTCGAGCACCGATAAGCCGGTCCCTTGGTTTGGGCAGCTATCCGATATCTTTATAGCGGTGCGGATATCCCCTCTGACCGCGCATAATGGCGCCCATGACATTCGTTACTTCCATCAATGTGTTAGTGCACTTACTGTATCTTCCTCTTATTTACTGCATATTTAGCACTTCTTTCAGCACGTCTATCATAAATTTCATGGCGAATATTTCACAGATTTTTGTATTGGCAAAAACATTGGTATATAAATGGATATGTCACCGTAAGATTGTAAAAACCATTAGATTATAATCTAACTCGCGAAATTCTAAACTGTCGAAAGATTGTAAACTGTTCAATGTTCTCAGTGTCAATTTTTGAAATATTCATTTTATTTACGTTTTCTTGTCTCTTTCTTGTAGGTTAGGTTAGGGTTCGACATAAACAATCAAGTAGGTTAGGTTAGTTAGGTTTTATCGGGTTTAAAAACTTATCAGATTACAATCTACCGGAAAATAATGCGTTAAATTCTAATCTTTCGACAGTTTAGAATTTCGCGAGTTAGATTATAATCTAACGGTTTTTACAATCTTGCGGTGACAGATACAAAAATTTAATATCCAAATATCATAGAGTTTTGTATCATAGAGTGTAGCATTGGTATAAACTAAGTAGCTAATATATCAATGAGTATAACATTGCGATTTTTATGGACACTATTAATTAAGTAAAATCATTGTACGTAGTCTTATACGAAAAGAGACAAGATTTTACGTAATGTTATAACACTCGAGTCTCGAACACTGATAAATAAGATGGCCCCTTGGGATGGGCAGCTGTCGGGTATCTTTTATAGCAGTGCGGATTATATGCTTGAACCGCGCCTAATGGCGCCCATGTCATTTGTTGCATTCCATCAATGTGTCTGATACCTTATACCTTGGGTACTTTGACATATTTTTATACGACTGCCTGAAAAAAAGGAGTATATTGTTTTCAGCGTTCATGTATGTATGTATGTATGTGAGTTTGTATATTCCACCATAACTTCTATACGCCTGAACCGATTTTGATAAATGGGGTATCGTTAGAATGCCTAGCTTATTCCGGGTGACATAGGCTAGTAAAATTTAAAAAAAATTGATGAGGTGACCATGGTCCCGCATTAAAGACTAAAGTTGAAAAAAAAAATTCGAAAATAAGATTAACTGTATAATCATCATCTAGAAAATTATGAGTAGATTCCAAAAATATATAACACTATAGTTCAATATCCAGTGATTCATAAAAAAATATCATTTAATAAAAATGCGAATAAGATTCCAAAGGCTATGCAAATCGCTTCATAGGGAGGTAAACTTCAATATAGTAGGGCAGTCGTATTTTTTAATTCGTTAAATTAAGTTCACTTGTTCTTTTTTGGTCTTAGCATCTATCTGTTTGTAAACTTAGTAATTTAAAGTGAGCTAGGCAAAGGCTAGGGTGTTACCTTACTCGGTACAAAACAAATTATTTTAAACAATTTTGAAATGTAATACAATAGAGACATTTTATTATTTTGACTACATAAATATTAAAATTTTACAAAGTTATATTAATTTTATATTACTTAAAGCCTTCTAAGCTTAATTGCAATCATAACAGTACCTAAGTAAACGAGATGGAACATCCAAACAAGCGCTTTTATTAATTCAAACTAAATTCCCTTGAACTAAACAGACAAGACAAATGAAAACAAAACCTCAAGTTTTCCTATAATATTAATTTTTACCACAAATAATTAATGCCTTTAACTTTAGTAATTTAGATATTAATTTGAATGTACTTTATTCAAAGCTTTATTAATTTGAGATACTTGATATATTTTCCACCTGCATATATCTGTCTTTTTCGATCATTTTACTGTCCCTTTCTAACATTTTCTGGGCAGCGAAGCGAGTGCACTTTGCGAAGTTGCAGCGCTCGTCATTTTACTCATTTCGTCGAAAACAGACGGTTTTTTTAAAATCCACTACAAGTTAGCCCTTGACTGCGACCTCACCTGATGGTAAATGATGATGCAGTCTAAAATGGTAGCGGGCTAACCTGTTAGGGGCATGGCAGTTATATTAAACCCATACCCCTATTCGGTTTCTACACGGCATCATACCGGAACGCTAAATCATGGTAACTACCCATGGCCGAAGCCTCCCACCAGACAAAGTCGCACGCGGCCGACGTCGCAAAAAACCTAGTATTAAATCTAACTTCGTAGTCTACCTTTGTATTGTAATTCCACAACACACTGTAGGTACAAATGTAGGCACAAGCCTACATTTGTACCTACAGTGTGTTGTGGAATTTAGCATATAGCCAGTGGCGTGTACAGGGTTTGAAGCTAGGTTAGGCTTTGGTAAATCCGAAAACATCCATCCATCCATCCATCAAAACTCTCGAATTTATAATATTAGTATAGAAATATAGATTATATTTAATCCGAGGTATAATGCAGTGGAGCATAAACTCAATATCCAATAAGTAACAAATATATGTATTATTTCGCGCACGCCCCACAGCATCCGAATCAGTCTTCCCACTAATTTGTTCGTAAACTCCCGCAAACGCTCTTTAATCCTCTAGAAATAAGGGCTAAAATCCATTATCCCGATGTCCCAGCTTTATATCAAGCCGAAGGTAATGAGTGGAAGCTTAAAATTTAATTAAAAGGATTTTCTGTTATCGAACAAATCGTGGAAATGTATGTAAAAGATTATTATAATTATGTTTCTCGTTTTATTTTTGGAATAAGGCACGCCCGAAATTTAATATGAATATTATATTAACAATAATTGGCTCATTATGCCTACTCGAAGAAATCCCAAATTCCGTGGAAGGAAAGAGTTATAATACTAAATGTTTTACGAATTTTAGATAAGAAAATAACTTTAATTATTATCCTAGATCAGATACCACCACCCACCACTATAGTCCATTAACGTCCCACTGCTGGGCACAGGCCTCCACTTTCATAGGAGAGAGGAAATAAGAGCCCACCACGCTGCTCCAATGCAGGTTGGTGGGCATCAGATGATATTATTATAAAAGCGAAAGTTTATTTATTGGTGTAGTCCCACAAACAAATCTGACCCGGAGGTCGAAATTGGTACTAATAAAACAAAAACTAAAGTGGCACAAAGCCTGCTTAGTTTTTGTAGATAAAATACGTCAGGAGTCACGGCCAAATTCTTGTGTTACAATATTAAAAACTTGCAAATTTAATGTCCTTCCGACCGAATTTCGGCCACGGCGGCCTATCTCCAGAGATTATCCATCTGCGCGGGAGATATTATAGTGCATAAGTGTGTGCGCATACACAGGTGCACTCTCTGTTCCTTTACTCTCATAGCCCGATGGGACGGAAAATCCGACACGACCAGGCGCAGGAGCGACGGCTTTACGTGCTCTCCGAGGCACGGGGATGACTCACCGCTAACTTCGTAGTCCAGGCTAGTACTGAGAATTTCTAGTCCCTAGTTCTAGAAAAGCCCATTACTTGTTATGGCCCAATCCGGGACTCGAACCCGGGACCTCGTCGACCGCAGTCGAATATGCTAACCAGTAGATCAACGAGGCAGTCAACGCAGTCACCGGCGGTATTTTATAATTCAATAAACAACTAGAAGTTCATGGTATTTGCGCAAAATACTTCGGACGGTCGAAACTTCGGTAATTTATTCTTTCGATGCCGCAGCTGGGGCCGAATTTCAATCATTAAGCAGACAAAACTTGGTAACTAAGCTTGTTTATGACGAATCAAAGGAATATTTTAGTTAAAAAGGAAACTTCGGGTGCTTAAGGACGCATAAATTATTGTTTGACGCAGATTGATTTGATATTTCTTTTTGTGCGATTATTTTCGAATAATAACAAATATTTGGGATTGAAGCAATGAGATTCTATACTAGCTTCGTCTTCGTCTGTGTGGAACGAGGTTTTTTGGTTCCCGTGGGAACACCTTAATTTTCCGGGATATAAAGTAGCCTATGTGCTATTCCAGACTATAATCTAACTCTGTGCCAAATTTCAACTAGATCCGTTGAGCCGTTGGGGCGTGCTTGTGTAACAAACATCCATACATCCATACATCCATACATCCACACATCCATACATCCATACATCCATACATCATTAATTTATATAATAAAAACTGACAGTGCGTCTCGGGCCACGCTTTTTTTTTCATAGTACGGACAGCATGCTATCCGAGGAGCCTCTATGTTGCTACGGTGCTACGATGCGCGCGTTGCTTCGTAGTACATTTCGTAGCACTCGTAGCACCCGTAGCGCGTAGCCCGACCGTTAGTCTCGCGTAACGCGCTGCTGTAAGCGTACGTCGTATGAGTACTTACTCTAAGTTTTAATTCGATTGATCGTATGAGCACTCGATGACATTAGCGTCAAAGTAAAATGAACTTAAATGTATGAATATAGAGCTCAATTTCGTGTATGCATTCATATACGTTTACGTATACGATACGTTTCCAAATTTAAATCTGTTGTAATGAATTTGTGACAAAACCAAGCGCTTTTGGGTCCATTTTACTGTGATGCTAATGTCATCGAATTCTTATACGATCAATCGAACTAAAACTCAGAGTATGGGTACTTCTTTCATGCGTGCCATGGCATAGGATATTTAAAAGCATGCTAAAAAAATATTGTTTATAGCATGTAGCGTGTTTTTATAGCAGTCAAAGTTAAAGTCAAATAATGTTTATTCAATTTAGGTAGGTATATCACACTTATTGACGTCTAGTTATTTATAAAATATAATGGTGATAATCAGTAAGGGTATCTTAAAACTAAAGCTACGAGGGTTCCAAACGCGCCTTGGTCTGAGAGGAACTCAGCCGGGTTTTTTTTTCATTATCACCATTTCACAAATAATCATCTTAACTGCTTAGTTAAGATGATTATTAGATTAGAACTATCAGGGCCATTAGATCAAATCATTGCCAATCTTCCTTGTCATTTAAGTAATTCTTTACAGGTAATAGGACAGTTTAGAACAACTCTTAGCCAAACCACAGCAAAGCACGCCCATATTGAGGTCAAACCACCGGAAGAATATTGAGCAGATCTTATAACAAACTGTATACAAAACACTCCATTGTATTTATTTTTTGAGTGACATATTAATAAGCAGGGGACAACGCAAAGACGCTCGTGGAGGAATAAATCTTTAAGGAAATTAGGATCCTAAAAAATACGTTCAAAGGTTATTTAAAGTTAGTTCGGGCCATGGAACTAGCAGTTGTAACAAATCCTTGCGAATCCGAACCTCTAGTAGGTTCGCAATCGTTTGCCTGTCTATCTAGTACCTATGTTACATGCCACAGACCTGCATTATGACCTCTGAATATCTCTATACTCTATATGATCTCTCACAGTGGCACGTGTTGCTTTATAATTGTGATGTTTTAATAATAATTATTCATAACAAGTGAAATTTACGTAATTTTTTCAAGTTTTGTTTCAAGTTTGATTACCATTTTACACTACATACGATTAAGGCATAAAAGTGCGTCACAAGTCCAGTAAACTATGTCCTTCTAGCTGATGCCTGAGACTTCGTCTGCGTGGAATAAGTTTTTTGATTCCCACGGGAACTCCTAGCCTATGCCACTGTCAAGGTTTTCAACTATACTCGTGCAAAAAATCCCGTCGATCCATTGCTCTGTTTCAGCGTGATTGAAGGACAAACCAACAAACAAACACTTTCGCATTTATAATATGTATCGATCGTATCTCGCCTAAGTTAACTGCCTCGTTGGTCTAGTGATTGGCATGTTCGACTGCGGCCGACGAGGTTCCGGGTTCGAGTCCCGGGTCGGGCTATAATTGAGTATTGGGTTTTTCTGATTAGAAATTCTCAGTACTAGCCCGGAGTTAGGAAGTTGGCGGTGTTTTACCCCCGTGCCTCGGAGAGCACGTTAAGCCGTCGGTCCCGGTTATTATCATGACTATGGTAATAGTCGTTAAAGTCCGCCAACAACCGCCAAACAATTCGAGCAGCGTGGAGGGTCTAAGCTCTAATTCCCAATCTCCTATGAGAGTGGAGGCCTGTGCCCAGCAGTGGGTCGTTGATGGGCTGTAGTGGTGGTGTGTGGCATCGCCTAAGTATGATACGACTTTGACATTGAACAAAGAGTTGCTGATTTGACTAGTAAGGATATACCCAATTCCCGCTGGTTTCATAGCCTTTGGTCGAGGACCCTACAGTGATTTAATCAAGCTTTAAGCTCGTCCCATAGAATAACAAGCAGATGAGGAAAAGTATAGCGCTTTGCAGCGAATCCGGCGCTGAGTAAATAATAGATTTTCGTGAAATATAGCTCTGTTTGGAATACAGTTCAAAACGGTTATTACAATACTTCCGCTTGAAGAGGAGTTTGACTTGCATAAGGAATTATTTACATAAACATGAAACTTGGCTGGGCCCATGCGATGCATGTGAAGTGTAAAGGAGCCAATGTAAATAAAAAATTTGTTGTTCTCGTTCGTTCGTTCTCTTGGATGTCGCTTCCCGGGAGTTTCCCGGGATTCAAAGTAGCCTTTCACTTGCCTGGAATGGAATTTATCTCTGTATCTATACCTATACCTACCTTTCCAGGAAACCTATATGAAAGGAGATAAATTGCATGAAGTGTGGGTGTGACGTGTGTGAATTTCGTGTAAATTTTAAAAGGAAAAAAGATTAAGTTCGAAATACTTTATCCATGCTAATTTTATAAATGCGAAAGTGTGTCTGTCTCTCTGCTACGCTTTCACATAGGCTACTTTTTATCCCGGAAAATAAAAGAGTTCCCGCGGAAGCCAAAAGAACCAAATCCACTCTCACGAAGTCGCGGGCACCGTCTACTATTGTATTATAAATGCGAAAGTGTGTTTGTTTGTCGGTTTATTGGTATATATTCAATCATGCCGCAACGGAGGAACGGATCGACGTGATTTTTGGCATGGGTATTTTTGGCTGAAGAGTGACATAGGCTACTTTTTAACCCGGAAAATGAAAGAGTTCCCGCGGGAACCAAAAAACCTCAATCCACGCGGACGAATATACTAGTCTCAATCCACGCAGACGAAGTCGCGGGTATATGCTAGTAAAATATAAGTCCTGTCCTATCCGCAGTGTTTTTGCCCTTAAACCTTAAGGTATTAACTTTTACGACCCTATTAAACCACAGTGATTCAAATTAAACCCTCTTTCATAAAAATAAAGATCACAAAGCAATTTAAGACTTTATATCCTTACCATATTTATCCATACTAATATTATTGAGGTAAAGTTTGTCAGTTTGTGACGTTGCAGGGGGTAATGTCTGGATCTACTGAACCGATTTTGAAAATTCTGGTACCAATAGAAAACCAAATTATTTGGGAGTGTCATAGGATATATATTATCCCAAAAAATTAGGGAGTTCCCGTGGGAATTTAAAAAACTTATTTCATGCGGACGCAGTCGCGGGCTGCTAGTCTTTCAAAACAACTTTTTTTGCTTCAGGTATTTTTTGTAATGAATTTTTTATAAAACCTGATATAATTGGCAATTAATTGTCTTATATTTCGTCCCTTGTTTAATTAATATCGTTAATGTAATGGGCGGCTGATTAAAACTGATCAAGCAAAAAATTTGTTAAATTATATTGTGCTTTTAGGAAGTTGTAAGGTTTCTAGGGTTCCGTGTCTTGTAAGTAGTAATGGAAAAACGGAAGCCTTATAAAATATCTTTGTCATTCTTCCGTAGGGTATGACTTATTTATGTATTTATTGGAATGTCTCTTTAGTTTAAGTATGTCTATTATTATTATTTTGTTTAAATTAGTTTATCAAAATATGTTGTAATATATGGTATTGGTTAGTTTATTTAGCTATTAGTATTTAAGTCTATTATTATTTTTGCACCACCTTCCTTTATCTTCTTTTTCATTTTCTCCCTAACGTTAAGGTTGTCTGGAAAAAGGTTGTAACATGTTGTGTATTTGTGTTGTACAATAAAGTATATACATACATACATACATACATACGACTGATTCGAGTGACACACAGTGAGTGAGTGTGATACAGGGCTAATAAAAATCTAACCACGTAAGGATGACAGCTTATTTTTGTTTAACTTTTAAAAAAACTTTACAAAAACCCACTGAGCTACGGTTGCGCTCAAATTATAGAAAACTAGATGATTTCCGCGAGGATTAAGGTATCTAAATTTCTGCGGGAACTCCTTAATTTTCCGGGACAAAAAAGAGCTTATGTCCTGCCTCGGAATGAAACCTACCTCTTTACCTACATACACATGAAAGCGATAATCCGGAAGTAGGTATTATTGAGACACTTTTAATATATTCGTACTCTCATTTGGAACTTGCACGAGTAAATGGTTAAACGTGTCGAGTTTCCACGAGAGATTTAGTGTAATTAGATAAAAGTTAGCTTACCTTAAAGACAATATTCATTTGATCTGGCCACGATTGCTATCGTTAAGCCAAATTGGGATCTAAACACAAGTATTCAATAATAGCTGAGTCTGCCTGCAGGAGACTGACTTACCATCGTTCAAACACTCGAATTTATACTAACTATTTTCAATATGGCGTCCGTATCCGCAGATTAAATCGAATGACATGAAACGAGTCAAATTGACAGATATTATACTTCCTGTTTCATGTGATATAATGACAAACAGTAATAATGGTAACACATACATCAAAATCGTTTGAAAATAAGCACAGAAAGCGTAGTAGACAGACAGACGGACACAACTTCGCATATAAAATGTAAAGTATGGATTTTGTCTTTACTTTTCCATAGGATGCACGTCATTTAGAAGTTTTAAGTCCAAAAACTGAAACAAGTCCGGTTTTTCGGGCATCACGTAGTTAGCACTGGTCTTTCGAAGCTTTGACTGTGTTTTTACAGTATTGGTATTAAAATGTCCGTCTAAAATCCCAAAAAATCAGTACAGTGCATAGTTTGGCGACCTAGCGCTACTATTACAGCGCTAAACATAATACTTTAAGGTGTGTGATATATTATAATATGTATTTACTCTATGATAACGATGTTATTTACGGTATGAAAAGGAACATACGAAAAAAAAACGGAAGGTATCCGTTTTTTCCGTTTTTGTTTTCGTGTGTTCCCTCTCAATGCTCGAGCTAAACTCACACTAGACTGTTTCAAGTTTCTTAATATTCCTTTAGATTAATTTGAGAGTAGGGCTTCAAATAATTAACGCCAAATTTTCATGTTATTATTATTTTCTAATATTACTTTATTTTATAGCTTCTGTGATTTTAACATTTTCTCAAGGGGGAGATAGCTCAGGGCATAACTAGTGACTGCCCGTGGTTTCGTGAAAAATGTATCCTTGCCTTCAGTATTTTCCGTCAGACATTTTTTTATTATACGACTGCCTGAAAAAAGGAGTATATTGTTTTCAGGCTTCATGTATGTATGTATGTATGTATGTATGTATGTATGTATGTATGTATGTATGTATGTATGTGAGTTTGTATATTCCACCATAACTTCTATACGCCTGAACCGATTTTGATAAATGAGTTATCCTTAGAATCCCTAGCTTATTCCGGGTGACATAGGCTATTAAAATTTAAAAAAAAAATTGATGGAGTGACCATGGTCCCGCATTAAAGACCAAAATTGAAACTATATAACCAAACTATATAATCATCATCTAGAAAATGATGAGTAGATTCCAAAAATATATAACACTATAGTTCAATATTTAGTGATTCACAAAAAAATATCATTTAATAAAAAATGTGAATAAGATTCCAAAGGCTATATATGCAAATCGCTTCATATGGAGGTAAACTCCACAAAAAATATGGCAGGGCAGTCGTATTTTTTTATTCGTTAAATTAAATTTGTAGTGTGTTTTTGCCCATTTACAGACCTAATTATAAATTACACCTAATTAAACCTTAATTTATATCATGTTAAATCAGATGATGCCTGCGACAATGTCCGCGTGGATTGAGGTTTTTTGGTTCCCGCGGGAACTCTTAAATTTTCTGGGATAAAAAGTAGCCTATTTATGTGTTATTCCAGACTATAATCTATCTCTTGGCCAAATCTCATGCAGATCCGTTCAGCCGTTCTGGCGTGATTTAGTAACAAACATCCATCCAAACTTTCAAACTCTACAAGTATATAAGATAAATAATAATAGGGGAAAATTAGAAGATCATGCAGATTCTTTTTTTTTATATTTCGATCAAAATATCATGTCTCGTTACATAATCCCAGATAGAACAGTTTCATCCGTGAAATCCGGTTCCAGCCGGGTATATTGAGGAACAGGTTGATTTATAATGGTCCGCAAGAAATTATGGCCGGATTATAGGTACGAATCTCTGGCAACATTTCACTTTAATTTTAATATGGTACCATTATTATGGTTAATTGTTTAATATAATTTTCAATCTTCACAGAAGAGTTCATGGAATCATGTTTGTTTGTTAATTAATAACCGCTTGACTTCATCAGATCCGGTAAAAACCGATGTGGGGTACATGGGTTTAATATGACTGTCTTATTCTTACCAGATTAGTCCCCTACCATCTTAGACTGCATTTTGACTTATCTTGAGGTGAGAACAGTCAAGGGCTAACTTGAACTGATTTAAAAAAACTAATAAGTAAGAAATGTAATACAAAATATATATACATAATAAAAGCTACAAAATCGTGTCTTATTAGTACCCCAAATAGAGCAGTTTCATCCGTGAAATCCGGGTTCCGGCCGGGTATATTAAGAAACGTACTCCCGCCCGGGTTGATTTATAATGGCTCGCGAAAAATTATGGCGGGCTTATACGATTCTCGTGGGATATGCCACTATCATTTTATATTATACGTACGGTGGTATCTTCTGAGATTTAATTTGTTGGCTTTCTGTGGATTTATTTCTTAGAAATTCCTTCAGACCCACGAGTGAGAGGCAGACTTATTTCTAAATACTGAAAATACGAAACGTAAACAGCATCGATCGCACTGTATTAATGGTAAGATAAATAATTAGAGAGATTTGCTAACTATTACTAACAAGAAGCGGTGATAGCCTAGTGATTCAAATGGTCGGGGATTCAATCCCCGGGCACGCACTCCTAACTTTTTTTGAGTTAAATGCGTTGTCGATAAGACACTTAAATACTACTTAGGTAATAGTATGTACTACGTATTTATCTGTCTGTTTTTTAGCTTTATGTACCTGATTTTGACGAAAGGACATTGTCCAAATTCGCCTAAGAATCAACATGTGTTAAAAATATACAGTAATTCTTAGCATAATTTATAACTTTTATTCAAATATTAGAATTCAACGGACACTTCAAATTAATTACAAAATAAATAAATGGGTATTAAATTGATTACTATACGTTTCCGTCTCTCGATTAGCACAGATCAATAACTTACAGGTTAAAATAATATGTAATACCACCGCTTGAGCGCTAGATCTGTAATCGTAAGAAACAAGATAAAAGCAGCTTAAAGTGCTAAGTGCACTAGTATTCTGAATTTCGCAACGCAAAGTACAATAATTTAATATATTTAACTCCATCTGTAATGTTTTTGATGAACTACGGCGAATCTTTTCATATCTACATACTGTTTACAACTCTATTACAATTGGATAAAGATGGTATTTATTTGTTCGAGCAGATTGATTGTGAAAGTTGAAATAACCTCAAAATTGAAATTATTTTTGGTAATAAGTCATTTTTTAGCAAGTGTCCGTTGTTTTAATCTGATCTCTAGTATAAAAAGGGATTTATTTGAACCCAGAAATCAATTTTTTATGACTGTTGGTTCTTAGGCGAACTTTGTATGGGGACGGAACAATGTCCTTTGGCACGCAGAAAGCTTAAAAACCTGAGATCCAGAGAGTTTCTACGAAATTTTCATAGAACTATCTATAGACTTCGTCGGCGTGGATTAGGTTTATAATCTAGCCTATGTGCGTCCCTGGAACAAAATCTATCTCTATGCCAAATTTCTTCAAATTCAGTTAGATAACAAACAGACAAACAGATAGAGAAAGCATAGCAGACAGAGAGAAACGCTTTCACATTTCTAACAAATATTAGTATGGATATGTCACCGTGAGATTGTAATCTAACTATCGAAATTGTAAACTGTCGACAGATTGTGAACGGTTCAATTTTCTGAGTGTCATTTTTTAAATATTCATTGTATAAAAAACGTAGAAAGAAGTAAACGTAATTTCTTAATTTCTAATTTCTTGACTCTTTCTTGCAGGTTAGGTTAGGGTTCGATATAAATAACCATTAGGTTTTATCGGGTTAATATACCTAACAGATTACAATCTACCGAATCATAATTAGTTAAATTGTAATCTGTCAACAGTTTACAATTTCGCTAGTTAGATTACAATTTGCAATTTTTGCAATTTTATGGTGACAGATAGGAACAGTAGATTTAATATAAGCAGGGTGAAAAAAATAAGTTTGCCATTACTGCAGTAAGTGGAAGATATTCAGGGTTTCAATAGGGATGATGACAACTCAATCAAATTAGCAACTCTTTATCAAACTTAAAAATGCACTTCTAGTATGGAAGTTGTATGAAAATCACAATAGCGACGTCATCAAATTTCAACGCACTTTTTTCTTTAATCTATATTTTAAAATGGTTGTCAAACTTAAAACTAACCGAGGATGTGAATTTTAGGTCTATTGGAAGACCCTCTATTTAATAATCAGTTAGGAATAATTTATCTTTGATATAGGCATCATCCCTATTAAGCAGTGCACTCACGTCTATGCCGGATATCCGGGTACAAATTTGAATTATACGCGTGAAGTAAACCGGTCACGCGCATGATCGCCGTGTTGCGCATACATTAGCGATATATTGCCTCTTTAGTGAGATACTGAGATGATTTTGGCCTAACATCCTATGTCAGTGTAGTGATTGCGTTTAATTTTGACACTAATCCATATTAATATTATAAGAGTATAAATTTGGTTGTCCATCTGGTCCACTCTGCCTATTTTGGACAATCCATTGAGCTTATTTTGACGAAAATTTATACAAGTATATACGAATAAGGGTTACGTCTTTTTATCCTAGAAAATCAAGGGTTCTTAATACTACTTGTTAAGCATCTAAAACCTAAATAAATAAATATTTTCAGTAATGCTCCAGGTGCCAGTAGGTAACTGGAGTATGTAAAAAATAATCAGGGCGTCCGGATATCCGGGTACAAATTTGAATTATACGCGTGAAGTAAACCGGTCACGCGCATGATCGCCGTGTTGCGCATACATTAGCGATATATTGCCTCTTTAGTAAGATACTGAGATGATTTTGGCCTAACATGCTATGTCAGTGTAGTGATTGCGTTTAATTTTGACACTAATCCATATTAATATTATAAAAGTATAAATTTGTTTGTCCATCTGGTCCACTCTGCCTATTTTGGACAATCCATTGAGCTTATTTTGACGAAAATTTATACAAGTATATACGAATAAGGGTTACGTCTTTTTATCCTAGAAAATCAAGGGTTCTTAATACTACTTGTTAAGCATCTAAAACCTAAATAAATAAATATTTTCAGTAATGCTCCAGGTGCCAGTAGGTAACTGGAGTATGTTAAAAATAATCAGGGCGTCCGGATATCCGGGTACAAATTTGAATTATACGCGTGAAGTAAACCGGTCACGCGCATGATCGCCGTGTTGCGCATACATTAGCGATATATTGCCTCTTTAGTGAGATACTGAGATGATTTTGGCCTAACATGCTATGTCAGTGTAGTGATTGCGTTTAATTTTGACACTAATCCATATTAATATTATAAAAGTATAAATCTGTTTGTCCGTCTGGGCACTCTGCCTATTTTGGCCAATCCATTGAGCTTATTTTGACGAAAATTTATACAAGTATATACGAATAAGGGTTACGTCTTTTTATCCTAGAAAATCAAGGGTTCTAATACTACTGTTAAGCATCTAAAACCTAAATAAATAATTATTTACAGTAATGCTCCAGCTCCAGAATTATCCCGGTGAAACTTAAATCAGCCACGCATTTTGATCACCATGTCGTGCTTACATTGGCGATTTAAATATTGCTGTCCACGACAGAAATACTGAGATGACTCAGTCTAAAAAATAATCCATTGTACCTACTATTTATTTTGGAAAAAATTAATATTTCATTTATTTATTTATTTATTGGTGAAAACTGTAAAATAACATGCATTTTTGTTATTCCTGAGATCAGTGCGCACCAACATAGGTCTACAAACTCTCTGAGAGAAGATTACTAATTAAAAGCTGTATATCTATACTAATATTATAAATGCGAATTTTGGATGGATGTATGGATGTGTGGATGGATGTTTGTTACTCAATCACGCCCCAACGGCTGAACGGATCTGGATGACATTTGGCACAGAGATAGATTATAGTCTGGAATACACATAGGCTACTTTTTAACCCGGACAATTAAAGACTTCCCGCGGGAACCGAAAAACCTCCATCCACGCGGACGAAGTCGCGGACATTGGCTAGTGACTTATAAGGAGAACGCTTATGTAGGCTTAGAAAACATGCAATGAGATCGATTGCAGTACCAGCATCAAAAGCTAGTTAATAGGGCCGCTTTCAGAGCAACGCGAGAGATGAAGTGATCTATCTAGACAGCAATATCCGGTTACATACACCCGGACGGTTAGTATAGGATTTTATATTTCACCAACGTTGATAGATTTCGAAACACGTTGACGTGAATTAGGCCATAGCTGAATTGTTTTATTGGTCAGAGCGAAAATACACTGCGAACACAAAAAAATATTCAGCGGTCACAAAATTACTTACACGTCGTGTTTAAATGGAGAGCACACACTAACGCGGCAGGATAATACATCTTTACACTCCAATTTAGAAGTTTTTCACTGCCCAGTTCTTAATGTAACCCGTTTTCAAATCATCTACTGACAACGCTTCAAGTGTAAACCTTGCGAATTTAAATCGTTGGTGGTTATTAAAGTTCAAATATTTGAATTTTGGACTTTAATAAGGGCTTTTAGGTTAATTTCACTGTGACATTGTTTTTGTTTGACGTTCGAAATCTATTAACAATGGTAAGCTGTCAAATCTTACACTAACCATACTTCATAATGAAGATATCGTCAGCTCTCGATCCCGGCATGAACCGGGATAATATGTACTGTTATGTTCTTACTGTATGTACATGTAATGCAAGTCACGCAACACAGTTCTACCACCGAAAAAAGTTGTGAGATCTACTGTAAAACTAAGTCGGTACCAATCTATGGGGGCATCTATACAACAACTTTGTCATAAATTATTACCTAATTAGTTCACTAACCACATTTTATAGTGATCGTATCAATTGTAGACATTTTTTGAAAATAAATATAATGACTTGGCATTTGCACACAGTAATAGAATCTACATACATTCGGGCTTCGAATTTTATCCACAAGTTACAGGTGTAAGGATAATTCCAGAAGTGGGTGAATAATTATTAGTGCTTTTAAATATATCTGTACTCTCATTAAAACATGCACGAGCGAACTATCACAACGTGTAGCGATTTAACGAGAGATTTAATGTAAAAACTTGATTAAACTTTAAAGAAAATATTTATTTGATCCAACCACGATTGCCATCGTTAAGCACTAAATCAAATTGCGATCTAAGCACAAAAGTATTCAATAATCGCTGAGTCTGTCGGTAACAGACTAACTTCCAATTGTCAAAATACTAGTATCTATACAAATTATTCCAACATGGCGTCCCACCAAGGAACGAACTGAGTGAAATACATCAAATGAGTCAAGTATCAATTTAATTAAACCTTCGTCAATAAATAAATTAACAATCTTTTATATTTTCTAAAAATTCAATTCAAATTTAAAAGCAAAGCTGATACTGGGGGGTCAAAAATGTCCAGAAATGCTTCGAGAAAAGGATGGCACGGCTGTGCCTTTGTGCCTTTGTTTTTGTTCGACTCGGCGAGGGCACTGCCTTGGCCCCAGATATTGTAACTACTAATGAAGGCAGTAGTTAGCGCTCGATGAAATACTCTGTTTAATTAAAACTGGGTTCGTTAATACTAAGAAATTCTGTATTGACCGGTTTAATAGCAAGGAACATCAAAACCTGTGGAGTAATAACATCGTTACAGTCAAAAAAGAGAGGATACTGGATAAAGTAGAGGATAAATATAGAAGCCTGTGGAGTCACAACATCATTACAGTCACAAAAGAGAGGATACTGGATAAGGTAGAAGATACATATAGAAGCCTGTGGAGTAACAACATCATTACAATCACAAAAGAGAAGATACTGGATGAGGTAGAAGATACATACAGAAGCCTGTGGAGTAACAACATCATTACAATCACAAAAGAGAGGATACTGGATGAGGTAGAAGATACATACAGAAGCCTGTGGAGTAACAACATCATTAAAATCACAAAAGAGAGGATACTGGATGAGGTAGAAGATACCTAAAGAAGCCTGTGGAGTAATAACATCATTACAGTCACAAAAGAGAGGATACTGGATGAGGTAGAAGATACATACAGAAGCCTGTGGAGTAACAACATCATTAAAATCACAAAAGAGAGGATACTGGATGAAGCAGAAGATACCTAAAGAAGCCTGTGGAGTAACAACATCATTACAATCACAAAAGAGAGGATACTGGATAAGGTAAAAGATACATATAGAAGCCTGTGGAGTAACAAAATCATTACAGTCACAAAAGTGAGGATACTGGATAAGGTAAACCTGGTCCTTCCACGGGATGCAACCAATCTTCTTGCCAAGTTTCGTCAAAATCGGTCGAACAGATGGGTCGTGAAGGTAGCAGACAGACAGATACATAGATAGACACAACTTTTGCATTTATTATATTTCTAGATGATGCCCGTGACTTCGTCCGCGTGAATTTAGTTTTTCTTTTATTCCTTAATTTCCGGCATATAATGTGGCTAAATGACTATGCCATTACCCGGAATACAGCCTATATCTATACCAAACTTCATCAAAATCGGTAGAGAAGATGGGCTGTTACAGCGTAGCAGACAGATAGATAGACAGACAGACACACTTTCGCATTTATAATATCAGTATGGATAGTATGGATATAATTATTACCTATTATTTGTAACATGATTTTTCTATTATAATAATGAACATTGAAATTTCCGAATGAAATTTTTGAACATTCCGTAACGAATGGCGATCGTTTTAATGAACGAATGTATCGAATAAATTAATGTTCATGTAAACAAATGTGACGTTTTAGGTACACAATACATTAATTAATAAATCACGGTTGTTTATTATGCAAAGTGAACAAAGTGAATGGCTAATATTTGCGGTCTACTATAAAAAGGTCTATTGTGGAATGCTCTGTTGTCGCAATCCCAATAGAATCCTTTTGAAGATCTGGGGCCATACTCCACCACCACCACTACAGCCTATTGACGTCCCACTGCTGGGCACAGACCTCCACTCTCATAGGAGAGAGGAAGAAAGAGCTTAGGCCCACCACGCTGCTCCAATGCGGGTTGGCGCGCTTTAACGACTATTATCATGTTAGTGATAATAACCGGGACCGACGGCTTAACGTGCTCTCCGAGGCACGGGGGTGAAACACCACCAACTTCCAACTCCGGGCTAGTACTGAGAATTTCTTAATTGAAAAACCCAATACCTAACAACTTTCATGCCCGACCGGGAATCGAACCCAGGACCTCGTGATCCGCAGTCGACTACGCTAACCGCTAGACCAACGAGGCAGCTTACGCCTTAATTGTTTCATTATGTTTGTTTTGACGACCTCCGTGGCGCAGTGTGTAGCGCTGTTGTCTTAACGTGCGGAGGTCCCGGGTTCGATCCCCGGCAGGGTCAATTTGGGAATTTATAATGTCTGAATTTTCCCTGGTCTGGCCTGGTGGGAAGCTTCGGCCGTGGTTAGTTACCACCCTACCAGCAAAGACGTGCCGCCAAGAATAGGGGTATGGGTTTAATATAACTGCCATGCCCCTAACAGGTTAGCCCGCTACCATCTTAGGCTGCATCATCACTTACCATCAGGTGAGATCGCAGTCAAGGGCTAACTTGTAGTGGATAAAAAAAAAAAATTTTCTTTCGTGTTTTAGAATTATAATCCTTATGAAAAGAACGTCAAGGTACGTGACATCAAACTGTCATTATGAGTAATATTGCTTAAGTATTGCTTTATGCGTTTATACTCGGCGCGGTGAACCCTGATCCCTATGACACTGACAGCTAATGTCACCATATAACATTGTAGTGGCGTCACCATTAAATTGGGATCATATTGGGGGCGTCTAAAAATGCCATTTATAAATTTTACGTAGCTTCATACCATTAGTAATGATATTCCGTTGATATTTTTAACAATTCTTAACATTTACAAGAAGTTATCTCAATCTGAATTTATGTTTACGTCCTGCAAAACTTACGTCGTGTGACGTTTATCGACTAGGGCGGCAAGTATCAATAAAAAAATGTCGGTAATGGAAACGAGTGCACAATTTTTTTTCATACTCACATATCTGAAAATATCCTATAATATTATTATAACCTACAATAACAACCAAAGACACCACCCATCACTAACACGAACTGTCATGGGGATCAAGGTTCGCAGCGCCCATTATAAGTATGACCCCTAATATCTAACTAACTATCGAAAAAAGAAAAATCGGAATAAACAATCCTTATTTAAGGAACGTACGTGACATTAAACTGTCATTATGAGTAATATTGCATAAGTATTGCTTTAAGCGTTTAAGTATGGCCCCTGCCACCCCTAATATCTACCTGACTATCGAAAAAAGAAATATCGCTGACATATATTTTTATCCATTGTGGGTTTACTATTAAGAAAAATAACATTGATCCATAGCAAACCTTCAATGGATAAAAAATATATTTCAGTGGCTTTCATCTTTAGATAAGATAGATATATTTTTAGTGGTTTTTATCTTCAGAAGGGCTGGCTCATTTTTTGCGCAAAGGATCAGCCTGGCTGTCCAGCGTGGAAATGCAGCCAGCATTCTTGCCACCATGCCACGTTGGCATGATTTATATAGTAATTAGGTTGGGCTAGCTAGCATTAAGTTCTATAGTATTATTCTCAATAAAAAAATCTGATAAGTTAGATAATGGGGGGGTACGGGGGAGAGCACAGTAGTCTAATAAGAGGTCGAGGTCTTTGAGGTCCCTGGTTCGATCCCCGGCAAGGTTTTGGGAATTTATAATCAGTGGCGTGCATGACATAGAGGCATAAAAGTACTGCTTACCCTAGTTTAAAACACTCAATGTTTATTTTTCATCACGCCTTGCCTTAAAATAGGTTTCCACCTAACCAAAGGCCCCGGCTCCGAATATTGTGCACGCCACTGTTTATAATTTTTGAATAATCTCGGGTCTGGTCTGATCGGTGCTTTCGGCCGTGGTTAGTTACGATACTATGGGCAGAGATTCGCCGCCAAGCGATTCAATACTCAATACTCAATACCTACTCAATATCATTTATTCAATATAAGTACAATGAAGGTACACTTATTGACGTTAAAAATTACTTACTAATAAAACATGATGGTGATAATTGGTTGCGGTGTCTTAAAACTAAAGCTACGAGGGTTCCAATCGCGCCCTGGTCTGAGTGATTCAGCGATCCCACTATGATGGTCTACTTCACAATCGTGCATTGTCGAGTCAACATCTCCTGAAGATGCTCCGGTGTCGGAGTGAAACGTACGTTGAGAGTGATTTGGAGGATTTGTGTGGTGTGGTGTTGTGCCTGTGCGAATTGCTGGGTGGTGGGTGTCGCATGTTGCAGGTGAAAGACACGCACTGTACCACACAGATTTGTCTACTGTAGCGGATTATAGCGAATTAAACTTCTAGTTCATTCACTATCATGGACTTCCGCAAAGTAACGCCTGCTTCTATTCAACACTATGATGGTGATAAAATGTAATAGGTATATGTCCTTCCCCGGGACATAACCTACATCTATACCATATTTCATCATAATCTGTTGGAAAGATGCGCCGTTATAGCGTTACAGACAGACACACTTTCATATTTATAATATTAACATGGATTTCTTTAGAGGTTTTTCCAAATAGATTTTTTATAATTTACAAAATTCATACAGTTACAATTTTTCGCTAAGTAGGTAATCGATATTATAAAAAGACATAGTCTTGCTACCGGATATTGCTGTCTGGCCGTCGTCGCGTCTCTTCATCTCACGAACTAACGAGCCCCAGATTTCAGTCTAGACTCTAGGGTCTAATTTTACACTAACTTCTTCACCTTTCAACGTCTGCCAAGATAAACTATTTTTACAGTTTATGTCTTGTACCTTTTAGGTAAAATAAGTCTTAAATCATTCATTTTTTATTATAAAACTCATTTTTTAAGAACAGGCTTTTATCATCCGCCATATTGAATTAAGTGTAACGTATTATTATTTTTCGGACTCTTCTCAGCAAACCCTTTTAATTTATACATTGAGGTATATCTAGCACCTTTGGGAGTCCGCCATATTGGATTTAGAATGATATCAATTAGCTAACTGTGCTTTGTCATACAAACTAAACGTGTATGCAAAATTTTAGCTCAATCGGTTGAGGATAACTGTTCTAAAATTCAGTTGCAAGATTAGACCTAGGCAAACCCACAAACATTGCAAAAGTTAAATGAAAGTTTGTAATAATTAAGACTTCCTTATAAAACAATTTGGCACAAGTTGTCCTATCCATATCCATACTAATCTATACTATCCATATTCTATACTAATATTATAAATGCGAAGTGTGTCTGTCTGTATGTCGGTCTAGCGTAGCAGACACGTCTTCTGGTTAAGTGCTAGACTGCTAATTTATTATTAATACTCATCAATACTCAATATCATTTATTCAATATAGGTACACTTATTGACGTTAAAATTACTTACTTATAAAACATGATGGTGACAATTGGTTACAGTATCTTAAAACTAAAGCTACGAGGGCTCCAAACGCGCCCTGGTCTGAGCAGAGCCCACAACAAACTCAGACGGGTTTTTTTTTATTATCACCATGTCACAAATCATCTTAACTAAGGAACTATTAGAGCTATAGAGCAAATTATTATTGCCATAATATTTAATGGTATAAGTATACATATAGTACAGCAGTGGTGTAGTTTTATGGTCATTTAATTCAGGTAATTTTAATGCAGTTAATCTTCGTTAGCCAGCTCATTAAGCGGCTATCCGGCTGAGATTACTGGCTTAATGTAAATCCTTGGTTGTAAGTACAGTTCACTGCTCGCGTACCTGAACGCTACGACCGATTTAAATAAATAAATAAAAGTTTATTGACCGCTACAATTCGATATACTTAGCATAGCTAAACTTATACAAATACAAATTAAACTTAAATTGTTAAAAGTGCGGTCAATGGGCCACCTCCTCAGCCCGTGCCACAGCATGAGAGCTAGGTATATACCTACCTAACATACTGCAACGCTGATTTTCAGGAGGGGCCCAAGGGTCAAGACGTCACGGACCATCACTTACACCTAATAAAATTAAAAAAATAAAATCAAAATAAACTTACATAATTTAACTTCTTATTACACCAGTGCGTATCATTACGGTTTTACGGTACTAAATTCCTACCTCCATGGCCAAAGTATCTGTGTATAGTCTGTGGTGATTCTTTATAAATGTCATTGTTATTGTCTACAGGCCAAGGACCTTGTCTCTGTTTCTCAATCTGAGATATCACATCGATCCATCTCTACTTTATACTTCTATTATAAATGCGAAAGTTTGGATGGATTTTCTTTCGACTAGACTTTCGACTAGATTAGAATCTAGTCGAAAGTAACAACTAGTCAAGTACTTAGATACATTTTTATCCTTAATTAATACATTTTGGCTGGTAGCGTATTTAAATGCTTCTTATTTTGTAAGCCTTTCATAATTTCCGTTTTGATCTAAGATTTATCATCTTCAGTATAATTAAAGCGTGGGAAGGAGAATTTTCTATATTTAATTTTCCAGTTTATTAGGAGTCTGCTTGGATCTACATTTTAATATTCGAAACGAATAATTTACAAAAACGTTTATAAATTCATAGTTTCTGTAGCTTGAACCTTAAAACTTTTTAAGATTATCTATAGGTACTAATAATATGCGAAAGTTTGGATGGATGGATGTTTGTTACTCAATCACGCCAGGACTGAACTAGGGCAAACACAAAGGCTAAAAATTATAAAATTTAAAATTATAAAATTTAAATTTTTTTTATCCCGAAAATTAAAGAGTTCCCGCGAGAACCAAAAAAACCTCAATCCACGTGGACGAAGTCGCGGAATTGAGGAGATATATAAGGAACGGTTGCTACTGAAATAGGGCTGAAGTGTCTAATACAAACTACGGGTATAAAAACTTGTAATATTATAATAGGGATGATGTCTATATCAAAAATAAATTATTTAGAACTGATTATTAAATAGAGGGTCTTCCAAAAGACCTAAAATTCACATCCTCGGTTAGTTTTAGGTATGATAAACATTTTAAAATATAGATTAAAGAAAAATAGTGCGTTGAAATTTTATTACGTCACAATGGTGAATTTCATACAACTTCCACTAGAAGTGCGTTTTCAAGTATGATAAAAAATTACTGTTTTGATTGAGTTTTCATCATCACTATTAGTATAAAACTAAATAGAAGTTCTAACAAGCCACCTTAACAAGCACGTTTTTCTGAACTCCGATGAAGAAAACCAAGTTGAGAAGACATTATCCGGAATTTTATTTTCAACGAAGTTTTAGTTAGTTGCTTAAGTACTATTTACAAGTGGGTCGTTTAACAGCTTTTAAGATGTGGATTTTTTTGGGTCTGGTTACACATATACGTCTGATCGTATCCATAGTAATCTATACTAATATTACAAATGCGATAATTTGGATGGATGGATGGATGTTTGTTACTCAATCACGCTGGATCGGATCTGGATGAAATTTGGCAGAGAGATAGATTATAATCTGCAATAACTCATTGGCACACATACACACAAATGCAATATGTATGTTTCTTATGTAGTTGTGTGCAATAAAGAATTCATAATAATAATAACAGGCATTTTTTTCCCCGGAATAATAAGAGTTCCCGCGGGAACCAAAGAACCCCAATCCACGCGGATGATAAAAATTACAGACATTACAGTAAAATTTGTTATTGCCAATTTGAAAACTTTGAAACAAAGCCTATTGATTTTTGTAAATAAGGGGTTTTTAATATCTACTTGAAGGCTTTTAAGTAAAGCAGTGTTAAAACCTCCTGGTACAATTATCAATGCTTGATTATTGCGTTTTCGAACTTCTACAAGGCAGTTATAAAACAACACTGTTTAGCAAATCCTAAGCGATTATTAACAGCTTATGTGTGGGACCAAAGTACGCTTTCTTGCACTCTATTGAACTGTCATTAATTATATTTTAAGCTAAAAGCATCTTAAGATAGTTATTGATGGATCCATTCCATAAACTTCAATAGTCGGATCATATAAGAAACTAACTCAAACACTGACAACTGGAAGACAACCCAAAACAGGCAGCTCAAGTATTTCACGACAAACTGTATATCGCCCCCCCAACTTGTAACTTCCAAACAAAGTTTAACTACAAGCCAAATTGGGCTTAAGTAGTTGGGCATTTAAGTTCATTATCTATTATTCCAGCCAGCCTGGCCAATTGACAAGGGAATCGAGTTGTATGGAACTTCGGCCTAAATACAAAGTACTCTGGTGGTGACTGACTTGGGGGGTAGTTAGAATAGTTTTGTGAGAGTAATTCATTATGTTTGATGATCGGGGAATTCACTTTGGCAATAATATACGAGGAGTTAGGCTGGCGAACCCCGGGATGGCAATTTGTGAACATTTATGTGGTTTAATCTAATAGTTGTAATCAGTATGATCTTATTGGTTTCCGAAATATCTTCGTAAGACCTCAGGTGTTACTACCATCGCTTCAAGCAATATTACTCCAAAATGACAGTTTTATAGTCCCTATAATAAGTATTATAACTCTACGACACGTCAACAATATTAAAACAATACGGCTTGAAGCAATGGTAGTATGACCCTTGTAACATACTGGTAATTAATAAAGTTGAGTACTCACTGTCTTAAGGCTTTAATTATTTTCTAAGGACACGTAGGTACAACTTTAAGTCACAAATTTAAGAATTACAAATAAAAGACAAACACGATTTTTTTTAATTTTTTTATTGTACAAAACAATTGGGTATTTGACTTTTTCAAACGTCCAAACGCGTGCTTAGTGTAGGAGTTTGCATGAAATTTTGAATTGTGACGTCATCAATGCTCGATACACTTTTTTATTTTAATCGATCATTTTATATGATTATTCAATATAAAACTAACAGGAGCCGTGGATATTACGACTTTTGGGAGAACACTTATTTAATAATCACCAAAATATAATTTACTAAAGGTCGCCCGCGATTGATTCCATTCACCAAAAAGCGCAAACTCGACAAGCTCGTGCCGCCCCGGTTGAATGGTATTGAAATACCCTTCTCATCTGAGGTTAAATATCTAGGGGTAACTCTAGACCAAAAACTAACATGGAACCCTCATGTGAAGGGTATTACCAGTAAGGCTAAACAAGCCCTAGGTATCTGTAGTCGGCTGGCGGGGACTAGATGGGGAATCAAACCCAAAATAGCCCTCTGGCTCTACACCGCCATAGTGAGGCCGACGCTATCGTACGCCTCCGTGGTTTGGAGTAGAAAAGCGACCCAGAAGACCACACAAAGCAAGCTAAGCAGCATACAAAGAACTGCTGGTCTGCTTATCACAGGAGCCATGAGCACCTCTCCGGGAGCTGCCCTGGATGCACTACTGAACCTGCCTCCTCTTCACATTTATTTGGAAAAGGAGGCGAAGGTTAGTATGTACAGGATCGTCAGCCAGAGGGAGGTGAACTGGCTATCACAAGCAATGAGATCTCTCCATGACTCAGTGCTTGAGATACCAATTTTGGGGATGCCAACAGATAGCATGATCCCAAAATATCACTTCCAGAGGAACTACTCTGTGGAAATTCCTGAAAGGGATAAATGGTTGAAAAACCAAATGACTTGGAGACAGGGCAGCCAAAAATGGTATACCGATGGATCCAAGTCAGGCAGTGAAGTGGGCTGTGGAATTTATGGAGAGCGACCCAAGGTGCGATTGCACCGGAACCTTGGGAAATATGCCTCAATATTCCAAGCAGAGGTGTATGCCATAATTGAATGTGTGGAAACCCTACTGGACAGCAACACTGTCAACAAAACTATTTATATCCACTCGGATAGCCAAGCAGCTCTTTCAGCCCTATCCTCAGTGATCTTCAACTCGAGGCTGGTTGAAAACTGTTGGCAACTACTGAACACCTTAGCTAACACAAATAAGGTGATTCTTCGTTGGGTCCCGGGGCATGCGGGTATTGACGGCAACGAAAGTGCCGACGAACTCGCAAAGCTAGGAGCTAGGGAGTGGCAAACTGGACCTGAGCCAGTGTGCGGCATACCTAGGAGCCTAGCCAACCTCACCCTGTTGACCTACTGCTATTATGAAACACTCATTCGCTGGCGAGATCTTCCAGGAATGAAACACTCAAAAGCGCTAGTGAAATCCTTCAATAAGAAGGCCGCCGCAGCGGCACTAGCGCTTAGTAGGAAAAACTTGTGCATACTAGCGCGGGCACTGACGGGGCATTGTGGGCTGAACAGACACATGTTTAACCTAAAGCTCCGAGAAACAGATGTGTGCAGGCTCTGCTCTGGGGCTGAGGAAACGCCTTTGCACCTTATCTGCTACTGCCCCGCTCTAATGCACAAACGTAACCTCCTCTTAGGGAAACACTCCGTAGACCCTGAGGAGGCAAAGAATATCCCGGCCAAAAAGCTGCTGCTGTTTCTAGCAGCAAGCAGTATTGGCCAGGAACTTTAGATAGTGGCGATCACAATAGATCGGCAACGGTCAAAGTGATACTGGGCCTCGCTACCGAGCCCTGCAAAGCCGCATCAACATGAAGAAGAAGAAGAAAGGTCGCCCGCGACTTCCTATGAGATTTTCCCGCTGCAAAAAGCCTAGGTAGATATAGCGGCTAAAACTGATAAGTAATAATATTAATGCCTATTTTAAAAACTTATAACCTACATGCAAGCCTCCAACCCCAATTTCACAACCTTTAGGGTGGATTTTCGTAAAATTGCTCACACAGGTTATTATTATTTCAAACTAATAACCTATATCCCGTTTTTCAAGTCTCCAACATCAAAAACTTAAAACCCTCATGTAAGCTTCAACCCCTATTGCACCCCTATTGGGGTAGATTTTCGTACAATTGCTTATATGGGTTTTTATTATTTATAACCATTAACTTAATTGCCAATTTTCATGTTTCTAACTTCGAAAACAAAGGACTTTCAAACAAACTTCCAACCCCCATTTCAACCCCTTAGGGGTGAATTTTCTCAAGACCGTTTCTTAACTGACGTGTACATCATAGAAGGAACCTATCTTCCAAATTTCAAGTCTGTACCTATGCTTTATAGTTCCTGAGATATCGTGATGAATCAGCGAGTTACCTTTCGCTTTTTATATAAAAGATAGATTAGATTGATAACCTTCTTTTTTGAGGTAAGGTAAAACTCACCACTGTCCCAGGTAGGTAGCCTGTCGTATTTACTTTGTATTAGGTAAATATTTGGTTTAAAACAAAATAAAGTTTGGCTACGTATTCTAATTCAATCGCACGAAATTCGTTCCCAGTCCCCTTTGTTTCCATTAGATCAGGCTGGTCAGTCACGTTATTAGCTTAGGACGATTTGATTTGGAGCACACAATGAATTTCGGTAAAAGCCATTTTCCTTAATCCATTAATCTAGTATTGTAATTGACTGACACGCAGTGCTGACCCTTAGGGTGGAAACACACTAGGTTTTGATGTTATGAGACATGACACAATGCATAATAAAATAAAATAAAAAACACGACTGCCAAAACACGAACTAAAAAGTAAAAAATCTAAATTAATCGAGTTAAATTAGAATCTTATTCACATTTTTATTAAATGATATTTGTTTGTGAATCACTGGATATTGAACTATAGTGTTATATATTTTTGGAATCTACTCATCATTTTCTAGATCTTATTTTCGAATATTTTTTTTCAACTTTAGTCTTTAATGCGGGCCCATCAATTATTTTTAAATTTTACTAGCCTATGTCACCCGGAATAAGCTAGGGATTCTAACGATACCTCATTTATCAAAATCGGTTCTAGCGTATAGAAGTGATGGTGGAGTATACAAACTCACATACATACATACATACATGAACCCTGAAAACAATATAATCTTTTTTTCAGGCAGTCGCATTAAAAGCGTGTTTTACGGAAAACACGTTCCTCGGCCGGCACGTAACAGCAAGTATTCTATGTATGAAGTTGTATGGAGCTGGGTCCATACAACCTCATATATTATGTCCATATAATGTATATGTCCGTTAGATTTTAATCTAACTTGCGAAATTGTAAACTGTCGACAGATTGTGAACCGTTCAATGTTCTGAGTGTCAATTTTTGAAATATTCATTGTATTTACGTTTTCTTGTCTTTCTTGTAGGTTATGTTAGGGTTCGACATAAATAACCAGGTAGTGCCCGGCCGCAACCCCATCGTAATCATTTGACAGCTTAAAACACTGGAACTTGTCTTTTTTGACGACCTCCGTGGCGCAGTGTGTAGCGCCGTTGTCTTAACGTGTGGAGGTCCCGGGTTCGATCCCCGGCAGGGTCAATTTGGGAATTCATAATTTCTGAATTTTCCCTTGTCTGGCCTGGTGGGAGGCTTCGGCCGTGGATAGTTACCACCCCACCGGCAAAGACGTGCAGACAAGCGATTACGCGTCCCGGTACGATGTCGTGTAGAAACCGATTATCGGTATGGGTTTAATATAACTTCCATGCCCCTAACAGGATAGCCCGCTGCCAACTTAGACTGCATCATCACTTACCATCAGGTGAGATCGCAGTCAAGGGCTAACTTGTAGGGCATAAAAAAAATTACCCCACTTTGTTGTTTCTATCAGTTCCGATTCACAAACTTGAGTGAGACGTGAATTTTTTATTGTTTCTTCAATATCGTCGTCGCATAGAAGCTGTATTGGGGAACTTTGTTACAATCGGCTCCACTCGGACGCGCAGGCTGTTTGTTTAGGCCCATTTGATTTTGGGGCAAACGATACATTGAATTTTATGAGAGACTTGATGATGCCCGCGACTTCACCCGCGTGGATCTAGAACTTTTTTTTTTTTATCCTCTACAAGTTAGCCATTGACTGCGATCTCACCATATCACCTAAAGGTAAGTAATGATGCAGTCTGAGACGGTAGCGGGCTAACCTGTTAGGGACAAATAGAGAGCAAACACAGTCTCTAATCATGTTAGCCCGCTGCCATCTTAGACTTCATCATCACCATCAGGTGAGATCGCAGTCAAGGGCTAACTTGTAGGGCATAAAAAAACATTTACCCCACTTTGTTGTTTCTATCAGTTCCGATTCACAAACTTGAGTGAGACGTGAATTTTTTATTGTTTCTTCAATATCGTCGTCGCATAGAAGCTGTATTGGGGAACTTTGTTACAATCGGCTCCACTCGGACGCGCAGGCTGTTTGTTTAGGCCCATTTGATTTTGGGGCAAACGATACATCGAATTTTATGAGAGACTTGATGATGCCCGCGACTTCACCCGCGTGGATCTAGATCTTTTTTTTTTTTATCCTCTACAAGTTAGCCATTGACTGCGATCTCACCATATCACCTAAAGGTAAGTAATGATGCAGTCTGAGACGGTAGCGGGCTAACCTGTTAGGGACAAATAGAGAGCAAACACAGTCTCTAATCATGTTAGCCCGCTGCCATCTTAGACTTCATCATCACCATCAGGTGAGATCGCAGTCAAGGGCTAACTTGTAGGGCATAAAAAAACATTTACCCCACTTTGTTGTTTCTATCAGTTCCGATTCACAAACTTGAGTGAGACGTGAATTTTTTATTGTTTCTTCAATATCGTCGTCGCATGGAAGCTGTATTGGGGAACTTTGTTACAATCGGCTCCACTCGGACGCGCAGGCTGTTTGTTTAGGCCCGTTTGATTTTGGGGCAAACGGTACAGTGAGTTTTATGAGAGACTTGATGATGCCCGCGACTTCGCCCGCGTGGATCTAGATCTTTTTTTTTATCCACTACAAGTTAGGCTTTGACTGCGATCTCACCATCTCACTGATGGTTAGTGATGGTTAGTGACCGCAGACCACGAGCCCACCAATATTATAGTGAGACACTTTTTTTTTATCCTCTACAAGTTAGCCCTTGACTGCGATCTCACCTGATGGTTAGTGATGATGCAGTCTAAGATGGTAGCGTGCTTAATGCTAGCTAGCCTAACCTAATTACTATATAAATCATGCCCACGTGGAATGGTGGCAAGAATGCTGGCTGCATTTCCGCGCTGGACAGCCAGGCTGATCCTTTGCGCAAAAAATGAGCCAGCCCTTCTGTCACCAGATGAGGCAATTAACCGAGGTGAACTATCTCGCAAAAATTTTTGCCACTAAGACTCCACGGCCCAAGGGTCTCCACGGCAAACGGAACAAATATGTAACTCTCTATGAGAGAGGCATACATCCGGACTGCGATCTCACCATCTCACCTGATGGTTAGTGATGGTTAGTGGCCGCAGACCACGAGCCCACCAATATTATGGTGAAACACTATATTTTTTTTTATCCTCTACAAGTTAGCCCTTGACTGCGATCTCACCTGATGGTAAGTAATGATGCAGTCTAAGACGGTAGCGGGCTAACCTGTTAGCGAGAAATAGAGAGCAAACACAGTCTCTAACCATGTTAGAGGGATAGAAAAAAATTAAAAAAAAAAACCTGTTAAGGGCATGGCAGTCATATTAAACCCATACCGCTATTCGGTTTCTACACGGCATCGTACCGGAACGCGTAATCTCTTGGCGGCACGTCTTTGCCGGTAGGGTGGTAACTAGCCACGGCCGAAGCCTTCCACCAGGTCAGACCAGGAAATTGCTGGGGATCGAACCCGGGACCTCCGCACGTTAAGACAACAGCGCTACACACTGCGCCACGGAGGTAAAATCTAGATAAATTTATAATGAACTTTGGAAAATAATGAACTTTAAACTGTGAATTAATATTTTAAGAAAACTCCTATACGTGATTAATGGGAAGTGGTCACGACCCTCAGCAATCAGGAATAAGACGCAGAGAGAGTTATTAATTAGGCAGAAAATTTATGTTGCGATTTTAAATAATAAATTCATTTATTTGCAAAGAATGTTGTACAATAATTTGTTGATGCAATTGAATTAAAACCATACTAATATTATAAATGCGAAAGTGTGTCTGTCTATATGTCTGTCTGCTATGCTTTTACGGGCCATCTGTTAAACCGATTTTGATGAAATTTGGCATGGGGATAGTTTGTATCCCGGGGAAGGACATAGGCTACTTTTTATCCCAGAAAATTCAAGAGTTCCCGCGGGAGTAAAAAAAAATATATCTTTAAAGATTTCGATGAAACTTGATATAGCGATAGTTTGTATCCAGGGGATAGGCTGCTTTTTATCCCGGATAATAAATGAGTTCCCGCGGGAATCAAAAAACCTTAATCCATGCGGACGAAGTCGCGGGCATGATCTAGTTAAAGTATAAGTAAATTTTTAAACAAAAATAAAAAAGTACTTACTCAAGCAATGTCGAACATGAAATAATGTAGTAAAATAATAATAAAAAAGTCGATATCATACTAATCTAATATATGCGAAAGTGTTTTTTTTATGGTTTTTCCTTCAATCACGCCACAACGGAGTAACGGATCGACGTCATTTTTGATTATGGTTTAGTTATGGACCTGGAGAGTGACTTAAGCTACTATTTATCCCGGAAATTAAGGAGTTCTCGCAGGAATAAAAAGAACCTTAAACCACGCGGACGAAGTCGAAGCTTCAGCTAGTAAAAACATAAACAAAAATTAAACAAGTCAAAGTTAAATATCCCATAAATATCCAAAGAACACTAAAAGGTAAAGACAATAAAACACAGCCAGTACAGAACTGTCCCCAAAGAACTTAACATTGATTAAAGCTGTTTAAAGCTATGCAATTTAAGCAAATTTATAGCGTCAAGGGAATTCCCACTTACAAAATAGCTTCAGTGTTATTCGAGTTATCTTAAATGCAGCTGTTTTGGCTGTTTATGGCTATTTATATTCTTAGTAGATCATAGCTATATGCTTGTATCCATGCGTAGTAACAAGAACATTAGTAAAAAGTTGAATTTATACTGATATTCTAAATCTATATCCATTATTAGCTATCTATTCTTATAATACTACTAGCTGATGCCCGCGACTCCGTCCGCGTGGATTGAGGTGTTTTAGGGGTATGAAAAATGGATAGTAACCGATTCTCATACCTATTGAATATGCATATAAAATTTCATAAAAATCGGTCAAGCCGTTTCGGAGGAGTATGGTAAATAACATTGTGACACGAGAATTTGATATGCAAGATAACTGTATACGAAGTATATCAATATTTGTTTTCATTCACCTTATTAGCTAAAAAAGGGCGCCTTTGCTGCTTAAGACCAGTGAGAAAATATATTTTTCCTTACCTAGTGAGACAAAGTATTTTGAATTTAAAACCATTAGTAAAAAATGTAATGCATTGTAATCTAGGTAGGTAACAAATTTGTCTTACATCTTGCATTTTCTCGTTAGTGAGGTGAAGTTGTATGAATAACACAATAGCAATTTGTTTTGTTTCTCGTTGCTAAAATTCAAACTAGGCATTCGCAACAAAAAAGAAATTTTCTATCTTGTTGAACAAATGAATAGGTACTGAAAATTTTAAATGAAGAAAGCTTCATTATCGATACGTCCCGGGGAAAGACATAATCTTTTTATCCCGTAAAATCAACGAGTTCCCACGGGATCTTTCAAAAATTTAAATCGCGTAAAAATCGAAAGTGAAGTAGATTCACGAGACCGTGAAATTACCACGAAAATTTTTAGATTGCGCATTTTTCGATTTCCATTTTCATTCCAAACGTTTTCACTGAGAGCCATTATTAAATTAAATTTTCATGGAAAATTTTTTGCCTAGAGGCTGCCTGTCAATTTGGATGGATTAAATGGAATGTATTGAAAATTGATTGGAGATAGATTGAGTGAAAATAGCGGGCGCTTTTTAATTTATTTTTCTAAAACTCAAAAATAAATTAGTAGACCCAATTCTGCTATAGCTTCACAATTTCGTGAAGTGTCCTTTAATCAAATTTCCGTGAGACCTCTTTAATTTTTCGGGATAAAAAGTATCATAAGTCCTTCCCCCGGAATGGATAAAAAGTAGTTTCTCTCTTTGTACCAATTTCATTAAAATCGGCTGAAAAGTTAGGCCGATAAAGCGTAGAAGACATACAGACAGACAGACACACGTTCGCATTTATAATATTAGTATGGAAATATGGATGAAAAAACGTCTTAAAACTTCACAAGTAAAATTTTACTAAAAAATATTCTTCGGCAAACATAATCTAATACCTACCAATTTAACAATCCACTTATCCATGAATTTGTTCCCAATTGTTCGAGTTCGAATATAATGGAATTTACGTAAATAAGATAAAATAGCTATCATGAGAAACTCTCGGAAAAGCAAATATTGTAAATGAAAATCTGATAGACATCAAATATGATTTAAGACATTTTTCCAGACTCTCTATTGAAGAATTTGTTGGGACTTAGGTACCTACCATTTCTAAAGTAAAATAATGATATTATTATGTTTTCGAAGAAACGCTAGGCAAGTACTTATTCATATTATATTTTTATGTACTCGATTATGCCCGCGACTTTGTTTGCGTTCTTTAAGTTTTTTTGATTCCCGGAGGAACTCCTTAATTTCCGTGATTAAAAGAAGCCTACTTTTACGGGAGTTGATCTACCTACCCCTGTACCAAATTCATCAAAATAGTACAGATTAGAACTATATACCAATAAATAAACTGGTTGAATCATACTAATATTATTAATACGAAATTGTGTTTGTTTGTTGGTTTATTGTTTTGCGGGTTTGTCCTTCAATCACGCCGCAATAAAGTATCTAATCGACTTGATTTTTTGTATTGGTATAGTTGAAGACCTGGGGACTGACATATACTACTTTTTATCCCATAAAATTAGAGAGGTCCCGTGGGAATTAAAAAAATTATTCCACGCGGTCGCGGGAATCAGCTAGTAAACGATATATTCACCACGAAATGATGACCCACTGACCGGCCCACTACTGAGCACGAGTCTCCTCCCAGAATGAGAAGGGTTCGGCCATAGTCCACCAAGTGCTGATTGAGAAAAATATATGCAGAACTCTCTGGCGTGCAGGTTTCCGCACGATATTAAAAAGACGCACACAAAGGTAGAGCTGCGCCCGAGAATCGAACCGCTAGCACAATCGCGCTAGAAACCATATTAATATCCATACTTCCATACTAATGTTATAAATGCGAAATCTGTCTGCTACGCTTTCACGGCCCATCTGTTCAACCGATTTTGATGCAATTTGGTACAGGGATAGGTTGTATCCCGGGGAAGGACAGAGGCTTCTTTTTATCCCAGAAAATCCAAGAGTTTCCACAGGAAACAAAAAAGAATCTGTTCAACCGATTTTGATCAAATTTGGTACAGTGATATGTTGTATATCGGGGAAGGGCATAGGCTACTTTTTATCCCGAAAGAGTCAAGAGATTCCGCAGGAATCCAAAAGCTTTATCCACGCGGACGAATCATCTAGTAGATTAATATATTTAGAGCAATGTTGGGACATTCTCAGCAGTCGGTAAATAGAGTATGCTCGGAGTATTCCAGTATTCCTACGTGATCAAAATCACAAATTAAATGATGGAGAACTACAGTGACGTGAGTGAAGCATTTTTGCTTTACCGACGTTCCTTGGCGAACTGATTATTAGATTTTATTTATTTATTTTATGTTTTTTTATTTTTTATTTAACTGAAAACCTCGGCTTGAGATGTGGATGCTTTCAAAAGTTCTAATTAAATTGTTCCAAGAGACCAACCAGGAGGATTACTACTGCTTAAAGCAGTATTATTTCTTAATTACAGTTTTATGTCACGCACTTTAACGTCTTTAAAGTAAGGATTATAATTCTAAAACACAAACGTCAAACAATACGGCTTTAAGCAATGGTAGTTTGGCCCCAGCAGTGGCGTGCAGTTCATAGAGGCGTAAAAGCACTGCTTATACAAATACAAATAGGGCTCATATTTCATCAAAATTGTTTGTAATTATATCTCTTGAAACAGGAAGTATAATATCTGTCAATTTGACTCATTTCATGTCATTCGATTTCATCTGCGGATATGGACGAAATGTTCAAAATAGTTAGTATAAATACGAGTGTTTGGACGATGTTAAATCAGTCTCCCGCATGCAGACTCAGCGATTATTGAATACTTTTGTGTTTAGATCGCAATTTGGCTTTGATCTAAACGATAGCAATCGTGGCCAGATCAAATGAATATGAATGATAATAATGAATACTTAATGTCTATATATGTCGACTGCCTCGTTGGTCTAGTGGTTAGCATGTTTGACTGTGGCTGACGAGGTCCTGGGTTCAAGTCAAGGGTCGGGCCATACTAAGTGTTGGGTTTTTCAGACTATAAATTCTCAGTACTAGCCCGGAGTTAGGAAGTTGGCGGTGTTTCACCCCCGTGCCTCGGAGAGCACGTTAAGCCGTCGGTCCCGGTTATTATCACTAACATGATAATAGTCGTTAATGCCCGCCAACCCGCATTGGAGCAGCGTGGTGGGTCTAAGCTCTAATTCCCTCTCTCCTATGAGAGTGGAGGCCTGTGCCCAGCAGTGGGACGTTAATGGGCTGTAGTGGTGGTGGTAATGTCTATAAGTTTAGCTAACTTTTATCTATTTACATTAAATCTCTCGTGGAACCGCTACACGTTCAACCATTTACTCGTGGAAGTTCCAAATGAGAGTACAAATATATTATAATTAAAAAACACGACTGCCAAGCCAAAAAACGAACTAAAAAGTTATAAATTAGAATCTTAATCACATTTTTATTAAATAATATTTTTTTGTGAATCACTTGATATTGAACTATAGTGTTATATATTTTTGGAATCTACTCATCATTTTCTAGATGATGATTACATAGTTAATCTTATTTTCGATTTTTTTTTCAACTTTAGTCTTTAATGCGGGACCATGGTCATCCAATCAATTTTTTTGAAATTTTACTAGCCTATGTCACCCGGAATAAGCTAAGATTCTAACGATACCACATTTATCAAAATCGGTTCAGGCGTAACGAAGTTATGATGGAATATACAAACTTACATACATACATACATACATACATACATGAACCCTGAAAACAATATACTCCTTTTTTCAGGCAGTCGTATAATTAGTTTCTTAATAATACCTACTTCTGGATTGTCGCTTACACTAGTTCAAAACTTTTGCAAGTTCCAGTGGTATCAAAATACCCGGGCTCGTTACAGGCCACAGCATTTTCAAAATACCCGACCTCGTTGCAGACCACAGCATTTTCAAAATACCCGGGCTCGTTACAGGCCACAGCATTTCCAAAATACCCGACCTCGTTGCAGACCACAGCATTTTCAAAATACCCGACCTCGTTGCAGACCACAGCATTTTCAAAATACCCGGGCTCGTTACAGGCCACAGCATTTTCAAAATACCCAGGCTCGTTACAGGCCACAGCATTTCCAAAATACCCGACCTCGTTGCAGACCACAGCATTTTCAAAATACCCGACCTCGTTGCAGACCACAGCATTTTCAAAATACCCGGGCTCGTTACAGGCCACAGCATTTTCAAAATACCCGGGCTCGTTACAGGCCACAGCATTTCCAAAATACCCGACCTCGTTGCAGACCACAGCATTTTCAAAATACTCGACCTCGTTGCAGACCACAGCATTTTCAAAATACCCGAGCTCGTTGCAGACCACAGCATTTTCAAAATACCCGACCTCGTTGCAGACCACAGCATTTTCAAAATACTCGAGCTCGTTACAGGCCAAAGCATTTTCAAAATACCCGAGCTCGTTGCAGACCACAGCATTTTCAAAATACCCGGGCTCGTTACAGGCCACAGCATTTTCAAAATACTCGAGCTCGTTACAGGCCACGGCATTTTGAAAATACCTGAGCTCGTTGCAGACCACAGCATTTTCAAAATACTCGGGCTCGTTACAGGCCACAGCATTTTCAAAATACCCGAGCTCGTTAAATTTGTATTGAAAAATAACATCAAACGCGAGAAATGTAATGGAAATAAAACACAATAGAAATTTGAAAAGTTTAAAATGAAAACGAACGAGTTCATAAAACAGCAAAAACTATGATGCCTCTAAAATTACAACTAACACGAATTATTTTTAGTTTCATGGAATATTTTACATTCATTTTACTTACTAGCTATTGCCCGCGACTTCGTCTGCATGGATCGAGATTTTTTGGTTCCCGTGGGGTGTCCTTAATTTTCCGGGATAAAAAGTAGCCCATGTGCTATTTCAGACTATAATCTATCGCTGTGCCAAATTTCAGCCAGATCCGTTCAGCCGTTGGGGCGTGATCGAGTAACAAACATCCATACATCCATCCAAACTTTCGCGTTTATAATATTAGTAAGATTACTTATTACTTATATATTGTTACGGGACACACATTTTGCCTATGTGTTATTCCAGACTTTATCTATTTCTGTGCCAAATGTCATCCAGATCCGTTCAGCCGATTTGGCGTGATTGAGTAACATACATCTATACATCCATCTAAACTTTGGAATTTAATATATTGGTAGTTAAAGTAGGCAATAGTAGGTATAGATTCGAATACTCGACATAGTGCCTAGACACGAAAATGCTTGAAAATTAAAAGTCTACGAAGGTAAAGAAGGGGATAGATGTGGAGCTTGTTAAATAATAAACCTAAGAATTTTAATAACATAAAAGCTATCTTTGCGGGATAAAAGATAACAAATGGAGGGAAAAGCGGGGATGAAAAACGGTGAGTAAGGGTGGGAAGGGGTCCAATTATTGCGAGTGATACATCACTGTTTACCTTTTATCTTCTCAATTCTAAGCGTTAACCTTTTACAATGGCAACAATTTTTTTTTTTTTGATAGGAGCTCCATATTTTTTAATTCAATTTAAAAAAAAAACACCAAGTGTGTGTCAGAATCATGCACCTATAGTGTTCCGTATCTAACTACTTACGAAATATATATATATATATGTATATATATATATATTTTTTTATACACTACAAGTTAGCCCTTGACTGCGATCTCACCTAATGGTAAGTGATGATGCAGTCTAAGATGGTAGCGGGCTAACCTGTTAGGGGTATGGCAGTTATATTAAACCCATACCCCTATTCGGTTTCTACACGGCATCGTACCGGAACGCTAAATCGCTTGGCGGCACGTCTTTGCCGGTAGGGTGGTACTTAGCCACGGCCGAAGCCTCCCATCAGGCCAGACCATGGAAATTCAGAAATTATAAATTTCCAAACTCTCCCGGGGATCGAACCCGGGACCTCGTCAAAAATGAAGGTTAGGTATTAAATAGGTATTTGACCACTAGTCAAATCAGCAACTTTTTATCGAACGTCAAAACACGCGCTTAGTATAATATGGGGTTGTATGAAATACAGACTTGTGACGTCATCAAAATTGGACTCACTTTTTTTAATCGATAGGTATAGTTTGCGCGCAAGTTGAATGCAGAGCTTATGTATGTGTTACCTCAGGCTCCGACTGCATTCAACTCGCGCGCGTACAATAGGTATAGTTAAAGACACAGAGAGAGACATGAGCTAGTTTTTTCATTTTTTTACCTGACTGCGTGGCAACAAGGAAAGAGTACTGATTTTTACTTGTATTTTGGTCTGATAAGAGGCTTCGGTCGTGGCTATTTACCACTCTGGCAAAGACGTGCCGCTAAGCAATTTAGCGTTCCGGTACGATGACGTATACAAACCTATAATTAAAAAGAATTGGGGTACCTATAGGGGTTTAATGTGACTGTCATACATCTAATAGGTTAGCCCGCTTCCATCTTAGACTTCATCAAACTCACCACCACGTGAGAAGCTAACTTATAAGTACCTCTCTCTTTGCGTCGTATTCCTCATTACTGAAGGTCGTGAGTCGTGACCCCTTTCCATTAATCACATAATGGGAGGAGTTTTTTTGGTATAATAATGCGGTGGGCTGTCACATCCTTCCGCAACTGTACTGTAACTGTAGTCGAATAAAAAAAAACAAATTTCGAATCACATGAACTTCTATTATCTAACTTCTTACTAATATTATTATATTATATATTATTATTATGCCACCGTAAGATTGTAAAAACCGTTAGAATATAAACTAACTCGCGAAATTGTAAACTGTCGAAAGATTGTAAACTGTTCAATGTTCTGAGTGTCAATTTTTGAAATATTCATTTTATTTACGTTTTCTTGTTTCTTTCCTGCAGGTTAGGTTAGGGTTCGACATAAATAATCAAGTAGGTTTAGGTTTTATCGGGTTTGAATACCTATCAGATTACAATCTACCGGAAAATAATGCGTTAAATTGTAATCTTTCGACAGTTTATAATTTCGCGAGTTAGATTATAATCTAACGGTTTTTTACAATCTTACGGTGACATATATATATATTATATATTAGATATTATAAATGCGAAAGTTTGTATGGATGTATGGATGTTTGTTACTCAATCACGCCCCAACGGCTGAACGGATCTGGCTGACATTTGGCACAGAGATAGATTATAGTCTGGAATAGCACATAGGCTACTTTTTATCCCGGAAATCTCGATCCACGCAGACGAAGTCGCGGGCATTAGCTATTACTACACAGTTATACACGCAGCCGTGGCATGAGGCCTCGTGAAATGAAACTACAGATTATGAATGGACCACTGCGGAACACATAAATAATGTCTAGCAAGTCGTTTGAAATCTATCCCTGTATGCGGCAGAAATTGCTGACTCGGCTGCGTTGTTATTATACGACTATTTTGGCTAAAACGAGCTATATTAGTAGCTGAGATATTACGAAACTGTGTAAATTGGTCACGATTTTATCTACGAAAAGCTATTAGCAGTGAAAAAAATAGGAAAGATGAGGAGTAATAGGCTAGCATGGTATGGGCATTTAATTTATTACGAGAAGAATGATAGATATGCATGTGGAAGGAAAAAAGAGTAAAGGGAGACCAAAGAAAAGATGGATGGATTGTGTGAAAGAGGATATGCGTATATAAGGGGTGAATGATAGATTGACGGATAACAGAAGTGAATGGAAGAAGAAAATATGTTGTGCCGACCCCACGTAGCGTGGGACAAGGGCAGGAAGAAGAAGTGAAAATAACGCATTGTTTTTGTATTTAAAAGTACTTAGCCTAAATGAAAATTTACCTACTTTATTGCACACCATACGGCATACATAAAACACATTTAAACAAATACAAGAAATTATGAAAAACTGTACTGTAATAGGCTGTAAAAATAATTTTGATTTCTACACACTATGTTGAAGAACTTTCTTTGCTTATCTTTGATAAACCCGCCCGACTTCAACATAGTGTGGAGGAATCAATTTTTTTTTCTTTACAGTGGCTTTGGCAGTCGGTTTTTTGAAAAGATTTTTTTTTTAACTTTTTAGTGTCAGGATTGAGGATTTGGAGTCAGAATTTTTTATGGGACCACCTCGAGAGCTTCTTTATATGACTGAAAAAAAAATCTCTCTCAAATGTGTGTGGTATTGTTTGCAGCGCTTGGAGATTAAGGTCTATTTTACTTTGACGCTAATGTGATCGAACGCTCAATACGACCAATCGAATTTGCAAATTAAATACTTAGACTAAGCGTACTGTTAGTGAACTGAGGATGATAGGCAGTACGTGGTTCATCAATTGATATTTTACCACGTAGACCGTACGGATTTAATAAAAATAGACACTCAGACAACTCGTCACGAACCTGTCCTATCATCATGAATTCCTGGACATAGCTCTTTATGTCCTTTACGAATGCGCGGCACTTTTTAGGGTGCCGTACCCAAAGGTCCTCCGATATCCAATTCAATTCAATTCATTTATTCAATTTAGGTACACTATAGGTACACATATTGACGTCCATTACTTACATATAAAAATGATGGTGATAATTAGTTACGGTATCTTAAAACTAAAGCTACGAGGGTTCCAAACGCGCCCTGATCTGAGAAGAGCCCACAACAAACTCAGACGGGTTTTTTTTCCTTATCACGTGCGTCCGTATATCTGTCAGCACGCTTTATCTCATGAACCATAACAGGTAGAAAGTTGAAATTTTCAGTGCGTTTTCTATTGCCGCTACAACAATTATGTAAAATATGGTTTTTAAATGGTTGTCGTAGTCTAGGGAAGGTTTAAACGGAGGTCCCGGGTAAGATAACCGGCAGGGTCAATTTGGGAATCTATAATTCCCGGTAGGCTGCGGCAGTGTAGTAAGTAATTCAGTATTTATGTATTTCTTTGTAGTTAGCCCTTGACTGGTACACCTAATGTAAGTGATAATGAAGTCTAAGATGGTAGCAGGCTTAGAAGTAAAAAATATAACTGCTATAGTTATATTTTTTTAACTCATACCACTAATCGGTTTCTAAATGATTTCGTAATCGATTAAAAGGTAAGTATTAAATCTTTGATTGTATGGAACCCTTCGTGTGCGAGTCTGACTCGCACTTGGCCGGTTTACGATTCCCGGCAGCCCACATACAATTTTCTCCAAGCGGTTTTTTTGTCGTCACACCAACTAGTGGGACCCCCTTTTTATTTATTTCGAACCTAGTTGGGTTAAAATGCGTTGAATGGACGGGTGTAGTAGACCTTTTTTACCCAACTTTTTTTCCAAAGCATTTTTATTTTAAGCGTGATAAAACACGGGAATCTGTGGGCTGAAAATTGGTACATGACAAAAAAGCGTTAACATCTCTCTCTCCCTCTAATATGAATGGACAAAGACCGAGTAGGTACTTGTGTGTAAATATTTTAATCAATTTTGAATATTTTGAACATACATAAATGATAAATGATTTATTTACTTTATGTAAGACAACTTGTGCCACTTATGAAACGTTAAGACTCTACCACCGGTTCGGAAAGCTGATTCTACTATCCATAGATATAACAGAAACAATCCCTACTCAGTTTCCATATCTATACTAATATTATAAATGCATGTGTCTGTCTGTCTGCTAAGCTTTTGCTTCCTTTTTTTTATCCAGTACAAGTTAACCCTTGACTGCGATCTCACCTGATAGTAAGTGATGATGCAGTCTAAGATGGTAGTCAGCTAGTTAGGGGCATGGCAGTTATTTTAAACCCATACCCCTATTAGGTTTCTACACGGCATCGTACTGGAACGCTACACCGCTTGGCGGCACGTCTTTGCCGGTAGGATGGTAACTAGCCACGGCCGAAGCCTCCCACCAGGCCAGACCAGGGAAAATTTAGAAATTATGGATTCCCAAATCGAACCTGCCGGGAATCGAACTCGGGACCTCCTCACGTTAAGACAACAGCGCTCAACACTGCGCTACGGAGGTCGTCGACCGATCGTCCGATCTTTTCAACCGATTTTGATGAAATTTAGGAAAGAGGTAGGTTGCACCCCGGGGAAGAAAATAGACTACTTTTCATCCCCGAAGTTCCCAAGAGAATTAAAAAACATAAACCACGCGGTTGAAGTCGCGGGCCACCACCACCACCACTACAGCCCATTAAGATCCCACTGCTGGGCACAGGCCTCCACTCTCATAGGAGAGAGGGAATTAGAGAGAGTCAAGTCGCGGGTAAGTAATTTTCTAGTTATTAATAAGGTCTTAGTAGCTCAGTTGGAAAAGAGCCGCTTAGTAAGCACTCAACTCTAATTACACAAATCTGCTTCATAAGTACATGTTAATATCATTTCACTAGAGCATTCCATTTAAGCTGTCAATGAAGTTTGGTGCCCAATTGACCAAAAGCAAATTCATTCATTACCAAAACAAACAGCCTAGTATCTGATTTACAAAACGTTTGTGTAGCTAACAAAACCGACGGCTGAATATGTCCACGTAGAGGAAGCGGACGAGAGAGCGGAGGCGGGACCATAACGTGTAGAATGAAGCTAGCTCGCATACTTTGGATCAAACTTCACTTGCAGGTAAGTTCTTTGATTATACATTATGGCTGCCTTTTGAAGCTAAGGCCAGAATAAACTGGTACTCTGATTACCTCGTTGATATAACAAGTACCTTATTTGGTTGCGGATCATGTTTTTTTATTATCCAATACAAGTTAGTCCTTGACTGCAATCTCACCTGATGGTAAAGTCTAAGAGGGTAGCGGGCTAACCTGTTAGAGGTATGGCAAACCCATACCCCTATTCCGTTTCTATACGGCATCGTACGGGAACGCTAAATCGCTTGTCGGCACGTCTTTGCCGGTAGGGTGGTAACTAGCTACGGCCGAAGCCTCCCACCAGGCCAGACCAGGGTAAATTCTGAAATTGTATATTCCCACGGAGGTCGTGCTATCGCTGGTTTGGATCCCGGGCCGGGACAAAAACACACTGGGTTTTAACTGATGACCAATTAGAGAAAAAATGTGTAAGCAACTAGTTTTTGTATAGTAATTTTTTCTATCCAAACCATTACAATATTGTAATAATCTTGCAAATAACAATTTGAATATGTCTAAAATGTTTGTAATTAAGTATATTGTCAAGACTTAGATCGGCCACACTAATTGTCGAAACTATACTGCATTAACTACACTATATTTTCGCAATCATTAAAAATGTTAGAATGTGCGAGAGAGATAGTACCTATGTTAGAGATGTGGTAGATCCACTCAACGATACAAAAGCCCTTGTAAAAGTTTATTTGAATAAAAAACATTTGAGTTTGAGTTTGAGAGAGATAAAGTCTGAATACTATGTCACCTAAGATTAACCCGCTTACGCTCCTGCTTCTCCCGTGCCAAGCTCGCACCCTTATGTATCAGTTACAACTGTCGAAGCCGGAAAATTTATGAACTTCCTCTTACCGAGAGCTACCTCCCATTCTGTGTTCTTTTGGACACAAATAAACAATCACTCTGTTTACAAAGTATTAAGGGTGACTTACGACTAGGGCTACCATATCACAGAATTTGTCTTAAGATTACAGAACTCTGGGGCTCTCGACAGGATTTCAGCCGGGTTTTGGAAACATCAGGATTTTCGAAACCTCAGGATTCCTCAGGGAATGAAACTCATGAAAAATTTCAGGAATTTTCTATGAATACAGGTTGTTTCTTAGGACTTCTCAATTTATTATCTGGCAACCCTACTTACGATGGTGCTTTAACTTGAAAATAAGTTTATTATAATGGGCTTATAGCTGTTGTTTGATGTTATGAAATAAACTCTTCTAATTTGGGAAATAGACTGATTTTTTTGTGTAAATAATAATATTTCGGCGGCTAAATATACTAATAATATATAATACTTTCTTTGTTATTAGATAAGTTTACACTTGTATAATTTTCTTTGTGGTGTACAATAAAAGTATATTCATTAATTCATTATGGCGGCTATGAAAATTAACAATTATATTTCGAGAGCGCATATTAGTTAACAAGTTATGCGATGTTAAGTTTCATGAATGATAAATGATTTGACTTATGACGTACTTTGACTTTACTCAGACTTAAGACATGGGTAAAATGAGACAGAATTAGGTTACTCAGATAAGTCCATCTCGTTTTATCTCTAAGTAAAGTCTAAGCCAAGTCAAAGTACGCTCTATAGATCTCAGTATGAGAAGAACCAGCAAGAAACTCAGCAGTTGCTCTCTTGTGATGTTGAGATTCTGCAAAGTAACGCCTGCCTCTATTCGGTCTTAATTCATTAAAATGAGGGGTACTATAGATCTTATATAGCAGGGCACTGAATAACTCGGTTTGTGGCAACATCCATCCTGAATGAGCTCTCATTCAGCAGTCTATAGCCCTCGCTCATTATCCTACGTGTTCAGATGTCTGCTGGCAAAGCATTTCGCTACTGTTCTCGATCATGAATGCCTGGTATTTGCAGTTCTACTGAACATTTTTTACTAGTGTTTTTATGTAGAGAAACTCGTGTTTGATTATTTTGCCGCCTAAAACACATAAGTTTAGTTAGCCTAAGAGTTACAGGTGATCCCGATTCAAAGTTGCATTTCTTAACAAGTGGTTATAAACACCTTCAGTTGACAGTACTTCACACAAAGGCACAAAAACTCAAGTTTAGTTCATTAAAATGAGGGGTACTATAGATCTTATATAGCAGGGCACTGAACAACTCGGTTTGTGGCAACATCCATCCTGAATAAGCTCGCATTCAGCAGTCTATAGCCCTCGCTCATTATCCTACGTGTTCAGATAGGTGCTGGCAAAGCATTACACTACTGTTCGCGATCATGAATGCCTGGTATTTGCAGTTCTATTAAACATTTTTTACTATTGTTTTTATGTAGAAACTCGTGTTTGATTATTTTGCCGGCTAAAACACATAAGTTTAGTTAGCCTAAGAGTTAAAGGTGATCCCGATTCAAAGTTGCATTTCTTAACAAGTGGTTATATCTTCAGTTGACAGGACTTCATACAAAGGATCAAAAACTCAGCATTAGTTGAATAAAATGTGGGGTATTATAAGACCTTCTATAGCAGGGCGCTGAGTTACCCGGTTTGTGGCAACATCCGTCCTTAATAAACTTGCATTCAGCAGTCTCATTATCCTACGTGTTCAGATATCTGCTGGCAGAGCATTTTACTACTGTTCGCGATCATGAATGCCTGGTATTTGCAGTTCTATTGAAATTTTTTTTACTAGTGTTTTTATGTAAAAACTCGTGTTTGATTATTTTATTTTATTTTAGTTATTTATCAAGGAAAACCAACAGCTTAATATTATAAATAGTCTTAAAATTAATTAACTTATAGCTAATAATAGGGTTTCACACCTAAAACAAGAAAGAGTGTTGAGACCATACCAGCTATTGTTAATTAGTTAGTTGCACTTGACTGTAAAAATATATTGGTAAGATTTCGACGTACACTACCCATATATTGCCACAAAATAAGTCTATGCTAGATACGTTGTAGACAGAGTTCAGAAGGCGAAATGCCTAAAACACATAAGTATAAGGCGGATTTGCCGGCTAAAACACATAAGTTTAGTTGGAGTTAGGTAATCCCGTTTTTTTTTTTTTAACAAGTGGCTCGAAGTTCTACTTCAGATGCACTACGTGCCGCGCTTCTGTAGTGAGACCTAAAGACGAAAAAATCGGTCAAGTTACAAATACGAGTCAGCCAGTTGCTTCGTCCAAATTTCATGATTCTAGATCAACGGGAAATACACTATATATAGGTTTTCATTAAGGTATTGGCGAGTGTCAAAATATGGGGCATAAACGGCCGTATAGCTTTTGATTGCGTTGACTTAAAAAGCTTGATTTTTTACAGCTCCAAGGAACTGTAGACGTAAGTACCTAATTGAGATTAATTTCAACTTGATACCTCCACGCATTCCCGAAAAAAGAAGGTTGACAGACAGACGGACAACGATGTGATCCTATAAATAAGGGTTACTTTTTTCCTCTTGAAATACGGAACCCTAAAAAAAAAAAAAAAAGTTCACGAAAATGAGTGATACTTGAATATAACCATAAATTTTCAGGCTCTTAATAAAGGTCTGTGGCAACACTGAATCCAAATTCAGCTCGCATTCAGAATAAATCTCTTTAGCGTTCTCATTACCATATTTACTTTCCCAGATTTGCTCGCACCGCACTTACCACTGTTCGCGATGATCAATGCCTGACATTAGCATTTTAACTGGATATTTTGCGATTTATAGGATACGTATTTATTATTGGTTGTTTTACTTGAGGAGGCGGCGGAGGATAAATTGCGCATGCAAACGTAATACCAAAATAATTTGTAAAACGAGAATATTTCAACCATATCAGCTATGATTTGGATTCAAATTGTATTTATCTAGGTCCCTGGATATGTTTTCAAAATACCTTTCTTAAATGAAATTTAAGTGAATTGAATTTTGCATATTTTTACGACAAAAATGCAATGACTAAGGAAGTCTTCTTTCTTTATTCATTGCAAAAATGACATGTTTTCCTCTTATTTGTTTCAAATGTAAACCAAAGACATCTTATGTATTACGTAGCTTAAACTATCAAATTAATTTTTACACGCGCCTTTAATTGAAGTTGATTTAATAGTCTAAGCAATAAAGCTAGTTGACCCCAACAATAATTTCTCAGGCAATGAAACTTTATAGTATGATAAAGTATCATAAGTTATACGTATAGGTACCTATTATAAATATCCAATAAAAAATTAAAAAGAAAGTAAGGTTTTTTATGCTATGCCCAATTGTTAAAACAGGACGGTACATTGTCGCGTAAACGCAGTTTAGATAGATAATAAAATCAGTTTAAATATCGATGTTCTGCATGATTATTTCATTTGATATTTCGGTTTTGAGTGTAAATATACTACCTACTATTATTTTTTAGTTTCTCAACAGGTGGGCCTAAAAATGAATATGAGTAAGACGAAAGTTATGTCTAACGCTCATGTTCCGCTCCACCCAGTGTTCGTTGAGAGCTCTGCACTCGAAATTGTAGACTAGTACGTATACCTGGGACACACAGTACAGCTGGGTAGGTCCAATTTCGAGAAGGAGGTCAACCGCCGAATCCAACTCGGATGGGCTGCGTTCGGGAAGCTTCGAGATGTCTTCTCGTCCAAAATCCCTCAGTGTCTGAAGACCAAAGTCTTCGAACAGTGCGTGTTGCCAGTGATGACTTACGGATACGAGACATGGTCGCTGACTATGGGCCTGATAAGAAGGCTCAGGGTCACTCAGCGGGCGATGGAGAGGGCTATGCTGGGAGTGTCCCTACGTGATCAAATCAGAAATGAAGAGATCCGTAGGAGAACCAGAGTCACCGATATAGCCCGAAGAGTTGCGAAGCTGAAGTGGCAATGGGCGGGGCACATAGTTCGGAGAACCGATGGGCGTTGGGGTCTCAAAGTGCTGGAATGGCGACCCCGTACTGGAAAGCGTAGCGTCGGCAGACCCCCCACACGGTGGGCGGACGATATCAAAAGAGTCGCAGGGAGTCGCTGGATCCAGGCGGCGCAAGACCGTGGCTTGTGGAGGACCCTACAAGAGACCTATGTCCAGCAGTGGACGTCCATCGGTTGACAACGAACGATTATTTTAAAAAGAAATTGAGAAAATACTCATTCATAAATATTAAGTTTTAAGTGTAAATACCTAACTTCCGGAGGTTTTTTTTGTTGGATATTTTAGTGTAAGTTTTAGATCATCCTATACTAAAACCCAGCCAAGTTTCGTCGACTGAGGATTTAATGCGGGGGTCTCCATACAACGGACCGCGCCATTGCCTAGACTATAAAATTAACGCAATTTTATTGTTCGGGCCCACATCTATCAAAAGTGTCACAATCATTGAAAACGTTAGAATGTGCGAGAGAGAAGGATTATATAAACCAAGAGAAGAAGGATTATTAGGATACAGCGCCGCCATAACCACGTATCTTCTGCATCAATCGTTGTTACAGTATCAATTGCTGTGATTGGCTGAATTTATGGTATTCTTGCTGCGTCAATGGATTTCGTCCAATAGTGGAAGAGTGTTATCCAATCAGAGGTGATTGCGATCGTTACACTGTAGCTGTCAGAGATCACGAGGGTATGTCATACCCGAGAAGTTGTTAAAAGAAGATTATCGTAAATTATTGTTGCCTGCCGAATGCCGTCTTCACAGTAGCTCGAGGTAAGGGTATTGAGGGCTACAAGTAGGTCTTTAATAGGAATATTGACTATTGTCTCCAGGCGTGAGCTGAGAGGTCCATAGCCGAGAAGTTGTTAAAAGAAGATGGTCGTAAGTTATTGTTGCCATCCGAATGCCGTCTTCAAAGTAGCTCGAGGCAAGGATATTGGGGGCTACAAGTAGGTCTTTAATAGAACTATTGACTATTGTCTCAGATGGTAGCGGGCTTACCTGTTAAGGGTACGGCAGTTATATTAAACGTATACCCCTAATCGGTTTCTATACATGGCATCTTACCGGAAAGCTAAATCGATCGTTGGTACGACTTTGTCGGTAGGGTAACTAGCTACGGCTGTAGCCTCCCACCAGACCAGACCCGAGAAAATTAAAAATTATAAATTCCCAAAGTGACTCGAACCCTAGACCACTTATAAGACAACAGCGATCACCACTGCGCTAGTGAGGTCGTCAGAGAACAGGGGTAGAGAGGGAGTTATAAAAAATATATGTGCGCCCTACCGCTATGTAGGCACAATACGATATGGACAGAATTTACGATGGTTTCTAAACTGGTCATGTACAGCAACAATTGCGGATTGTAGTGAATTTGAAATATTTGCCAATAAATCTAGTGGAAACCCACGTTATATTGAAAATGGGGAATACGCGGTAATACTGCCGCGGAATATAGAGCAGCTGGACTTTTAATCGTAGGTAGGTACTTTAGATTTAGATACTTTAGGTACTTTAGATTAGATACTTTTGATAGTTTAGATACTTTAAGAACCTACTTTACATGAGATGCTTTTGACAATTTAGATACTTTAGGTACTTTAGATTAGATTGATAGTTTAGATACTTTAGGAACCTACTTTAGATGAGATACTTTTGATAATTTAGATACTTTATGTACTTTAGATTTAGCAGCTGGACTTTTAATCGTAGGTAGGTACTTTAGATTTAGCTTGGATTTAGATATATCTCTACGTGATTAAATCAGAAATAAGGAGATCCGCAGGAGCTAAGTTGACCCAAGTCGGTAACTGGATAAGTGAATTTGGCCTTTTCGATTGCCTCGGAGTGCACATTAAGCCGTCGATCCCTGTTTTTATCACTAACATGATAATAGTCGTTAAAGCCCGCCAACCCGCATTGGAGCAGCGTGGTGGGTCTAAACTGTAATTCCATCTCTCCTATAAGAGTGGAAGCTTGTGCCCAGCAGTGGGATGTTAATGGGCTGTAGTGGTGGTGGTGGTAAAGAACCAGAGTCACCGATATAGCTCGACAAGTTGCGAAGCTGAAGTGGCAATGGGCGGGGTATATAAGTAACAAAATAAGAATGAATATAATCGGACTTCGCGTTAATGTACAACTAAGTACACATATTTTTGACTTTCATCCCCTCCCCCAAGGGATCCGTGCTGAATTTCAGGATTAAAAGTATACAATGTACCTCGTAATATGAACTCAAATCATGCCAAGTTTCATTTGATTTGATTGCGCTCATTTCGCGCATCGGATGGATGCGCGGCCAAGATACAGATAGACAGACAAAAATGAAAAAATACATTTGTGACTTCAGTATCGATTATAAGTATCTTCAATGTACGAATTCGGCTTGTTACAGTTTTATTATAAGTATAGCAAATCTTCCAAAAGTCGTAATATTCACGTTCCCTGTTAGTTTTATACTTGATAAAAAATGAAAACTATCGGTTAATGTAAGTAAATAAGTGCGTCGACGTCGCAAGAAATTAGAATTTCATACAATAGCCCTATATTATAATAAACTCGTTTTGACGTTTGTTAAATAAATAAATTTGTAAATAAGTAAATAAATTTGCTGTCGATGTGACTTTATATCAAACTAGCAGACTTGCCCGTCACTTCGTCCGCGTGAAATAAGTTTTAATATAATATAATAGATCACAATGATAGGTAGTTTACCATTGCTGACATTTATATTAATTCTGTCTAGTAGTAATTTATACCTTCTGTGTGCTTTGATGAGCTCGTCAAGACTACATTAGTAAAAGTAGATGGAAGAATACGATGGGCAGCGGCTGGCTTGCCTATGTTTGAGCCCTAAGGCACGCCACTCGGGGACCACTGCTCCAACAATATGTTTGGTAGTACCTAGTATGTTTTCGCACTAAATGCTAAATTTAAAGCTGACTTGTTGTAAATGGAACCCAATTTCAGTGTTTATTTGAGTAAAATATAGTGAGAATACGAAAGAAGTAGAGAAAAGTCCGATTGTACGAGACAAACAAATTAGAAACTCATTTGAACTGTTGGGTATTCTCACAGCGTACTATGATTACTTACTAACTTTGAGGGTACTAAAGTACTGTAATGTGTAACTTTAGAGGCACAAAGGTACGGGACCTGCAAGCCCAAAGCTGTCTTGACGTCCTTTTGATGTCCTGTCACGTCGACTGTGCCATGAAAGGCACAGTTGTGAGCTTTAGAATCGAAAGGTCACATTCAAAACGTAATGATTATAGTCGAAGATGAATAGTAGAAGCACAGAATACTAACTATTACTCAAGCTATTACTATAACGGTAGAAGTATTATACTTTGATGAAAAAACTAGAAGTTTAATTCGCTTTAATTCGCCTCTATAGGTAAATCTATGTGGTACAGTGTACATCTCCCGAAGATGCTCCGTTGTCGGAGTGAAATGTGCGTTGAGAATAATTTGGAAGATTTGTGTGGTGTGGTGAATATTGCAAGATACATACTGTACCACATAGATTTACATACTGTGGCGGAGTTCTACTTCATCACGGACTTCCGCAAAGTAACGCCTGCTTCTATCACATACCTACTTACTTCTTCAAGTAATCATAAATTAATCTTAAAGCCGGATCGAGGGGGGGCGGGGGCAAGATAACTACCGCTTACCAAATCTTCTCTTTTATAGCAAAATAGGGTTCCGATGGAGAATAATCATGCTTAGTGTAGAGCAATTAGTAGGTCTACGTTTAATTGCGTTGCTGTAAGCTGAACAATTCCTAAAAAAAATTTAGAGCTGTAAACAGCAATTTAACGCTATTTTGTAAAACTTTCCCAAATCCTAGGGACATAATGCCAACGCTTAAAGCCATATACTGACGACCTCCGTGGCGCAGTGTTGAGCGCTGTTGCCTTAACGTGCGGAGGTCCCGGGTTCGATCCCCGGCAGGCTTTGGAAATTTATAATTTCTGAATTTTCCCTGGTCTGGCCTGGTGGGAGGCTTCGGCCGTGGCTAGTTACCACCCTACCGGCAAAAGACGTGCCGCCAAGCGATTTAGCGTTCCGGTACGATGCCGTGTAGAAACCGAATGAGAGGGTATGGGTTTAATTTAACTGCCATGCCCCTAACAGGTTAGCCCGCTACTAACTTAGACTGCATCATCACTTACCATCAGGTGAGATCGCAGTCAAGGGCTAACTTGTAGTGGATAAAAAAAAAAAAAAAAAATATACTGTTTCATTATTATTGACTTTCGTGTTTTATAATTACAATCCTTATTTTAAGAACTTCAAGGTATGTGCCATCAAACAGTCATTTTCAGTAATATTGCTTAAGTATTTCTTTGAGCGCTGGCAGTATGGCCCCTGTTTGTGAACCGATCCACATAATAGAAACACAGTCAAAGGTCTAAAAGAGACAAATTAATACATGATGTATACTCAATCCCCCGATAGGGAGGGGTGATAGGGATCCAAGCCGGATCGATGTCGTTTGGATTACAAATCACTTCATTTAGCCTGATCGGAGAGGCCTTTTGCATTTGCAAAAGCTTGTGGTTTTGTGAGACGTGTGCCCTAGTTACCATGCATATCAGTCGATCGAGTCAAAGGCCGTGATAGCTTTATTCACCTATTCAGTGGTTCAAACTGTACCTTTTCTTCGAAGATACACATGCCTTTTAAGCTATTAAATGTCCCACTTTTGCAGTAAAGGAAAATATTTTGGGGATGCCTTAAATTTCTCCCTGAAGCTCCATAAACAATCAGGACGCAACCAAGTGTAGGTATTAAAGTCTTTACACTATAGCAATAAGGTATATAAAAAGGTAATAAGAAAAAGCTTAGGGATGCTTGTGCTTTTGAGGGAGCTGTAGATGCTTAAATATTTCCGGATCCTTCATGTGAACACTCTTAAATCCTTAAATTATCATTAAAATCTGTTTTTGGCTAGAGATAGGTAGGCATACCTTCCTGTGAGCTTTTTACCTACTGTCGCTTGAAGCAGTATTATTTTTTAAATTGCAATTTTATATGACGTACCTACCTTGTCTTTTCTAAAATAAGGATTATAATTCTGAAAGGAGCATCAAAAATATTAAAATAATACTGCTTGCGATGGTAGTATCTTCCTATTTAATAAAAAATCTATAAAGAACCTCGACAAAAGACGGCAGCTTTAAAAGAACTATTATGTTTAGCGGCAATTTGAAGTTAAATCGTTACTTCCGTCCGAAAGATCTGAGCTGCACTGAAGTCGCAAATAAAGAATTTTCACTTCAAAAAGGTACCCCTTTACTGAGTTCTCAAGGATTGGCAATGCTCCATCCTTTTAATTCGGACAATGGTAGCATTTTATACGAATAGAATCGTTCAAGTCGATTTAGTATAATTTTAGTAGGACCCAGGCTTTGGTTCGACTGCAGGATTCAAACTGCATTTGCCAGCGCAAAGAAGGCTTCCAACAAAGCATTAATCAGGTAAATTTTGCCAAAATAACCTCAGCTTGATTCAGCTCATACTGAGCCCATTTCAGCCGCTTTAGAAATATTATGGAAAACTATTTTCCATGCCTACAAATGTAGGCAGGACGTCCGTGTAGATTTTGGTTTTTGGTTTTCCAGAAAAAGTTGTTATAAGACTCTATAGGTCTTCATCTAAATTGCCGCAAAAAAATAACGCCTATCCGTTGCTCAGTTGCAGCGTGATTGAAGGACAAAAAAATACGCTTTGTATTTATAATACTTACTATTTCAAGTTGATAGCATTAGTAGACCTTATAAGCAGTTGTATTGTAAGGGCCGGACGGACATTTTTATCCACTACAAGTGAAGGGATAACCTTGACTACGATTTCACCTGATGGTAAGTGATGATGCAGTCTAAGATGGTAGCGGGATAATCTGTTAGGGGTATTCTATTAAACTCATAATCGGTTTCTACACGGCTTCGTACTGGAACGCTAAATCGCTTGGCGACACGTTTTTGCCTGTGGGATGGTAAGCCTCAGCTGAAGCCAGCAGGCTAGGGAAAATTCAGAAGTTATTAATTCCCCAAAATTGACTCTGCCAGGGATCGAATCACCACCCAGGAAGGTCGAAAAACTTAATCCTATTCTTATGGGTGGTATGGTAGTTCCTTTTTTACCATTCGAGTACGGAACCCTAGTAATAAACACCGCGTATTTTTCATCATGAATGAAATTTAAACATTCAGGCCTTAATAAAAAAATACTGGCGTTGAATCACACGGCCGCGACAGCCTTTTGAATATTTCATGAAAAGTTCCTCACTGCGCTCTATTAAATTCTAGATCATTGTGATGTTTCAGTGAACGATAAACCGTTTACGTATTTTTGGGCATTTTTTTTTTTTTTATAGAGATCTCGGAGCCTCCCAATATGCAGAGGGTGGCCACCGAGGGGGTTTTAGTAGATACAAATCCTACATACATCCCCCAGAAGACAGGAGTCTCCCACAGAAGTTGGGTATCTTTCTTAGGAAGATTTCCCCCTCGAAAAAAAAAGGTATTTTTGGCCAATTACAGTTATTTAAGTTTTTTTTTAAAATTTTAAATATTTGACGACCACCGTGGCTCAGTGTGTAGCGGTGTTGTCTTAACGTGCGAAGGTCCCGGGTTCGATCCCCGGCAGGGTGGTCAATTTGGGAATTTATAATTACTGAATTTTCCCTGGTCTGGCCTGGTGGGAGGCTTCGGCCGTACCACCCTACCGGCAAAAACGTGCCGCCAAGCGATTTAGCGTTCCGGTACGATGCCGTGTAGAAACTGAATAGGGGTATATGGATTTAATATAACTGCCATGCCCCTAACAGGTTAGCCCGCTACCATCTTAGACTGCATCATCAGTTACCATCAGGTGAGATCGCAGTCAAGGGCTAACTTGTAGAGGATAAAAAAAAAATTGTGTTTCACCATAATATTGGTGGGCTCGTGGTCTGCGGTCACTAACCATCACTAACCATCAGGTGAGATGGTGAGATCGCGGTCAAGGGCTAACTTGTAGTGGATAAAAAAAAAAGATCTAGATCCACGCGGGCGAAGCCGCGTGCATCATCAAGTCTCTCATAAAATTCAATGTATCGTTTGCCCCAAAATCAAATGGTGAGATCGCAGTCAAGGGCTAACTTGTAGTGGATTAAAAAAAAAAACTCTGATCGGCCGAGTTGGCTTCGGTACCGCTACTGAGAGATATATATGTTGCTATAGCACGACTTAATTCCGACCTTTATTCCGCTCCGATTGTGAGCACCTGGGGACATACTGCCAGCGCTTTAAGCAATACTTAGGCAATAATATTACTCAAAATGACATTTTGATGTCACGTACCTTGACAATCCTAAATTATGGACTACAATTCTAAAACACGAAAGTCAACAAATAATCTTACTAACATTATAAATGCGAAAGTTTGGATGGAGTATGTTTGTTACTCAATCACGCCCCAACGGCTGAACGGATCTGGCTGAAATTTGGATGGTGTAGAAGAAAAAATGGGCTTTAATAAAATATAACGAGCGAATCACACACGGCGCGCGGAAATTTACACAGCCTCGTGAATATTTCATGAAAAATTCACGCTCTCTGTTCCCCATCAAATTAGAATAATTGTGATGTTTTAACGAACAATAATATTATGTTCATAATGCTTATCTATTTTTCTAACATGACAACTGGGGCTGATTCTGTAGTGCACAATCTCTAAACTAAAATGTCGGCTTTAAAACTAGTTATGTCCCTTTCCGAAGGGACTATTACGAAAGGGTTAGCAATAATTCATTTTAGTTTAGTTTAGAGATTGTGCACTACAGTATCAGCCCCAGTGTTATTTTTAATTATTTTGTTATGCTCTCCAAATTTCTAGATCAATAATACACTCTCTGTTCCCCATCAAATTAGAATAATAAAATTGTGATGTTGAACAAATCCGGATTTTAATTAACCTCCACCTGCCGGCCTTCATAATTAGATCAATAATAATGTGATAAATGTCTGTTTTTTTAAACGACACATCCATTTTATGTCAATTACGACGAAAAAAAAAAGTATGTCACTCTCCAGGTCCTGAATTATACCCATGCCAAAAATCACGTCGATCCGTTGCTCCGTTGCCGCGTGATTCAAGGACAAGCCAACAAACAAACAAACACACTTTCGCATTTATAATATTTGTATGATTATGTTAGAAAGCCTTTAAATTATTCAAAACCACTTTATATTTGGCGCGAGCTGATGTTAAGTTTAAACAAATATAAATTATGAAATAACTTTATGTTTAAGTTACCACTTGTAAACAAAACAAAGATAGGCCTCATTTTGTTGTTTACTTCAAAATGTTAATTACTTCCAATACTTAGTTAAAACGACGTGGTGGGCTCATATTATTATGAAGATAACTTAGTACGTATTGTTTTTCTTCTTTAATTAATTACATTAAGCATGTTTAGAAAAAATGCCATACCTGATTTCCGCAAAACTGATGATCAAATCTGAAAAAAAAAAACGTGATTATTATTTGTCATACGAATGACGTTATTCCTATCCCGGTAGTATGTGCGGTTACATAAACCATACGCTGACTTTTCGTACTTAAATGATAAATATTGTTTTATTTGCTATCTTTTCGACAGTCTTTTGGTATTATTAAAATGTACCTAATAAGTAATTTATCAAAATATAGTCGAAGAAAATAATATCATAGTAATATGTTTATATTATAATATATACACAAACATAAAAAAAAACAACAACCTCGAGTTGACAACTTCTTTTTATAACCTCTTTTTATTGAAGACGGTTAAAACATTTCATAGCATACCTATAACTTTCTGTGACATGAAAATTGTTCACTAGTCCATGAATGTTCACTCATCCATGACTTATTCTTTACGCAATATCTTTATACAATTTTGTAACACATCATTTAAATCTCTGCATCTAGTCTACAAATTCAAATATTATAAATTTAAAAGTGTGTCTATCTGTCTTCTACGTTTCACAGCACATCTCTTTAACCGATATGAGATACTATGATATGAAATTTAGCTAGATTTAGCTTTAGCTCAGTACTTTTTTTACCATTGAAAATGGTTATCAGATGCAAATATCCTGAGACGTATTTTTGGCCATAGCTCCTAAGATTTTGGGAGGATCGAGATGGGAATAGTATCTAGAGTTGAGGAATTTATCGAGACACGTGTGAGCGTTTGAATCTTGAAAATCGACTGGTAAATTGTTTTGGAATTTTGAAAAATGTAAAGAAGTCGGATTTCTTGGGGGGTGTTTGTTTACTAATTTGTAAATATTTCGGAAAAATAACCGACTTAAGAAAAAAATGGGCCCTAGGGTATATTAGTACAACTACAAAACGGCGAAATTTTTTTGAAAATCGGTTAATAATTGTGGTCCCTTTAGATTTAGAATTGTTTAAATGTGTTTGAATGTGTGTGTGTGTGTGTTGTGAATTAAAAAGTGACGTAGCTTTTATGATTATTGACCGATCGTCATGGTAATGTTGGTTTTGAAAATCGGTTAATAAATTTTGAAGAAAAGATTTTTATTTTTATAATTAATATTTATTTTATAAGAAGTAATGATGTTAAAAAGATGCGGACGCAGACGAGAAGTGCATTCGAGTTGTAATTTTGAAAATCGGTTAGTAAATTTTTGTTTTTTTTTTGGAAATAGGTTGTAGGACTTGTATGGATTTTTGTTACTCAATCACGCAATAACAGCTGAAAGGATCTGAATGAAATTTGGCACAGAGATAGATTATAGTCTGGATTAGCTCCTAGGCTAATTTTTATCCTGAAAAATTAAAGAGGTCTCACGCGAGCCAAAAAAAAACCACGCTTATGAAGTCGCGGGCATCAGCTAGGTAAAGATATGCTTTTAAGCACATCTAAAACATCAATCACATGTTAAAACATGTCAGAGCCCCATATTATTCCCCTAGCTAAGTAAATCCTTTGATGTATAAAGCTCCACACAGTATATATACACGCGTGCCGGAATATTTACTGTATTTCAACAGCAAACAAGCGTATTCTCTCCCATATTTGTACGACATAGATCCAGCGACTTCAAACTTAAACTCAAAATAACGTTTTTTATTCAAATAAACTTTTACAAGTGCTTTTGAATCTTCGAGTGAATCCACCGAAACTAACGGCGGTTCTAAACTACTAAAATATCGACATGATTTCCGTATGGATATACCTAGTCAAAGATCTTAAGAGTAGCTAGGCAACACTGGCTACATTTTATCTCAGAAAATCAATGAAATACCACGGGCTTTTTAAATCCACGCGGGAGAATTCGCAGACATCATCTAGTCCATAAAAAATTATAAATGCAAAAGTTTGGATGGATGTATGGATCAAATTAATCATAAATCAGCAACTTCTAATCCTTTACTTTTGCTTGGTAAACCAGGTAGGTTCCCCACGGCGGAACTATACCAGGTCTCCAATACTACAGTACGGCAGCTGTATATCGAAAGATGCGTCACTTACTACTATCGTACTCACAGAATTCCATCACCTAATAATATACGTCGATGTCGACCTGAAATACATATTCCTGAAACAAACAGCGCATTTGCACAACGGTAATTTAGCTATTTGGTCCATTTTTATACAAGCACTCTAATAAATTAATAAAAATTTTGCACTGGACTTAAAAATAAGCTCTAACATATTAAGTAACCTCAATTATGAAGCAACTGAGAACTTTTTAAGAGATAAAAATTAAATAAATAGTAAATAATATATTCATTCACTTTTGTTACTTTAGATTAATTTGGAAGAGACGGATATATTCTAGTTTTGGGGTCCAGGGTAATTGAGGGAAATTGTTCATTCTGTTTGAATAAATAAAGATATTTATTATTAAATAACAGCACTAAATAATTCATACTATAATTTTATAAATGCGATGGTGTGTCTGTCTGTCTGCTACACTTTCACGGCCCATCCGTTCAACCGATTTTTATGAAATTTGGTACAGGAATAGTTTGTAAAAATTAGCCTTGTCTTAGGCCAGAAAATTAAGGAGTTACCGCGGTAATTAAAAAAGTTAATCCACGCGGACGAAGTCGCGGGCATTATCTAGTGATTAAACTTAGTTTTAATTTAAAAAACTGTTCTAGATTTCAAAGAACTTTTTCTTCACCTACCGTTTTACGCTTGACTTTTTCTATAAGGTAATACCAATCGTGGAACTTTTCTAATTTAACTTTAGAATTGAATTCATTTCCAACATGTCTCTAGTTGCACTGGTTGAACATATCTGTCTAGATTCTAATAGGGTCTCAGTCTGCAGTGCCTAGCCTAGTCTAGCTTTTACAATATGATTACGAGATAATTTCAGATTTTAAAATATCTGAACCGATTTGATAATTTTTTTTCAGTCCTTAGAGGAAGCTTTCGAGGTGGTCCCATAAATAAATCTGACTCCAAATCCTCAATCCTGACATTAAAAAGTGAAAAATAAAAATTATTTCCAAAAATCCCGCTTTCCAAAGCCACTGTAAAGTAAAAAAATATTTTGATTTCTACCGATTATGTTGAAGTCGGGCGGGTATAAAGTATTTACCACATGAAATAAACAAGAGTTTTATTCGACGAGAATGTAACCCAGTACCTCCCACATAAAAGGTATCACAGTGCTCACTACTGTGCCAGGAAGGTTTAGTACACAACTACAATGGGTTATATTTAATGATGTGTATTTGTGTAGCCGAAGGAAACTATAAACATTAAACTATGTAATGTTAAAAGAAAATAATAATAATTGACAATTATGAAAATGTATTGATAAGAGTTTTTTTCTATTGTAAATTGGCTTAATTTATGTATTGTAATTTGGTTGGTAAAAAAAATAATAAGTATAGTTTTGACAAAGAATGTAACTATTAAAAATAATTATAATAGTGCAGATAAGAAAAATAAAAGGATTATTTATTTATTTACTTGTGTAGCCTGCATTATCAAAATACAGGATATATTCGTATGTCGCGAAGAGTAGCGTTGAAGATTAATAGCTTCCTTCACAGCGTAATCAATTTTGTTTACTCATACTTAGAACCGAGCTCAAACATTGAGTTAGAGCATAGAGTAGCAGACCTTACGTTAGGCCTGCTGCCTATGTTGTGAAAGCTAAGTATCATTACCAGAAGTAAATAAACCGGCCAAGTACGAGTTGGACTCACGCACCGAGGGTTCCGTACAAACCTGTAGTAAGTATAAAACATTTTTAGTGACATCATATAATAAAAATATTTTTATTTTGTGATGTAACTGAAAATGTATGCTTTTCGCAATTTATCTTCGCAATTTTTCTGTGCTATAATACGTTACTTCGTACCAAATTTCAAGATTCTGAGTTCACAGGAAGTACCCTGTAGGTTTTGATTCCCTTGCGAGTGTCGAAAATTTGCAGCATAAATGCTGTATCTTTTGATTGCGTTGGCTTAGAAATTTGATTTTTTCACAGCTTCAAGGGACAGTAGACCTGAGTATTTGATATGAATTTCAACTTGATACCTCGATGCGTTCCTGAGAAAAAAGGTCTTGACAGACTGAAGGACGGATCACAAAGCGATGCTATAAGGGTTTATAGCATCTATTCCGTAGTCTATTCCGTTTTTTCCTTTCGAGGTACGGAACCGTAAAAATAGATCGGGTATCCCCAAATTTACAAGTTTTTTTTTATATACTTATCGTTGAATTATATAAGTCTATGTGTTACCAGTACTTATCTTTATTTATCAAACTTTTACATGTTAATATTAATTTAGCAATTAATGACGGCTGATTATTATCAGTTGCATATTACGCCTGTTTTACACATGTGCATCAATAAAATCGAACGTATTTTTCAGGGTACTGCTACTCTAACAATATGACAACTCTCTGGCTTGGGAGAAATACGTTTTTCACGATTCCAGGGAAAATGATTCTTTATCGCTTCCTTATCTGGAGAAATTCGGGAATCGCAAGTCAAAGAAATATTTAAAGCAATCCGTAACTTGGATAAAAGGAAAATATCTTTGAAACTTACAAATTAATTCTGCGATGAAGACCGAAACAAAGGTAATGTTATTAACCTACAAAGTTAGACTTTATTTACTTTTCATATTTTTTTAAATAATAATTTATTTTCATCACTAGCGAATGCCCGCGACTTCGTCTGCGTGGTTTGAGGTGTTTTTGGTTCCCGCAGGAACTCTTTAATTTTCCGGAATAAAAAGTAGCCTATGTGCTATTCCAGACTGTAATATAATAATAATCTATCTCTGTGGCAAATTTCAGCCAGATCCGTTCAGCCGTTGGGGCGTGATTGAGTAACAAACATCCATACATCTATACATCGATACACCCATACATCCATACACCCATACATCCATACATCCATCCAAACTTTCGCATTTATAAAATTAGTAAGATTATTTGTTGACTTTCGTGTTTTAGAATTATAGTCCTTAATTTAGGATTGTCAAGGTACGTGACATCAAAATGTCATTTTGAGTAATATTATTGCCTAAGTATTGTAAGTACAGGTGTTCACAATACTAAGGTCGGAATTTAGTCGTGCTATAGCAACATATATATTTCTCTATCTCTCTCTTTGCGTCGTATTCCTCATTGCTGAGGGTCATAACCCCTTTACATTTATCACATAAAGGTCGTTTTCTTGGGATAACAATGCAGTGGGTTCCTACGTCCTTCCGCATGCGACTCGACTAGGAGTATTAAACTCTCAGGTTTTTGTAACGATTATTATCAGATGTTAGTGATAATAACCGGGACCGATGACTTAAGATGCTCTCGGAGGCACGGAGGAAACGAAAAATCTAAATTTGAGCTCGGTAATCCATCCAGTGTAGACTTGGGTCAACGTTGCTTTACAATCGCAATCGACTGATATGCGTTGTCGCAACTGGGCCACTCATCCCTCTTCATGTAGATCACAGTCATGTAAAAGGCCTTTAAGTCAGCGTAAGATTGTAAAAACCGTTAGATTGTAATCTAACAAGCGAAATTGTAAACTGTCAACAGATTGTGAACTGTTCAATATTCTGAGTGTCAATCTTTTAAATATTCATTGTATTTACGTTTTCTTGTCTCTTTCTTGTAGGTTAGGTTAGGGGTTCGACATAAATAATCAGGTAGTGCCCGGGCACTTAGGTTTTATCGGGTTTAAATACCTATCAGATTACAATCTACCGAAAAATAATGCGTTAAATTGTAATCTTTCGACAGTCGACATATTACAATTTAACGCATTATTTTTCGATAGATTGTAATCTGTTAGGTATATTAACCCGATAAAACCTAAGGCACTACCTGATTATTTATATCGAACCCTAACCTAACCTACAAGAAAGAGACAAGAAAACGTAAATACAAAAAATATTTCAAAAATTGACACTCAGAACATTGAACGGTTCACAATCTGTCGACAGTTTACAATTTCGCTAGTTAGATTATAATCTAACGGTTTCTAGAATCTTACGGTGATATATATAAACGTACACGGCTGTAACATTTCCTCTCGAATCAGATATCAAATGCAATCTTCGATTCGCATGCTATAGTAATGCTCTGAGGCGATGCAGTGTCCCTTTTGTAATCCTCTCCCTGAGAAATTGGATTTCCGTAAAACCGGATATTTTATATTACACATCCTACTCCGACTTCGCACGGATAGGCTTGCCTTGTATACTACAGCATTTAATCTATTTTTCACTAGCTGATGATGATACTTTGTCCGCATGGATTGAGGTTTTTGGTTCCCGCGGGAACTTCTTAATTTTCCCGGATAAAAAGAAGCCTATGTGCTAATCCAGACTATTATTTATTCCTGTGCCAAATTTCATGCAGATCCGTTGTTTTCCTTCGACCGATTTTTTCTGTAGAATTAGTTTTCCGAACCGGTGGTAGAGTCTTGACTTATCAAGATCATAAGTGGCACAAGTTGTCCTACGTGAAATAGATAGATCATTTCCTTTACCTCAGCATTTGAGACGAACTGGTTCCATGAGATCTCCATCATCCTTCTCAGTGCCCACATTTCAAATGCTCGTAATTGTCGCGAGGTTCATTTCTTTAGAACCCACGTTCCATCTATCATCATAGTGAGCTATAAAACGGCATCTAGCAAGAACAGAAATAAGGAGTACTTACCTTACAGAGCACTTACTGTAATTGAAAGGCTCCGACACTCGCCTCTCTTGTGATCTCTTATATTATTTTTATTTTACAGATAATCCTTTTACTGTTCTTGTCTGGTTAGAATCTAGTGTGTATTTCAAAACAGTGTATAGTCCATGGAAATAGAATGAGTTAGTAAAATTCTATTCAATGGTATAGTCCTACAAACTTAACTGACCCGGTGACAGCGTCGCTGCTATCATATTTAATGTTGATAATAAATATTAAAAATAAAATATAAACAGAAAGTAAACAGTCATAAAAAATTTGTTCCAATTTTGGGCAAAGGAATTGATAAGTTGGTGGTATCAAACATCAAAAACAACGGATATTCAGGATAAATGTGAAATGTGTTACAGTATGGGATGTTGCATGAAATATTGACTTGTGTAGCCCCACAGTAGGAGAAAGTTGTTTCAAGTGGCAAAATTAGAACAGGTAGGTACCTATTATTTGCATTTATTAAAGTTTAAAGTAAAAAATAAGCTTTTTCACTGCGCTGTGTGCTTTTTTAATATTTTTATTAAAAAAAAAAATAACACAACAAAGATAAACTAAATAACTAAAAAGGCCACACTGTAACGAAGCGTTACACATTACAATTGTCGTTGATATGTTTTTAGTAAATACCTAAATTATTAGGCTTTTTGAACAAAGCGTGTTCATTTATTTTTAAATTTACTAGGCATCATAGCTAGCCACAAAGGCAGTGCGACGAACTAATATTACAAATGCGCAGGCGCGGATAACTAGTGCGCGGTGTCTTCCATTTTGATTTTGTCACTGAAGTCCGACACCGCTCTAGGTCACGGACGTGTCACAATTATTATTCAGCGCGGGCGCACCTAGTTCGCCTGTTTTCTTCAAAACCAATTTCTGAATATCTCCCGCCCTAGGGAGTTCTGCCTTGATCAGCTCTGCCCGGATCAGTTCCGCCTGGATCAGTTCTACCCGGATAAGTTCCGTTTTGCTTTGCGCTTTCACCATTGCACGCTTGCTACCACCACCTCGGCACAGTCACCAGATCGCAACGGTCGACGTCCTGTTCGCGTTAGCCTCGGCGTCACTTCGTCTGCGGGTCTGCGTGGCAGCCGCTTTTCCCCCAGGGTCACCGAGGCCACCCAATACCTTAGCCACGTAACCAAGGGAGTACTTATACGTGCCAGCCGCTTCTCCCCCAGCGTCTCCGAGGTCACCAACACCTTAGCCACGTAACAAGGGGAGTACTTATACGTGCCAGTCGCTTTTCCCCCAGTGTCTCCGAGGCCACCAACACCTTGGCCACGTAACAAGGGGAGTACTTATACGTGTCAGCCGCTTTTCCCCCAGCGTCTCCGAGGCCACCAACACTTTGGCCACGTAACAATGGGAGTACTTATACGTGCCAGCCGCTTTTCCCCCAGCGTCTCCGAGGTCACCAACACCTTAGCCACGTAACAAGGGGAGTACTTATACGTGCCAGTCGCTTTTCCCCCAGTGTCTCCGAGGCCACCAACACCTTGGCCACGTAACAAGGGGAGTACTTATACGTGCCAGCCGCTTTTCCCCCAGCGTCTCCGAGGCCACCAACACTTTGGCCACGTAACAATGGGAGTACTTATACGTGCCAGCCGCTTTTCGCCCAGCGTCTCCGAGGTCACCAACACCTTAGCCACGTAACAAGGGGAGTACTTATACGTGCCAGTCGCTTTTCCCCCAGTGTCTCCGAGGCCACCAACACCTTGGCCACGTAACAAGGGGAGTACTTATACGTGCCAGCCGCTTTTCCCCCAGCGTCTCCGAGGCCACCAACACTTTGGCCACGTAACAATGGGAGTACTTATACGTGCCAGCCGCTTTTCGCCCAGCATCTCCGAGGCCACCAACACCTTGGCCACGTAACAAGGGGAGTACTTATACGTGACAGCCGCTTTTCCCCCAGCGTCTCCGAGGCCACCAACACCTTGGCCACGTAACAAGGGGAGTACTTCTACGTGCCAGCCGCTTTTTCCCCAGCGTCTCCGAGGCCACCAACACCTTGCCCACGTAACAATGGGAGTACTTATACACTACTACCTAGTCAAGGAAGGATCTTATTAACCCACGACCCAAATTAAATTTGGGGGAAAACTATTCTGTACCGATAACTGTGGTCGATTGAATATATTTATTTCATTTTACCGTGGGCTTTTTATTCCTCTCATCTCACACCATCTACCTTTTTTTTTAAAAGGAGGAGGTTCTCAATTCGGCGCGTATTTGTTTTTTAATGTATGTCGGTGCATATCTCCGTGGTTACTGAACCGATTTGAAAAATTTACTTTTCAGTCATTTGAGGAAGCTGTCGAGGTAGTCCTATAAAAAATTCTGACTCTGACATCCTCAACCCTGACACTAAAAAGTTGAAAATATAAATTGACGCATCAGGCTCACCCGACTTCAACTTAGTGTGTAGAAATCAAAATTATTTTTTACTTTACAGTGGCTTTGGAAGTCGATTTTTTGGAAAGAATTTGTATTAACCCTCGGTACAACACTGAGACTCCTCCAATTCTATCATCATACCAGCTCTGTGGCACCATAAATTTGAATAACCATTTAACCTGAATGATTTCTTAAGAGTCCAACCATATTATTTTAACGAAATAGCTACGAGCATTTCACAAATTAAGAATATTACTGCAATAAATAGTGCATTTTGTAGGGAATCCTTGACTTGGATTTAATTATTTCGCTTTAATTACTTACTAGACTTTGGTAGCGATAGGATAAAAGTTTTTGTAACATTTTAATAAGGGAATTGTCGCTAGCATTAGATTTCGATGACGATGATCTGATGATGATCATCATCCGCGTGGTAAATGTAAAATGATTTTTGAAGTGAAACCTCTGTAGCCGCGTTGAGCACTTTTTGGTAGGGGGTAAACTTGTGGATTCGCGTCACCGACACCGTCACCAACACCGCGTTGTTACGAAGACAAAAGGTTTATGATTTATAATTTATTTATTTCACAAAACTTACAAATGTGGCTTAGTAACTAAGGGCACTACAAAGTTGAGATGCGGTCTTAAATATAAATATACTTTAATACCTTAGTTTAATGTTTTTATTTTATTCAATTTAATTCATCCTTAAGGAACACCCATTAGTGAGGCTGATCCAGATGACTTCACATCGTTGACACATACCGTTTGAATGCGATCACTGAGATAAGACGCAAAGAGGCCCAGTGCAGTGTCTTTGATTGCATAGGGGCTCAATTTAACTAAAAGCGTCTCGTGCTCAACGCAATCGAATGCTTTAGACAAATCACAGAAAACACAAAAGCATTCTGTGATTTCTCCCACGCATCGAATATATAATTTAGCACCATTGCGCCCACATTGGTTATTGATCGGCTTTTAAACCATATTGATCAGAGTGAAGAAGTTTATTTTAGTTAAAGTGCAGAAGCAGATGGTTGAGCATAATTTTCTCAAATATCTTGCTAAGAGCTGGTAAAGTAGAAATTGCTCTGTAATTATTAGGGTCACTTCTGCTGCCAGATTTAAAAAGTTTTAAAAAGGAATCGATTTACTGCATTTCATAAGGTCTGGAAAGGATCCTGAATCTATAGACTCATTAAATATTAGAACCAAGATATGGTGCAATTATAGCAATAGCATTGCTGATTATGTTTACTGATATCCCCCATAGGTCTCCGGTTTTTTTGCATTACAAAGATTTGAATATTTTGATAATATCAAATGGGGTCACATGTTCAAACTTAAACAACACCCTGTACTCGGTGACATTACCCTTAAGAAGCTTAAGGACTTCTGTTGGTGAGGAAATAAGGGAGCTAGTAATGGTTACAGGAATATTTTGGAAAGAAATCTCAAATGTATTTGCAATTTCCGTATCGCAGTTCTCCATTTTATGTTTCCCAGTTTTATCTGCGATTATATCCCAAACTGCTTTTATTTTATTATCTAAATTCTTATTTTTTTAAGGTTTGTATTTCAAATATTTAAAGTAAATATTTTTATTATTGTTGTTTTTTTTTAATTATTTTAAATATTCGTTTTGACTTCTATCGGCAGTCCCTATGACTGCCAATTCTTTTATAATAAACCTAACTTTTACCTGCGGCTTCGTTCACGTTGGATACAATTTTCATACAAATTTCAAAGCCCTGTTTTACCCCCTTAGGGGTTGAATTTTCCTTTCTTTGCAGATGCCGTCATAATGACGCCATAATAGCTATCTATCTCAGTGGTTTAAGCTGAATAAATTAATAGATCAGTCACCTTTTACTATAATACTATAATTTGATATGGAGTTCTGAAGATTTATTCAAAAAGTTTGGGTTTTTTGCGACTAAGTCGCGATAATTACCTATCTTAAATTGAAATAGTTTTAAGCGTTACTGCTTCTGTTCTGTCAACGGTACTTTTATAGCAAGTAGGTACTTAATTGGAAGCGGGCACAGAAATTATGGAAGCGAGCGTTTTATTAATTTCCGACACAGCCGAGTGTCGGCCCTTAGCTCCTCAGGCGAGGCTGAGTTTAGTTAGGATTTCAGATTTTCCGCTAAAAATATACTTACTTATAATTTGAAAAATCCTTTGAGTTAACAAGTCTGAATGATTTTTACCCTTTTTTAAAGTTGTTAGACTAACATTATGTTTAATTAAATTTGCTTGTCTAACTTAGTGATTAAAGAATGAACTCTGATTGTCTTTAGTAATTATTAGGTTTAGCATTTAATTTTATTTCTTAAGATTAAGCCAATTATTAATAATAATTAAAATTAAGCCAATAGGTACCTGTGAACGGTCCTGAAATTTTTGACCAGTTTTCGAATTTCGTGCATAAAGGTCACGCTTACGCTTAATTAATTAAGGTCAAGGTTACGCTTAAGCAAGGTATTTATTACGTTTCTAAGTTAAGTTTATAAGTTTTCAAATAACGAATTCTTGTACAGTCCGACAAACTTATCTGACCCGATTACAGCGTCGCTATTATCTATGAAAAATCAAAATTTCAAGTTTTTTTTTTACAAATAAACTTTTACAAGTGCTTTTCAATCGTCGAGTGAATCTACCACTGGTTGGTAATGCCATTCCTACCGCGAAGAACCAGCAAAAAACTCGGCGACATAAAAACAAAAACTAAACAAGCATAAAAAATACTTCCTGGGACTATAAAAGAGTATTCATGCCTTACTATAATAAAACTAGCGGACGCTTGCGACTTCGTCCGCTTGGCATAAGTTTTTTAATTCCCACAGGCACTCCTTAATTTACTATAGTAGGTATAGTCAAAGACCTGGAGAGGCTTTTATCCCATAAAATTAAGGAGTTCCCGTGAGAATTGAAAAAACTTATTCCATATACTTTGCCTTTGACTTAAATGATAAATCAGGAAAACTATAATATCCGACTCGTGATATCCAATACGAGTACAGCACGTTGTATGTGGACAATAAACAAATGCAGCAACAGTAGGTACTTGAGGCTGGAAAAAAGGTCACTTCGTTAAGTCTTTGTCTAGACCTAGGCATTGTGAATGGAGAGCCCCCTATTCTCTGTTCCCGCAGATCTCAATTACTCTTGGAAGGTTTAGATTTTGTTTTGTATCAGCAAAAACATTCTTAGTAATTAGGTACTTGTGTATACATTTTATATTTTTTTGAGTTTTATAAGACCATCTGTGACGATACTTGTTAGAAAATTATCTGTAAAGTGTGTCTGTCTGTCCGTCTGTTTGCTACGCTTTCACGCCCCATCTTCTCAAGGGATTTTGATACAGTTTTTTTTAGATAGATTACAGTAGCGTGCAATAAAAGCATAACTTACCCTAGTTAAAAAAGCTTATGCTTATTTTTCATCATGCCCTGCCTAAAAACAGGTAGCTACCTAACCAATCCCTACCCTGGCTCCAAATACTGTGCACGCCACTCATAGGTTACATCCCGGGGAAAGACAGGCTTTTTATCCCGGAAAATTCATGCGTTCCCGCGCGAATGAATAACCTTAATCCATGCGGACAAAGTCGCGGGCATCATATTCGAGTAAATAAATAAATCGGTTATTAATAAACCTGTCATCATAATTCAGATACGAATATTATAAATGCGAATGTTTGGATGGATTGATGTTTGTTATTCAATCACGCCAGAACGGCTGAACGAATCTGGATGATATTTTGATTTGGAATAACACACAGGCTACTTTTTATCCCGGAAAATTGAAGAGTTACCGTCGAAACCAAAAAACCTCAATCTACGCGGGCGAAGTCGCGGGCAACAGCTACTTCTTTTATAAATTAAAGACCGAACAAAAAATATACCTATTACCATCTAGACTTTTCTAGCTTATAAAGGTAGTTCGACCTCGTACTACAAAGTTTTGGCATTCGAAAATAAAAACATAATATAAGAAATTGACCGATTACTTCTATCCAGACCGTTTTATCCGACCAAGAAGTCATTTATAACTGTGGACGTTATAAAACCGTATTTGAAAATCAATGTATTTTCCACACAAAGACTAAAACCAACTTAACTACCATACACTTAAGGTTCGAAATACCATTCTAGTGCATTGAATAGAATAGTAAACGGCTTCTCAAATCCGCAGATTTCGAGATATTTTTCATCTTGTAAACCCAACCCAGAAAACTTGAGGTAAAGTGAATTAATGATACAAATATCTCTGTGGTAGGATTATGTAATCCAATATAACTATAACTCATAATAATTCTTTCCAAAAAACCGACTTCCAGAGCCACTGTAAAGTAAAAAAAAAAAATTTTAATTTCTACACACTATTTTGAAGTCGGGCGAGCCTGATGCGTCAACTTTGCTTATTGCCGTTATACCCGTTTGCTTGTTATACCCGTGTTTTTTTATTTACTTTACAGTGGCTTTGGAAGTCGGTTTTTTGGAAAGAATTTTTATTTTTAACTTTTTAGTGCCAGGGTTGAGGATTTGGAGTCAGAATTTTTTATGAGACCACCTCGAGAGCTTCCTCTAACGACTGGTGACCTCTAAAAATTTTTCTAATTGATTCAGAAACCACGGAGATATGCACAGACATATATTAAAAAAAATACGTGCCGAATTGAGAACCTTTTATGGAAGTCGGTTAATTAAATAAGGTATAGGTACGCAACATTGAGTAATTAATTTTTAGCATCGCTATAGCTGAGGACCAGGGGATATACCACCATCGCATAAAGCCGTATTATTTTTAATTGTTGACGTTCGTGTCTTAGAATTATAAGCCTTATTTTTTTGAAAAAATTAATTTCGAAGTACAGAGGCATCTGTAGGAGATCAAACCCGGGATCTCCCACTAAGACCAAAGCGCCCACCACTGCGCTATTGAGGTAATCAAAGGGAGAGTTTACAGTGAGACAGCGATTGTACTCAGTAAATGGCGTCACTAGACTAAGTTATTGACACTTATCCTCTGGATCGTGACTAACTCTAAGTACATAACCAAAGTAGAGATTTTTCTTATTATCTCCAGAAAGAAAAAGGAAAGAAGAAATTTATTGTATGAATATGTGAATATGAGACGTTTTTTTGATTAAATAGAAAGCCGTAACATATTCAGTCGGGTAACCCTGACGTACAACTCTGACTCATTAAACAATACTTCACTAAATATACTATTATATATAATATAATATTTATATAATATTTATAAATATAATATTACAAATGCGAAAGTGTATTTGTTTGTTGGTTAATTTAACTAAATATTCTATATAGAAAGCTAGTCAAAAGTTTTAAATACAAGCTCTATTTTCTTGATGTTATTTGGCACAAATAACATTAAGATCAGTTCAGTGGTTTGGCCGTGATAAGGTGACAAACAGACACACTTACGTATTTATTTTATAAGTGTCAATGTTTTAATTATAACGTTTCTCGTTAACTACTAACTCGTAATAACACGTACTGTTGACTATTTTTGATTTAAGTTTATTTACCTTACATGCCACTAGCTGATGACCGCGACTTCGTCCGCGTGGGATAAGTTTTTTTCATCCCAACTACTTAATTTTCCGGAATAAAAAGCCTATGGCACTCTCCAAGTCCTCAACGATACCCATACAAATAATCACGTCAATCTTGCTTTATTGCGGCGTGATTGAAGGACAAACCAACGAATATCATCGTCATGTTTTATAAGTAAGTAATTTTAAACGTCAATAAGTGTACCTACAGTGTACCTATATTGAATGAATGATATTGAGTATTGAGTAATAAACACACATTGAGCATTAATTATAATATTAGTATGTTTAAATAGTCTATATGTCACCGTAAGATTGTAAAAACCGTTAGATTATAATCTAACTCGCGAAATTCTAAACTGTCGAAAGATTACAATTTAACGCATTATTTTCCGGTAGATTGTAATCTGATAGGTATTTAAACCCGATAAAACCTAAGTGCTACCACTACTTGTTTATTTATGTCGAACCCTAACCTAACCTACAAGAAAGAGACAAGAAAACGTAAATAAAATGAATATTTCAAAAATTGACACTCAGAACATTGAACAGTTTACAATCGTTCGACAGTTTAGAATTTCGCGAGTTAGATTATAATCTAACGGTTTTTACAATTTACGGTGACATATACACGGGCTTTTTTAAAGACCAGGATGCAACTAAAGTTCCATAATTATGTCCACTAGCACATTTTAGAAGATCGCGTAAAAAATCCCGTGTGCACTCGCCGGCAAAAACTAGTTTATAAATAAACTTACCAACGAATCCAAAGTGTTGAAGATTCAATGCGTGTCTTAACGCCAGTAAACCGTCCGACTCAAATATTCATAGGTTATTTTCAACTGATATTTATTGGCAACGGGCACAAAATACCAAATTTCACTTGCAACTTCACAACATAGATTGATCACGGCACATGTATCTGAAAAGTTTCGGAACGGTTATTGTGTGACCGAGCTCCAGAGTCGATCCACGTCCGCTCCCGTCGACGGTCGGGACTGCACTGAACTGAAACTTGGCTGACAATATTACGGTGATCTGTTCAAGTTGATTGGTATAGCGCTGTCTCTGTCTAGAGGTTCAGAAAACTGAATACTGAATGGTGAATAGGCATATTACACTGCACTTTTTACAGGGCCCTGTGTTTAAGGGTGGGCGTGGCCGCTAGTTAGAGCGTCGCTTATTACACAGCAATAATAGGCCTATTACACTGCACTTTCCACAGGGCCCTGTGTGTAAGGGTGGGCGTGGCCGCTAGTTAGAGCGTCGCTTATTACACAGCAATATTAGGCCTATTACACTGCACTTTCCACAGGGCCCTGTGTGTAAGGGTGGGCGTGGCTGCTAGTAAGAGCGTCGCTTATTATACAGCAATAATAGGCCTATTACACTGCACTTTTTACAGGGCCCTAAAGTAAGGGTGGGCGTGGCCGCTAGAGCGTCGCTTATTACACAGCAATAATAGGCCTTTTACACTGCACTTTCCACAGGGCCCTGTGGTAATGGTGCGCGTTGTCGCTAGATAGAGCGTCGCATATTACACAGCAACAAGGATCAAATTAGGGACCCTTTCTCCCTTACTCTTATTGCACTACACTGAATCAAGTGTAAGGGTCCCTGTGAAAAGTACAGTTTAATAGGCCTATAAGGACCAATGTAGGGACCCTTACTCCCTTAACGTTATTACACTACACTGATTCAAAGGTAAGGGTCCCTGTTATAAGTGCAGTGTAATAGGCCTATATAGGAACGTCTATTATCTATAGTGGTAATAGACCTATTACACTGCACTTATCACAGGGATCCTTACCTTATATCAGTGTAGTGTAATAAGATTTAGGGAGGAAGGATCCCTAATTTGGTCCTTATTGCTGTGTAATAAGTGACGCTCTAAGTAGCTGCCAAGCCCACCCTTACCTTAGGGCCCTGTGGAAAGTGCAGTGTAATAGGCCTATATTACACTGCACTTTTCACAGGGACCCTTACCTTGAACAATGTAGTGTAATAAAATTTAGGGAGTAAGGGTCCCTAAATTGTTATTGTTGTGTAATAAGCGACGTTCTAACTAGCAGCCACGCCTACCCTTACCACAGGGCCCTGTACAAAGTGCATTGTAATAGGCCTATAAGCCTTTTATCGGCTTGTCCTGGGGCTTAACAAGTACATAAGATATAAAGACGAGAAAATAAAAAATGTATGCTCATGTATGGTATGGTAGAGTAAGGTCCCATCCACCCTTGGACCTAGGGTTTTTTATACGACTGCCTGAAAAAAGGAGTATATTGTTTTCAGGGTTCATGTACCTATGTATGTATGTATGTATATATGTGAGTTTGTATATTTCACCATAAATAAATTCTATATACCCGAACCGATTTTGATAAATGAGGTATCGTTAGAATACCTAGCTTATTCCGGGTGACATAGGCTAGTAAAATTAAAAAATAAATTGATGGGGTAACCATGGTCCTGCATTAAAGACTAAAGTTGTTTTTTTTTCGAAAATAAGATTAACTATATAATCATCATCTAGAAATTGTTGAGTAGATTCCAAAAATGTATAACACTACAGTTCAATATCCAGTGATTCACAAAAAATATATTCACATAATGTGAATTAGATTCTAATTTAGCTAGATTAATTTATATTTTTAACTTTTTAGTTCGTTTTTTGGCAGGGCAGTCGTGTTTTTTAATTTTTTTAATTACGACTTGTTCGAGGTTTGAAATGATTGAAATTTGAAACATGCCTTCTTGTAACATAATAACTCAATATTCGATACAGGTCTGCAACTCATCCCATCTGTGAGCTAGATACGGACTGACAGACAAACAGACAGACAGACGGATAGACAACAGACAGACGGACGGATAGACAGACAGCACAGTGACATTAAGTAAAGCTCCGCTGTCTTTGGGTGCGGAATCCTATAAACCAGTCTAAAAGAAAATGTAAATAAAACATTTACCTATTCAGTGAAATATATAAGTGAGATATCTACTAGCTGATACCCGCGACTCCGTTCGCGCGGATTGAGGTGTTTTAGGGGTATGAAAAATAGATATTAGCCGATTCTCAGACATACTGAATATGCATATGTCACCGTAAGATTGTAAAAACCGTTAGATTATAATCTAACTCGCGAAATTCTAAACTGTCGAAAGATTAGAATTTAACGCATTATTTTCCGGTAGATTGTAATCTGATAGGTATTTAAACCCGATAAAACCTAAGTGCTACCACTACTTGATTATTTATGTCGAACCCTAACCTAACCTACAAGAAAGAGACAAGAAAACGTAAATACAATGAATATTTCAAAAACTGACACTCAGAACATTGAACAGTTTACAATCTTTCGACAGTTTAGAATTTCGCGAGTTAGATTATTATCTAACGGTTGTTACAATCTTACGGTGACATGTACACCAACAATCCATACTTCTATATCCATACTAATATTATAAATCGGAAAGCGTGTCTGTCCGTTCAAAAAAGTCTTATGTCCGATTTCAGCAAGAAATGATTTTAGCAACAGATACCGTTACTGATTTATCATCATTATATTTTTTATATTTTATAATTATCTGGATGTCAATAAGTGTAGTATATCTACCTAAATTGAATAAACATTATTTTTAATTTAATTTTAGTTAGGCTAGCTAGCATTAAGTTCTATTGTATTAGTTTCAATAAAATATTCATCATTTAATTTTATTTATTTAAGGACATCCAACAGGTTACAATAGAATAACAGGAAAAAATAAAGCTAGTTAAAAGAATAATATGCATTATTGTAAACCCACTTAGAGGCTGCCACAGCTTGCAATATTATATTAAAAACACACTATGGGTCGGAGAAAAAAGAAATAAAAGAGGAAAAGGTAAAGAATAAAATAAAAAATAAGCTAACTAATAATAATTAACTTAAATAATTAGCTGTGATAAGATCCAGCAAGCCATAGCAGACAGCTAACCGGATCTAGGTCCGTTACACAAAAAAAAAAACAACATAAACAATTGAATGATAAGAATAATTATAACAGTACAAATTATAGCTTTTACTTAAAATACAGGACTGATTATGATGTAAGCAGAACAATAAATCACTATAACACAAGTTAAAAGTTAAAAATAGATTCGTTACGATATTGACATGTAACTTCTTTCTAAACTTAGGGAGGTTATCGCCAATTATATCAATGTCTATCTCCTTGCTTATTTCATTGTAAAACGTCAACATCCTATTGATAGGCGATTAATTCCCTAAGTTAGTTTTAGAGAAACCAGATTTGAATGGCAAGTAGTTCATAACTCGACTGTACGGCCTAGGTATTCGTACAGAAATTTTATTTAGTAAATTAGATGCATCAAGGGTTTCGTTCAGTAATTTATGTAGAAAACATAAATCTAGAAGCTTTCTACGGTCTGAAAGTGTTGAGATTGTTTAGGATTAGTTTATTGTTTTTGTAGTATATGTATTTAATGTGTTAATAGTATATGGAAGATATAGTTGATTCCAAAAATATTAGTTAGTTCTTCGTAGAAATAATAGATGTCGCTGTAGAACATTGCATCGCGGTATTCCTTAACGCCCAAGAAATGGTTATACAGCGACGAGTCGATGAGGATGGCAGTTCAATACAAATATCGGTACGGTTTTTATAATATATACGTTTAGCTTAGTATAGTGAAAGTACGACGTGGTTTAGGGTACCTTGGTGCGGGGTACACATTGGTCCATCGAGTCGGACTTAGGCCGAGACTCGTTTTTGAGCATCCACGACAGTGTGTTATAGGCGGTTTGTGAGTGTGTGACGTGAAGTGATTAGTGAAGTGAAGTGCCCATATTAATGGATTGCATTTGGATGGGTTTGTCTGCATGTCAAGGTAGAATTTGAACTTTGTTAAGTTAAAGTTAAATGTTAAAGACTTAGTCAGTTTTTCATAAATTTTGGAACTTTGATTAATTTATTTAAAAAAGACTTTGAAAAATATCAGTAACTTTTGGACTTAGTTAAAATATTAATTTTAGAACTTTGATAATTTTGCTAGTAAAAAGACTTTGAAAATTATGGGTGAAATATGAACTTAGAAATTGTGTTGTGCTTCTGGGACATAGTTTATTTGCGGTGAATTTTGGACTTTGATAATTTTGCGATTACTTAGGACTCATAATTTTTCGAATTTTTGGACTTGCAATATTTTGTCGTTTTATGGACATAGTTTATTTACGCTAAAGTCAAGACTTTGTAATCAACGTTTTCTTAAACTTATAACATTGGAATCATGTGTGTACTGTGGACATAGTAACATTGGACATTGCGTTAACTTAGAACATTTTTATTGATTTTAACTTTAAGTTAAAGTTACCACCATGGAATCTTTGTGTGTTTTACAAGATAATAACTTGTCCACTATTACAAAAACATTAGTTAACTTTAAAAAGACACCAAAGCCAAGATTAACGGTTAACTATGTGAAAATTAGACTTGAGAACTTAGAAAAATATTGGGAAGCTTTTCGAAGTACACATAATGAGATACTGAAAATTGCAACGCTAGAGCAAAGGAAAAGACATGAATATTTTGATGATGATATTTTTTCTAAGTGTGAAGAAGAGTATATTATAGCGAAATGTGAATTGACAGATGTATTAGAAAAAATGCAACCACAGCGTTCAGCACAGCAATCAACGAGTTCTAGTAGTCCAAATACTAATCAAGAAGTGAAACTCCCTAAAATAAGTATTCCACAATTTAATGGGAACTATAATGACTGGAATACTTTTCAAGATTTATATATGTCGCTGATTCATTCCAATAATTCATTGAGTAACATACAGAAGATGCATTACTTGAAAACAAGCTTAATTGGTGAAGCCGAACAATTGTTGAAGCACATACCAATAGCAGATAAGAACTATGAAGTAGCCTGGGACACGCTGAAAGATAGATACAACAATAGAAGAGTAATTATCAACACAATATTTAATAGATTAATGCAACAAAAGAAACTCACCAATGCAACGGCCAAGGGAATTAAAGATCTATTTGATACCACAACAGAATGTCTCAATAACCTGAAAAACAATGATGTAAATATAGATAATTGGGATCCAATATTAATACATATTATAGTAAATAAATTAGAACACGAGTCACACAAAGAATGGGAAGAAGAGTTAAAGAGTCTACCAGTACAAGAGCTTCCAACATGGAAGACATTTCATAACTTCCTTGAAGGAAAATTTAGAGTATTAGAGATGATAGAACCCACACAGTCGAAAGAAAGGCCTAATGTTAGAACAAAAACTTTTCACATCTCCGCACCAGAGACAAGTTCTTCAGAAACTTTTTGTGCCTACTGCAAAGGAGAACACATTATTTTCAAATGTCAAGGGTTTATTAAACTAGAACCAACAGATAGAACAGAGTTTGTGAAGAACGAAGGACTATGCTACAACTGTTTATGGCCAGGACACAGCGTAATCTCCTGTAGACATAATACATCTTGCCATAAGTGTAGAAGGAAGCACCACACCCTATTACACGAGAATAAGCAAAGGAAGACAGACAGAACCGATAAACAAGAGCAAAAGAACAAAGACCGAACCGATACACAAGAGCAAGAGGAGAAAGAAGATGATACAGCAAGTACTCCAAACATTTCAGCACGTGTATCTACCCAGAGCAATGACACACTGTTAGCTACAGCCTTAGTTAACATTCAGACGAGTAAAGGAGATCAAACAGTCAGAGCTCTGATAGATCCATGTTCTCAAGAATCGTTTATATCAGAGTCAACAGTACAACGATTACAATTGAGAAAGGAAGAAGTCAAGGGAAACGTTACTGGGATTGGCAAATTGGCAACTTCGATTAGGCATGCGGTGGAGTTACAGATCACATCACGATTGAACCACAAGTTTAAATTGGGATGTACCGCATTTGTCATGGAGCAAGTGACTGGAATAATGCCAGCTACGAAAATTGATAATCGAAATTGGGTTCATTTCACGGGCTTACAACTCGCTGATCCGAATTACAATATTCCAGGATCCATAGATTTATTACTTGGAGTCAACATCTATACTGAGATTTTGATGAATGGCATTATTAAAAACAATCAAGGAGTACCGAGTCCTATAGCACAACAAACACAACTTGGATGGATAATATCTGGAGGATTACAATCGAAAGATTCTACGAGCCACGAAGTCGTCAGCATGCATTTAAATGTGAAACTAGACCACATGCTGCCACGATTCGAGGAACCAGAGACATTGGAGACTAACAAAAACGTTGTTTATAATAAAGGTTTAGAGCGACAAGAGAATAAGAGAGACATTGTTAGTTTACCATTTCATACAGATGATCCAAGAATACCAGAAAATCCCAGAACGATTGCATTAAAGAGATTTAAGAACTTAGATAATAGAAATACAAGCAAAATAACAATTGTAGATGATCATAACCAATATTCTGAAGAAGACTCAACACTAAGATACATAAATCCGTCAGCAACAGAAAATATAATAGAAGAATTCAAACCAGCCGAAGAAACACCTGAAACAGAAGCAGAACAAGTTAGTGTAAGAAAATCCGTGAAGAATAATTTAACTGAAGAAGAAGAAGAAATAAAACGTACCATTTTGAAGAACTTTTCGTCATTAGAGAAACTGCTAGATGAAGTTGTACATTATCGAAGATCGAAGAACCTGAAAAAGAAAGATAAATTGTTAAAACTTCAAACAAATCAAGAGTTAGAAGAAGCACTTACCTTATGTTTGAAGATAGCTCAGCAGATGGAATTCCCGGACGAAATAGAAAACCTGCAAAATGGTAAAGCAATAAGTAATAGAAGTAGATTGTTATTACTAAATCCTTACCTGGATGATGATGGAGTTTTAAGGGCAGGATCTAGATTGAAGAACAGGAATACAAACAAGGAACTTTACAGAAAACATCCCATCATAATTACTAAAGATAATGTTCTTTTTCCACTGATAGTACGAGACGCTCATCTGAAAACCTTACACGGTGGATTTCAGCAAATGACAACTCACCTGAAAAGGAAATACTGGATTATTAAAGGAACAAAAAGTATTAAAAGGTACTGTCGATGGTGTAAATTATGTGCTAGAAACAATGGCATCACCGCTAATCCAAAGATGGATGACTTAACAGAAGTTCGAGAGAATACATCACTTCCTTGTTTTATTGATGATCCTGATTCTGTCAGACCATTTACTTGGAACAGAAATAAATCAACCTTATTGAAAATGTTGTGCAGACAAGAAATCAAAGAATTTCCAAAAAGGTTACAAAGCCAACGAGATAACTGAGAGACGCGATGGAAGTACATCCCTCCAAGACTTTCCAGATCATATTGCATGTAACAAGGACTAAATTGTCCTTGGCGGCGGAGGATGTTGAGATTGTTTAGGATTAGTTTATTGTTTTTGTAGTATATGTATTTAATGTGTTAATAGTATATGGAAGATATAGTTGATTCCAAAAATATTAGTTAGTTCTTCGTAGAAATAATAGATGTCGCTGTAGAACATTGCATCGCGGTATTCCTTAACGCCCAAGAAATGGTTATACAGCGACGAGTCGATGAGGATGGCAGTTCAATACAAATATCGGTACGGTTTTTATAATATATACGTTTAGCTTAGTATAGTGAAAGTACGACGTGGTTTAGGGTATCTTGGTGCGGGGTTCACAGAAAGGGTCAATAAATTGTAACATTATTTGACTTTGACTTTGAAATGCTGAATTATAGAGAAAACGTCGTAAGCCCATTAAATGACAGTTATAGTATGTTAAAATTGTCACCTATTCGGCTTAGGTGTTCCCTTAAATTTAGGCATTAATGGTAAAATTGGGCCATAATCATACTATACTAATTACGTAATACTAACGTATACGTATGTTTGTTGGGTTATTGATTTGCTGGTTTGTCCTTCAATCACGATTCAGTCTTATTCCAGACTATAATCTATCTCTGTGCCTTTCGTATACAGATCCGTTCAGTCGTGATTGAGTAACAAACATCCATCCATCCATTCAAACTTTCGCATTTGTAATATTAGCATAGCTGATGCCCGCGACTTCGTCTGCGTGGATTGAGGTTTATTGGTTCCTGCGGGAAGCCTATGTGATATTCCAGACTATAATCTATTTCTGTGCCAAATTTCATCCAGATCCGTTCAGCCGTTGGGGCGTGATTGAGTAAGAAACATCCATCCATTCAAACTTTCGCATTTATAATATTTATTTGATATGAATTTGATCTGTGTGCTAAATTTCATACAGATCCGTTCAGTTGCTCTGGTCATCTGGTGTAATTGAGTAACACACATACAAACATCCATCCAATCTTTCGCATTTATAATATTAAGTATAGGAGCATCTGATTTCCATAAGAAAACTCCAATCATTCGTTCTCTGGCTTTCCTAAAAAAAAAAAATTGTGGTGTTAAAATTCCTTAAAGGTAGTTCCGTAAAGTTCCTTAGGCACTTTAACCTTATTCGCCTCCGTTTTTCCCACATTCAGCATTCGGATATGGCGTCATATACGTAAGCCGATGGATTTAAACGCGATTATGTTCAGGGGTTTAACCCGATACCGTTTTATGACATTACAGGTAACAGGATACGTCCATTAAAGGATAATACCGGAAAACATAAATACACAAGGAACTACAAGTTTATTTTGCACGAAAATTAAGCAAACAAACGTGTGCTGATGGATTTTGTTTTTGTTTTTTTTTTGTGAAAGAGTATTGTTTATTATACATTAAAAGTTAACCCTTGACTGCGCTCTCACCTGATGGTAAGTGATGATTCTGTCCAAGACGATAGCTGGCTAACCTTTTTAAGAGTATGGCAGTAAACCAGGAATAAATTTCACAGAATTTGATAGAATTCCCCACGAAATTAATCAGTAGGTAGGTAATGTCCACCTGTCCTACCCTCGTAGCTTTAGTTTTAAGATACCGTTATACTATTATATTTTATAAATAACTGGACGTCAATAAGTATAGTATTCTACATTAATTGAATACACAATGGGACCGATTCTGTAGTGCACAATCTCTAAACTAAACTAAAATGACAGCATTAAAAATATTGCTAAACCTTTCCTATTACTCTCTGCCGATAGGGACAGGACTCGATTTAAAGCTGTCATTTTAGTTTAGAGATTGTGCACTACAGAATCAGCCCCATTATTTGAGTTCGAGTTTGAGTTTGTCTGACGCGGTGACAGCGTCAATTTATATTACCTAAAAATAGAATAAAAACGAAAACTAAACAGGCATAAAAATTTATTCCAATGTTGGCCACCGAGTCAGATAAGTTTGTGGGATTTACCTACCAGTCTATGGAAATTTACTCCGAGGTTAAACTCCGAGGAGGGTTGGTAAAATCGGCACTAAATTATACAAAATTGACAGTTCTTATATCTCCAAGTTAAAGATTACAACAATATTGAAACCTAACGATGACATCGAACGTTTAAAACTGTTAGGCATCCGGAATCTATAGCTATACTAATATTATGAATGCGAAAGTTTGGATGGATGAATGGATGTATGGATTGATGTTTGTAACTCAATCACGCTCGAACGGCGGCACGGATTTGGATGAAATTTGGCACAGATATAGATTATAGTCTGGAATAACACATAAGCTACTTTTTATCCTGGAAAGTATCCTGGAAAGGAGGATCCCGCGGGAACCAAAAAACCTCAATCCACGCGGACGTAGTCGCGGGCGTCAGCTAGTACTCATTAAAAAACAAAAAAAAAATACCAAACCAATAAATTTCTAGCGCCCCGAGAAATTTATTTCTTTTCTTATTCACATAAAATAATTTCCCCGCCTTCGAACATATTTTATCGTGATTTGGAATTGGACAAAGTGGTGTTCAAATCTTTCGAGGACACATTCGATCTCAGCTTTATTTGTGCCCTAGAGGGGATGACAAGGCTTTATCGAGATGAATTCATGGTTTTTAGGGTGTCGCACCCAAAGGGTGCGAGTGGCCCAACGGTTGCGATTGTTAACCAACGTTGACCCAAGTCGATAATTGGATGGGTGACCGAATTTGGACGTTCAAATTTGGCCCTTTCGTTACCTCCGTGTCTTGGAGAGCACGTTAAAGCCGTCGGTCCGGTTTTTATCATTTGATAATAATCGTGTTAAAACTCATTCAAACAAACAAGTATTCAGTATTCAAACAAGAGTTTAAATACTCTTAGTCGAGTCGAATATGCGGAAGGGCGTAGGATAAAACTCTAAGACTTTAAATACTCTTATTCGAGTCGTATGCGGAAGGGCAGAAGGGGAATCAACCATATTATTATCCCAAGAAAACTCCAACCATTATATTGTGATTAATGGAAAGGGGTCATGATCCTCGGCAATGAGGAATACGACGCAGAGAGAGAGTTACATCATCACAATAAAAAAGAGTGGAAAGTGTCATCGGGGAATGAACTAAAGCCATCAGTCCTAGTTATTATCACTAACATCTGTTAATAAATAAAAACCTATGAGTTTAAATACCTCTTAGTCTATTCGTACGCGGAAGGACGCTGGAACTGGGAACCCATTTTGATCCCAAGAAAATACCTACCATTTTTTGATTATTGGAAAGGGGTCACGACCCTCAGTAATGAGGAATACGACGCAGAGAGAGACCCCAAGGGTGCCAACGGGACCTTAATTCTATGCGTCCTATTAAAAGTATTTAATTTTAACTACCTTGTTGGTCTAATAGATTTAGCATGTTCGAATTTTTCCGACGAGGGTTCAAGTCAAGTCGGGTCATAAAGGGTTTTTTCGACAAGAAATTCTCAACAGTTAGTCTGGGGTAAGGAAGTTGGCGTGTCACCCCCATGCCTCGGAGAGCACGTAAAGCCGTCGGTCCTGCGAATGATCTCTCTCCGGTCGTGTCGGATTTTCCATCCCATCGTGCTATGAGATTAAAGGAACAGAGAGTGCACCTGTGTTTGCGCACAAACTAGTGTTTCGCCCCGAACTGAGACCTCGCGGTATTTTTTTATTCCACGTAAGATCGTGCTAACGTCTATTATTTGTAAGCACAAACGAATATACTTTTACCAAGCACCATCTATTAATAATAATAATAATAAATCGTTTATTTTCAGGCAATAGACCCATAAAAAAATACAAAAGATGAATACAAATAAAAGTTAAAGCCATAAAAACATAAAAGTAACATCAAATTACAATTAAAATAAAATTATAAAATTAAATTAAAATTAAAATTAAATTATTATACTATTAAACAATTAAAATGTATTATAAACTTACCCCTTAAGGGGGATCATGTCAACGGTAAACCTATTTGCGGTTCTTGTCACGATGTACGGCAAGCCAGTACCTTACGATGGCATTATCCGGGCACCCAGAGCATACACCGAGGATGTCGTTTCCAGAGGTGCGAATGCGGGACCAAAACGCCGCAACCCGAGATCTTATAATTGCAAAGTAATCGGGGACCCTGGCATCGGCAAACATGCTCGACGCACTACAGTATTTAGGCAGTCTCATCAGAATACGGTATGCGTTATTATACTGTACTCTGATGCTGCTACGTGCACTATTGACATCATTGTGAAGTTCTGTTAAAAATACTGAAGCTCTTTAAAAATTAAATAATTTCGTTTCCTTGTAATATTTATCTAATTTTAGTATTTTTTGTTCAAGTACAGGATATAATTCAAATAATTGATTAAGTTTCAGGCTCAACCTTTCAGAAAATTGAGAGTTCTGAAGTCAACTTTGGACGTTAGAATATCTCCACTTTGAAAGCCCCCCATTTCGCCAATTTTAGGGGAAAAATTAAAAAAATTATATATTTTTGGACTCTATTCCTAATTATCTTTAAAATGATATAACGCTATAAAAATATTATACCTCGCATTGACTTATAAGAGAGAAATAAAGATATATTTTATAACATTTTAAGCCATATCCGGCTTGAGGACATCGGTTTACATATTATATTTAAATTTGAAGTAATTACGTTCAGTAATTCAGCAGTTACAAGATTCTGACAGACGGACGGACGGACGGACGAGTGCAATTATCTCGCGCCGATCGCTAATCTCTCTGGAGATAAGCCGCCGTGGCCGAAATTCGGTCAGGAGGAGAAAAGATATATGTCTATACTAATATTATAAATGCGAAAGTTTGGATGGATGAATGGATGTTTGTTACTCAATGATGCACGAACGACTCAACAGATCTGAATTTCTTAGTTTTCTAGAAAAAGACTAACAAAAGGTTCCAGAAATGAGGTCTTCACCTTTTTAATAATAAATAATAAGTCCTACGGCAAGAAAGAACTGAATCAAACTCTGACCAACCCTTTTGTTCAAAATGTCTGTATACCAACTTTACCATTTTACGCAACCAGGGGCATACTACCACCACTTAAAGTCATATTGCTTCAATAATGTAGACGTTCGTGTTTTAGAAAATTATATTCCTTATTTTAGGGACGTCAAGGTACGTATTAAAACTGTCATTTTGAAATAATACTGTTTTAAGCGACTGCAGTAGTAACCGCCAGACTTGTTTGGTAACATTGAAATGTATAGGTACCAAAATTCTACATCAATGTTTGGTAAACTTTCAGTTAATGCCCGTTTTACGAACTGTTCGGACACAATGTGTATTAAAATACACTAGAATTGTATTTTATCTCACGAAAACATCGTGTGATTTACACTCACGTGCAAACGTTTATTGTAGCGTCGCTATGGATAGTTCAGTCCCCGAAGACACTTTCCACTCTTATTTATTGTGATGATGTAACTCTCTCTCTGCGTCGTATTCCTCATTGCCGAGGGTCATGACCCCTTTCCATTAATCACATAATGGTTGGAGTTTTCTTGGGACAATAATATGGTTGCTTTCCACGTCCTTCCTCATATACGACTCGACTAAGAGTATTTAAACTCTTAGGGTTTTATCACGATTATTATTTAAATCATAATAACCGGGACCGACGGCTTTAACGTGCCCTCCGAGGCACGGAGGGAACGAAAACGCAAAAGTTATTTATTTTATTTATTTATTTAATTTTATTTTGCTAAATGTGAGTAGGTGGAGGATGAATATTATATAGTGCTAACACATTTTGCCAAACATTTGGCGTACAAAATTGGCAGTATAGTTACTGCTCAGAATACATAATTGTGATATTAAACACAGACAAAATGAATAAGTTACATTACAAAAAAAAAAAAAAAAAATAGTGCACGTTTGTACGTCAAAATTCGGTCACCTAAATCCAGTTACCGACTTGGGTCAACGTTGCTTAACAATCGCAATCGACTTGACTCACATCACACTGTGATGTAACATGCAATACTAAATAATAAGTTCACTATATACACGGTTTATTGTAAAACTATTGACTTAGTCCACGATTACATTCGTAAGTATTTACTTAAGTAACTGACATAACTAATATTTGCATTTTGACGACCTCCGTGGCGCAGTGTGTAGCGCTGTTATCTTAACGTGCGGAGGTCCCGGGTTCGATACCTCCTATCTATATATACTTATCTATAACATTTTTTCATGTGTGCAATAAAGTATTTATCTATCTATCTATCTATTTATATACTATACTTATAGCTAATGTCTTGAATCAACATTGTAAACCTATAATTTATATCCCGCAAGACAAAGATAAAATACCTTCGGGATAGGAAATGTCCCAGCAGGGTCAATTTGGGAATTTATAATTTCTGAATTTCCCTGGTCTGGCCTGGTGGGAGGATTCGGCCGTGGCTAGTTACCACCCTACCGGCAAAGACGTGCCGCCAAGCGATTAAGCGTTCCTTTACGATGCCGTGTAGAAACCGAATAGAGGTATGGGTTTTATATAACTGCCATGCCCCTAACAGGTTAGCCCGCTACCATCTTGGACTGCATTATCACTTACCATCAGGTGACATCGCAGTCAAGGGCTAACTTGTAGTGGTTAAAAGAAAAAAATATATATTGATTGGTGGGGACGTTTCTTATAATGGATAGACCGTGAAAGGTAGCAGACAGGTGGAAAATTAGACAGACATATTTTGGCACGTGTGATATTAGTATGGATTAAATCCATCCAGACGGGCAGGTCGGTAATTTTGTGTGAAAGCCTATAAACCGCTGGACTGGAAATTGGGTATTTGACAACTAATCTAATCTCATATAATCTAATCTAATTAAAGTTGTACTTTCCCGCGACTGGGCAAAGGCCTCCCTCCGATTTTTCCACATCTTCCTATTTTGTGCCACTCAGCTTTGAATGTATGCCTATGTAGGCCTACCACGCTGGCGTAGATGATCTTGAGGGGGTCCAGGAAGAAGCAGATTTAGCCCACAAGTCATCTGGCTTACGACTCACATGACAACTAGGTGAAAAATGTATATTGGTGATTTTTTTCTTTATACGACTGCCTGAAAAAAGGAGTATTTTCTTTTCAGGGTTCATGTATATATGTATGTATGTATGTGAGTTTGTATATTCCACCATAACTTCTATACGCCTGAACCGATTTTGATAAATAAGGTATCGTTAGAATCCCTAGCTTTTTCCGGGTGACATAGGCTAGTAAATTTTTTAAATAAATTGATGGAGTCAACATGGTCCCCCATTAAAACCAAAATTGAAAAAAAAATATCCAAAATAAGATTAACTATATAATCATCATCTAGAAAATGATGAGTAGATTCCAAAAATATATAACACTATAGTTCAATATTTAGTAATTCACAAAAAAATAGCATTTAATAAAAAATGTGAATAAGATTCCAAAGGCTATGTATGCAAATCGCTTCTTATGGAGGAAAACTCCAAAAATATTATGGCAGGGCAGTCGTATTTTTTAATTCATTAAATTAATTTCACTTGTTTAAAGAAAAGTGTGTTCGTGCCTTCCACTAACAAATAAAACACACCCAAAACCAACCTCAGACCTCTCCTTGCCGCCATCAGCTGACGAGGTAATTAATAGCATAAGATTCAACGAGTAGATACTTGCTCACCAAAGCCCTATCTCAACGACCAGTCCCTTCCCGCTGTGAACCCCGGGGCCACGGTTTGCTTCTCGTTGAGCTAGGTATAGCCATAACAACGTTATACCCACGTCTCCTTGTAACTTTATGTTTGACAACCATTTTAAAAAAGTGCCTTGACTTTTGACCGACGTCTCAATTCAGTATTTCATACAGAATCCTATACTAACCGTGCGCTTTGAAGTTTGAAAAAAAGTACCTGATTTGACTATATACCCGATTGGAATGGTACTGGAATTGCCTCGAGTTATCATAAACTGAAATTGGAGTTACAAATACAGATAAGTCTCTAAAGACTTAAGTTAGAATATCGAGCCAAGAGAAACCGTAAATCGGGGGAAATTAGTTGGGGTCGCATTATTTAGTTAGGTTTGTTATTAAGTCAACGCCGTTTAGCTTTGAAGTGAGTGTAGCGCGAGTAATAGCGGTGATTCCTTTAAAATTCTTCCATATCTCTAAGATCTATATCTTTAAGGAGGTACATTATTTCCTACCAATAGTTCGACAGAGGCTTCTGGAGTTCAGAGTTCTGGACAGAGCAACACTACGGGGTGAAAGTTAGGCGACGGAGGAAACTGGCAGCATTTTCAATTTAAATTCTCTTATGTCAATTTTGTATGCAGCTTCCATTATGAAAGCAAGGTGTGGGTAGAGCATTCAGCTCAAAGAACCGGTAGGGATCCCAAAGTGTTTCGGCGACCCTGCGTCAAAAGCAGCGTCGGAAGATACTTCGAGGGCGGACGATCTCAAACGAGTAGCTGCGAACCGTTGGATGCAACAACGGTACAAGACCGTGCTCAGAGCTAGCCCCACTACAGAGCAGCGGCGCGGCAAGTATTGAGCTGGGCAGGCATAATGGCGCAGTTTTCTGACTAATGTTTCGTGATCAACACAATCAAAAGCCTTGGATAAATCACAGAAAACGCCAAGTGCATCACGTGACTCCTCCCAGACTTCTAATATATTCTGAATTAACTCAACACCAGCATCGATTGTTGAGAGACTCGTGTAAATCCAACGATTATAACCTATATAATGATTGTAAATATGTATCCGTTTAAATCAAACGATTTTAACCTTTATAATGATTGTAAATATGTTTTGAATTTTGACATCAAACCCGCTGCAAATGTGGCCACACCCATATTCACCTGGCTGACCCGTTTCCTTGATGAATGAGGCAACATGCCTCCCTCATCGAATATATTAAATCCGGCGCATATTTGTGCTATTGTAGCTGAACACCTGAGCTCATTTAATATCGGAAACTTTGACGCCCGACTCTATAGAGAGAATACCTATAATAACCATGAATATCGATTGTGTAAGGAAATCGTAAGCGTAATCGTTTGTCAAGGATTTAATTCGACCTAATAATGTAATATTGTTGGCGATCTTGTTTCAGAATTATAGTCTGTCAACTGAATTGTAAACTGTCCAAATATTACAATTTAACGCATAATTTTTCGGTAGATATATTAATCCGATAGGTTATTAATCTGTTAGGTATATTAATCCGATAGTACCTAAGTGACCTGATTATTTATGTCGAACCCTAACCTAACCTACAAGAAAGAGACAAGAAAACGTAAATAAAATGAATATTTCAAAAATTGACACTCAGAACATTGAGCGGTTCACAATCTGTCGACAGTTTACAATCTATCAAGATACAAAGGGTAAGATTGCAATCTGATGGATTTGCGATTTTTACGGTGACATGTACATCTTGTGATCCCAAAAGGACAAAGTTGTTTCATTTTAATTAAGCATCACACCCAAGACCGTGCCTAAGCCCCCTCTACTTGCCCCATCACCTACAGTCTCCCAATCCGCACTAGGCCAGCATAGAGACTCGTCCTCAGCAGTGTAGAAAATACTTGGAATAACGAGTGGTGGAGAACCAGGCATCCAGCATCCCTATTCTCTAACTCAGTGGCTATCAAAAAATGAAAGCCATTGACATGCATTATTTATCCATTGAAGGTTTACTATGAAATAAAAGTAACTTTAAATGCTGCAAACCTTCAATGGGTAGAAAAATATGTCAGTGGCTTTAATTTTTGTTAGTTAGAGAATAGGGGCGCAGGTGCCAGTGGTAGTATTTGTTTCTACGACTCCTTACTCTAAGTTTTAATTCCACTGATCGTAAGCATTCGATGAAATTAGCGTCAAAGTAACATTAACCTTGAACAGATTGATTTAGAGTTCAAATTCGTGTATCCATTCATAAACGTTTAAGATTTGTTTCCAAATTAAAATCGATTGCATTGAATTGGTGACTTTTGATCAATACTATTCAGTTCATTTTAATTTGACGCTAATGTCACCAATTGCTTAAACGATCAATCGAATTAAAGATTAAGCGTACATCAGAGGTACGATTGTGCAAGAATTGCCGATCAAATCGTCAAAGTTCGGCGTCAAAGTAAAATAAACCATAACAAGATTGAATTAGAGCTCAATTTCGTGTATCCATTCTCGTACGTTTAGGTATGTATGATACCCGAGACGGATGAGAATGGATATGTCACCGTAAGATTGTAAAAACCGTTAGATTATAATCTAACTCGCGAAATTCTAAACTGTCGAAAGATTGTAAACTGTTCAATGTTCTGAGTGTCAATTTTTGAAATATTCATTTTATTTACGTTTTCTTGTCTCTTTCTTGTAGGTTAGGTTAGGGTTCGACATAAATAACCAAGTAGTGCCCGGCCGCAGGCCGGGCACTTAGGTTTTATCGGGTTTAAATACCTATAAGATTACAATCTACCGGAAAAGAATGCGTTAAATTCTAATCTTTCGACAGTTTAGAATTTCGCGAGTTAGATTATAATCTAACGGTTTTTACAATCTTACGGTGACAGATACACGAAATTGAGCTCTAATTCAATGTCGTTATGGTTTATTTTACTTTGACGAGTTGACCGGCAACTTTTAGACAATCGGGGGCTGATTGTTCGGGTTTCAAAACAATTTTCCAAGATAAATTTTACTGCTGTTAGTGATACTATTACCTATTCTGTGGTAATATCTACAAATCTATATCAGGGAATCCTGTTAACCACAGCAAAACAAAACAAAAACCATTAACATAAATGAATCAATCACGCAGCCCGGCCATGCGCGTCACCTGTTCAATTATATGTGCCACATTCGAATGTGCTGGCTGAATTTAATAATTGTTGGACCGCAAATCAATTGAGTTATTGCTGAAAAATCACTTATTCCCGAGAACTCATCGTCAATTTGCCGGCCCGGCGGCCATGTCATGAATACACGGATAGAAATCACGGTAGATCATGCTGAGTTTAAAATACGGTAAGAAGATAGAAACAGTACAAAGCTAATAAAAACAGAAGAACTTTTTAACAGAGAAGGCGCTTGTGACTATCGTTAAATTCAACAATAAAAATATTGACAGTAAAAATAATATTAATATTAGTCGTTTCAACAAGGGACTAAAACGAGCCATTTCATACGAGATGTTAAATCCTACCGAGCGTAGCGAGGGATGCTATAGAATCGAGCAAAATGGCTTTTAGTCCCGAGTTTAACACTCTACCTTTCAACTTCCATTTCAAGAAAATTAAATATAGATTTTAAACCATTTATTTTTTTTCATTTCTTAAAAGAAATAGGATCTTCATTTTAAGAATTTAATTTCAATTTAGATTTTATAGTTGGGTTTATTGGGATTATGTACCTATGTATTACTTAAATTATAAAAAAGAGACTCAATAAACTGTTCAATATTTTAATTTAAGTTTTTAGTATAGCCATGTTTTAATATTGTTGACGTTTGGGTTTTAGAAATATAATCCTTAAATTAGGGGCGCCAATGTACGTAACATAAAACTGTCATTTTTATACGACTGCCTGAATCCCTAGCTTATTCCGGGTGACATAGGCTAGTAAATTTTTTAAAAAAATTAATGGGGTGACCATGGTCCCGCATTAAAAACTAAAGTTGAAAAAAAAGTTTCGAAAATAAGATTAGTTAATCTTATTTTCGAAACTTTTTTTTCAACTTATAATTATCATCTAGAAAATGATGAGTAGATTCCAAAAATATATGACATTATAGTTCAATATCCAGTGATTCACAAACAAATATAATTTAATAAAAATGTGAATAAGATTCCAAAGGCTATATATGCCAATCGCTTCTTAAGAAGGTAAACTTCGAAAATAATATAGCAGGGCAGTCGTAGTTTTTAATTCGTTATATTAATTTCACTTGTTAAATAATGTATAAGTGATGGTAGTAACCACCATGGCTTTCTTCAAATAAAGCAGCGTTTTATAACGCACCTTCTCAACGTGTGTTTCAACTAAGGTACTTACTCGGAATTAAGACTGAAATCCAATTGAAGTGCATTTGCCTCCGAGCGTCAATAATTGAGTACGACGTTACCTTTGACACAACTTTACTACCCGTTAATAGGATTTGCTTTTTAAAAATGATTTATTTAGTATCATTTTAGGTCGCATTTAGCAGAGTAGTTGTTTTTTGGAAAATGTCTAAGGAATTGTTCAAGTAAAAAGAAAGTAATTATTCAGGTATAATTTTTTTATTGTTTTTTTATTAAATTGGCAGTCAGAGACTGCTGATAGATGTGAAAACGAATATTTAATTTTATTTTTTATAATAAAAAAAATGAAATATAAACCTTAACACTAAGGCATTCAAGTTTAACTTATATATATGTAGTATATTTATATTGAAGAACGCGAAAAGTCTTCGTAACAACGCGAGCATCATTTCACTTCAAAATCTTACGCATTTTCGTTACGGACGTTTTTTGCCGGCTAGGGTACCCCTCCGCATCGTCCCATCAGGAACTTTCATTCCAAAAAGTGTGTGAATGGATGATTTGATGGAACTTGGATAGCAGATCTGTACTCAGTCTACAATCTATACTAATATTATGAATGCGAAAGTTTGGATGTCTCAATCACGCCCCAACGGCTGAACGGATCTGGCTGAAATTTGGCACAGAGATACATTATAGTCTGGAATATCACATACTTTGTATCCCGGAAAATTAAAGAGTTCACGCGGGAACCAAAAAACCTCAAACCACGCAGTCGTGGGCATTTGCTAGTACAGTCTACAATATTAAAATAATACTGCTTCAAGCGATGTTACTGAGCCCCCTGTTTGGTTATTGCAGAGGTTTCAAACCACCATTCTCTTTCCCCAAACATTTTGCATGCAGTGCTTAATAAATTCTTGCCCACAGATGTGGGGCATTGCTTGCTTGCATTGAACTCTTTTTACCATTAAAATGTGCTTTGTCCAATTCCAGAGGGGCATTGCGGTACGCAGTCTCAATCAACAATACTGTACTTAATAAATATATTTCGACGACCTCCGTGGCGCAGTGTGTAGCGCTGTTTTCTTAACGTGGATTCGATCCCCGGCAGGGTCAATTTGGGAATTTATAATTTCTGATTTTCCCTGGTCTGACCTGGTGGAAGGCTTCGGCAGTGGCTAGTTACCACACTACCGGCAAAGACGTGCCGCCAAGAGATTTAGTGTTCCGGTACGATTCCGTGTAGATACCGAATAGGGGTATGGGATTAATATAACTGCCATGCCCCAAACAGGTTAGCCCGCTACCATCTTAGACTGCATCATCACTTACCATCAGGGAGATCGTAGTGTAGTGGATAAAAAAAATATTATAGAACAAATTTTTAATAACCACATTCCTAATTCCGTGATAGTAATTATTGTGTTTATTTTACGACGCGTTTTATATTTGATTCATTCGTGAACAACCAAAAATGTATGTAGCTTCTTTTGAGCGCTTTTTGAAACTATATTTAATGGTGGTTATACCATCGCAAAATCAATCTGACAGCAAAAAGAAAATATAGAATGGTCCCCCCTCGGCTCGTTTAGATTGCTCCATTTTGATATGAATGAGGGTTAAAAGATTTTAGCGAAATAAACAGTTTTCTAAAGATTTGCTTTTTATTTAAATAAAATATGTATTGAGGGAACCTCCCACTCATTATACCACAGAGCTTACGCCAATGTAAGTCTTTTAAACACTGTAATTTCCTGATTTCTGAAACCTGAAATTCACGACTTTTCGCAAACAATACTTAATCACCCTCTGGGGCAGATTCAAGATCAAAGTTTTTGTCTACCCAACGCCAACGGTTGTATGATAATTTTAATTAAAATATTATTATTATGATTGTGATTTCGATACGTTGCGCAATTGGCAAACTCGTTCTTTGCTACTCTTTTGTGTGGCACTGTTCAAATATTGTTTTTCTAAGTTGGTTTCGATTTTATTTATTCTTACTGTTCTATTTTGTACCCTGAAAGAAATACTACTAGCTAATGCCCGCGACTCCGTCCGCGTGGATTGAGATGTTTTAGGGGTATGAAAAATAGATAGTCGCCGATACTCAGACCTACTGAAAATGCCTATAAAATTTCATAAAAATCGGTCAAGCCGATTCCGAAGAGTGAAAGAAGTGACCATATCACACGAGAATTTCAACATTGTGACACGAGAATTTTATATATAAGATGACATTTTGTCTGTTGTGGTATTTTGAGTAATAATCATGAGTTTATTACTCATGATTATTACAGTACTTAACTGTCTTTAATATTATTATCTATTGTCTGTCTGATAAACTATCGCGACCCAACTGTTCAACCGATTATGACGAAATTTGGTACAAGGATAGGTTGTATCCCGGGGAAGGTAGAGCAAAGGGAAAAAAAATAAAAAATTAATAATAAATTAATATTAATAATAAATTTCTAGAATTCTCTTTATTTTCTAGAATAAACCCTTTGCTTGACGACTTTTTCGACGAGATTTTTCAAAATCTGCCAAACTCAAATCCACGCTGACGAAGTCACGGGCATTAGTGTAGAAATAAAACATTAAATATTCTTTGGCACGAAAGTGTACAGTGTACACATATACAGAATACAAATGCGCTACCACCCCTTTAGTCTCATAGTAAACATAAAAGAAAGGAGACAGATGTGCTAATATTAACTGTAGTAGTAGTTAGTATTGAGAATTTCTTGACATACAATCAAGTCGTTTTATGTCAAGAATCAATCAAGTATCAATCTTAATATTTGGCTCGACCCAAGAATCGAACCAAGGACCTCGTCATCCGCATTCGTACATACTAACAACTAGACCAAAGAGGCTTAGGTACTATCCGTACTACTTAAATAGCCGTGGGCGAGGTTTGAGGAAGTCTCGGGCGTCTCTCAATAAAATTTTAGAAGAGTATAAGGAAGTTCCATCTTACATCGAATCCTTTTTGACGCCATCTTGTTTTATTCCTATCGAATTTTTTTTTTTTGTAGCACTTAAAAGCTTTTCTTACTTTTGAAGGAAATAAAATAGACTATTTTGCCTTTAAGCTTTGTGTTCTACTGAAGACCATTCCGGCGCAGAGGTAAACGTTTTTTTGATTCCTGGAAGCAATCTTTAATTTTCTGGGATAAAAAGTACTATGGCCTTAGTCGGGATGTAACTTATCCTTATACCAACTTTCATCAAATCAGTTGAAAAGGTGGGCCGTTAAAGGGTAGCAGACAGAGAGACAGACACGCTTTCGCATATATTTAGTATAGATTCTAGTACATTTTGGGAATTTTAGTAAGGAAAGAATTTACGAAATTTCACCCATAAGGATGATAAATAGCCGCCAGGCGGTTTAAGTTATATCCATGAAACTTGGTATTTGTGCTTTCGGTGAAAAATGAAGTAATTTAAGTTCTTCTAACTTTTTGGTTTATTTTTAGAAACTAATGCGTAGAAATTTTTAAGAAACTAGGACGAAGTCTCAGGAAGCTAGTGTAAATGAAATCAAATTATTTATTTCACGTAGAAAATCTGTTGCATTTTATGATAAGTCGTAAGAATCTACCATTGTTTCGGAAAACTGAGAAGAACCGGCAAGAAATTCATAAGAACAGATAACTTGCTCTTTTCATAAACAGAAAATTGTTACAATTTGTAAATAATATACAATGCATACAAGTATTACACTGACTTGAGGGTCGTCGGATGGGAAGCTGGTTATTTCCGTGAAACTTTGTCATTGAGAAAATCGTCAATAGTATAATAATGTAAATAGGTCTATTGATTGTAATAGATAGAGGAACTTATAGGAAAATAGACCTACAATGTCGAACGAGCTTATATGCTATAAAATATGAAAATATTGGAATTTCCGCCTCCACAATACGTCGCAGTGATGATTGATGGGTATATTCAAAGGGTTGGTCTCAGGAAGAAGGGCGGCGTAAATAAATTGCGTATAAAGGAACTATATTTTCAAGGGAAAACCTTTTATTAGGTTATCCTTAATACCCTTACTATTATAATGTGGGGTTTAAACGGATATTAATATGAAATTAATCATTCGCGAAGGATTCTTTATGAAAAATATTACCTGATGCCCGCGACTTCGTCCGCGTGGATGGAGGTGTTCTCCGGGATAAGAAGTAGCCTATGTGTTATTCCAGGCCTATGTGTTTTCTATCTTTGTGCCAAATTTCATCCAGATCCGTTTAGCCGTTTTGGCGTGATCGAGTAACAAATCCATCCATTCTTCGTATTTACGAGTATAATATCAGTATAGATATAAATTTTTCAACACAAATATATCATTCAGCGCTCGATAATGCCTGCGACTTTAATTAATTTATTTTATTTTATTTGCCTGCTTTTATTTCCCGCGGAATTTTTTAAATTTTTCGGGAAAAAATATAAATTTGTATTAATTAAGGTACTTATATCTCAATTCCAAAGGAGATGGTTCAGGTTTGTATGGGGCGTAGGCCAAGTACATGTACAAGCAGAGAAATGAAGGAAAATAAAATACTATACCAGTTTTTATTGGTCAAATCTACGAATTCGTCGTAATTTCAGTGGTAAAATTATTTAATCTTTCCAAGTTATGGAACACTAAACATGAGTGGGTAACAATGGCGGATTCATATTTTTTGACGTTTTCAAAAGAAAAACACGTTATTTTGACAGTGACTGTCAGAAATAACATTTGATACATTTCGTGCCTGCTGCCTTCTCTATGACTAAAGGCCATCTTGGAAACGTATCGAAAACTTGAAATACATTTTTATTTTTTTGCTCGTTATTTACTTTACTGTTCTAAATTATTATATTTTTAAAACAGTCTATGTATTTTCCTCTATTGGTAGAGTGTACAAGAGTAGGCCTAAAATGTACCTTTTCCTTTCAGCTAAACTGGTTCATTCAAAATGGCGTGAAGAAGTAACAAATAAACTTTTTTTATATCCCACTACAAGTAAGTCCTTGACTGCGATCTCACCTGTTGGTAAGAGATGATGCAGTCTGAGATGGTACCGGGATAACCTATTAGGGGTATGGTAGTATTTGCCGGTAGGGTGGTAATTAGCCACTGCCGATGCCTCCCACCATGCCAGACCAGGGAAAATTCAGATATCATAAATTCGCAAATTGACTCTGCCGAGGATCGAACCTAGGACCTCCGCAACAGCGCTCAACACTGAGCCACGTCATCGTCAGTTATTCTGGTGTGAAAGAGTATCTAACAAACAAACTTTTGAAATTTGACCAATATACTAACTGTAACAAAAGTTTTAGTTTTAACCATAATAGAAGCTGAAAGAAATTGGCTTCTTAACCAAACATACTCAACTACTGAAGGACTTTTGGAGGTTCTAGTTTAATCCCTACTTACTTAAATTAACACACACACACGCACGCACAATACTCATTCACACACAACACTCATACACTTACAATACACATACACACAGACACAACGCACAACATCCATACTTATGCAAACTCAAGTCTACAAGCACATGCATTGTAGTAAATTTGCTTATCTCTCGACTTGGAAGCCCTGTTTTCCGAGACACAGTTTTAACTAGTTCGGAAAACAGGTGCACAATAATATTTAGCTTGTATGTCAACTATATTAGTTTTATCCTAGGTGTAAAGCTATGAATGTTATTTAGTTGTCCCACACCATATTTATGAAATAAATTTATCTTATCTTTATATCAATTTAAAGTGGCAAACAGACCAACTAGTCAAATCAACAACTTTTATCAAACGTCAAACCACGAGCTTGGTACTTATGCGATCTTGTATTTGATACTGAATTGTGATGTCATCAAAGTTTGACGAACTTTTTTACTTTAATCGATAGATTAAAATGGTTACTCTACATAAAACTAACAGGGGATATTATGACTTTTGGGAGGTCCAAAAAATAATTTATTTGACTGGTAGTCAAATACCCAATTATTCTGTCTTATCGAGACAAGTTTCCAATAAAAGACGTAAATAGGTACCTAACCTCATTATTGTCAACAACGAACTTTTATACACATGTCATGTAACTTGGATGTCTTTCTCAGTTTTCGTAAAAGCGTGTAAAAGTGTCGATACCAAAGACAGAAGTTTGAAAAGGGACTGTATCCGGATTCTGTATCTTACCCTGCATTTACAGATTCGCTATCATTCACTGATATCACCAGAATTCTTATACTTATGTAACCTTACATTCTGTCCTTAACATTGCTGGAGCTAGTCAAATCCACGCTCTTTTGTTATTTACGTAATCTTCAACAGTATAATAAGGTTTTTTCAGAAGCATACTTTTGATGGATTTCTTAAACTTGTACCTACCAATGTGGAATTTTGTTATAAAATAGAATGCTAATTTACTTAGTTCAACTTACCTGAAGTATCTCTCATCCTTACATCGACTAGAAAGGTGCTGATTATCTTCAAATGGCCGAATTGACTACCTCGTTGGTAGCGGTTAGTTGAGTCGACTGCGGATCACAAGGTCCTGGGTTCAATTCCCGGTCACGCATAAAAATTGTTTTGTTATTTTCGGCGGGCGGATCGTCAGTTCGGGTTGTCAAGAGCTTAAGGATTTGGGACATATATTGACAGAAGACCCAAAAGACAACAGAGATATGGAGAGAGAGCACAGGGCTCTTGTAGATTCGTACGCTGCTCAGATAACGAAAGCTGCTCGAAGGTCTCCTTGTTCAAAGCATTTTGCCAATGTTTTTACACGTGCCAGCTGTGGACAAGGTTTACCAAGCGAAGTTATAATGCGCTTAGGATACTGTAAAACAACGCTTTCCGCATCCCAATGAAGCAGCCATGTTTCTGCAGTGCTAAAGCCATGTTTGCTGCTGCGAGAGTTCCTGACTTCTTCGCCATTCTCAGATCAAGGACGGCTTCTTTTTAAGAAAGACTCACAGACTTAGACTCAGTACCAACTCCATCTTGCGTGCTGTTATTGAAGATTTAGGCAATCCTTTTGTAAAATATTGGTCTAGCCTGCATCGGTGCAAGAACAGCGCTCTCATTTAGACTTTAACATAATATATTTTAGTTATCTGGTTCCCTGACGAATTTTTAGTTTTTTTTATACGACTGCCTGAAAAAAGGAGTATATTGTTTTCAGGGTTCATGTATGTATGTATATTCCACCATAACTTCTATACGCCTGAGCCGATTTTGATATATGAGGTATCGTTTTAATCCCTAGCTTATTCTGGGTGATATAGGCTACTAAAATTAAAAAAAAAAATATGGGGTGACCATGATCGCGCATTTAAGACTAAAGTTGAAAAAAAATATTCGAAAATAAGATCAACTATATAATCATCATTTAGAAAATGATGAGTAGATTACAAAAATATATAACACTATAGTTCAATATCCAGTGATTCACAAAAAATATCATTTAATAAAAATGTGAATAAGATTCCAAAAGTTAAATATGCAAATCGCTTCTTAGGGAGGTAAACTCCAAAAATAATATAGCAGGGCAGTCGTATTTTTTAATTCTTTAAATTAATTACTTAAATAAAGTACTTTTTTTTCTTACGTCATACTGTTTCTGTATTTATGGGTTTGTAAAATTGCCTGAAATAAAAAATATTTAGTTATTTATTGGATAGAATTTAGCTTATAACTGCATGCTTGACCAAACAGATTTTTTTCTGTTGGCGAATTATACCAAAATAATTGTAATCTCTTCTTGCTATTTATTTATTTATTTTCAGTAAAGACATTCTCAGTACTAGCACTATTACCTATTCCGTGGTACTATCCCTGAGTTGGGAAGTTGGCGGTGATTCACCCCCGTGCCTCGGAGAGCACGTTAAGCCGTCGGTCCCGGTTATTATCACTAACTTGATAAGAGTCGTAAAATAAAGCCCGCCAAGCCGCATTGGAGCAGCGTGGTGGGTCTAAGCTCTAATTCCCTCTAGGTACCCTATGAGACTGGATGCCTGTGCCCAGCAGTGGGACGTTAATGGGCTCTAGTTAGGGTGGTGGACGTTACACTACGACATAATAATATTGAAATTTCGGAGATATTTACGAGGCAGGACGTAACGACGAAGAAATTTTCTCATTCTGCGTAACTTTTTCTGCTCGTGGCATTCCCGCCTTGGACTAATAACTTAAGCAAGTATTTTGCGTAGAACCTAGCCTTTAAAATATTTAATTTGAATACCATTGCCACTAAAATTTGAAACATCCATATATTAAATAATATTCTTTGTTACTTATAGGAATACCTAGTGTTGTAATAAATACATAATGTGTGCCTACAATTGTGATCGTAAACCTACAAATCCTCCTTTCGCATATAATTTTCACGGTGAAAAATAAAGTATGTTAGATATTTTCATTTTCAATTCAATATTTTATTCACTTCATAGTTTATAATCAGAGAAGCAGTAGGTATGTTATATAGTTTTCATTATTTTTAGAACAAATCCAAATGAATGAAATCAAAAAAAAAAGTTAACCCGCGTTCGCACGGATTTTAGTCCAAAAACATTTGTTTTTGACTAAAATCCGGACAGACGACACATGGATTTAGCCGCCAATATTCCAAACTCAGAGTTCTATGGCAGAACTTGTGACTTTTGAAAGAAAATAACATTAAAGTAAGTATTAAAGACACTAGCACGACAGAAATCTATAGAATTCTTTGAAGATTCAAGTACCTGGACCCACGTTCGAAAATGAGTATTTGGGCAAATACTGAGGAACATATTCTTCCAAACCTTATTTTCAACGGCCCTCTTCAAAATTGTATGAAACATAACAGAAAAGAGACTATAATATTCTGTCACCGCCATGCGTCCCTTCGAGGGTCTATTGTTGCTTTAAATGAAGGTTCCATATTGTTAAGAAACCTCGTGATCGTTAACTTGGGCTAGTCTTGAGGGTCGATACTTGAATTTCTATTAAAGGGTTACAAAAGGTTAAGGCGTAGTTAGAATGTGAAATCAAAACACAAATCAAGAGTTCGGCTTTCCTCACCCCTCACCAGACATACCTGCAGGCTTAGCATTTTTTTTTATCCACTACAAGTTAGCCCTTGACTGCGATCTCACCTGATGGTAAGTGATGATGCAGTCTAAAATGGTAGCGGGCTAACCTGTTAGGGGCATGGCAGTTATATTAAACCCATACCACTATTTGGTTTCTGCACAGCATCGTACCGGAACGCTAAATCGCTTGGCGGCACGTCTTTGCCGGTAGGGTGGTAACTAGCCACGGCCGAAGTCTCCTACCAGGCCAGACCAGGGAAAATTCCGAAATTATAAATTCCCAGTTGACCCTGCCGGGGATCGAACCCGGGACCTCCGCACGTTAAGACAACAGCGCTCAACACTGCACCACGGGGGTCGTCAAAACGAGATATCTCGCGATGAGAGAGAGATGTTGTCGATGCTGGCTAATTTCTCGTTTACGCTAACATGCACAAAATCCGGTATATTACAAAAAAAAAAAGGTCGGCATGTAAGGGTTCGTAGAGGAAAATATCACAGATAAGATTTAATATTACTTTTAACTCTTCTTTTTATACGACTGCCTCAAAAAAGGAGTATATTGTTTTCAGGGCTCATGTATGTATGCATGTATGTATGTATGTATGTATGTATGTATGTGAGTTTGTATATTCCACCATAACTTCTATACGCCTCAGCCGATTTTGATAAGTGAGGTATCGTTAGAATCCCTAGCTTATTCCGAGTGGCATAGGCTAGTAAACTTTTAAAAAATTGATGCGTTACCATATGGTCCCGCATTAAAGACTAAGGCCTAGAAAGAAACAGAAAACGATACAATTATGTATGGGATATGTGTTCGGGTGCGGGATGGGAGTAGGGAAAAATTATGAAAATTCGGAAAAACAAGATGGCGGCCGACGTGATTCTTGCAACTCTTTTGATTTGCAACCGATTTCGTTACAACTCGCTATTATTGAAGACATTAGAAAACGATTAATAGAAAAAGTGGAAAAAATTGGAAAAACAAGATGGCGGCCGAGCTATAGTGTTTTAAAATTTTTGATTTTTCGACCTCGAACCGCGGCGCCACAGATCCGAAACGGCTTGGTCGAGCATAATATTTTTTTCTTTGTCCACCTACAATGATCCTGTATTTTGATAGAATGGGTGTGGTTTTTAAAAATTTTAAGTTTGCTGCTGTCGCGGTGGCCGTTCGATTTGAGGTACGAAACGCAATTTTAAATTTCTAATTTCTCACAGTTGTCAACGTCGGAGCGCTTCTACTTCTACGGGGCGATTGTGTGTACAGACTCGAGGTATGGAATGGGGCTAAAATTACCCCATTTCTCGGGAAATTTTCAAGATTTACCCCAAAAATAAAAAAATAGAAAAATCTAATTTTTTTTAGATTCGAGTACGAGAGACCACGTGTCGCACTTTTACGAATGACATTTGGGTATTTTCGTCGCCGAGGTCTGGCAACACTGGAATTTATCAAAGGAAAATTCGTGGTAATCTCCTGCGTTGGTTCGCATCATACATCGCATACAGAACTCAACGCGTTGTGGTGAACGGCTTTAAGTCTGACCTTGTAACTGTGACATCTGGCGTGCCTCAGGGTTAAATTTTAGGGCCCTTACTATTTGTCATATTCATTAACGACATTCAACACTGTTTTAAACATTCAAAATTCTTACTATACGCCGACGATTTAAAAATCTTTCTAGAAGTCAAAAAGGAATCCGACTGTCAATTACTACAAGAAGACCTACACCGCTTGTCGGAATATTGCAAAACTAATAAATTAACATTAAGTTTACCTAAGTGTAATGCAATTACCTTCACCAAAAACAAGCTCACTATTGCTCACACATACACATACATACATTAACGCACATGCACCTCAGAATCATTCTAATTTGCATTTATTTATTTTATTTTATTTTCTTTGCACCATTTGTAATTAATTTAAAACTTTAGTACTTTTATAATGCAATACTTGTAACCTTCAATCTGGAAGAGAGACAGCGGCTAAACACAGAATTGTTGGATTCTAGCTAGCTGCTGGTTCAACCCAATTTTTACTGCATTTATTCCATAGTGCATTTTAATTTGTATAGAATTGATTCATTAATAGATAGATCTATTACTAATTAGATTAGTTGGATATCATTGTAAAATTGGTAAATAATTGTAACTACCTTTTTTTTGTCAAAAAAGAATTTATTATTATTATTATTATTTCTCTTATGCCATAAGTAATGCAAAATTATCAAAAGTATCTTCTCTTCGTGATCTCGGTATTCAACTTGACTTCAAACTGCACCTAGATGAACACATTAACAAAATCGTAAATAATGCTTATCGTCTTTATGGATTCGTGATGCGTTCTACGAGGGATTTCTCAAAACCGTCAACTTATTTGCATCCATATAGATCATTAATAAGGCCCCAACTGGAATATGCCAGTTGTATATGGAACCCGCTGTATAACAAGTAAATATACCAGTTGGAAACCGTTTAGAAGTTCCTCCGTTGAATGCATTACAGATGTCATCATTCTAGACTTCCCTATGCTAAGCTGGTTAAAAAATACAATCTTTAAAACTCGACTCTAGACGCAAGCAACTAGAGGCAATGGTATTGCATGGTCTGCTCCACAACAAATATGACTGTATCGACTTGGTTAGCAAGGTTTATCTAAATGTAGTCAGGAACGCAAGTCGACGACAGGTGCGTGCTTATAATCTATTTGCTGTTAAATTCTGCCGAAACAATGCTGGCAAACGTTCACCTAAGCGTCGACTTGTTGAAAATTACAACAGAAACTTTGACAATGTCAACAGAATCTTTGCTCTGTCTGAGGGTAGATATAAAGAGGCCGTTATCAATATTTTAAAGGAAAAACAATTTTTATAAGGTTCTATAAGGTTTTTATAAAGGTATTGTACATTTGACTTAATTTATACCAAGAATAATAATATAGAATATACTAAGAAGTTGTAATCATCTATGTACTTACCTCATCATTTTTTACAAATTTTTTGTTTATTGTTAGTAGTATATTTCATTTTTGTGTAATATTTTAGCATATTTAACTATGTAAGATCATTTCAATTCATATATGTACATTGTGTCGCCTTCATTTTTTCTTTTTAGTTTTAAATAGTTAACGCGTGGATGGTGTGGTGGATTACACATTTGTTAATATTTTATTTTTATTGTGTTTAGATTTAATGTGTAATTGCTAATCGTCCCGAATAAATAAAAATAAAATAAAAGTGATTTTCGACATGGTTCAGGGTCGATCATTTCGGCTGGGTGCAAGCGAGATGAAAAATTGTAAAGGTCATCAGGAGCGGTATATCCTGCAATTCACGGGAAAATTATAAAACCATGTAAAATGTTTCTGTGAAACGAGGTGGCGACCATTTTGTATTCTTTTTGTGTTTTCGAAAATTTAAATCACGTTTTTGAGGCAGTGTTTTGAGATTGTGTAACTCGACCGGCAGTAGCGAGTGTTGCCGTATTTGGGGTAGTTTTCGAGATTTTCCCCGAAAATTTCCTCCTGTAAAATTTTGTAAGAAATTTTTTTTTCACTGATGGCTTCGTATAGAAGTCAGAAAATATAACTTGAAGAAAAACATTGAAGAGACAACAAGTGTAGAACAATGCAAGATTTTGATACGGTTCCATTTTATCCACGACGGGGCCTCCTGGGATTACAAAACTGGAAACTGATACCAAAGTTGTAAAAAATCAGCGTCATTTTGAAATTCTTTGTTAATTGACTGATTTCGTTCAATTTGTAATCTTAGTTGACATAAATTAATTATAATTTTATATGACATTCGTAAGAGCTTTATCTAAGCCAAAATCGCAGGCGAGGACGGTGAGGGCGAGGCGGAAGGCGGGGGTGAGGCGAAGGGCGAGGGCGAGGGCGAGGCGGAGAGCGAGGGCGAAGCGGACGGCGAGGGTGAGGCGGAGGGCGAGGGCGAAAGCGCGGGCGAGGGCGATGCGGACGGCGAGAGCAAGGGTGAGGTGGAGGGCGAGGGCGAGAGCGAGGGCGAGGCGGACGGCGAGGGCGAGAGCGAGGGCAAGGCGGACGGCAAGGGCGAGAGCGAGGGCGAGGCGGAAGGCGAGGGCGAGAGCTAGGGCGAGGCGGAAGGCGAGGGCGAGGGCGAGGGCGAGGGCGAGGCGTAAGGCGAGGGCGAGAGTGAGGGCGAGGCGGATGGCGAGGGCGAGAGTGAGGGCGAGGCGGAAGGCGAGGGCGAGAGCGAGGGCGAGGCGTAAGGCGAGGGCGAGAGCGAGGGCGAGGCGGACGGCGAGGGTGAGGCGGAGGGCGAGGGCGAAAGCGCGGGCGAGGGCGATGCGGACGGCGAGAGCAAGGGTGAGGTGGAGGGCGAGGGCGAGAGCGAGGGCGAGGCGGACGGCGAGGGCGAGAGCGAGGGCAAGGCGGACGGTGAGGGCGAGAGCGAGGGAGAGGCGTAAGGCGAGGGCGAGAGCGAGGGCGAGGCGTAAGGCGAGGACGAGAGCGAGGGCGAGGCGGACGGCGAGGGCGAGAGCGAGGGCGAGGCGGACGGCGAGGGCGAGAGCGAGGGCGAGGCGTAAGGCGAGGGCGAGAGCGACGGCGAGGCGTAAGGCGAGGGCGAGAGCGAGGGCGAGGTGTAAGGCGAGGACGAGAGCGAGGGCAAGGCGGACGGCGAGGGCGAGGCGGACGGCGAGGGCGAGGCGGACGGCGAGGGCGAGAGCGAGGGCGAGGCGTAAGGCGAGGGCGAGGGCGAGACGGAAAGCGAGGGCGAGGGCGAGACGGAAAGCGAGGGCGAGGCGGACGGCGAGGGCGAGGGCGAGGCGGACGGCGAGGGCGAGAGCGAGGGCGAGGCGGACGGCGAGGGCGAGAGCGAGGGCGAGGCGTAAGGCGAGGGCGAGAGCGAGGGCGAGGCGTAAGGCGAGGGCGAGAGCGAGGGCGAGGCGTAAGGCGAGGGCGAGAGTGAGGGCGAGGCGTAAGGCGAGGGCGAGAGCGAGGGCGAGGCGGACGGCGAGGGCGAGAGCGAGGGCGAGGCGGAAGGCGAAGGCGAGAGTGAGGGCGAGGCGGAAGGCGAGGGCGAGAGCGAGGGCGAGGCGGACGGCGAGGGCGAGAGCGAGGGCGAGGCGGAAGGCGAGGGCGAGAGCGAGGGCGAGGCGGAGGGCGAGGGCGAGAGCGAGGGCGAGGCGGAAGGCGAGGAAGAGAGCGAGGGCGAGGCGGACGGCGAGGAAGAGAGCAAGGGCGAGGCGGACGGCGAGGGCGAGAGCGAGGGCGAGGCGGACGGCGAGGGCGAGAGCGAGGGCGAGGCGTAAGGCGAGGGCGAGAGCGACGGCGAGGCGTAAGGCGAGGGCGAGAGCGAGGGCGAGGTGTAAGGCGAGGACGAGAGCGAGGGCAAGGCGGACGGCGAGGGCGAGAGCGAGGGCGAGGCGTAAGGCGAGGGCGAGAGCGAGGGCGAGGCAGACGGCGAGGGCGAGAGCGAGGGCGAGGCGGAAGGCGAGGGCGAGGCGGACGGCGAGGGCGAGAGCGAGGGCGAGGCGGACGGTGAGGGCGAGAGCGAGGGCGAGGCGGACGGCGAGGGCGAGAGCGAGGGCGAGAGCGAGGGCGAGAGCGAGGGCGAGAGCGAGGGCAGGGCGAGGGAGCGAGGGCGAGAGCGAGGGCGAGGCGGACGGCGAGGGCGAGAGCGAGGGCGAGGCGTAAGGCGAGGGCGAGAGCGAGGGCGAGGCGGATCGAGCGGCGAGGCGGACGGCGAGGGCGAGAGCGAGGGCGAGGCGTAAGGCGAGGGCGAGGCGAGGGCGAGGGCGAGGCGAGGTGGACAGCGAGGGTGAGAGCGAGGGCGAGGCGTAAGGCGAGGGCGAGAGTGAGGGCGAGGCGTAAGGCGAGGACGAGAGCGAGGGCGAGGGGGACAGCGAGGGCGAGAGCGAGGGCGAGGCGGACGGCGAGGGCGAGAGTGAGGGCGAGGCGTAAGGCGAGGACGAGAGCGAGGGCAAGAGCGAGGGCGAGGCGGACAGCGACGCCGAGAGCAAGGGCGAGGCGTAAGGCGAGGGCGAGAGCGAGGGCGAGGCGAAAGGCGAGGGCGAGAGCGAGGGCGAGGCGTAAGGCGAGGGCGAGAGCGAGGGCGAGGCGTAAGGCGAGAGCGAAAGCGAAGGCGAGGCGGACGGCGAGGGCGAGAGCGAGGGCGAAGCGGACGGCGAGGGCGAGAGCGAGGGCGAGGCGGACGGTGAGGGCGAGAGCGAGGGCGAGGCGGAAGGCGAGGGCGAGGCGGACGGCGAGGGCGAGAGCGAGGGTGAGGCGGACGGCGAGGGCGAGAGCGAGGGCGAGTCGTAAGGCGAGGACGAGAGCGAGGGCGAGGCGGACGGCGAGGGCGAGAGCGAGGGCGAGGCGTAAGGCGAGGGTGAGAGCGAGGGCGAGGCGTAAGGCGAGGGCGAGAGCGAGGGCGAGGCGTAAGGCGAGGGCGAGAGCGAGGGCGAGGCGTAAGGCGAGGGCGAGAGCGAGGGCGAGGTGGACTGCGAGAGCGAGAGCGAGGTCGAGGCGGACGGCGAGGGCGAGAGTGAGGGCGAGGCGTAAGGCGAGAGCGAAAGCGAAGGCGAGGCGGACGGCGAGGGCGAGAGCGAGGGCGAGGCGGACGGCAAGGGCGAGAGCGAGGGCGAGGCGGACGGCGAGGGCGAGGCGAACGGCGAGGGCGAGAGTGAGGGCGAGAGCGAGGGCGAGGCGTAAGGCAAGGGCGAGAGCGAGGGCGAGGCGGACGGTGAGGGCGAGAGCGAGGGCGAGGCGGAAGGCGAGGGCGAGGCGGATGGCGAGGGCGAGAGCGAGGTCGAGGCGGACGGCGAGGGCGAGAGCGAGGGCGAGTCGTAAGGCGAGGACGAGAGCGAGGGCGAGGCGGACGGCGAGGGCGAGAGCGAGGGCGAGGCGGACGGCGAGGGCGAGAGCGAGGGCGAGGCGGACGGCGAGGGCGAGAGTGAGGGCGAGAGCGAGGGCGAGGCGTAAGGCAAGGGCGAGAGCGAGGGCGAGGCGGACGGTGAGGGCGAGAGCGAGGGCGAGGCAGAAGGCGAGGGCGAGGCGGAAGGTGAGGGCGAGAGCGAGGGCGAGGGCGAGGGCGAGGCGTAAGGCGAGGGCGAGAGCGAGGGCGAGGGCGAGGGCGAGGCGTAAGGCGAGGGCGAGAGCGAGGGCGAGGCGTAAGGCGAGGGCGAGAGCGAGGGCGAGGCGTAAGGCGAGGGCGAGGCGTAAGGCGAGGGCGAGAGCGAGGGCGAGGCGGACTGCGAGAGCGAGAGCGAGGTCGAGGCGGACGGCGAGGGCGAGAGCGAGGGCGAGGCGTAAGGCGAGAGCGAAAGCGAAGGCGAGGCGGAAGGCGAGGGCGAGGGCGAGGGCGAGGCGTAAGGCGAGGGCGAGAGCGAGGGCGAGGCGTAAGGCGAGGGCGAGAGCGAGGGCGAGGCGGACGGCAAGGGCGAGAGCGAGGGCGAGGCGGACGGCGAGGGCGAGAGCGAGGGCGAGGCGGACGGCAAGGGCGAGAGCGAGGGCGAGGCGGACGGTGAGGGCGAGAGCGAGGGCGAGGCGGAAGGCGAGGGCGAGGCGGATGGCGAGGGCGAGAGCGATGGCGAGGCGTAAGGCGAGGGCGAGAGCGATGGCGAGGCGTAAGGCGAGGGCGAGAGCGAGGGAGAGGCGTAAGGCGAGGGCGAGAGCGAGGGCGAGGCGGACGGCGAGGGCGAGAGCGAGGGCGAGGCGGAAGGCGAGGGCGAGAGCGAGGGCGAGGCGGACGGCGAGGGCGAGAGCGAGGGCGAGGCGTAAGGCGAGGGCGAGAGCGAGGGCGAGGCGGACGGCGAGGGCGAGAGCGAGGGCGAGGCGGACGGCGAGGGCGAGAGCGAGGGCGAGGCGTAAGGCGAGAGCGAAAGCGAAGGCGAGGCGGACGGCGAGGGCGAGAGCGAGGGCGAAGCGGACGGCGAGGGCGAGAGCGAGGGCGAGGCGGACGGCGAGGGCGAGAGCGAGGGCGAGGCGGAAGGCGAGGGTGAGGCGGACGGCGAGGGCGAGAGCGAGGTCGAGGCGGACGGCGAGGGCGAGAGCGAGGGCGAGGCGGAAGGCGAGGGCGAGAGCGTGGGCGAGGCGGACGGCGAGGGCGAGAGCGAGGGCGAGGCGTAAGGCAAGGGCGAGAGCGAGGGCGAGGCGTAAGGCGAGGACGAGAGCGAGGGCGAGGCGGACGGCGAGGGCGAGAGCGAGGGCGAGGCGTAAGGCGAGGACGAGAGCGAGGGCGAGGCGGACGGCGAGGGCGAGAGCGAGGGCGAGGCGGAAGGCGAGGGCGAGAGCGTGGGCGAGGCGGACGGCGAGGGCGAGAGCGAGGGCGAGGCGTAAGGCGAGGGCGAGAGCGAGGGCGAGGCGTAAGGCGAGAGCGAAAGCGAAGGCGAGGCGGACGGCGAGGGCGAGAGCGAGGGCGAGGCGGACGGCGAGGGCGAGAGCGAGGGCGAGGCGGACGGCGAGGACAAGAGCGAGGGCGAGGCGAACGGCGAGGGCGAGAGCGAGGGCGAGAGCGAGGGCGAGGCGTAAGGCAAGGGCGAGAGCGAGGGCGAGGCGGACGGTGAGGGCGAGAGCGAGGGCGAGGCGGAAGGCGAGGGCGAGGCGTAAGGCGAGGACGAGAGCGAGGGCGAGGCGGACGGCGAGGGCGAGAGCGAGGGCGAGGCGGACGGCGAGGGCGAGAGCGAGGGCGAGGCGGACGGCGAGGGCGAGAGCGAGGGCGAGGCGGAAGGCGAGGGCGAGGCGTAAGGCGAGGACGAGAGCGAGGGCGAGGCGGACGGCGAGGGCGAGAGCGAGGGCGAGGCGGACGGCGAGGGCGAGAGCGAGGGCGAGGCGGAAGGCGAGGGCGAGGCGGACGGCGAGGGCGAGGCGGACGGCGAGGGCGAGGCGGACGGCGAGGGCGAGAGCGAGGGCGAGGCGGACGGCGAGGGCGAGAGCGAGGGCAAGGCGTAAGGCGAGGGCGAGAGCGAGGGCGAGGCGGAAGGCGAGGGCGAGAGCGAGGGCGAGGCGTAAGGCGAGGGTGAGAGCGAGGGCGAGGGCGAGGCGTAAGGCGAGGGCGAGAGCGAGGGCGAGGCGTAAGGAGTGGGCGAGAGCGAGGACGAGGCGGACGGCGAGGGCGAGAGCGAGGGCGAGGCGTAAGGCGAGGGCGAGAGCGAGGGCGAGGCGTAAGGCGAGGGCGAGAGCGAGGGCGAGGCGTAAGGCGAGGGCGAAAGCGAGGGCGAGGTGGACGGCGAGGGCGAGAGCGAGGGCGAGGCGTAAGGCGAGGGCGAGAGCGAGGGCGAGGCGTAAGGCGAGGGCGAGAGCGAGGGCGAGGCGTAAGGCGAGGGCGAGAGCGAGGGCGAGGCGTAAGGCGAGGGCGAAAGCGAGGGCGAGGTGGACGGCGAGGGCGAGAGCGAGGGCGAGGCGTAAGGCGAGGGCGAGAGCGAGGGCGAGGCGTAAGGCGAGGGTGAGAGCGAGGGCGAGGTGGACGGCGAGGGCGAGAGCGAGGGCGAGGCGTAAGGCGAGGGCGAGAGCGAGGGCGAGGTGTAAGGCGAGGACGAGAGCGAGGGCAAGGCGGACGGCGAGGGTTAGAGCGAGGGCGAGGCGGACGGCGAGGGCGAGGCGTAAGGCGAGGGCGAGAGCGAGGGCGAGGCGGACGGCGAGGGCGAGAGCGAGGGCGAGGCGGACGGCGAGGGCGAGAGCGAGGGCGAGGCGGACGGCGAGGGCGAGAGCGAGGGCGAGGCGGACGGCGAGGGCGAGAGCGAGGGCGAGGCGTAAGGCGAGGGCGAGAGCGAGGGCGAGGCGGACGGCGAGGGCGAGAGCGAGGGCGAGGCAGACGGCGAGAGCGAGAGCGAGGGCGAGGCGTAAGGCGAGGGCGAGAGCGAGGGCGAGGCGGAAGGCGAGGGCGAGAGTCAGGCAGTTTAGTGATGGACTAATGTGCGAGAAAGCATTAAGGGTAAAACTTAAGACGTAAAATAGGCACAAAACAATTGAGATATTTGGAAGTGAGTAATAAATTGTGTTTTTGTGCAACATCGCAAAGCGTTAGGAGGCAAAAATGTTTAACAGAAGTTATAACATGAATCTTACGTACCGTGGGATCGCTGAAACACGAGAAATTTGAACCGAATGGGCGTGGCATCCACATTTAACGAATCATAGGAGAAAGTTTCAAGTCTGTGTGAAGTGTGCGGGGTAAGGGGTCCCTTAGTCTTTTGCAGAAAGTAGGGGATAGAGTGGGGAAGCGATGGACGGTCGACGGGCGGCGAGAAAAAGGGAGGATTCAGAAAAACGCGAGTGAAGATTTCGCTAGCGAAAGTGAATTTGAGTTAGATTGATATACCAAAGTGTAACGGGGAAAGTCAAATCCTTAAAAATCTTAAAGGGGAATAAAAGGCGTCTTTGAATTATGTAAAGTGCGACAGACACATAGCAGCCACGACATTCGGTAACGTACTTAACTTGACCTTTAAATTAATTGATTGAGCAGATTTACAGCACTAGTTATTAATATAAACATTAAAACTAAGGCATTAAAGCTTAATGACGAATGTACTATTTATACTTAAGACCTTTTGTCATAAGAAGAACGGTGTCGGTCTCGCGTATTCTACATTTTTACCCCCTACCAAAGAGTGCTTTTCAAAAGAAGTTTTCACTTCAAAAGTGGTTGACATCAGAGTCAGTCAGACAGACAACGAAGTGATCCTAAGGGTTCCTTTTTTACTTATGAGGTACGGAACCCTAAAATAGAAGGTGTCAACGCAGAGCGATCGTCAACATAGCTGCAGTCTCCCAGATATCAATCTTCGCTTTTACGGTTGATCAACGTGAAACAATCTTGCAATTTATTTTACGACACGCCGGGGCAAATGTCTACTATCTCGCTAGTTCGACCCGAGGTTCCCGGGAGGGACTACGTTCCGATTTTGAATTTACAAAATGTTTGTATTTTGGTAGACAATATATTTTACAATATATTATTTTATTATTATTATTTTATTATACTATATATAGCTAAATTACCACTCACTGACTCATTGACATAATTGTTCTCCTAGAAAGAGACAGAAAATGATACAATGATGTACGGGAGAAGTGTTCGAGTGTGGGAGTCGAGTAGGGAAAAATTATGACATTTCAGAAAAACAAGATGGCGGCCGACGTGATTCTTGTAACTCTTTTGTTTTCCAACCGATTTCGTTACAACTCGCAGTGATTGAAGAAATTAGGAAACGGTCAACAGAAAAAGTGGAAAAAATTGGAAAAACAAGATGGCGGCCGAGCTGTAGTGTTTTAAAATTTTTGGTTTTTCGACCTCGAACCGCGGCGCCACAGATCCGAAACGGCGTGGTCGAGCATAATTTTTTTTTCTATTTCCGACCACAATTATCCTGTATTTTGACAGAATGGGGGTGGTTTTAAAAAATTCAAGATGGCGGCTGTCGCGGCGGCCGTTCGGTTCGAGTTACGAAAAAACGCCATTTTAAAATTCAAATTTCTCGCAGTTGGCAACGTCGGAGCGTTTCGACTCCTAAGGGGAGATTGTGTGTACAGACTCGAAGTATGGATTGGAGGAAAAAAATTACCCCATTTCTCGGGAAAATTTCAAGATTTACCCCAAAAATTAAAAAATCGAAATACGTAGTTTTTGCAAAATTCGAGTACGAGCAATCACGTGTCCCACTTGTACGAATGACATTTGGGTAATTTCGTCGCCGAGGTCTGGCAACACTGGAATTTATCAAAGAAAAAGTGATTTTCGACATGGTCTTTTTTCAGGGGCTATCATTTCGGCTGGGTGCGAGCGAGATGAAAAATTGAAACGTCATCAGGAGCGGTGTATCCTGTAGTTCACGGGAAAATTATGAAACTATGTCAAATGATTCTGTGAAACGAGGTGGCGGCCATTTTGTATTCTTTTTGTGTTTTTGAAAATTTCGATCACGTCTTAGAGGCGGTTGGCAACATTTGGGAAAGTTGACATGTATGGATCGATTGTGTAACTCGACGGGCAGTATCGAGAAATCAAAACAGTGTTGCCATATTCGGGGTAGTTTTCGAGATTTTCCCTAAAAACTTCCTCCTGTAAAATTTTGTATGAAAAATTTTTTTTTCACTGCTGGCTTCGTATGGAAGTCAGAAAATATAACTTGAAAAAAAATATGGAGACTGCTGATGATTGAGGATTTCGGAGACGGGTAAAGGGCACGGCCAGGGTATTGAAGATAGGTGGGGGGTGCTCGAGCAAATGTCACTCGAAACCTCATCCAATTGGCAATAAGTAAAAAAAAAACTCAAAATTGTGGATTCAAGATGGCTGCCATACAAATTTCGTGAGTGTCTATTTCGGAGAGTATGAGAGATGGAAGTGTGGTTTCTTGGCAAGAAAAGATCAGGACGAGGAGGTCTATTTAGCGAAATGAAAAAAAATCAAGATGGCGGATTTTTTTTTTTCATACCAAATTATATGGCGAGTATTGAAGAGACTGCAAGTAACGAACTATGCAAGATTTTGATACGGTTCCGTTTTACCCACGACGAGGCTCCCTGGGATTACAAAACAAGAAACTAATACCAAAGTTTTAAAAATAAGCGCCATTTTGAAATTCTTTGTTAATTGACCGATTGTATTCCAAATCGAGATTTAGGGTTCCCTGGGATCACAAAACAGGAAACTTATATCAGAGTTTTAAAAAACCAGCGCCATTTTGAAATTCTTTGTTAATTGGCCGATTTCGTTCAAAATCGATATTTAGGACTCCCTGGGGATACAAAACAGGAAACTGTTACCAAAATAAAAAAAAACCAGCGCCATTTTGAAATTCTTTGTTAATTGACCGATTTCGTTCAAAATTGATATTTAGTATTCCCAGGGATTACAAAACAGGAAACTGATCCCAAAGTTTAAAAAAATCTGCGCCATTTTGAAATTCTTTGTTAATTTACCGACTTCGTCCAAAATAGATATTGAGGACTTCCTGGGATTACAAAACAGGAAACTGGTACCAAAACTTAAAAAAACCAGCACTATTTTGAAATTCTTTGTTAATTGACAGATTTCGTTCAAAATCGATATCTGAGGATCCCTGGGATTAAAAAACAGGAAACTGATACAAAAGTTTTAAAAAATCAGCGCCATTTTGAAAATCTTTGTTAATTTACAGATTTAGTTCAAAATCGATATCTGAGGATCCCTGGGATTACAAAACAGGAAACCGATACCAAAGTTTTAAAAAATCAGCGCCATTTTGAAATTCTTTGTTAATTGATCGATTTCGTTCCAAATCGATATTTAGTACTCCATGGGATTACAAGACAGGAAACTGGTACCAAAATTTTACAAAACCAGCGCCATTTTGAAATTCTTTGTTAATTGACAGATTTCGTTCAAAATCGATATCTGAGGATCCCTGGGATTAAAAAACAGGAAACTGATACAAAAGTTTTAAAAAATCAGCGCCATTTTGAAAATCTTTGTTAATTTACAGATTTAGTTCAAAATCGATATCTGAGGATCCCTGGGATTACAAAACAGGAAACCGATACCAAAGTTTTAAAAAATCAGCGCCATTTTGAAATTCTTTGTTAATTGACCGATTTCGTTCAAAATCGATGTTTAGGACTCCCTGGGATTTAAAAACAGGAAACTGATACCAAAATTGAAAAAAATCAGCGCTTTTTTAAATTCTTTGTTATTGTAGCGATTTCGTTCAAAATCCATAATTAGGGCTTCCTGGGATTACAAAACAGGAAACTGATACCAAAGTTTTAAAAATCAGCGTTATTTTGAAATTCTTTGGGAATTGACCAATTTAGTTCAAAATTCATATTTAGGACTCCCTGGGAATACAATACAGGAAACTGATATGAAATTTTAAAAAAATCTGCGCCATTTTGTAATTCTTTTTTAATTGACCGATTTTGTTCAAAATCGATATCTGAGGATCCCTGGGATTACAAAACAGAAAACTGATACCAAAGTATTAAAAAATCAGCGCCATTTTGTATTTTTTTTTAATCACAACCCGTGAGCTGCTTTAGCAGCTCACGCACAGAGCGAAATACTAGTTTTAATATACAGGTTGGTATTTCAAGGTGTAGCCCCAATACAGAGCCAGCTCACACGGTGCGTTGCGTCGTCGCAACGCATATATTTTTTTAATGCACTTGCTCGAAAAATGCACTTACAGAGGCAGTAAACAGGGCTTGTAAGTTAAATTGACTGCCCGCGTGCAGTAAATATTTACTGCTCTCGTGCAGTAAATTTGCAGTTTTTTTAAATTTTTTAGGCCACGTTACTTATAAATAAAAAGTTTTCTTGCAAGAAGGTTCATAATGATATTGACTTTGTTGTAGAAAACCTAAAAAATAATGACATTTAGATGTGAATTGATGAAATTAATTCATGAAATAAAAATAAAAAATAATATTATTTATTAAAATTGATTTAAGTTTTATAAATCAAAAAGTAAAGGGTGGGAGCTAAGAACTAGAACCTAGAGCCATGAATTTAATAAAAAAAAACGCAATTACAACAACGCGCTGTAGTTAATAGTCATAGAATTTTTCTTATAAATTATCAATAAATATGAGTGGTAGATGTGATGTGCAATCATAAAACTAAATCAACAATTAGGTATTTTAGATCCGAGAAAAAAACCGCGCTTATAATAGCCGCTAAAAATCTCGAAATAAGTATGGACGTGGAAAACCATTTTCTAGTGAGCACCTAGTGCCTACCTACTCGACTTTTATTTTCAACTTTTCTCACAAATGTATTGAAAAATATTGTGTGATACACGGGCGTTAAGGTTTCTACATAGGTACTCGTGACGACGGTCAGCCCTCGACTGGCGTCAAAAACCTATCAGATTACAATCTACCGGAAAATAATGCGTTAAATTGTAATCTTTCGACAGTTTAGAATTTCGCGAGTTATATTATAATCTAACGGTTTTTACAATCTTACGATGACATATATTCTACCAATTAATGGTGCATGAATATTTGGCATAGATAGATCATCAAAGTTGTATAACGATTTAAAAAAAGAAAATTAGTTAATTAAATTAATAAAAGGTCATACAAAATTACAATTAAAAAATATTTCACCGCGGTTAATTGCCTCATCTGGTGACAGAAGGGCTGGCTCATTTTTTGCGCAAAGGATCAGCCTGGCTGCGCAGCGCGGAAATGCAGCCAGCCTTCTTGCCACCATTCCACGTGGGCATGATTTATATAGTAATTAGGTTAGGCTAGCTAGCATTAAGTTCTATTGTATTATTTTCAATAAAAAAAAAAAAGCAAATTAAAAACGAAAGAAAATAATATAAAATAATCAGATTAATAATATTAGTATAGATAAAAAATAAAACATAATTATTATTGTCTGTTGAACAATACCTGTCATGTACCAATAATGTCATATTCCTGAAATCTATTGTTACATCTGTTCCTGTCTGGAGCAATGGGGAGCACGTTAGGAGTGAAAGTGACAGCTGTCATTGCTGACGTAATTCATTTACGAGTGCCTTCATCCCGGTGGAACTACTCTGAATGTCAATTTTATATTTTTTATACGACTGCCTGAAAAAAGAAGTATATTGTTTTCAGGGTTCATATACGTATGTATGCATGTATGTATGTACTTATGTGAGTTTGTATATTCCACCACAATATAACTTCTATACGCCTAAACCACTTTTGATAAATGAGGTATCGTTAGAATCCCTAGCTTATTCCGGGTGACATAGGCTAGTAAAATTTTTTAAAAAAATGAATGGGGTGACCATGGTTCCGCATTAAAGTTAGTCTTTAATGCGGAACCATGGTCACATTTTGAAAAAAAATTCGAAAATAAGATTAAGTAAATAATCATCATCTAGAAAATGATGAGTAGATTCCAAAAATATAGTTCAGTGATTCACAAAAAATATCATTTAATAAAAAAGTTAATAAGATTCTAATTTAACTATTTAGATTAACGCTAAATCGCTTGGTGGCACGTCTTTGCCGGTAGGGTGGTAACTGGTAACTAGCCACGGCCGAAGCCTCTCACCAATTAAGTCGAAAATCAAGAGAACCTGCCAAGGGTTGTGGTTAAACACGTTAACAGATAGGTACTCGAGTCGAGTTAAGACCGTACAGTACCCGGCGATAAATATTGCACATCGATCTTTAGAAAGAGACAATCGGCTAATTTCGGCTTCGTAAATCGTTATCTCTGTCGCACAAAATACAAACGGTCCGGTATTTTGTGCGACAGAGATAACGATTTACGAAGCCGAAATTAGCCGATTGTCTCTTTCCAAAGATCGATGTGCAATATTTATCGCCGGGTACTGTACCTTAACGTAAATCTGTACTAATATTATAAATGCGAAAGTTTGGATGGATGTATGGATGTCTGGATGTATGGATGTCTGGATGTATGGATGTATGGATGTCTGGATGTATGGATGTTTGTTACTCAATCACGCCCCAACGGCTGAACGGATCTGGCTGAAATTTGGCACAGAGATAGATTATAGTCTGGAAAAGCACATAGGCTGCTTTTATCCCGGAAAATTAAAGAGTTCCCGCGGGAACCAAAAAACCTCAAACCACGCAGACGAAGTCGTGGGCATTCACTAGTAGGAAGTAAATTAAAGGAGTACCTTTATTTATAGTAATCCAATAATGGGAACGCCACTGGCCTAATTTTAGGGCGACCACGTATACGGAGAAGTTAGGACTGCATATTAAACTTGTAATAAAACTGTAAATGGACTGTTTAGCATGTTTTTAATTAAAGGCGTTAAAAAAGATATCGTTAAAGAACCCAAAACAATGTTTAGTTTCATCCATATAAATGTCACCGCAAGATTTTAAAAACCGTTAGATTATAATCTAACTCGCGAAATTCTAAACTGTCGAAAGATTGTAAACTGTTCAATGTTCTGAGTGTCAATTTTTGAAATATTCATTTTATTTACGTTTTCTTGTCTCTTTCTTGTAGGTTAGGTTAGGGTTCGACATAAATAATCAAGTATTATCAGGTTTTATCGGGTTTAAATACCTATCAGGTTACAATCTACCGGAAAATAATGCGTTAAATTCTAATCTTTCATCATCATCTATATCATTTTTTCATGTGTGCAGTAAAGTATTTATCTATCTATCTAGCTCATTAGCTATACTTATAGCTAATGTCCTGAATCAACATTGTGGACCTATAATTTATATCCTGCAAGACAAAGATAAAATACCTTCGGGATACGAAATGTCCCAGCAGGGTCAATTTGGGAATTTATAATTTCTGAAGTTCCCCTTGTCTGGTGTCTGGGAGGCTTCGGCCGTGGCTAGTTACCACTACTCACCGGCAAAGACGTGCCGCCAAGCGATTTAGCGTTCCGCTACGATGCCTTGTAGAAACCGAAGGGGTATGGGTTTAATAAAACTGCCATGCTCCTAACACAGGTTAGCCCGTAACTATCTTAGACTGCATCATCACTTACCATCAGGTGAGATCGCAGTCAAGGGCTAGCTTGTAGTGGATAAAAAAAAGGTTGTCTGGAAGAGATTGCCTTAGCAATAAGACCGCCTTTGCACCCTATTAGAAAACTGGATCGATAATATCTGAATGAAAGAAGAAACTAAATTCAGAATATGCACCTACTGAAAGGAGTAAATAAATAGTGATAAGTATGTAACTATGTAGAAAACATCAATTGAGACTGATGTCTTATCTTACTAATATTATAAATGCGAAAGTTTGGATGGATGTATGGATGTTTGTTACTCAATCACGCCCCAACAGCTAAACGGATCTGACTGAAATTTGGCACAGAGATAGATTATAGTCTGGAATACTTTTTATCCCCGAAAATTAAAGAGTTCCCGCGGGAACCAAAAAACTTCAAACCAGACGAAGTCGCGAGCATTCGCTAGTGAATAAATAAATTGAAATCAAAATTGAATGCCTCGTTGGTCTAGTGGTTGGCATGTTCGACTGCGGCCGACGAGTTTCCGGGCTCGGGTACCGGGTCGGGCCATAACAAATATTGGGTTTTTCTGACTAGAAATTCTCAGTACTAGCCCGGAGTTAGGAAGTTGGCGGTGTCACCCCCGTGCCTCGGAGAGCACGTTAAGCCGTCGGTCCCGGTTATTATCACTAACATGATAATAGTCGTTAAAGCCCGCCAACGTGGAGCAGCGTGGTGGGTCTAAGCTCTAATTCCCTCTCTCTCATGAGAGTGGAGGCCTGTGCCCAGCAGTGGGACGTTAATGGGCTGTAGTGATGAAATTGAATTGCCAATACTTACAGTTATAGTCAATTTATTTTAACTTTGATCTCCGCACTAGGGAACCTGTATCGCGGAGACCGTATTATGATTAGGTACCTAAAATTAGACTTAACCGAGGACTGACTAGGGCACAAGTTTATTAAGTAAATCATTATACAAACAAATTTAATTTTATGCTTCTGCAAATCAATAATTTCGGATTTTTGTTTTTCTTTTTAATTTTAATTTGAGATAGGTATTATGAGTATACATACTACGGATAAATAATGGTGCTAAAAGGTAAGATAATGTAAGTATATTTCATTATGATGAGAGCGTGAGTATCAGTATAAGAAGAGTAAAATAATGTACATATTTCAATGGGTCAAAATTGCGATTTTTGAGGAGATCTCCCTAGTTCCAATGTCGGAACGTAGCGAGTCGATTATTTCCTGACGCGGAGGTGCGCGGAAAGCAATGGCTGCAGGAATTTCCGTTGAAAAATTCCTCCCAGCAGTTCGTACCGCAATTACTTGCCATTCAGAATCATTGGCGTACGAACATCGAAGATAAGCGCTCAATGCTTAACCGTTTAGCGAATAGCTGGTATTTATAGGTAGGTACTTTGATTTGCAGTGATAGCTTAGGTAGGACTTTGATAAATACATGATGATAAATATTATAAATGCGAAAGTTTGGATGGATGCATGGATGTATGGATGTTTGTTACTCAATCACGCCCCAACGGCAGAACGGATCTGGCTGAAATTTGGCACAGAGATAGATTAAAGTCTGGAATAGCACATAGGCTGCTTTTATCCCGGAATAAATAAATTGAAATCAAAATTGAATAGGTCAAAATTGCGATTTTTGAGGAGATCTCCCTAGTTCCAATGTCGGAACGGAGCGAGTCGATTATTTCCTGACGCGGAGGTGCGCGGGAAGCAATGGCTGCAGGAATTTCCGCTGAAAAATTCCTCCCAGCAGTTCGTACCGCAATTACTTGCCATTCAGAATCATTGGCGTACGAACATCGAAGATAAGCGCTCAATGCTTAACCGTTTAGCGAATAGCTGGTATATTTCGGTAGAAACTTTGATTTGCAGTGATAGCTTAGTTAGGACTTTGGTAAATATATGATAAATATTATAAATGCGAAAGTTTGGATTGATGTGTGGATGTATTGATGTATGGATGAATGGATGTATGGATGTATGGATGTATTGATGTATGGATGAATGGATGTATGGATGTATGAATGTATGGATGCATGGATGTCTGTTACTCAATCACGCCCCAACGGCTGAAATTTGGCACAGAGATAGATTATTAACTGGAATACTTTTTATCCAGGAAAATTAAAAAAGTTCCCGCGGGAACCAAAAAACCTCAAACCAGACGAAGGCGCGTGCATTCGCTAGTGAATAAATAAAATGAAATCAAAATGGAATAGGTCAAAATTGCCATTTTTGAGGAGATCTCCCTAGTTCCAATGTCGGAACGTAGCGAGTCGATTATTTCCTGACGCGGAGGTGCGCGGAAAGCAATGGCTGCAGGAATTTCCGTTGAAAAATTCCTCCCAGCAGTTCGTACCGCAATTACTTGCCATTCAGAATCATTGGCGTACGAACATCGAAGATAAGCGCTCAATGCTTAACCGTTTAGCGAATAGCTGCTATTTCTAGATAGGTACTTTGATTTGCAGTGATAGCTTATAGTCTTATTACACTGCACTTTTCACAGGGCCCTTTGATAAGGGCCGCTAGTTAGAGCGTCGCTTATTACACAGCAATAAGTCTTATTACACTACACTGATTCAAGTGAAAGGGTCCCTGTGAAAAGTGCAGTGTAATAGGCCTATTAGTTAGGACTTTGATAAATACATGATGATAAATATTATAAATGCGGAAGTTTGAATGGATGGGTGTGTGGATGTATGGATGTGTGGATGTATTGATGTATGAATGTATGGATGCATGGATGTCTGTTACTCAATCACGCCCCAACGGCTGAAATTTGGGACAGATATAGATTATTAACTGGAATACTTTTTATCCAGGAAAATTAAAAAGTTCCCGCGGGAACCAAAAAACCTCAAACCAGACGAAGGCGCGTGCATTCGCTAGTGAATAAATAAAATGAAATCAAAATGGAATAGGTCAAAATTGCCATTTTTGAGGAGATCTCCCTAGTTCCAATGTCGGAACGTAGCGAGTCGATTATTTCCTGACGCGGAGGTGCGCGGAAAGCAATGGCTGCTGGAATTTCCGTTGAAAAATTCCTCCCAGCAGTTCGTACCGCAATTACTTGCCATTCAGAATCATTGGCGTACGAACATCGAAGATAAGCGCTCAATGCTTAACCGTTTAGCGAATAGCTGCTATTTCTAGATAGGTACTTTGATTTGCAGTGATAGCTTATAGTCCTATTACACTGCACTTTTCACAGAGACCCTTTCTTTTGAATCAGTGTAGTGTAATAAGACTTAGGGAGTAAGGGCCGCTAGTTAGAGCGTCGCTTATTACACAGCAATAAGTCTTATTACACTACACTGATTCAAGTGAAAGGGTCCCTGTGAAAAGTGCAGTGTAATAGGCCTATTAGTTAGGACTTTGATAAATACACGATGATAAATATTATAAATGCGGAAGTTTGGATGTATGGATGTTTGTTACTCAATCACGCCCCAACGGTTGAACGGATCTGGCTGAAATTTGGCACAGAGATAGATTGTAGTCTGTAATAGCACATAGGCTACTTTTTATCCCGGAAAATTAAAGAGTTCCCGCGGGAACCAAAAAACCTCAAATCGCGCAGACGATATGCGGGCATTTGCTAGTAATGAGATAAATATAACATGTATTCTATCTCATTCTCTCGCAGGCTAAATTCTATTATGAATATGATTGTCTCTTTTTCGTTTCGTTTTTCTTTTCAACGAATTTTAAAATCACAACGATTCAGAAGCAGTTTCACTTCAAAATTGAAACAGGCCTGACAACAGAAACGAAAGAGAGTGAATGGGTTCCATCGGTTTCCATTCTAAGTATTGAGGCTGCAGTTTTATGTAATTCCAATTCCAATAAACATGGAAAAGAGGAGCTCATATCAAATTAACAACCCTACTTCTCATAAAACGAGCTGGAGTACGTTTTGCTTCCCACGGGGCTAAAAGTTTTAGATTCTTTACAGCCCAATATATGACTGTAATTTGGTATAACCACTGAACGGGTATACTTTCAAGGTGATACGAACTCTATGTTTTGGGGTAAAAGGTAGGGATTTGTTTGAAGAGGAGCGTGTCATTAGGACCAACTTCAAAGGAATTTAAAATTGGATATTGTAAGTTTTGGTACTCAGCAGACCTACTACTTTTCCTTGTAATGGTCTGGTCCAAGTTAAGAGTTTTAAGCGTGAACATCTTAAATAATATCCATCCTTCTTTCTGACTGATGGTTTTCAGTATATTGTTCTATTCTTATTATTGGTCGACTTTTACTCACATAATATATTTGAGATTGATATATTTGCGACTAGCGAATACCCGCGACTTCGTCTGCGTGATTTGAGGTTTTTGGTTCCCGCGGGAATTAATTTTCCGGAATAAAAAGTAGCCTATGTGCTATTCCAGACTAAAATCTATCTCTGTGCCAAATTTCAGCCAGATCCGTTCAACCGTTGGGGCGTGATTGAGCAACAAACATCCATACATCCATCCAAACTTTCAGATTTATAATATTAATAAGATAATAAGATTAATAAGATATTAATAAGATGAAAGGATTACTCATGACCGAACCTAATATGAATGGAAACGCTGTGGCCGAAACTCTCAACGTTCGTTTCACTCCGAAACCATCAGGAATTTTCAGGATATTTTGACTCAACAAGGCACAATTGAAAATTCAACTTTGTTTGGTTTTGCCTCTTGTTCTTTGATTAACAGGCTTCCGCAAAGTAACGCCTGCTTCAATCCAATATTTAGAAGATTACCATCATGTCTTACCAGCTTATGAAATGACAAGGGTTTTAACTGTGGGCAAAATATTGGTACTTGATTTTCAAACTGCCTCGTTGGTCTAGTGGTTAGCATGTTCGACTGCAGCTGACGAGGTCCCGGGTTTGAGTCCTGGGTCGGGCCTTAACAAGTATTGGGTTTTTCTGACAAGAAATTCTCAGTACTAGCCCTAGTTAGGAAGTTGGCGGTGTTTCACCCCCGTGCCTCAGAGAGCACGCTAAGCCGTCAGTGCTGTGCCTGATCTCTGTCCGGTCACGTCGGATTTTCTGTCCCATCGGACTATGAGTGTAAAGGAACAGAGAGTGAACCTTTGTATGCACACACACTTGTATCTCCCGCGTAGATGGAAGACATTATTATCATTAATTGATTTTAATAAACGCTATAAACCTGTGTCTTAGAGCCTCGTTTAATAGTCATAACAAAGGTGTTATACGCTACCGTATTTAGTTACTAATGTTATCACCTCCCGGAATACCTGAAACTTTTACTATTATAGGTCTTCGTACAGCCGGCCGAAATATACAATAACATTTTTAAAGCTTTTTGTGTAAGCGCTCCGGAAAGAAATGTTATTCTGTCCTTCGAGAGGTCTTTATTGCATTCATAATAATGAATGTCCTGTAGAGCTTCTTTATTCTCGTTCGTACCTCAGTTCCAAATTCAGAGGCCCGATTTTCTAAGGAAATCGTAATCATTTGAGAGCTTAAAACGTAGGTATAACTGGAACTGTTTAAGGAGTTTATACATGCTTTATGACTCGCAGGCATCGATGACTCTGACTCCTTAAATATCCATTTGACAAACGATTACCATTTCTTTACACGATCCGGGAATCCAACAATGTGTTTTAGAAATTGAAATTACTTTTTTTTTCTTTTTTTTATCCACTACAAGTTAGCCCTTGACTGCGATCTCACCCGATGGTAAATGAAGATGAAGTCTCAGATGGTAGCGGGCTAACCTGTTAGGGGCATGGCAGTTATATTTAACCCAAACCCCTATTCGGTTTCTACACGGCATCGTACCGGAACGCTAAATCGCTTGGCGGCACGTCTTTGCCGGTAGGGTGGTAACTAGCCACGGCCGAAGCCTCCCACCAGGCCAGACCAGGGAAAATTCAGAAATTATAAATTCCCAAATGGACCCTACCGGGGATCGACCCCGGGACCTCCGCACGTTAAGACAACAGCGCTACACACTGTGCCACGTACTTATAATATTTTTAGAGCAAAATGTTATTAGTTTCAATAAGGGGAAAAATTTAAAAGTAGAAATGAGGGGTATGTTTAAAAATTTTTCTATGCAGGGATTTATTTTAATCGTGTTTTATATACGTCATTGACTGCTTCAAGGACTTGACAACAATATATTTCTTTTGCAAGCATAAATATGTCACAGTTTGGATAGAAGCAGGCGTGACTTTTGCGGAAATCCATGATAATGGAGGAGCTAGAAGTTTAATTCGCTATAATCCGCATATCACAAGCTGCAAGTGCAAGTTATCACTGTAACTATCTAGTACCTACCACATAGATTTGTCTACTGTGCGTTTGTGTGTGTGTGTGTGTGTGTTTGTTATAGCAAATTAAACTTCTAGTTCGTTCATGTCACGGTTTGAGAGATACCCTGAATAGTCCACAATTTAACAAAGCATATAATAACAAATCAACAAAATTCCGAAAATTTACGCATTTTAAAGCACAAATCCAATATCACTCAAGCTGTTCCAATATTTAAATAGGATTTAAATTCCCAGTAAGTAATAAAATGTTATGAATGAAAAGTTTATCAATAGAAAGTTTCTGATCAGATTTCCTGCAGGTATCCAAAGTTTCCCCTTAAATTCCCAAAGATTCTAAAACTGCTGAGACTCATAAAAGTTATGTCCAAAATCGTTTTATTCATATTCAAAGTTTATTCGCATGTCCAAACTATGTTTCCAGTAAAATGCACCCGCAGTAAAAATATTCATTATTCAAGTAGACATTTACAATCTCTTCAGAGGGGTTACTACCATGGCTCAAAGCAGTAATGTTTCAAAACGACGAATGACGAATCAATGATGAATGAGAGTTTTATGTCACGTTCCTTGACATCCCTAACATAAGGATTAGAATAGGCATGATGACTGATTTTGAGAAATGGTCAGATTATGTTCGGAAGTATCTACTATTTCGAAAAAATATATTATTTCTGCAGAAAAATAAGGTTCGCTAGATAAAATTGGCATTTGAAGTTTAAATTTTTTAAATTCGCGCTAAAACGCCCGCCGGTGTCATGGCGCCGTTTGTGACGTCACTATTGTTTTTACCAATATACTCTGTGCAGTGTGCAGTAAACATTAGTGCGATTGTCAAAGCTCGAAAACAAACAATTGTGACCTCATTCGCGTCTTGGTGTTTAATCCAATATGGCGGATTGCTGTATTTTATAGTTTTATTTTATCAAAATAAATAGCAATCTCATTCGAAATAGAAAAATGAATACGTTTTTTATAATCCATGAATCCTATTTCATTAGATAAATTCATAATTTCATTGATTCTTGGTTACTGTCATCATGCCTATTCTAAAACACTCAACAATAATGAAACAATATGGCTTTAAGCGTTGGCGGTATAGCCACTGATAATTTTAATGCTGTTCCTTTTTTTAAGCGACATCAAAAAAGGATGAGGTTTCTCAATTCGACTGTGTGTTTTTTTTGTATGTATGTTACGCGATCATTCCGCCAATTATTTATCAATTTTGATTATTCTTTTTTGTTTGGTAGTTCATACTTCAGAGGTGGTCCCATATAAATTTTATCGAAATCAATTTAGCACTTTTTGAGAAAATCTAAACAAACAAGATATATACCCAGATAATGTTTTTTACTTTTTAGTTTTAAGTTGGTATCTATAAGTATAGTTTTAAAGTCGGTTTTCGTTTTAGATGAAAGCGCATAACTATTGGGTACACCTAGGTTGTGAAAAACCTTAAAATAAGGACTATAATTCTAAAACGCAAACGTCAACAATTTTAAAACAATATTGATTTAAGTGATGGTAGTAAGCCCACTGGATGCTCATTCCCCCATTTATTTGATGAATTAGCAAAATTCGCATGCATTATTTTATATTATTGAAATAAACTGCAGGTTTTTACAATTTATGCCACTAATAAAATGCAACAGTTTGATATTTCAACCAATTTTATTATTCTGACTTCAGTCGACTGATCGGTCATAGAACGATAGGCTGTCTCTACATTTAGCATTATCAGGAACTTCCCAATTTTTTTATTCCATAAGAAAAAGATCGCTGGAATCTGAGATAGAACACAGATAGAGCCAAGATGGAGCGAACCACTAGGTATTTTATTAAGATCATACTACGTTTTGGCTTCCACGCGTCATCTTACTAGAACACCTAAGTATAGTCCCACAAACTTATGTGACCCAGTGAAATTGTTGCTGTTTTCACGTTTAATAAATTTAAAATAAAATAAAAACAAAACTAACCACTCAAAAAAATTAGTTCCAATTTTGGCCACCGGGCCAGATAAGTTCGTGAAACTGTAATAATCGCTTGGCGACACATTAAAAATAAGTAGGTACTTGTAGATTATATATTTTTAAAAATTTGTATGCTCTTGCACACTGACCAATTTCATAAGAAAACAGATGTTTTTTATAAAATCAATTTCGTGAATAACTATATTGAATCGAATTGAATCATGATATTCTAGAAAGGAAATCTTTGTAAAATATCATGATTCAATTATATCTAATTAATTAATTAATTAATTGAAATATTATGATATTTTAGAAAGGAAATCTTTCTAAAATATCATAATATTTTCTTTTGTCTTTACTTTTATATATTTTCTTTGTCCATAAATTCTGCTCGCATGGTCACCTCACTGGACAGGTAAGTGCACGAATTATTAATCGTTACCAATAAACCCAGACACCACCTGAAGCCGTTCAAAACTAACGTACAACTGTAATCAAACCCAAATTAAACTATGATTAAACCCCTAATTCAGCTACGAATATAATATTACTATGCTTAAACCTACCTATGAGTGCAGTTTTCTACCTAATACTTACTATTTAAATAATAAGTTTCATAGTAGGGATGATAACAACTCAATCAAATCAGCAACTCTTTATCAAACTCTTCTAGTATGGAAGTTGTATGAAATTTTCAATTGTGACGTCATCAAATTTCAACGCACTATTTTCTTTGATCTGTAATAAAAAACAGTTATCAAACTTAAAACTAACCGAGGTTGTGAATTTTAGGTCTTTTGGAAGATCATCTATTTAATAATCAGTTAGAAATAATTTATTTTTGATATAGACATCATCCCTATTAAACTGTGCAAGTAAAATGCTTTTTTTTTTCATTTATTTAATACTTTATTGCACACATATGAACGAGAGTTTATTATTATCTCTCCTGTAAATGTGAGTGTGATGTGAGTTTGTTGTAGTACAATGTACCTACGCAGACGATCGCCATCTTGGGTCAACTTACGGGGCGCGATTTATACAAAGTTTTGCATGCAAAGGCGGTTTTATCACTTAAAGCGGTCTCTCACAGACAACCTTTGGTGGAAGAGGTTCTTTTTTTAGGTACACCAAGAAAGCTACTTGCGATCAGTGGGATAATATTTACACGTGAAGTCAACCTAATAAACCTCACTTTAAATCTCAGACATGTGTTTTAGAAATTGAAATTTTAAGAAATATTTTTAGAGCAATATGTTATTAGTTTCAATAAGGGGAAAAATTTAAAAGTAGAAATGAAGGGTATGTTTAAAGATTTTTACTATGCAGGGATTTATTTTAATCGTGTTTTTATATACGTCATTGACTGCTTCAAGGACTTGACAACAACATCTTGACTTGACTTGACTTGACATCAACTCTTTTTAAATACGTTTTATTCAGGATCTTTGGTTTGTATGATCAAAAACAGCAGTATTTTTGTGTAAATTTAAAAGTGAGAATTTTAATTACTATTTATTTATGAAACAGTAAATATATATTGTGACCTTTAAATACCTCGCAGGTAGATATTTTTCATGTGCCAATATTACCAAACTAAATTTATTACAGCCGTAAGAAAGTACAGAGTTCTGAGTACATAATAAATACCATTAAAACTGCATTAGAGGAACGGTGAACCTAGAATGCAAAGGAGATTGCCCAAGTGACTATGGAGCTCAGTATCGCTATCAAATCTGTTGTGCCTTAATATAATTGAGCTTAATTTTTAGGATGGATTTATTACTTTTAATTAAACATTAAAAAACATTTATAATTCTTGGCATTTTGCAGCAATATGGGGATGAATTACCTCTAAAATTAGAATTTTTGAAACTGTTAAGACGTGTGTTTTTCTGAATATTTCGCTTTATTAAGAAATTACTTGCATACCTTATCACTAACTCAATGGATTTCAGCAAGTTAAAATCACCAAACTTAACTTAAACTAGCTGAAGCCCGCAACTTCGTCCGCTTAGTTAAAGTTTTTGATTCCCGCGGGATATCCTTGATTTTTCGGAATAAAAAGTAGCCTGTGTCACTCTCCAGGTCCCCATCTATACCCATGCAAAAACTCGGGTCGATACGTTGCTCTGTTGCGGCGTGATTGAAGGACAAACCAACAAATTATTTATATTTAAAAAATAGTCGAAACTTCTATTCTTACTTTGAGAATAAAGTAAAAATAACGTCAGAAGCTGAGATCTGAAGTATAAATTCAATGGACAGAAAATATTAATCGAAACTCAACACATGTCATCATAATCGGTCTAAACTTATCGATTCCTTGATCCGCGTCCCTATTCTGGTAATGTCGACACTGGTGCCGATCCTGTAATGTAACATCTCTAAACTAAACTAAAATGGCAGCTTTAAATCTAGTTCTGTCCCTTTCCGTAGGGAGTATTATGAAAGGGTTAGCAATATTTATAATGCTCTAATTTTAGTTTAGTTTAGAGATTGTGCACTACAGAATCAGCCCCAATGTGTCAACAAAATGGACAGTACAACTACTTTTATTTTTTTCAGTTTTTTCCGGAGAATTTGTTATTTCGTAATATTTGCAAAAATCTTTTAAATTAAAAATAGGAATTACTGATTTCTTAAAGTAGTGATACAACTTAGGTTGCAGCGATACCACCCATGGTCAATCTCTTTTACTCAAGTGAGCACGCTTTATTATAGCCCAGTGTACGCTTTCGTTGCAACCACTACTACGAAAACACGAATCTTACTTTGATTTTCAAACAAATTTCAAACCCCGATTTTACCCCCTTAGGGGTTTAATTTTCAAAAAGTTTCCTAGTGGAGGCCTTCGACATTAAAGCTATCTATATGCCAAATCGCAGTCCTATCCGTTCAGTAGTTTAAGCTGTGCGTTAATAGATCAGCCAGTCGGTTTTCTTTTTATATTTTTAAGATTACAATCTTACGAAACCTACTCCTGGTGGTCCTGGTGGTGGTGGTGGTGGTAAGCAAGTTGTGATAGCTATAATAACCTAGGTCAATTATGCTTACTGTTGACGATAAGTCATTTGACTAATGTCACGTTCATCAGCATCATCATTTCAACCCTTTGCCGGCACACTACTGGGCACGTGACTTCTCGCGGTATGAAAAGGGTCTGACCATGGTCCATCGCGCTGGCCAAGTGTGGCTTTGCTGACTTTCACTCCTTAAAAACATTGTGGAAAACTCTCGGGCATGCAGGTTCCTTCGCGATGTTTTCCTTTACCGTATGATACAGGTGATATTTAATTTCTTAATACGCAGATAGCTCCGAAAAGTTAGAAGTTCATGCCCGGGTATCGAACCCGTTTAGCAGGTTGGGTGTCTAAGCGACACATATTCACTCTTATATTACTCTTATATACATATTTACTCTTATATGTCTTATTGGTAACAAAACGCTGGTCAGTTCCAAGCTGCACAGCTTGGAACATCGGCGTAAAGTTGCCTGTCTGTCGGTATTCTACAGGATATATTTCGGAGAGTGTGCTCAAGAACTATTCGATCTGGTTCCTCCATCACCTTTTTATTATCGAACCGCAAGGCATTTACAAGGTCTGCACCCTTACGCAGTCGAAATTCCGCGGACTCGTACGAAGCGATTTGCTTCCTCGTTTCTAATTAGAACCGTTTGGATATGGAATGCCCTTCCGGCTTCCGTTTTCCCCTCTTCTTTTAATATAGGTACCTGCAAATCAAGAGTGAATAGGCATCTTCTAGGCAAGCGCGCTCCACCTTAGGCTGCATCACCACTTGCAAGCAAGTCTGATTGCAGCCAAGCACTGGCTTAAATAATAAAAAAATTAAAAAAAAACATGCCCGGATCGTCTATCGACGTTTCATATATAAGTAGGTATACATCTATATAATGTAATAGCTAAGTTAATTCAAATATTTTTAACCTACTCAATACTCAATTTTTTTATTATATGTAGGCCATACAGGTGTCTCTTATATTACGATCGAGTGACGAGTTCCAATAGTAACGGAATTTCTCACAGACGAAAATATTTCAATAGAATGAGACGCGACCTTAATGTCTTGTTCGCGTTTTATTTTCCGAGGTTTTTGTTCTTTTTTAATAAAAACCTTTATTCGCAACAACAGCAGACAAAATACAATTAAGTTACATAAAAGCTCAACTGTGTGTGTTGTACAATTGTTTGGATAAATAATATTCATTCTAAGAAGCCAACGCCCGCGGCTTCGTCCTCGTAGAATAGGGAATGACAACTCAAACAAATCAGAAAATCTTTATAAAAAGTTAAAAATCCGCTTCTAGTATGGAAGGTTGTATGAAAAAGTGCCGTGTAGAAACCGAATAGGGGTATGGGTTTAATATAACTGCCATGCCCCTAACAGGTTAGCCCGCTACCATCTTAGACTTAGCATCATCACTTACCATCAGGTGAGATCGCAGTCAAGTGCTAACTTGTAGTGGTAAAAAAAGCACGCTAATAGAACGACAGACAGACAGACCCGTTTCACATTTTTTGTATTATTATGGATTAAATCATACCTTTCATTCCCAACAGCACATTCCCAAGCCAGTATGCGATGAGGAATGAAAAAGGGTGGTTAAGGAAAAGAGGAGGGGGGGGGGGGGAGTCGTATCAAATTAAGATCACGTCTGTCAGACTTTGGCGACGAATTTATAATGCAAGTGACAGTACGAATTACGTTCGGGAATAATATTTTATTTGTATTATATTTGGAGAAATACGGCTATACATATTCAAATTCAAATGTTTTTTATTCAAATAAACTTTTAAAAGTGTGTCTGTCTTGCCTCGTGACTGCCTCGTTGGTCTAGTGGTTAGCATGTTTAACTGCGGCTGGCGATCAAGTGAGTCTACCACTGGTTCGGAATGCCATTCCTACCGAGAAGAACCAGCAAGAAACTCGGTGGTTGCTTTAAATAACCACCGCATCGACATCGACATCGACACCACAAAAATCGCATGGCATGAATATCCATTATGAATGCGAAAATTCCCTCTCTCCTATGAGAGTGGAGGCCTGTGCCCAGCAGTGGGACGTTAATGGGCTGTAGTGGTGGTGGTGGTGGTCTGTCTGGCTGTCTGCTATGCTTTCAAGGTCCAACCGTTCAACCGATTTTGATGAAATTTGGTACAGGGACAGGTTGCATCCCGGGGAAGGACATAGGCTACTTTTTATCCTAGAAAATGAAGGAGTTCCCGCAGGAATCAAAAAGTTAATCCACGTGGACGAAGCCGCGGGCATCATCTAGTATAATATAAGATAAACTCTAAAGAGTTTGTATATATCACCGTAAGATTGTAAAAACCGTTATAATCAATCAATAAAAAAAAAAGATTATAATCTATCTCGCTCTATTTTTCGGTAGATTGTAATCTGTTACGTATATTAACCCGATAGAACCTATAAGTGATTGTATATATCGAACCCTAACCTAACCTACATGAAAGACACAAGAAAACGTAGATACAATTAATATTTCAAAAATTGACACTCAGAACATTGAACGGTTCACAATCTGTCGACAGTTTACAATTTCGCGAGTTAGATTATAATCTAACGGTTTTTAAAATCTTACGGTGACATATACGCCATTAACCAGAATCTCCCCAAGTAAAACTAACAACTGGCAATCTATTTATAGCAGATGGGCAGTGAAACACCAGTGCGTATTATTGTATAAACGATTTATTTATTTCATGTAGGACAACTTGTGTCACTTATGAAACGTTAAGACTCTACCACCGGTTCGGAAAATAGATTCTACTGAGAAGAGCCGGCAAGAAACTCAGCAGTTGCTCCTTTCATAGCAAAGAAAAGGTTACAATATGTAGACAACACAACACACACGTTACAAGTATTACACTGACTTGTGGGTCATTGGATGCGAGGTCGGTTGCTTCCATGCAACTTTGTCATTAATAAAACCATCGATAGTGTAATAACCTCGACTTAACAAATGCTGTTTAACACAGTCTTTAAATCTATGTAATGGCAAATCCAGAAACTCTTTGAGAACCATATTATAAAAGCGTACACTCGACCCCACAAAGGATTTCTGCACTTTGCGCACACGTTACTAGCTTATGGCGGTTTCTAGTGTATCGATTTGACCACGAGACCCCTTTCCAAAATGAACTGATACCTCAGACCCCCATAGCCAAATTTCCTTAAAAATCCTATCTCTAGTTTTTTTTCCTATTGATACAAAATACTTACTAATAATTTTAAAACGTTGCGGTTGGTGAGTTAATTTGACATCATTTTTTTATAAAATTTTTACAAATTAAATAGATATAAAATTCAGTAAATATAAAGTATAATTAATACAAATTACGTTAAAAATACATAAGTTGGTAATTGTTTTTGAAAAAAAAATCATTAAACAAGCAACAATTTAAAAAATTAAAAAATAAGACTGCCCTGTCAAAAAACGACTAAAAAGTTAAAAAGACTTAAATGATATTTTTTTGCGAATCATTGGATATTGAACTATAGTGTTATATATTTTTGGAATACACTCATCATTTCCTAGATGATAATTATATAGTTAATCTTATTTTCGATTTTTTTTTTCAACTTTAGTCTTTAATGCGGGACCATGGTCACCCCATCAATTTTTTATAAAATTTTACTAGCCTATGTCACCCGGAATAAGCTAGGGATTTTAACGATATCTCATTTATCAAAATCAGTTCAGGCGTATAGAAGATACGGTGAAATATACAAACTCATATACATGAACCCTGAAAACAATATACTCCTTTTTTCAGGCAGTCGTATAAATAGGGGTCGATTTTCAGATCTCGGTCGACCCCCAAAACCAGTTTTCGTTTATGTCCATCCCTAGGAAACCGATATCGAAACCATCTGGTTCGATATCTTTGGTAATCCCTGCTCTAGAGCGTGAGATGAAAGTAAAAAGAAAGAAAGTAAGTTTAAAAAGAAAGTGTTCTCTATAGTATTTTGGTATTGTTATTTCTGTGATGTATTAAATAACTAGCTGATGCCCACGACTCATAAATTTTTCCCTATAAAAAGTTCCTACGTCACTATACCCATGGAACCAACTATACATACATATATACAGCTATATACTATACCAGCTATACCCATGGAAAAAATCACGTCGATCTGTTGCTCTGTTCCGGCGTGATTGAAAGACAAACCAACAAACAAACACTTTCGCATTTATATAATATTAGTATGACTTTCATCTCTTTCTCTGCAGGTTATTCCGCATTGCAGAGGGTCGTGACTCCTTTCCATTAATAACATAGTGGGTTTTCTTGGGATAATAATGCGGTGGGTTTCCAGGTCCTTCCGTATAGATACGACTCGAATAAGAGTACTAATCCAACTCTTAGGTATCTAACCATTATATTTCTAAGTTCTAACCATTGTAAACCATTTTATTCAGATGTAAATGATAATAATGGTTACTGGGACGTTCGTTTTCAACGTGCTCTCCAAGGCACGGAGGAAACGAAAAGGCCAAATTCGGACTACCAAATTCGGTCACCCCATCCAGTTACCGACTTAGGTCAAGGTTGTCACAACTAGGCCACTCGTTTCTCAAATAACTTACAAAAGACTATTTATTTCAATTTTTATGTATCAAAGGATTTTTATTACGCTCGGCTCGTAACTAAGTGTCCTAAAGTATTTCTCCTGCCAAAAAGATCAGATATGAAGTCAAATAGTAGTTCAGTATTATGCCTTACTAGCGAATACCCGTGGTTTGAGGTTTTTTGGTTCTCGCAGGAACTCTTTAATATTCCGGGATGAAAAGTAGGTAGCCTATGTGCTATTCCAGACTATAATCACTGTGCCAAATTTCAGCCAGATCCGTTCAGCCGTTGGGGCGTGATTGAGTAACAAACATCCATACATCCATACATCCAGACATCCATACATCCATCCAAACTTTCGCATGTATATTATTAGTAAGATTCCCGGTAAGTTAAAATGAAAATATGTATTTCCCCACCTTATAGACTCATAAGACGTTTGAGATCAAAGGAAACTGAACGTAAGGTCTCGCACTTACTTACACTACACTACACTACTTACACTTCAGAAGTTAAGCTGCTGGGAGTATCCTTGCTTATTCAAATAACGCCGCCGGTTCCCTGAAATTAGGGCGTAGGTACCATGATAGGGCTCCTTTTCCCTCCTCCTGTCATGATTTTCTTGTTTTTATACGACTGCCTGAAAAAAGGAGTATATTGTTTTCAGGGTTCATGTGTGCATGTATGTAGGTATGTATGTATCGTTAGAATCCCTAGCTTATTTCGGGTGACGGCTAGTAAAATTAAAAAAAAATTTATGGGGTGACCATGGTCCCGCATTAAAGACTAAAGTTGAAAAATAAAATTCGAAAATAAGATAAACTATATTATCATCATCTAGAAAATGATGAGTAGATTCCAAAAATATATAACACTATAGTTCAATATCCAGTGATTCATAAAAATATCATTAATAAAAATGTGAATAAGATTTTAATTTAAGTAGATTGATTTCGATTTTTAACTTTTTAGTTCGTTTTTTGGCAGGGCAGTCGTGTTTTTTTTTTTTTTTTAAATGTCTCGTATAATCTGTGTTACGACATTCGCATTACAGGGGGTCCCACGGTTATGCCGCATGGAGGGGCAGGGAGAGAAATAATCAAAAGAATGGGACTTTGTATTCAACAGAATGGGGCACATTTTGAGCATTTGATAAATTAAATTGAGAAATTTGGAGCCATTGTGGCCAATTCTGTATACCAGAATCTCTCCAGCTCCAACCAGCTCCAATATCCTACTAATTATAATTTGTATTGAAAATTCATTGTCTTCCTTTTATTTCTGAAGCTAAGTTAATTAGCAAAAAATTATCCTTATAATGAAGCCTTTCGATCGGTATGATAAAGCTACAGGTAATTGTTTTTCTCGTATAGCGGCTTCGAGTCCCGGTTCAACCAGGCAGTTGTTTAAAAATCTATGAATGCAGTTCAAATTGTATTTTAAATTAAAATGTAGTCTTCTTTCAGTAAAATATTCCATCTACGATATTAAAGGTACTTTCCCTCCATGCGGTATAGCTGTGGGACGCTCTGTATATATAAAGCCACAAAGGACTTGAATCCAGGGCAGTAAAATAAAGAAATTAAAAAAAAAATATAATCTTTATAATACCAACTCGTACCCGATTGGTCAATGAAAAATTACCGCAATTAATAACATCATATCCATTCTAATAATATTATAAAAGCGAAAATTTGTCTGTCTGTCTATCTGTCTGCTACCTATGCTTTCACGGCCCATTTGTTCAACCGATTTTGATGAAATTTTGTTTGGGGATAGCTTATATCCCGGAGAAAGGCATAGGCTTTTTATTCCGGATAGTTAAAGAGTTAAAAATCTTCATCCATGTGGACGAAGTCGCGGGCATCATCTATTTATTAATAAGAAAATAAGAATATAATATTATTATAAGAAATAAAGCTTTAAATGAACACTGGGGTTTGAATTATCAAAACTCCTAACTTCACACATCTTTGAGAACATTAGGAAGTTTTTCTTCACCGTTGTACCTAATTCTACTTAATATAGGAATATTATGGAGCCAATTCCGTTTAGCATAATCTCTAAACTAAACTAAAATGACAGCATGAAAAATATTGCTAAACCTTTCATAATATTCCCTGCGGAAAGTGACAGAACTAGATTTAAAGCTGTCATTTTAGTTTAGTTAAGGGATTGAGTTACACAGAATTGGCCACATATCTACCTAATTCGGGAAGTTGAGAGGTGCAGAAACCTGAGATCTAACTCTGAACTCCCCGACTAGGGGCAAACTAAATATTAAACTTAACTTAAAAAATCGTACTTAACTTTTAACAATCATCAAGTGAAATGAAATAAAATGTTCCTTTCCTGTAGGACATGGACAGCGTCTTGTGCCCATGTCAGGACTCTACCACCGCGCCGGTTCGGAAAGCAGTTTCTCTTTTTTTTAAAGAAAAAAAAATGTTGCAATATGTTGATAATAGTATATTTTCCATATATAATACGTATGTAATGTACTTAATAATTAGTATTACACTGATTTGTGAGCTGGGGATGCTTACAAAAACATCAAGTAATGCTGTTTTACATCGCCTTTCAATTTGCCTATGCTTTGGCAAAACTAGGAACTCATAAGGAACCAATGTTAACAAGTCATAATTTAAAAAATTAAAAAACACGACTGCCCTGCCAAAAAATGAACTAAAAAGTTTAAAATCTAAATGAATCTAGTTAAATTAGAATCTTATTCACATTTTTATGAAATGATATTTTTTTGTGAATCACTGGATATTAATCTATAGTGTTATATATTTTTGCAATTTACTCATCATTTTCTAGATGATGATTATATAGTTAATCTTATTTTCGTCTATTTTTTCAAATTTTGTCTTTAATGCGGGGCCATGGTCACCCCATCAAGTTTTTTTTTTAAATTTTACTATCCTTTGTCACCCGGAATAAGCTAGGGATTTTAACGATACCACATTTATCAAAATCGGTTCAGGTGTATAGAAGTTATGGTGAAATATACAAACTCACATACATACATAAACCCTGAAAACAATGTACTCCTTTTTTCAGGCAGTCGTATAAAAACTACAATCACCCAGACAAAATTAATAACTGAGACAGATTCACAAAAAGCGACATCTGCCAGCAAATGACCTTTCATTTCGGACGTCCATGACTAATATATGAACCAGATATTGTCGCCCTGAGAGAGACGACATTCGGCATGCAAATTAACACGCGAACAAACTGTACTTCGTATTCTAGACGACACGTTTTTGATGTATTCGACTTTCAACTCTATAGTTCTAAACTTTGAAGTGACAATCCTTTGTGTTTCGTCGAAGATTCGCATCCAGTACATGCGATAATTTGAAAAAGATATTTGAATTCGGTTGAGTCTGTCTAGTGAAAGCTTATTGGGGGAAAAGTTAAAAATAATCATTCGGGTAACCCTAAATGTATTAGAATTGTTGCTTTTTTTATTAGAGTGAGGCCAAATGAGCGTGAATTGTCAAAGTGTTGTGAATCGAATTATTTTGGTCGTATTATTTCTGGTGCATACTGTTTTATAAAAAAGTCCGAAACTGCCACACATGATTTTGAGTCGTGGTATGGCAGTTTCTGAAACAAAATGCAGTAAAAATTACGCGACTCACAACTCGAATGCCTGATAACGCTTGTCTGGACAGAAACTTAGCCTTGAATTTTGTATAGCAGTGTTGTCAGTTTCCAAAAATATGACTTCAAGCTGTCACTCGGCAGACTTTATGGAAGTGCATAGAGTTTCAAGTTTTGACCATTGATAACAATTTCCCTACTCAGTGGTTTCAAAAGATACGACTATAGAATTCAGGCCTAAATAGCTGCTGACTGAACGATTATTTCCTGCTCAAAATGACAATTTTCTAAGCAAATAAATTGGTACGTAATTCGACTTACAGAACTTTATGCTCCTGTTGGAGTTAAGAACTCACATTATCTCATAAAGAAAAAGATTTCCTGACGTTTCTCAGTTCCTAAAATCCTCTGAAGAAATATCAATATTTTTTTCTCAATGCTAGAATCTGCTTTCAGTGAAACTTTAGCTTTATTTCAGTATTACTGCTTAGTTTCAGTACGCGTTCCACCTCAAACGTAACCGTCAAAGAGAATTCTTGACTTTTTCATACAGAATTAAAATTGGTAATTTTATTATTTTTGCCCATTGTTTACAATTTTTGATAAGCGCTTAAACAAGTCCCCAATATTATATAGTGTAATACTATACTAAACAACTGTAACAATATGTTTAAATCTATACCACACTATGGCTCTATGTCCCGTACTATCCGTGTTATTCTGAATTATGTGGTTATCTAATCATATTATAGTCTGTGGTTATTGTGACAGTCGGTTGCCGCCATTTTTATACGACTGCCTGAAAAAAGGAGTATATTGTTTTCAGGGTTCATGTATGTATGTAAGTATGTATGTATGTATGTATGTATGTGAGTTTGTATATTCCACCATAACTTCTATACGCCTTAACCGATTCTGATAAATGAGGTATCGTTAGAATCCCTAGCTTATTCCGGGTGAAATAGGCTAGTAAAATTTTTAAAAAAATTATGGGGTGACATTGGTCCCACTAAAAGACTAAAGTTGAAAAAAAAAATTCGAAAATAATATTAACTATATAATCATCATCTAGAAAATGATGAGTACATTCCAAAAATATATAACACTATAGTTCAATATCCAGTGATTCACAAACAATTATAATTTAATAAAAATGGGAATATGATTCCAAAGACTATAAATACAAATCGCTTCAGGAGGTAAACTCCGAAAATAATATGGTAGGGCAGTCGTATTTTTTAATTCGTTAAATTAATTTCACTTGTTTGAATTCAGTGTAGAACGAGGTCTACTGTAAAAGGGTGCGTGATACTATTATATATTTTTAAAACTGAGATTTATTTGATTAAAGAGATAATATTATTGTTATGCTTAACTATTAGAAAGATTATAAAAGTGATAACACATTGTAAATTCATACGAATTTCATGAATATTGATTATCGAAAGTAACTTGTAAAAAATCTACCATCTATTAATAACTAGTGGTTCGCCTCGAACTGAGACCTCGCGGTATCCATAAGATAGTTTTAACTATATATTGTTAAGAGCTAAAGAGTTATTGGAGATGGTTGAATTTTAGCGTACTCCTACTTTTTTATATTGAGTGCTGCACACTGGCCGGAATTATATCGTATACCTAATTGCACCACAGATAAACTTTGATACATTAGACGTAAACAGAGCAATGAAAATAAGCTTTTGAATGTGAATCCTTTGCTTTAATAACTAAAATATTTATAGTTAATTTACATATTATATTAAAATTTGAAGTAATTACGTTCAGTAATTCAGAAGTTATAAGGCTTTGACAGACGGACGGACGGACGGACAAGTGCAAATTCACTCAAGTAGACTCAAAAATCTTCGCTTCGCTCGGTCAATAATGTCAGAATAAACAGTTTGATTTTGTAATTGTAACCTTATGATTAATCAACCCTTTCTGAGATGCTGTATCAAAAGATACGTAGTTTAATGCACAAAGACAATAAGACTCACTTTTTTACGTCGCATCAGACGAGTTAGGCCCTTTTCACACACATGTGGATTCCATGTTTACGCGAACGGTACCGTGACTGTTGAGTAATGTAGGTCACACATGTGAAAAGATCTACGTCCGTTCAAACGGTCACCATTTATAAGGAAACCATGGCGTGGGCAGTATGGCCCCTGGTACAGTGGTCAGTATCCATACTGCCATCGCTTAAAGCAATATTACTCAAAATGATAGTTTGGTGTCCGACGCTCCTTGACGTACCTTGATGTTCCTAATAATATAAGGATTATAATTCTAAAAGACGACAGTCAGCAAAATGAAACAATATGGCTTGAAGCGTTGGCAGTATGCGAGCTAAGAAGTCGTTAATTTCTACCGCTGAATTACAATATCCTGTCCAGGATTGATGCCCATGGCAGGATCTGATAGGTATTTATGAATAAAAAATGTATAATTTAAGACTACTGAATTTTACATAAACCATGGCGGAAAATGATGCGCAAAATACATGAACCGAGAAATATTGTGGTAATGGCGAGGGAAATTAGTAAGGGACTAACTTTGATGAATTTCCTACTAGGGTGACCACAAATTAAAACTGAAAATAATCATTGTAAGTACTTTTTAATAAATTATTTTCTACTAGCTGATGCCCGCAACTTCGTGCCCTTCAATTCCCGCGGGAACTCTATTACCCGGGATAAAATAAGCAATTAATCAAATATACATTTATTCAATTTAGGTTCACTGTAGTTACACATATTGACGTCAGTTACTTATAAAAATGATGATAATTAGTTACGGTATTTTAAAACTAAAGCTAAGAGCCTATGTATCCATCCATCCAAACTTTCGCGTTTATAATATTATTTATAGTATAGATGTATTTAAGTCTTTAGTTGTATAAACTAAACTGCGGGACGAGTGGGATTTTTACGTATTCAATCGATTGAAGTTAACCACCATATTTTATGAATTGATCTGTCAGCAAGAAAATTCCATGCAAGTCAAAATTAACTTTAACGTGATCGAATAAGTAAAAAACCTTCCACAATGCCCCCTGAACGTGAAGCACCAAACGGATTTATTTATTTTTTATGATTTCTCGTCACATTTTGGTAAGTTTATTCTGGAGTTGACTTGAAAACTTGCAAGGGACTAAGTATAGATAATTTAACGTAAACTTTGACAAATGCAAATGGGCCTGAGTAACGTTTTTATTTTTGATTTTTTTTTAATTATATTTATTGGCTTCGATTTCTTTATTTGGTGTAAGGACGAACTCTTTAGACTACTAACATTTGGAGTGCATAACTGTGGATGTACATGTCACCGTAAGATTGCAAAAACCGTTAGATTGTAATCTAACTAGCGAAATTGTAAACTGTCGACAGATTACAATTTAACGCATTTTTTTTTTGGCAGATTGTAATCTGTTAGCTACCTGATTACTTATGTCGAACTCTAACCTAACCTACGAGGAAGAGACAAGAAAACGTAAATACAACGAATATTTCAAAAATTGACACTCAGAACATTTTACGGTTCACAATCTGTCGACAGTTTACAATAATTTCGCTAGTTAGATTACAATCTAACGGTTTTTGCAATCTTACGGTGACATACTTAAGGCAAACATCGTTAGATACATAGAGGTCGGTGAGAAAACTTACATGCCTAAGAGTTTCCTACCCACGCTTGTTTGCTGTGGTGAAATATGGCTTAAGTCTTTTAAATACTGAGAGGAAACCTATGCTCTATAAGATGATGATTATGTTGCAGACTTGCTAGAAACAGAGTCATGGTCACCATATTTGTTACAAGCAAATAATAAATAATGAGCCTCATTCATTACGGGTCCCAAGTAAATGGAAGGAACCTCGTAAATCGCGCGGCATTGTTGGCCAAATCATTTTTATCGCATCTTTTGTGGGACAAACCCATCAATCATAGCTAGTGGTGTCTAAAGTTCGGTTTACATTATTCCAGTCCTGCCCCCCGATTGCGTAAGGAATTCGTAATCGTTTGTTAAACGTATAATTCGACCTGTTTAAGGAGTTCATTGATGCCTGCACATCAAAAAGCATGTATGAACTCCTAAGACAGTAGTACGTTTTAAGCTGTCAATTGATTAGGATTTATTTAGAAAATTGGACCTCAGTAATCCAGTGAGTAAATCCAGCGCTGTATTGAAATATGATATTATATAATTGATTTAGAAACCGGTTTAAATTTCGATTTATTTCAACCAAAATTTGCACTGATACTTCATACTCCCTAAAAAATTAGACATCATTGTGATTCCGTTTTTTTTATCGATTAGGTTAGGATTAGGTATCCGATAAAGTGTAAAAACTATAGTGACAATTATTTTAATAAGAAAACAGTCAAACAATGTTTCTGCGAGCACTGGAATGCCACTTGAATGGCACGTGATTCCAGTTGCGCTGGAAAGGGCACGCTGGTTTGAAACATAGACTGCCAGTCCAGTTACTGGTCTGGATCTCTCACTGGATCCCAGTACATTCCAGTGACTAGTGTGAGAAATGCTAACGGAATAATGTGAACCGGCCATTATGCAGTGAAAAATGTTTTCCAATAAATAAACAATTTTAAATCACGAAAAGTGTTTGCGCGAATAAATTGTGGACGCTTTGCAAATGTTTGAAATAATTATACTCCCTTTCAAAGAGAAATAGTACACCATTTTGGATGAAAAATGTATTTTTGTAAAATATAGACGATTTCAATACTCTTCAGTAATTATATTTACCTTGTCTTCTGGTATTTTTAAGTGAACGTTAAATCTTCCGAAATAAAGGACCTGCCAAAGACTTAATATAGACTATGTCGCCTGTCTGCTGGTCTGTCTGATCCTTTGGCTCGTCTTGGCGATCCTTTGGGCACGGTAGTACGGGGCACTACCTACCTTTTCTGGAAGCGTTTCGTCGTATTTTCGAACCGTCATAATATATTCGGTCCGGATGATGCTAGAAAGCTGAAACTTTCAGGATAAGATGTCGGTGGTGGATTAACCAAACACACCAAGTATCAATTATTTAGCATTTATGGTTTCAGATTTATTGATACCTGAATATTTTTAGCTATCGATTAAAGTAAAAAAGGGCGTTTGCTTTGAAAAAAAAGTTGCTGATGTGACGTAGTTATCAGATACCCAATAGGGAATCCGCACATTATACAAACCGTGACAGTGAGCGTGAAACATACCTACTTTGAACCGGATAGGATAAAGCATCAGCTACTTTGAGGAACGTCTTGTCCTTTCGCCTATTGTGAGCGTCCCATCCATACTTCCATACTTAAATGCGAAAATGTGTCTGTCTGTCTGCTACGCTTTCACGGCCCACCTGTTCAACCGATTTATAATATATAAATATTTGGTACAGGGGTAGGTTGTGTCCCGGGGAAGAGCATTCAAGATATCCCGCAAAATTCATGAGTTCCCGCGGGTATCAAAAACCTTAATCCAAGCGGATAAAGTCACGGGTATCATATAGTATTCATATAAAGGGAATGATGCGGATTTTTGTTTGTAGTGTCTTTTCGCTCTTACAGTAGGTACTTACATTCTCATACTATACTCTCGGGCATGCAGCTTTCTTGACGATGTTTTCTTTCACCGTTAAAACGAGTCATATTTAACTGCTTATAAAGCACATAACTTAGGAAAGACTTAAAATACAAGCGAAGAAACAGTCTCGTCTAGAAATCGCCAAGGATTTGATTGAACCTATAATCTTATTTTGTGCTCTGGCCCACTTTTACCGAGTCATGCTCTGCTACCGGACACTCTCAATTATTTCAAAGTATTCAATGCCTCTCTCTTCAGTCGTTCCTTCAATGAAAATGAAAATGAAAATGAGAATGAAAATGAAAATGAAAATGAAAATGAAAATGAGAATGAGAATGAAAATGAGAATAAGAATGAGAACGAGAACGAGAACGAGAACGAGAACGAGAACGAGAACGAGAACGAGAACGAGAACGAGAACGAGAACGAGAACGAGAACGGGAACGGGAACGGAAACGGAAACGGAAACGGAAACGGAAACGGAAACGGAAACGGAAACGGAAACGGAAACGGAAACGGAAACGGAAACGGAAACGGAAACGGAAACGGAAACGGAAACGGAAACGGAAACGGAAACGGAAACGGAAACGGAAACGGAAACGGAAACGGAAACGAAAACGGAAACGGAAACGGAAACGAAAACGAAAACGAAAACGAAAACGAAAACGAAAACGAAAACGAAAACGAAAACGAAAACGAAAACGAAAACGAAAACGAAAACGAAAACGAAAACGAAAACGAAAACGAAAACGAAAACGAAAACGAAAACGAAAACGAAAACGAAAACGAAAACGAAAACGAAAACGAAAACGAAAACGAAAACGAAAACGAAAACGAAAATGAAAGTGAAAAGGAAATGATTTATTTCACGTAGGACAACTTGTGCCACATATGATAAGTCACAAGAATCTACGACAGGTTCGGAAAATGATTCTACCGGGAAGAACCGGTAAGAAACTTAGAAGTTGCCCTTTTCATAAACAGAAAAATGTTACCTACACATTGTAAACTAGTGGTTCGTCCCGAACTGAGACCTCACGGTATCAATTCACTGCTCCGTACGCATTAAAATGCACCGAATCTGATGACGTCAATCGTCATCCGCTTGCGTGGATGGGATACGTATACCTACAGTATTTTACTAAAATGCTGTTGTTACGTAGCATACGATTCCATAATAAAATAAATATAAAATATGATGATAAGGTGCTTGCGCCTCCTGCGGCGAGTATGTCTAGATACGCGCTTATCTTTACGTTCATAGACATCAGTACTATCAGTAGACTATTTATGTATTCCACGCAATATGGTGCTATAATTAAATAATAGACGTAGGCACAAATTTTGTAAGCTCACACGAGTAACTTTTACATCCATCGACATCAATAGATAAGCGCCATCTATTGACAACATTGTGAAGTTGTGTTAAAAATACTGAAGCTCATTAAAAATTAAATAATTTCGTTTCCTTATAATATTTTTCTAATTTTAGTATTTGTCGTTCAAGTACAGGATATAATTCAAGTAATTGTTCAAGTTTCAGGCTCAAACTTTCAGAAAATTGAGAGTTCTGAGGTCTACTTTGGACGTTAGAAAATCTCCCCTTTGAAGGCCCCCCATTTCGTCAATTGTAGGGGAAAAATATCTTTAAAATGATATACCGCAACCTACACATAGAGATGTAACGCTATAAAAAATATTTTACTTCGCATTCGCTTCTATGAGAGCCCCACTGAAATAAAGATTATTACAACGTTTTAAGCCATATTCGGCTGGAGGCCATCGGTTTACATATTATATTTAAATTTGAAGTAATTACGTTCAGTAATTCAGAAGTTATAAGACTCTGACAGACGGACGGACAAGTGCAAATTCACTCAAGTAGACTCAGAGACCTTCGCATCGCACGGTCAATAATATACAATGCATATTATACTAGATGATGTCCCCGACTTCGTCCGCGTGGTTTAAGTTTTTTGATTCCCGTAGAAACTCTTTAATTTTCCGAGATAAAAGTAGCCTGTGTCGTTCCCCGAGATACAATCTATCCCTACCAAATTTTATCAAAATCGGTTGAACAGATGGGCCGTGAAAGCGTAGTAGACAGACAGACAGACATACACGAGTTGTAAGTACCTTTGTATGTTAGTAAACATAAAATACAAAAGTACTTAAAATCTAACATAACTTAATTATCGTCTAGAATGTGTCGTGCCAACAAAAGGGTCCTAACTCAGCTTGATGTTGTGGGCACAAAATGTAACCACAACGCTGTAATTCTGTTAAGGCCAAAACGAGGGAAGTTCAGGTGACTGCAATATTATAAAGTATACAGAAAAACAAATTTATATTAAAAAAAGGTTTTCGTATTAATTTCGTGTGCCCGCAAATGCGGTGTCATAAACGCGAGTGTGACAAAGATGGATGATTAGGTTATCCTAGCAAATCGCTTCTCTGGGCATTTCTCAAATGTTTTTTCAACCTCTTACAAAAATTAACTTACTTATTTGGAATAGGTTAAGATTTATAAATATACTAGCGAAAGCCTGCAACTGCGTGGTTTGAGGTTTTTTGGTTCTAGCCTATGTGCTATTCCAGACTATAATCTATCTCTGTGCCAAATTTCAGCCAGATCCGTTCGGCCGTTGGCACGTGATTGAGTAACAAACATCCATACATCCATCCAAACTTTCGTATTTATTATTATGGATTATGGATGGATGGATAAAAAATATAAATATAAATAAATAAATAAGTATTCTAACAAAATTCCACAACCTATTTTAAACTTGCCTTTACACAAGTTTAAGAAATCCATTAAAAGTATGCTTCTGGTAAAAGCTTATTATGCTATTGAAGATTACGTAAACGACAAAAGAGCATGGAGTTCACTCGCTCCAGCAATGCTAAGGACAGCGGTTACATATGCATATGTCACCGTAAGATTCAAGGCAGTCAAATACCTACTATAAGTGTCATTGATGCAATCCATACTAGTGCATACTAATATTATAAATGCGAAAGTATATAGGTCTGTCTGTCTATAAAGTTTCCACGGTCTATCTTTTCAACCGATCCTACGTTAAAAAACAAGAATATCTCTAACGTATTAACGTTGATAGGAAGAACATATAAGAAACAACACTTTTTTTTTTATAAATTGCACAAAAAATATACAAAAATTATGTTATTAGCCAAACTACACATATATATATATGTGTGTAGTTTGGCTAATACATATACCGTGCACTTATTGTTCACACAACAACTATTATACTTTACAAACTACTAAGTACGTGATTAAAATTAAGTTAGTAACACTAAACCATTTAATTACATAACTATAGAATTTTATTGTTAATCAGTGAAGGAGTCGTTAATGAAAACTCCTGTAACTGTAACTGTAAAGTTGTTTCGTAACAAAGGTCTTACCAAATACCATTCTGATCGTGGAAATTCATTGCGTCATCTGTGAAAGCTCCAATTTCTCAAAAGGTATTGTACTTACATGCACTGCGTATGTATACTGTATTCGTACAGTGGGTCGACGCCTATACAAATGATAGACCTGGCAATCATGAAGAGTATTGCAAGCTACACGTTTTGGCGGAATTTTACCACCTTTCATCAAAATCGATTGAAGACAATGGAAACTCTTGAATTTTCCGAGATAAGAGATAAAAGTAGCCTATGTCGTTCCTCTTGATACACCCTATCCCTGTACTAAATTTCATCAAAATCGGTTGAACAGATGGGCCGTGAAAGCGTAGTAGACAAACAGTCAGACAGACACACTTTCGAATTTATAATATTAGTATGGATTCAGCTTCTTGCATCTCAATGCTCAGACTAGATGCCCCCATCGAACGACATTTTGTTTTATCCACAACAAGTTAACCCTTGACAGCGATCTCACCTAATGGTAAGTGATGATGCAGTCTAAGATGGTAGCGGGCTAACTGATATAGGTATGGCAGTTATATTAAACCCATGCCCCTAATCCGTTTCTACACGGCATTGTACCGGAACGCTTAATCGCTTGGCGGCACGTCTTTGCCAGGCCAGACCAGAGAAATTTTAGAAATTATAAATTCCCAAATTGACCCTGCCGGGCATCGAACCCGGGACCTATCTTAAGACAACAGCGCTCAACACTGCCCCAGGGAGGTCGTCGTCGACTGGTAGGGAAGAACGTATTTCCTTAGACTGTGGTACAGCCTACAGGACGGTAGTTTGCGGTTGACAAGGCTCGTCGTTGAGAACAGTCGCACCCGTATCAGTGCGATAAATCCTCACAAACAACCATCTTACACCGCTCTTTGTTACGACAATATCCTTCCAAAACTACGGTCTGTTTATCTGATTTTAAGGAATGTATGCCTCGAAGTGTAGTGTGTCAATTACAGCTCACCAGATCAAAATAGTTAATACACCCCCTATACTAAAATTATCTTTTTGGATTTTGTTGAATACTAGCGATTTTTATCTTGATGTTTTGGAAATAATTAAGATAGACTTGTATTCCAATTATTTTATTATTTTAATCGACCACAAAATAAACGTGGTTGCAAGCCAAAAAGGGAAAAGAGACAGAAGTTCGGTGTCACCTTACATTACGTAGATTATATTTTTATGAACACTTGACTATACTTCCTTTTGAAATATATATAGTTTGAAAATGATCATTTGGAACAATCAGATGCCCAATTTAGACAATTGGCCATCTGATTGCTCCAACTGAGTGAATCGTAATCATTTGACAGCTTAAAACTTATTACTCGAACTGTTTATGCAGTTAATACATGCTTTTTGTCGTGTAGGATCTATGAACTCCATAGAGAGATCGTAAAAAAAATCGTCTAAATAAAGAGTATCTCCTGAGTATAGACTGTGGTTTAAGGTACAGAGGTGAACCATAGAAGTAGTTAGCGGTCGTCTAGGCTTGAAAACAGTTAAGCTTGGCGCAGTAAATCCTGGCGAACTAGACAGTTACAATGTTTGCTGGCTCGTCACATACCGCCCGTAGGGTGGCAACTAGCCACGGCCGAAGCATCCCCCCAGGTCAGACCAGAGAAAATCCTGAAATTATAAACTGCCAAATTGCCCTGCCTGGGATCGAATCCGGGACCTCCCGCTTTAAGACAACAGCGCTCACTTCCACGCCAGGGAGATTATCAAAAAAAGTCCGTCTAAATAATGAGTCTCCACTTACAGACTGTAATCTGTGGCTATTAGGTACAGAGCTAGAAGTAGTTAGCGGTCATCTAGGCAAGCCGTTGAAAACAGTTAAGCTTCTGTCTTGGCGCAGTAAATCCTGGCGAACGAGACAGTTACTATGTTTGCTGGCTCGTCACATACCGCCGGTAGTGTGGACACTAGCCACGGCCGAAGCATCCCCCCATGTCAGACCAGAGAAAATCCTGAAATTATAAACTGCCAAATTGCCCTGCCTGGGATAGAATCCGGGACCTCCCGCTTTAAGACAAAACCGCTCACTACCACGCCAGGAAGATTGTCAAAAAAAGTCCGTCTAAGTAATGTGTCTCCACTTAAAGACTATTAGGTACAGAGCTAGAAGTAGTTAGCGGTCGTCTAGGCAAGCCGTTGAAAACAGTTAAGCTCATGTCTTGGCGCAGTAAATCCTGGCGAACGAGACAGTTACAATGTTTTTTGGCTCGTCACTTACCACCCGTAGGGTGGCAACTAGCCACGACCGAAGCATCCCACCAGGTCAGACCAGAGAAAATCCTGAAATTATAAACTGCCGAATTGCCCTGCCTGGGATCGAATCCGGGACCTCCCTAAAGACAACAGCGCTTACTACTACGCCAGGGAGATTGTCAAAAAAAGTCCATCTAAGTAATGAGTCTCCACTTACAGACTGTATATTAGGTACAGAGATAGAAGTAGTTAGCGGTCATCTAGGCAAGCCGTTGAAAACAGTTAAGCACATGTCTTGGCGCAGTAAATCCTGGCGAACGAGACAGTTACAATGTTTGCTGGCTCGTCACATACCGCCCGTAGGGTGGCAACTAGCCACAGCCGAAGCATCCCCCCATGCCAGACCAGAGAAAATTCTGAAATTATAAACTGCCAAATTGACCTGCCTGGGATCGAATCCGGGACCTCCCGCTTTAAGACAAAACCGCTCACTACCACACCAGGAAGATTGTCAAAAAAAGTCTGTCTAAATAATGAGTCTCCACTTACAGACTGTAATCTGTGGCTATTAGGTACAAAGCTAGAAGTAGTTAGCGGTCGTCTAGGCAAGCCGTTGGAAACAGTTAAGCTCATGTCTTGGCGCAGTAAATCCTGGCGAACAAGACAGTTACAATGTCTGCTGGCTCATCGCATGCCTACGTAACAATAAGGAGATTCCCTGTTCCGTGTGTGTAACCATTATACTTAGGTAGGCCATACGGATCTCTTGAGCTGTTGATTGCAGTACAAGCAAGTACATATTTTACCTATCTACGGATAAATCACGTACTAATTTAAACTTTTATTAGCTATCTATACTAATACAGTGGCGTGCACAGGTTTTGAGGCTAGGGTAGGCGTTCGTTAGTCAAAATACCTATTTACTAGCTGTTCTGATGAAAAATGAGCCTATTTGGGTAAGCAGTGCTTTAGCACCTCTATGAACTACACGCCACTGTACTAATATTATAAATGCGAAAGTTTGGATGGATGTATGGATGTCTGGATGTCTGGATATATGGATGTCTAGACGTATGGATGTTTGTTACTCAATCAAGCCCCAACAGCTGAACGGATCCGGCTGAAATTTGGCACAGAGATAGATTATAATCTGGAATAGCACATAGGCTACTTTTTATCCCGGAAATTAATCCCGCGGGATCCAACAAACCTTAAACCACGCAGACGAAGTCGCGGGCATTCAGTAGTATCTATATAATATATCCTTATAATATTATAAATGTGAAAGTTTGGATTGATGGATGAATGTTTGTTACCTACTCAATCACGCCAGAACGGCTGAACGGATCTGCATGTAATTTGGCACAGAGATAGATATCAAGGTTACGTAAAACTTATTTGGATTTTTAGTCAGTAAGCAAAAAAAACAGAATTTGACTCGGTTACTAAAATATTACTAATTAGGTATCTTATTACCCTTCTGACAATAAAGTATAGCTTCGTACCTACAAGTATTTTTCCTGCCTTTGTCGGCAGCATTGTAAAGTATTGCTGGCAAAAAAACAAGTAAAAAACTTGGAGGTGCGGAAAAGTTATACTTTATGACAGAAGAGTACTAAGTAATTTTAGTAAACGAATGCAAATCGGTTTTTTATTTGCCTACTGATTGTAAAAAAACCAAATAAATCCAAATAACTTTTACGTAACCTTGATGTCACTTAATTGAAAAATAACGATTATTTTTGTAGAAAATACTTAAATTCAGAAATTTCCTCCCTAACTATATTAATATTATTAATGCGAAAATTTTTGGAGATGGATTTTTGTTACTAAAACACGCCCCAACGGTTGAACAGAGGATGAAATTTGGCACAGAGATTATAGTCTGGAATAACACAATGGCTACTTTTTATTAAAATTAAAATATTCCCGCGGGAACAGCATCAGCAGCAACAGGAACGTATCAGCTAGTTAATATTAAATTGTTAAGAGTATTTATTGTAAAACACAGCGGTAACACAGTATTAAACTGGTGTTAATTTCATGTCCCTTCGCAATAGTGTAATCATATAATGATTCGTCAGTCACTCAGTTTTTCTAAATACATAAAGGAAAAGATGAAAGACTGACAAATTGATCTATCAACGCACAGCTCAAAACATTGGATACATCGGACTGAGAGTTTACATACAAATAACTATTATTTAACGTAGATATCCGATAAGAAAGGATTTCAAAATTCAACCCTTAAGAAGGCAAAATAGGGCTTTGATGAAAGTACAAAAAATCGAACCTAACGTGAGCGAAGCCGTAGACAAAAAGCTAGAGCTTTTGTTATATTATTTCGATATTAATATAAAAGTACCTACTCTCCCAAAGCATATTCAAAAGTTAATAAAACAGTATTCTCAAATTACCTTAAGACAATAAAACTGGAGGAGAAAACAACAATTCATAATTAATGTTTTCATTAAGCATTATTTTTCAGGTTTAGGAGTTACGATGGGACGTTAACATTTTTTATGATCAAAATGTTGCGCTATCTGGGAGAGAATCCACACTTGTGAGAAACATTAAATTCTTCGCTAATGAATTATGTATTCGCAGATGTTTTCTAAACGTTGAGTTCCAAGAAGTAAAACTCAAAATTATCTTTTTTTCAAAAATGATGGTTTTTACAAAATTCTTATTGACTCAACGTAGGTTGTGGATGGATCTGCTCCCCGATTGGGTAAAGAACTCTTGTTATACTGGGCGATTTTAATGCTAAAATTGGAGCAAACTCTAACCAGCTTAGCCATTGTAGATTTGGCTTTGGAGTACGCAATGAAAGAGGTGAACGTCTTATACAGTTTGCAACTGAAAATGACCTGGTCATAGTTAATTAATTTAAATTAAATTTAAATTTAATAGCCTATTCTAGCCTGGTGATAGTTAATAGCCTATTCTAGCACCACTCGCGTAGGTTATACACCTGGACATCGCCAGACGGTAAATATCGCAATCAAATAGATTGCATTTTGGTACGACCGCGATGGAGAAGATCTATCAGAAATGCTCATACTTTACCCGGGGCGAACTGCGGATCAGATCATCAGAGCAGTAGATCAGTAGATCTCGAAGTTCAAACTAAAACTAAGAGCGGCTCGAAGTCTCGGAAAACAGAAGAGAATCGAAGTCAAAGATAGTTCAAAGATTTACGCTGCCGCTAAACAGAGCTGGGTGGAATGGAATGATGCAAACTTCGACGAGGACATGAGACATGTTGTGGTAACAGACTAAAAAGATAATCGCAGAGTCTGTTGCGGCCTCTGGATTACCAAATACAGTTCACAAGCGACAACACTGGATGACGGATAGCACACTGGAACTATTTAGTTGAACGCGTATTAACTGGACGGACGGTGTTGCTATTAGTGTCTACAAGTTGACGAGGACATGAGACATGTTGTGGTAACAGACTAAAAAGATAATCGCAGAGTCTGTTGCGGCCTCTGGATTACCAAATACAGTTCACAAGCGACAACACTGGATGACGGATAGCACACTGGAACTATTTAGTTGAACGCGTATTAACTGGACGGACGGTGTTGCTATTAGTGTCTACAAGTTGACGAGGACATGAGACATGTTGTGGTAACAGACTAAAAAGATAATCGCAGAGTCTGTTGCGGCCTCTGGATTACCAAATACAGTTCACAAGCGACAACACTGGATGACGGATAGCACACTGGAACTATTTAGTTGAACGCGTATTAACTGGACGGACGGTGTTGCTATTAGTGTCTACAAGTTGACGAGGACATGAGACATGTTGTGGTAACAGACTAAAAAGATAATCGCAGAGTCTGTTGCGGCCTCTGGATTACCAAATACAGTTCACAAGCGACAACACTGGATGACGGATAGCACACTGGAACTATTTAGTTGAACGCGTATTAACTGGACGGACGGTGTTGCTATTAGTGTCTACAAGTTGACGAGGACATGAGACATGTTGTGGTAACAGACTAAAAAGATAATCGCAGAGTCTGTTGCGGCCTCTGGATTACCAAATACAGTTCACAAGCGACAACACTGGATGACGGATAGCACACTGGAACTATTTAGTTGAACGCGTATTAACTGGACGGACGGTGTTGCTATTAGTGTCTACAAGTTGACGAGGACATGAGACATGTTGTGGTAACAGACTAAAAAGATAATCGCAGAGTCTGTTGCGGCCTCTGGATTACCAAATACAGTTCACAAGCGACAACACTGGATGACGGATAGCACACTGGAACTATTTAGTTGAACGCGTATTAACTGGACGGACGGTGTTGCTATTAGTGTCTACAAGTTGACGAGGACATGAGACATGTTGTGGTAACAGACTAAAAAGATAATCGCAGAGTCTGTTGCGGCCTCTGGATTACCAAATACAGTTCACAAGCGACAACACTGGATGACGGATAGCACACTGGAACTATTTAGTTGAACGCGTATTAACTGGACGGACGGTGTTGCTATTAGTGTCTACAAGTTGACGAGGACATGAGACATGTTGTGGTAACAGACTAAAAAGATAATCGCAGAGTCTGTTGCGGTCTCTGGATTACCAAATACAGTTCACAAGCGACAACACTGGATGACGGATAGCACACTGGAACTATTTAGTTGAACGCGTATTAACTGGACGGACGGTGTTGCTATTAGTGTCTACAAGTTGACGAGGACATGAGACATGTTGTGGTAACAGACTAAAAAGATAATCGCAGAGTCTGTTGCGGCCTCTGGATTACCAAATACAGTTCACAAGCGACAACACTGGATGACGGATAGCACACTGGAACTATTTAGTTGAACGCGTATTAACTGGACGGACGGTGTTGCTATTAGTGTCTACAAGTTGTCAAGGCGCAATTATTCCAAGTTAACAAGGCCAATAGCTAACATTAACGTGCGACTACGTCTTGATAACTTGTATAATTTACAAATTTATTTATAGGGATAATTAATAATTTTTTTTTTACTAGCATAATATTATTCTGACAGGCATAATGAAGACAACACGAAGTCCCAGATAGACGTGTAGGATTGACACATAATATATTGACCAGCCTGCCGGTATTGATTTCATTTTCCTTGTTAAGTAACTCATAACAGTTTGTAGCATTGTTATTAAAACATTAGGGAATTTGTTTTTATAAGGGAAAAATATTATTATAAAACTTGAGCTGTGAGAATACTGAATTGCTATATTATTTTGTTCGTTATTTCATTAAAAGTATTATACTATGTAAATTGATACTAATGAAATTTACATCTTTGTGGTATCCAAGCAGTCGGGTTTTTGTTTTTTATTAAATTACTTTTTTATTCGTGATTGAGTAACAGACATCCATCCATCCATCCAAACTTTCGCATTTATATCCAAATTTTTATAATATTAGTATAGATTTTAAAAACCCTTTTACCCTTTTCGTGAAAAAAATAAAAATGTACGAAAAAGCAACCCTCTTTGTGGAGTTACCTTGAAACAAAATAGATTTCCTTACTTGCACTTTTCTACGCTCGCTCCATTATACGGCGGTATATAAAACTTCAGCTCCGACCATTCGTCTCAATTAGACTACAGCTTCTCTTTGTTTGGGAGTTTTATAGAAGAGCAAATGCGATTTTTCTGCGATTTTATTTATTTGTTTATTTATTTATTTATTGATACGACATAGTCGATAGGACTTTACAGTTTCCCAATACGTCTTATCAGGTATTACATACTACAATTACATACATTACTAAAATTACACATACATGCCAAACAAAAACACTAAAAATAGAAAAACAATAAAAACACATTAATTAAATTTAAATCAAATAAACAAACAATAATAAAAACATACAACATAAATGAAATTAAAACTACCTATTCTGTAATAACAACTTTATTATTTTCGTGAGCTGGGTCAGTGGGGTGTGTTTTATTCGGTTATTGCTATAAATTAAGTATCTCAATAGTCCCTACTCCCTAGATCTCCACATTCATACTACTAATATTATAAATGCGAAAGTAACTCTGTCTGTGTATTACGCAAACACGCCTTAACTACTAAATCTTTGAATTAAAATGAAAGGACATTTGTTCCATCCCCATGCAAAGTTCGCCTAAGAACCAACAGTCATAAAACATTGATTACTGGGTTCAAATAAATACCTTTTAATACTTGAGAGCAGATTAAAACAACGGACACTTGCTTATAAATGACTTATTACCAAAAATATTTTCAATTTTGAGGTTATTTCAACTTTAATAATCAATCTGCTTGAACAAATAAATACCATCTTTATCTAATTGTAATAGAGCTGTAAACAGTATGTAGATAAGAAAAGATTCGCCGTAGTTCATCAAAAACATTACAGATGGCGTTAGATATATTAAATTATCGTACTTTCAATAGATGGCGTTGCAAGATTCAGAATACTAGCGCCTTTGGTACAGAGATAGTCTAGACTCTCTAGAGCCTAAGAAAATACATAGGCTACTTATTCATGCTCATAATTAAAAAAGGGCTGAATAAGGGGATGAAAGTTTGTATGGTAATTACGTAATTTTTAAAGCTAGAAGCTTGAAACTTATTTTTTAGGCTTTTGATCTATACTATAATGCTATTATGCTATATATACTATCTATACAAATATTATAAATGCGAAAGTTTGGAGGGATGTATGGATGAATGGATGGATGGATGTTTGTTACTCAATCACGCCAGAACGACTGAACGAACCTCGAAGAAATTTGACATAGAAATAGATTATATTCTGGAATATTACATAGGCTACTTTTTATCCCGGAAAATTAAAGATTTTCCGCGGGAACTGAAAAACCTCAAACCACGCGTACGCTGTCGCGGGCGTTAGCTAGTCTAGAATAAATATTATAAACGCGAAAGTGTTTCTTTGTTGGTTGGTCCTTCAATCATGTCGCAACAGAGCAATGATTCGACGTAATTTTTTGCATGGGCATAGTTGGAGACCTAGAGATTAACATACACTGTTTATCCCGGAAAATTAAAAAGTTTCCATGGGAATTTAAAAAAAAACACGCGGACCAATTTGCGGGCATCAGCTAGTCATAAAGGGGTTATTAGCTAAGCATTTCCAAAAGATTTTGATATTTCCCACCAATTTCAATCCGTGTGTGTCTTTATTTATTTTTTTATCCACTACAAGTTAGCCCTTGACTGCGATCTCACCTGATGATGCAGTCTAAGATGGTAGCGGGCTAACCTGTCAGGGGCATGGCAGTTATATTAAACCCATACCCCTATTCGGTTTCTACACGGCATTGTACCGGAAGGCTAAATCGCTTGGCAGCACGTCTTTGCTGGTAGGGTGGTAACTAGCCACGGCCGAAGCCTCTCACCAGGCCAGACCAGGGAAAATTCAGTAATTATAAATTCCCAAATTGACCCAGCCGGCGATCGAACCCGGAACCTCCGCACGTTAAGACAACAGCGCTACACACTGCGCCACGGAGGTCGATAGAGAGAGGAGGTCGTTATCAAGAGTGAATAATAATTAATCATCTTTTAGGCAAACGCGTCCTATCTTAACCCGCTTCATCACTTTCCATCAGGTGTGTAAGTGTGTTTCCATAAGTTTAATGACAAACAAGTGAAATTAATTTAACGAATTAAAAAATACGACTGCTCTGCCATATTATTTTTGGAGTTTACCTCCATATGAAGCGATTTGCATATATAGCCTTTGGAATCTTATTCACATTTTTTATTAAATGATATTTTTTTGTGAATCACTAAATATTGAACTATAGTGTTATATAATTTTGGAATCTACTCATCATTTTCTAGATGATGATTTTATAGTTACTTACTCTTATTTTGAATTTTTTTTTCAACTTTAGTCTTTAATGAGGGACCTTATCACCCTATCAATTTAAAAAAAAATTATAGCCTATGTCACCCGGAATAAGCTAAGGATTCTAACGATACCTCATTTATCAAAATCGGTTCAGGCGTATAGAAGTTATGGTGGAATATACAAACTCATATACATACATACATGAACCCTGAAAATAATATACTCCTTTCAGGCAGTCGTATAAAAAAAGGAAATAAACCTTGCTATTCCAAAGTTTTTGTAGAACATTGTAACCACATAAGACTATGTACGCAAAATGCTAATAGTAAACTCAATAGAAGGCCGTAAAACTTTACCCATTTGTCTTTTACTCCCTAAGGTTTGACTTTCACTGGAAAAACGGCAACTCAATTTACTGATATTTTATGAAAATAAAATAAATATTATGCTATAAATAAATTTGATTTGAGTAGATCGTAAAATAACCTTATCTCACAGAAACTAAAAAGGGATTTCCATATCTACAGATAGAATTCCCTTTTTATACGACTGCCTGAAAAAGGAGTATATTGTTTTCAGGGTTCATATATGTATGTATGTGAGTTTGTATATTCCACTATAACTTCTATACGCCTGAACCGATTTTGATAAATGAGATATCATTAGAATCCCTAGCTTATTCCGGGTAATATAGGCTAGTAAAATTTTAAAAAAAAATTGTGGTTTGACCATGGGTCCCGTATGAAAGACTAAATTGGAAAAAAAATATTTGAAAATAAGATTAACTATATAATCATCATCTAGAAAATGATGAGTAGATTCCAAAAATATATAACATTATACCTAGTTCAATATCCAGTCATTCACAAAAAATATCATTTAATAAATATGTGAAAAAGATTCTAATTTAATTAGATTAATTTAGATTTTTAACTTTTTAGTTCGTTTTTTGGCAGGGCAGTCGTATGTTTTAATTTTTTTTAATTCTGACTTGTTATGTTTTTGTTTTTTGTTCTTCAGTAGCAATCCTTCTAAGTATACTTCTAGGTATAAATTTCATCCTCACCACCTGGATGCCTGGTCTTCTTCTACCTCCCGATATTCATACTTTAAACTACCTAGGAAAGTAGCGTCCAAGCGCTAGCTTATAGCCAATTTTTTTTTTAAAGAGTGAAGCCGGGGATTATCCCAGTCCCAATAAAAAGTAGGTATATCTGCACGCTGTTAAAAAAAAAATTGTCCAATCTCTGAATACATGCCCATATTGAACGAAACATTTGGAATTCATTAGAGCTTTTAATTTAAAACGCCAATGTCGCCGTCCCCTTGTGGCTTTCCTCCCGGATTATACTGAAATTGAACTTTTTTCACGCTTGAGCCGTTTATTTGTGTTGGATTCCGTGGTATTTTTGTATTCATTACAAGTTAGCTCTTGACTGCGATCACACCTGATGGTAAATGATAATGCAGTCTAAAATGGTAGCCGGTAGCGGGCTAAGCTGTTAGGAGTATAGCAGTTATATTAAACCCATATCCCTGGTCGGTTTCTACATGAACAAGTACAAAGATGTAACATATAATGATGTAAGAGCTAATGAGAAGATCGATCATTAATTATGTCGTCACATAATGTCAGCTTTACCTTCAAAATTTAGATTGAACTTTTAGAAATTATATAAATTTGATAACTTCTTTGTTTAATTGAGTTTAATTAAACTTTCACTCATTCGGTGTATTTCACTCGGTTCGTTCTTTGGCGGGGATACGTCATATTGGAATAATTTGCATAAATACGAGTATTTTGACTTTGGTAAGTTAGTCCGCTCCCGGCAGACTCAGCGATTATCGAATACTATTGTGTTTATATCGCAATTTTATTTAGAGATTAACGATGAACAAACTAGAAGTTTAATTCGCTATAATCCGCCACCGAAGGCAAATCTTTATGGTAGAGTGCGTATCTTGAACCTGATGCCCGCGTACTGATACGCACTGTACCACACAGATTTGCCTTCTGTGGTGGAATATAGCGAATTAAACTTCCAGTTGGTTCATTGTCATGGACTTCCGCAAAGTAATGCCTGCTTCTAACCAATATTAAAGAAAAAAATGATTTACTTGTATGAATATTTGAATATGAGATGTTTGTCGATTAAATAGAAAGCCGCAACATATCCAGTCAGGTATACATATATTATAAAGTTAATAATATATGTAATTAGTGAAGTGTAATAGTATACATTTATAATTATATACTATTACACTTTACTAATTACATTAAACCTCTCGTGAAACCGCTATACGTTGTGACCATTCGCTCGTGCAAGTTTTGAAGAGAGTACAAAACATATTTAAAAGAAATTTAATTACTCGCCCACTTCATGGATTATATAAGAAAATCGTAATCGTTTGTCAAATGGATATATATGGATAATTATTAATGGATAATTCGGACCTGTTTAAGGAGTTCATAGTCCCTTACACGGCTGAAAAGCATGTTTGAACTCATTAAACAGTTTTAGTAATACGTTTTAAGCTGTCAAATGATTACGATTAGCTTTAGGTCGTCGTAATGTATAACGCTGCGACGTTAATATGTTAGGTCATCATCTCAGTTTCCTTCTGCGATCCTTCTGGCCTCGGCTAACGTAACTTGTAACATGAAATGTACCAAATTTTTATACGACTGCCTGAATAAAGAAGTATATTGTTTTCAGGGTTCATGTATGTATGTATGTGAGTTTGTATATTCCACCATAACTTCTATACTCCTGAGCCGATTTTGATAAATGAGGTATCGTTAGAATCCCTAACTTATTCCTGTATGGCTAGCACGCGCACAACGAGTAAAATTATGTCTACCCGCTATCTCTATTTGTCTACCGACGCTAACATGGCTACTTGTCTCGTTATGTCAAAAATAGAGACAAAAGTAATATTTCTTATCTGTGGTATTTTTCTCTACGAACCTTTACATGCCAACTATTTATTTCTTGTAATATACCGCATTTTGTGCATGTTAGGGTAAAAAAAAAATTGCCAACAACGACAACATCTCTCTCTCTCGTCGCGAGATAATCTCGTGGTGCTGGTGACATAGGCTAGTAAAATTTAAAAAAAAATTGATGGATGAATCATAGAACCAAAATGACAGAAGGAACATGTCCGCTCTGTGAATTTACTTGTATGCATTAAACAATCAAAACTCTCCACTCAATATTTCACCGGGGACCCCTAAAAGTAGCCGTTCAAACAAATTGAAATTATGCAAACATGTACCCTGTCTGGTCGTTGTACAGCGCTGTTTCTCCGAATGTATAGAATTTTACAATTTACGGCTGTTCTCCGATGATTTTGTCTTCGTTCAATTAAATTGGAACAAATTGACCCTCACCTACCTGGGGTGTGCAGGTCATAGAGGCGTAAGAGCACAGTTTAAATAAATAAATAAGGCCTTTATTGCTATTTTTAATTTGGAAATAAATTTCTTTTCTTTCTTCTTTCTTTCTTTCTTTCCATACAGTCTTGTTCTCAAATAACATTTTATAATATTGGACTTACTGTTGAGCTGTTTTAACGTACCCAAGTTAAAACAACTGAAGTTAAATCAGCATGCAGCCTAGTCTCAAAGCGTTGTGTGGAAAAAGTTTTTGTAAGAAATCTCCGAAATGAATATCATATTTGTTGTTATAGGTAGCACCTTTTTTTTTGTTGAAGGTGGGGAAATCTTCCTGAGATACCCAATCTCCGGGGGAAGACAGCAGGTTATGTGGGATTTCTATCCACCAAAACCCCCCCGTTGGCCACTTTCTGCACATTATGAGAAGCTCCGGGAACTCTTAACTTCTCTTGTGCGACGCCTATTGGGGATATAATCCCCTTATCGACTAGGTACGGTAGCTGGGGCAAGAGCCTGTCGTGTTCTCGTCTTCCCAGGGTTGCACATAGATGGAACAAGTCATAATTAAAAAACACGACTGCCCTGCCAAAAAACGCGCTAAAAAGTTAAAAATCTAAATTAAACTAAATAGTTCAATTAGAATCTTATTCACATTTTTATTAAATGATATTTTTCTGTGAATCACTGGATATTGAACTATAGTGTTATATATTTTTGGAATCTACTCATCATTTTCTAGATGATGATTATATAGTTTATCTTATTTTCGATATATTTTTTTCAACTTTAGTCTTTAATGCGGGACCATGGTCACCCATCAAACTATATCAAAGAAAAATTTACTGACTGACTGATCTACGAACAGCCAACAACCACTGGATGGATCGGTTTCTATTCAAATAGCTATTAAGACGTAGACATCTGCTAAAAAAGGATTTTTGAAATTTTTTGAAATTTGTATAAAAATCGTGAGCGAAGTCGTGGCCAAAAGCTAGTAAGTAAAAGGTTAATTCGTATTATTGTTGCTAAGTACCTGAGACTAGGTGTCTCAAAGCGTTGTGTGAAAACAGTTTTTGGAAGAAATCTTCGAATTGAAGATAATAGTTGCTGACAAAAGTACCTACTTCCTAAAGATCATGTATCACAAAGTGCGTATTCTTAGAATCTACCAAAACTTAAAAGAACTTTGATTCCATAAAACATCATCTATCTTCTCTTTAAGTATAAATTATATGTATCTGAAAATTGATTGTCAAGCGTCATTATAAAATGTGTTTAAAAATAAAACAAAATATATTACTTATTTATTTACTTTATTTTTTCTTTTTTCTTTTTTATTGAATATAATACAATATAACATAATGCTAGCTAGCCTAACCTAACCTACTTTATTGTATTACAATTTAAATCACAGATAAAAATTATAGTTAAATTATTCCAATCCATTTTATTTAAATCAAACCTTACAATCAATTACCTACGGTTATATGATTGATAATTACTCATCCAAGCTTATTATGAGTGCAGGGAGTTACTTAAAAATAAATACCTACCTATTAAAAATTACAATCTTCTCAAATATAAAATTCTCGTGTCACAATGTTAGTTACCATGCTCCTCCGAAACGGCTTGACCGATTTTTATGAAATTTTATATGCATATTCAGTAGGTCTGAGAAACCGCTACTAACTATTTTTCATACCTCTCAATCCACGCGGACGGTGTCGCGGGCATCAGCTAGTAATGCTATAATATTCATCAAACAGTACGATTAATATTCAAGACTTATTATAAAACCGTCCCTTTATTGTACAACTACATAATCGTAAGTAGCTAGCAGGTTCATCTTTACCACCTGGTAAAGTAAGATACTGGTTTACGTACCTATAATATGCAAAAATTTTAATTTTATTCTCAAATAAGATACCTATTATTATTGTGTAGGTATATAAACTAGCATCATAATCATATTAAAACATTTTCCATAATTCTAAAACACTCTTTTTCTCGCTTAATATGTATAATAGGGATGATGCCTATATCAAAAATAAATTATTTCTAACTGATTATTAAATAGAGGGTCTTCCAAAACACCTAAAATTCACATCCTCGGTTAGTTTTAAGTTTGATAACCATTTTAAAATATAGATTAAAGAAAAAAAGTGCATTGAAGTTTGGTGACGTCACAACTTATAATTTCATACAAAACTTACTCAAAAAAAAAAGAAAAAATTTTTTTTTTCTTTTTATTTTTATATCACAAAAATTTAAGTAATAATGATTAGTAGGTATATAACAATAGGAAACTTAATAATATTTAAAGATTTAAAAATATAATATAATAACTAAAAAATATTATTAAAAGGAGTCCTTTTAGGCAAGGTTCCGAAGGAATCCATACTAAGCACGCGTTTTGATGATTAGAAAAAAAAGTTGCTGATTTGATTGAGTTGGCATCATCCCTATTAAGTTTCACCTCTCAACAAACCACTCGTAATTATGAGTGAAAAATCTTAGGCCTTAACGCCTATACAGTAAATTGTTAAACTCCTTAAGTTAAGCGAATTCGTCACAAATAACTTTCAAGTCCCAACTAATGTACAAGATAAACTTTTGATTGTAATTTGTACAACTCCAAAACAAATGGGAATTGTTGTGTGATTTATGAATTCACGTCTATTATGTTCAAACAAAGTATAATTAACGTGGGTAGATATCATACTAATATTATACTTAAATGTAAAAGTATGTTTGTTCTTTGGTTTGTCCTTCAATCACGCCGCAACTGAGCAACGGATCGACGTGATTTTTGGCATGGATATATGAAGTTGAAGATGGACAGTGAAAAAGGCTACTTTTCATACCGGAAAATTAGGTAGTTCCTGCGGGAATAAAAAAGTTTCAATCATAGGGACTGCCGATAGAAGTGAAAACAATTTTTTTTTGTTTTTTTTTTTAATTAAAATTATTATTATTAAAATATAAACCTTAACACTAAGGCATTAAAGTTTAATTTCGAATGGAGTATATTTATATGTTCGCGAGCATGTCGGTCACGCGAATCTACATTTTTACCCCCTACCAAAAAGTGTTAAACGCGCTTAAAGAAGTTTTCATTTCAAAAACTTAAACTACGAGGACGAAGTCGCGGGCATCAGCTCGTATACCTATATAACATACGAGTAGACGTATAATATAGTCATTATGTAAGTATAAAGGCTGATTATTCAGAAACTTCTCTCATAAGCGTTTCACATCTTTGAGATAATTTCTCAAAGGTAATTCTCAAAGGCGTTTCTCAAAGGTGCTGCAAAAATGCAAATGGCTGCCTGACCTAAGTCCTTCACATTCTGTACTCAATAGTGGGCTGGGTTAGCTTCCAAACCAAAACGCTATAAAAGGCCTTTATTTATAAAATTACGCACTAATGTTTCCCTAATTACCTGCATAGCAAATCACATTTTTTACGCAACTACATTTTGTCTAATTACCTGCATAGTGACTCAAGGCTAACTTGTAGTTTAACGCCTATAAAAGTTAACCATTGACTGCAATCTCACCCGATGGTAACTAAGCGGGCTAGCCTGTTGGGGTTATCGCAGTTATATGAAACCCTTAAGTACCCCTAACAGGTTTCTACACGACATCGTACTGGAACGCTAAATCACTCATTAAAAAATCCTATTACCATGTAAAGGATTACTTAAATGACAAGGAAGCTTGGCAATGATTTGATCTAATGGCTCTGATAGTTGCTTATTTAAGATGATTATTTGTGAAATGGTGATAATGAAAAAAAACGCGGCTGAGTTTGTTGTGGCCTTCTCTCAGATCAGGGCGCGTTTGAAACCCTCGTAGCTTTAGTTTTAAGATACCGTTACTGATTATCACCATTATATTTTATAAATAACTAGACGTCAATAAGTGTAGTATACCTACCCAAATTGAATAAACATTATTTGACTTTGAATTTGACTTGGTGGTACGTCTTAACTCTTCTTACGACCGAAGCCTCTTGCCAGGCCAGACCAGAGAAAATTCAGAAATTCGAACCCGGGATCGCCCACTTATAACACCACAGCGCTCACCGCTGCGCCAGGGAGATCATCACACACACTCACACTCTCTCTCTCTCTCTCTCTCTCATACACACACACACACACACACACACACACACACACACACACACACACACACACACACACACACACACACACACACACACACACACACACACACACACACATACACTCCTTCACCACTTCTGTTTATATTTATATTAATTCATGTGTCATGCACTATTTTATATTCTGTAGTAGGTCTGGTATTCCCAAGTTCGGTGATACATATTCATAATATCGCAGTGCTCATTTGTTTACCAAGTTTGAATTAGTAATACACGGTAACACCAGTGTTAACTAGCAAGCAACTTGCGCAATTTATTGCAGCTTGTGACACTGTTTTTTAAATATTTCAAAGCAAGTCATCTTCTGCAAGTTTTGTATGCTAAAAACTAATAATTAATAGTAGAATACGTCTTACTTAAATTCTATAAACTTGCTTATAGTATGCTACCTCTATGAGAAGATCAAAAATTCAAAATCTTAAAAAGTGTCGCTTCGAATTTATTTTGTTTACAGTCGCAGATGTATTATTTTCTTTTTATCGATAGTGCAAAAAAGAATTAAAGTAAGCACGTCCATGCTTAAACATTTTGCATTGTTAAACTTGCCATATTCAGTTAACGTTAAAGTACAAATCGCCTGAATGACAAATACGTCCAATCGTAGTTGAACAAATATTTTTGCGGACACTTTTACTTTACATATTTTACATCTTACACTACTATTTGATCTAAAACTAAAATCTTGCAAAAATCGACATGGTGAAAGAAAATTGTTACATCTTGCGATTTTGATCAAGAACTAAAATCTTGCGGCCATCGAAATTGCCACAATAATGATAGCGATTTACGCAAGAATACTAGCCAGTGAACACTTGACATTACACTTATTGCTGTTGTCTCGTTAACAATGCGGAATTGTTGGAAGCTATTTGTGAAGTTGTTGGACAGATTAGTATCACTTATAACTTTTCTACCACGCCACTCGACTGCATATCGGTCTCGTAGATATAGTGTACTAACTAACTAACTAACCCACGACTTTGTCCGCGTGGATTGAAGTTTTTCGGCTCTCTCTTTTTAATTTTCCGGGATAAAAAGTATTCTATGTGTTATTCCAGACTATAATCTCTCTCTGTGCCAAATTTTATCCAGGTCCGTTCCGCCGTTCTGGCGTGATTGAGTAACAAACATCCATCCATTCATCCATCCAAAATTTCGCAGTTATAATATTACTAGCTAATGCCCGCGACTTCGTCTGCGTGGCTCGAGATTTTTTGGTTCCCGCGGGAACTCCTTAATTTTCCAGGATATATAGTATGGAACTTGGCAGTTTTTGAGGTCAATTTCGTTTTACACAATCTTTCAATTAACTTGACAGGAATGAAGTAAATCCATACTAATATTATAAATGTGAAATGATGTCCGTTTGTTTGCTACAGTTTGACGACCTATCGGCTCAATCGATCGTTACGAAAAGTACAGGAGATAGATTTTAATGTATCCCTGGAAAGACTACTTTTTGTCCCAGAAAATGAGAAAGTCTCAATAGGGTTTTGTAAAAATCTAAATCCATCAAAAAAAAACGCGGCCCTTTTTGGTCAAAACCGGGATTTAAACCCAGGACCGTATGATCCATAGCAGATAGGCGAATCTATATCTATACTAACATACTAATATCTTACTTAATATTATAAATGCGAAAGTTTGGGTGGGTGTTACTCAATCACGCCCCAAAGGCTGAACGGATCTGACTGAAATTTGGCATAGCGATAGATTATAGTCTGGAATAGCACATAGGCTACTTTTTATCCCGGAAAATTAAATAGTTACCGCGGGAACCAAAAAACCTCGATCCACACAGCATCCACGAAGTCGCGGGCATTAGCTAGTTTGATTATAATTATCATATTACGTTCATTATAATACGTCATGGATATCAGCCAGACTTCTTAAATAATTATATTCCATTTATATTCGCATCAATCGTTTTTATCTAACAATCACTCAAATTAAAGTGATTTATTACTGCAGGTAGGTACTGTAATTAAAGTAAATCAGTTTAAGGTTGCTGTAAACTAACATTATCCATGACCGTACGCTCAGCTTAAATACAATCAATTTGTTTATACGCTAATTGTTACTATTAACGTGCACGATTTCCGTTATTTTCTTGCATATATTCAAATAAAATCTTTGATTTGTACTTAAATGCTAATAATTAATGTACTATCAATTTCAGCCTAATTTAATCGTTGAATATTTTCATGGATTAAGGTTTTAGAACGAAGTTCCTGGGCAAAAAACGTCCGCAACGAAAATGCGTGGAGTAAGACATTTATGTATAGTTTATTCGAAATATTAAAACTTAACACTAAAACATTAAAGTTTAATTTTGAATGTAGTATATTTAAGACCTTTTGTCCTCGTAAAAAAACGTCCGTAACGAAAATGCGTGGAGTAAGATTTTTATGTATAGTTTATTCGAAATTAAACCTTAACACTAAAGCATTAAAGTTTAATTTCGATTGTAGTTTATTTTTAAGACCTTTTGTCTTGGTAACAACGCGAGCATATCGGTGACATGCATGTTAATGACGCCGCGTATCCACATTTTTACCCCCTACCAAAAAGTGCTCAACGCGGCTAAAGAAGTTTTCACTTCAAAAATCATAATAAAAAAATTGTACCTTATTATTTATTTTCTTTTTACCTCGACTAGAATTTATGTAATATAATTAACATTTATGTAATATGGAACTTCGTTCCTATCTGGTGTCCCGCGACACCACACTTTTTTTTGGTTCCCGCAGGAACTCTTCAATTTTCCGGGATAAAAAGTAGCCTATGTTATTTTCCAGTCTATTAGCCACCTGTGTCTTTCATCCAGATCAATTTTGCCGTTCTGACGTAATTGAGTAACAAGCACCCATCCATCAAAACTTAAGCATTTATATTATTAAGTAGTAGCGAATGCCCGCGACTTCGTCTGCGTGGTTTGAGGTTTTTTGGTCCCCGCGGGAATTCTTTAATTTTCCGGGATAAAAAGTGCTAAATTTCAGCCAGATCCGTTCAGCCCTTGGGGCGTGATTGAGTAACAAACACCCATACATTCATACAACCACACAAACTTTCGCATTTATATTATTAGTAAGATAGATTAATTTTCAGGAGGGACTGTTTGTTAATATCGATAATTCTGCTTCATTTACATATCTTATACTCACAAAATTAAACGGTATATTCCAAACATAAAGTTATCCATATGACGTCATGATAGATGTGTATAGACGTCATCACATAACAGTAATAATATTTAAAAAAAAAAAATTACCATAAGAAAGCCTTTCTTGTGGTCAAATTTAACCTCAACTCTGGAGGTGCCGATAACTTTTTGCCGAGCAAACTGTGTTTGTATTCGGTGGAGAACTATAATATAATAGTTTTGTTTATTGCAACTACTTAACCTTTACATTTTCCTGGTTTTTTGTTCAAGATATCGATCCCTTTCTCACTGCGGTAGCTTATGTCTGGAATTCTGACTTATATTATTGTATACATGCAACCTACTTACTCAGTCAGTTTCGTCCGTCCGTATGACTTCGTCATATTGAAGTTATGTGGTTCCCGCGGGAACTCTTTATGTTTCGCCTATGTGCTGTTCTAGACTATAATCTACCTCTGTGCCAAAGGAAATGGCCAGCGGAACTATGGGAGCTTGCCTAGAGATCAAAAATCAATGCGCAGCAATGATTTCTTTAATATTGGAATTATTATATTTTATAGTTTTCAGGTAAAAAGTTTCAGGAGTCTGAAGGCTCTGAAAACTGAGAAAACAAATAAAAAAAAACACCAAATAACTGCTTTCCCAGACTAAATGGTGCTAGTTGTTATGGTTAGCGAGTCTAATAAATATTTTCAAGTATGGCTAACCACGTATCTCAGGAAAACAATTAAGCTTTGCATTATTTGAGCATGGATGAGGATAATACTGGAATATTAAAACTATATTTGCAAGAATTATGTAATTCCTTTAAAAATCACCCTACATTGTGCTGTTGCCACACTAGATGGCGCTAAACGTTTTGGTTAGCAAGGCTTTTCAACTATTCGACCACAGATGGCAGACAGATGCAATGCCAGAGTGCGTTACGTTTGTTTAAACGCAGTGGTTATTTGAAAATGCTTTGTTCGATCAACTACACGTTTCATTGAGGCTTGTCAACTAACAAAACAATAATTATATACAAAACATACATTTCCTTTTCATTACTATTTAATTGGTCAAAAATAAATCACTCATAATATAGTGACTAAGGTACTTATTTGGTATTCATGTAGGGTTACAAGAATAATATTAGGCATGGATAAAACGAAACGTCAAAATGGAGTAGTGCTTAAAGAGGAAAGCGAACGCTCAAGATTTAAGCAATAAACGTACTGTTTTTTTTTGGCATTTTAACCTTGACCTTATTCGCAATAATAAATTCATAGTAATTCCGGTTTTAATTTTTAAACCTTACTGTAAAAGCGGAAATCCTGCGCACTGTCCCAAATCGCAGGGCAGTTACTGGTCATGTCATTTAGTAACAACTTGTTAAAATATTTTTTACTAAGTAAATTATGTTTAACTAGACAATCCCCGCGACTTCGTCCGCGTGGATTAAGTTTTTCATTCCAGGTCTTCAACTATGCCCATGCCAAAAATTACGTCGATCCATTACTCCGTTGTGGTACGGTTGAAGGACAAACCAACAAACAAACACACTTTCGCATTTATTCTTTATATAAGTATGAAGTATGATTAAATGTCTAGTAATTATTCAAAAGTTGGACAATGAGATCGAAGCCTTAGGTAGTTCGAACTTCATCGCAACAAAGCATCACAAGAAAATGAAATAATTTATTAATATTATAATAATATAATATAATAATATAATACTATAATATAATATAATTATTAATATATAATATAATAACATCCCATCTTAATAATATCACAAATATCTAACAATCATCAGAATTACAATTTTATCAAGGACTAGATAAATTCCTTCGCCTATAGTATTAGATATTATATCGAGAGTTATATTAGTCAAACGAAATTATTTAACCATTAAATTATTATTCAGTAACTTATATATAATATTTACTTATTTTATTGCTATTGCCCATTTTTATATTATGACTATGTTCCATTGATTTATTTACTACCGTATATTTTCCATGAATGTTTTGTACTACTTAAAACTACGCACGCGGTTTTTACTTATTTCTTCTAACTTACGATTAATTACTTACTATTGAAACTTATACCATACGTCATCTATTCTTCACATTTTTATTTTATTTCTTTATATTTTGCAGCATTTCAAAGAGTCTATCACGTAAACTTTACTTTTATTTACCAAATTTACTGATACGAAATGATTACCATTGCTCTATATTTTACTTTCAAATCAATTTTTCTATCATAATGTTACCCAGTCTACACCTGAAAATGATCGTCAGAATTCAGTTTCCTAATAAAAGACAGGTAAACTTCATTTTCTTCCTTCAATCCTTCCCTCCCTTTAAAATACGGGAACTCATTATGGGTTTGCAGGTAATATATACCAGGCTTACTAAAATCAGCAGCTAAACCTAGATAATTTAGTTTTGTATTATTATAACACTTAGCGAACCTAGCTTCTTGTATAGTATTGCATTGGACACCAATAAATTTCTTAGGGTGTTCGATAGCTTGCCACCAGTATAATATCGCACGTATATGACTGCACATTACTAGACATGGTATGTATGGGATATCGCTTGGTTGAAATTCTCCACCGTTAACGTAAAAATCTATATGTCCAAGCCTTTCTGCTATACCGAATCCGTCTATATTAGTATGGACTATATCTACATTGGTTGCATCTGAAACATCTAGTCTCTCTTTAGGTGGTAATGCTCTGTAGCATGGTCCAGCTGGGTCTAGACCAGTTAGTCTAGCAGGTTTCTTTCCGGTGGCTGCATAGAAGTATTTTGCTGCATGGCTTACTACATGAGCTCCAAGGCTTGCTCCTACTAGTTCTAAGTCTTCAGCTTTGAGTCCGTAGTCCATTAGTTTGACGAGGAACTCTCCGATTTTCTTACCGATGTATCTGGTTAGGCGGACTGATCTGGAAAATTTTAATGAGGTACTTTAAGATTATTTATTCTACTCATCTATGTGTACCTAAATTCTAGTAAATATTTATACATTATTAATCACATGGAACATGACAGAAATAGAATATTCAATAATATAACCTGCTTTAAGTGCTTAGTTACATTTAAATAAATTACCAAAAAAAAAACATAAAAACGGTTTCAAAGGTTAGGGAAAACATCATGCGTTCAAAATGTTCTCAAATGTGGCATAAGTCTGTCAATCCGAACTTAATCAGCGTGGTGGACTATAGCCAAACCTTTCTCATTCTGAGAAGATACTCTTACTAAGTGATATTGTTTTTGCTTATTTATAGTGTACAGAAACTTTAAAGTTTTTAAAATACTTAATAACAATATCTTCATTGTAAATTGATTGCATTGTATCGCGTAATGGAAGCCTATTGTACTCCACGCATTATTGTCCGATTTTCAACTTATTATTCTAAAGCATTGTGTTCGGTATGGCTAAATACAAGATACTAAATAATACTACGGTGAGTCAATATAGGAATGTATCTTTACTTAAATATGGGCTCAGGTGTATTTAATAATCATCATCCATGACTTCAACCCATTGCCGGCTCACTACTGAGCACAAGGCTCCTTTCAGAATGAGAATGGTTTGGCCATAGTCCACCACGCTGGCCAAGTGCGGATTGGCAGATCTATTTATTGAAAGTGGAAAATTGAAAATCCAGAAATCAGTACTCGAGGGTTTTATTCAATTAATCAAAATTGCTAAATATTTTGCTGTTTGTTAAAGAAAAGGATATATTAAAAAAAAATGAAAAAAGGAGTAACTGACTGGCTAACATAATAACTTAAACTGCTGGTTTAACAAAAAATGTACATTCTTGACTTTTTCCAAACGTCATGTTCTTAAAAAAGTTGTGGATTTCAGTACAAAGTCAGTAAAATTTTGTGGATAAGTAATAGCGTTATGAGAAAGACACAAGACAACAATCGTATCTACTTTAAAGAAGATAGATAGGACAGTCGAAAATTCAAGATGCAAACACTTACTTGGGATAAATATACGTTAGAAATTCAAAGGTCTCAGTGATGAGGACGTTGTAGCCACGCTTGGAGTAAGCGGTGCCGATAGCCTGGCTTTGAGGAAACACCGAACTGTCCAAAAAGCCCACTGCGTAGAGAACAGTCTTTTTGTTTTTGAAATCTGGAAATGTAAATAGAATTGCTTTTTGAGTTGAGAGAATATATTTTCTTAAGTTCGGTCACAGACAGATAAGACCATAGTGTGGCCAATTCTGTTTAACACAATCTCTAAACTAGATAGATAGATAAAACTGCACAAACTTAAAACAAAGACAATAAACCAAAAAGGTTAAAAGATAAAACAGAAGGGTGCAAAGACTAAAAAAGGTTTAGTTAATTAGAATTGCTTTTTGAGTTGAGAGATTTTTTTTTCTTAAGTCCGGTCACAGACAGATAAGACCATAGTGTGGTCAATTCTGTTTGACACAATCTCTAAACTAGATAGATAGATAAAACTGCACAAACTTAAAACAAAGACAATAAACAAAAAGGTTAAAAGATAAAACAGGAGGGTGCAAGGGCTAAACAAGGTTTAGTTATAATAATCTATCTCTGTGCTTTTCCTCACAATCAGTTGAGCGGATAGGTCAAGAAAGCGCAGTAGACAAACAGACGCAATCTTACATTTATAATGATAGAATGGATGGACGCAGAGAGTATTATGAAAAGGATAGCAATGTAAATCGAGCTGTCATTTTAGTTTGGTTTAGATGGTGTACAACAGAAATTGTCTTATTGTTTTCCTAAAAACTTACAATACTTACTTACTACACTTACTTAAGGTACATATTTTAAAGTAGAACTAATCAACAACTGACTTTTACAAAACGCTAAAGGGCTCTACATCATCTACATCTGAGTAGAGAGATGAAGAATTTCTTTTCTTTAGTACTTAGCTTTCCTTGGCGTTATTTTTTTGCAGATAAAAAAGCTGAAGAAGTGTACAGATCAATTATTAAGTCGCAAGTTTGGAGACCAATCAATAGGTCAGAGCAGTTCTAGAAATTAATCACATGCCAGGAAACGTGGCATAAAATGTCCTACAACCCGATGTACTTAAGGCACCGTAGCACGAAAAGCGATGGAGGGTAGATTTCTTTCTCACCTATAGTCTTCTCTTTACCGATGGCCTTATGTGCAGTAAGGATCGGGAACTCCTTCCTCATCACCTGCCCTTTGTCTGTCATCCGGTGGACGATGATCTGCAGCATCTTCATCATTCGCGGGGTGATGCTCGCATTCTTCGTCACTCCTGGACCTGGAATCCGAAGAATTGTCTTTTTTAAACTAAAACCGATATTAAAAGTATACATAAAAGTATATATATAAAAGCTTCCCTTATTAGTTAAAATGATATTAATTGAGAAACCGGACTTCAAAAGGTTACGTAAAAGTTATTTGGTTTTTTTTAATTTTTTACAGTCAGTAGGCGCATAAAATCGAATTGCACCCGGTTAGGGACTAAAATAGCTTTATCTTATTATCCTTCTGTCAATAAAGTATAGCTTGCCTACGAGTTTTTTACTTTACAGCATTGTTCAGCCGACAGTTCAAAAATTACCGCCTTAACACATTTGAAGTCCGATTTCTCACAATAATGCCTCCGAAAATACCAAATTCTTTAACGAATAAAGGAAGTTCAGGAACCCTAAAAGTTTTTGAAATGACTCGGAAGTGACGTAGATAGGTTTAAGTATTTTTAATCATATGTTGAAAATTCGTCTCTACTTCTGTCGAACTTAAACTTTTCACTTTCAACCAAAAATGTTCCAACTTGGGTTAATGTTATGATGGTAATTATTTTATGCAAAGTAGTATACTTCATAGCACGCATGTTCACAAAAAAAATGCTCGGAAAAAACACTAAATAAAAAGAATTGAACACGCACTCCCTCAGAAATCTCAGGAAAACCTACCAAAAATAGCTTATGCTAATATAGCTTATAAAAATATATGGGGTATTTTCTGATCGATCTAGATACGAGAAATCAATTTTTTTTCTTTGGACGTCACTATTTGGGCCACCCTCTAAAGAACAAAATTTATTATAAACCATTTGAACTTGGAAGTCGGTTTTTTTAGGGTTGCGTTCCTAAAACGTAGGTTTGCAACCCTTATGGTGCGACTTTGTCTGTAGCATATCTAGTTTTTTTTTGTAAAAAGAAAATGCAGTATCTTATTGGTGTAATTTTTTTAACTTGCTAATCTTTTTTAGAGACAATGATATCGTTTTTCGTAATAATAATTATTGTTTTTGTTAAAGCAGTTTAAACGTAAAGATAATTTTCCATAAGAAGTAGACACTGAATTACTAGGTCATCTAAATCAGGTCTTAAGGCGTGTTCAGACATAACGCGTTACAGCGGCGCGGCGTTTCAAATGCGGCTCCTAGATGTATAATCCGAGTCACGAAAGAAGTCAAGCGGCAGTTAGTAGAACTAATACATTTTACATATATTATTTGCATAAACATAAGACTACTAGCGCTGCTTCTAGGGAACTTCTTTCGTGACACGGACCATCAAGTGTTGTAAATTTGAAACGCGCCTTTCTTCATAATAATTATTTAAACTACTTTTTTGAATTAATAATATTTATTGTACGACAAAATAAGACCAAGTTGCAAGTAATAATGTGCAAGTGGCCAGTGGGCTAAGCCGGTAGACGTTATGATGTTCTATATTAAACCCACATATTCCCTGACGGTTTTTACACAAGATAATACGGAACCGAAAGCCACTGAGATATATTTTAATCCGTAAAAGTTTTGGTATTATCAAAATGTAATTTTCTTCAAATTATTGAAAAATAGATAATAATTAAACCTCGGACCGCGACAGGTATTGATAAAACGTATCTACAGGGTGAAAGGGATACTCAAAATATGCCGTTAGATGGCACTGTTAACTCAAAACCGGATTTTAACTGTCATTCCGTGTTCTTTCCCGCGTAGTCTTCTACTTTACCTAATAAAAATTTATTTCCTATGATTCACCATACCGCTGCCGTCCCGCGTTTAGTCTGTTAAGGGTACAAATATATTTTTGCCATTGAACCAGTTCTACCAGTTATTCCTTAACGATTGACAAAGGTCAACATTAAATATGTGGCATATAAGTTTACTGAGTCATTGGTAAAATTGCTGACTTATTCTGCTGCGAATCATGAGGTCCTAGGCTCGAATCCATGAGTCCAAAGACCCAAATGCCATCGCCGCAAAAACAAATTCCCTATACTAATGTTATTCCAGACTATAATCTATCTCTGTGGCAAATTTCATCCAGAGCCGTTGTAGCGTGATAGAGTAACAAATATCCATCCAAACTTTCACATTTATAATATTAGTATTAGTATGAAAATATAAATGCGAAAGTGGGTTTGTATATCCTTCAATCGCGCTACAACAGAGCAACAGATCGACGTGAAAATTTATTGCATGGGTATAGTTGAGGACCTGGAGAGTGACATAGGTTACCTACTTTTTCCCCGGAAAATTAGGGAGTTCCTGTGGAAATTGAAATAACTTTTATATTTGTAATTATATGATACCCGCGACTTCGTCCACGTGGATTAAGGTTTTTTTGATTCCCGCGGGAACTCTTTAATTTTCCGGGGATAAAAAGTTGCCTACGTCCTTCCCGTGGATACAAACTATCCCTATACCAAATTTCATCAAATTCTGTTGAAGAGACACGTTTTTTTATTCCCGCGGGAACTCTTGAATTTTCCTGTATAAAAAGTAGCATATGTCCTTTCTCAGGCTAGGCTATCTCTGTACCAAATTTCATTTAAATCGGTTCAGTAGCGTAGTCGTGATTGCGTAACACACAAACAGACAGAGTTACTTTCGCATTTATAATATTAGTATGGATTTTAAAATGAAAAGCTTTAAAAAGAGGTGGTCGCTCCAAACCGCTACAAAATACCTACATTCTGGTATGAGTCCAGCTGGGTATCCAATTTCTGGACGTGGCTCGAACCCACTGGTGGACAACGGTCCCAGCAACAACAGTAAAATTGCAATCTGTAGGCTATCTATGTACCAAATTTCATTTAAATCGGTTCAGTAGATTAGGCGTGATTGCGTAACACACAGACAGACAGAGTTACTGTCGCATATGTAATATTATTACGCATTTTAAAATGAAAAGCTTTAAAAAAAGCTGGTCGCTCCAAACCGCTACAAAATACCTACATTCTGGTATGAGTCCGGCTGGGTACCCAATTTCTGGACGTGGCTCGAACCCACTGGTGGACAACGGTCCCAGCAACAACACGAATATTGCAATGTGTAGAGCGCTCCGTAACGCCCCGTGCATCTTTCTGGAAATATGAAAACAATTCATATCTTTGTAAAAATACCATAAATATACATACTAAGGCTGAACGTTGACTAACTTAAATACCAATACGTCCATCGGTATTTTACGAAATACCGTAGTATTTGTTGATCGTGTAATTTAGTATTTTGATGGATGTCTATCTCTCATGCATTTCCGTCAACGGAATTTGATCTTACTGTTTACTTATCATACTGATGATTCACAGTACTTATTTACTAAGCGATAAAATAAAATATTATCCAAAAATCTGTCTGCTTGTCTGTCGGTCTGTCTGCCACGCTTTTGCAGTCAGTCAGCAATTTTGGCAAAACTTGGTACAGAATAAATTGCATCTTTGGAAAGGAAAGGAATTTTGAGAAATCTTAATCCAGGTGGACGAAGTCGCTGCCATCATCTTGTACTACATAATTGCAAAAGTGTATCTGTCCGTCTGTCTATCTGTTTGGTTTTTATGGTATATTTGTACATTCAATTTTGACATTAGTGCAGGATGGGTTGTATCTCGGGGCAATAGACTTTTATCCAAATTGAGGGATTCCCACGAGATTTTTCAAAAACCAATTTTCCAAGGCATGCTTATCATTAGTACTACTTCAAAATGACAATTTTATGTCACGTATCTTGACGTCACTAAAATAACGATCACAATTCTAAAACGCAAACGTCAACAATATTAAAACAAAACAGTTTTAAGCGATTGTAGTATGCCCCCATTTTTAGATAGGTATTCGGTAGAAAATAAAGTTGTTATTAATATTATATTTTTTTGGTATGGATCCATCAAGCTCCGGATAGAGGATGAATGATTTTTATCTGCCATAACATAAATCATTCGCGTTTGGATTTAAACAATCGTTTAGATTTTATCTAAACTTGAACTCTTAGTTTTTTATTGTGTTAAAACAAAAATGGTTACACAATTACATACTAAACATTTGTTCGTATCTAAATCTTTTCCGCCCTAATAAAATAAGTACCTACTGCTAAGTCCTAGGTCAAAACCATACTACGGATAAAAAAAATTATAAAAAAATTGTTTGCGGGTGCGCTCTTCAATTTTTTTTACGCCGCTACAAGTCAGCCCTTTACTGCGATCTCACCTGCGTGTAAGTGATGATGCAGTCTAAGACGGTAGCGGGCTAACCGTATTATACCCAAGCATTATACTAAGCATATTAAACCCATACCCCTAATTAGTTTCTACACGGCATCCTAGGCCGGCACGGCTATACCGGTAGGGTGGTAACTAGCCAAAGTCTTCCACCAGATCAGGCCAGAGAAAATTTAAACATTATAAATCCCCAAATTGACCCTGCCTAGTTTCCTCTCAGAATATAAATAGAAATATATCTAGGTACGTCATAATAGCTATCTGCATGCCAAAGGACTTGACCAGTGCTACTATGGGAGCTTGCCTAGGTGACAAAAATCAATGTGCAGCAAACATTTTTTTATTATCGCAATTGTTATATTTTATAGATTTCAGATTTAAACCGTTCCAGAAGTCTGAAGGCTCGCAAAAATTTTAAAAAATAAAGAAAAGTTTTCCACATAACTACTGCTTTATCACACGAGCTGACGCTAGACGTTATGGTCAGCGAGTCGAAACAATTATTTTCAACTATTCGACCACGTTGTTCAGGAAAATATTAAGCTTTGCATTATTTGGGCAGGGATGAGGATTATATTGGAATAATAAAACTATATTTATTGCAAGAATTATGTAATTATTTTAATTAATCACGTAACATTGTACTGCTGTTTACGCACACAAGATGGCGCTAAACGTTTTAGTTAGTGAGTTCAACTATTCGACCACAGATGGCAGACAGATGCAATATCAAAGGGCGTTCCTTTAAATGCAGTGGTTATTTAAAAATGCTTTGTTCGATCAATTACACGTTTCATTGAGGCTTGACAATAAATAAAAATAATTATTAACAAAACATACATTTCCTTTTCATAATATAGTGACTTAAATGGTATTCATGTAGGATTACAAAATTATTATTATGCATGGATAAAATGGAATGTCAAAATGGAGTAGTGCCAATAAGAGCAAAGCGGATGCTCAAGATTTAAACAATAAAATGTCTAAAATAACAATAAACTTATTGTTATTTTAGACATTTTAACCTTGACCTTATTCAGAATAATAAGTCCATAATAATTTTGAAATTTAACTTTCATAAAAAATAAAAATTAATTTAGTAAACCTTACTGTAAAAACGGAAATCCTACACATTATCCCGAATCGGAGGGCAGAAGCTGGTTATGTCATTTCGGCCTGATTTGTCCAGTAGTTTGAGCTGTATACTGATAGATCAGTAAGCCAGTTAGTCAGGTATTTTGTGCATTTTATGAAAAGTTCTTGTCTAATATGAGTAATGTATTATAAGAAATTCAGTCGCAATGGTAAATGGTTGTTGTATGAGACCACATATTACGAGATATTTATTCTTGTGTAGGATCAGACACGCGCATGCAAAACCTTTTCCTTTTAAGTGTACTATATTAAGACCATTTCATTTAAAAAAAGGTACCGTTTTGTGTCAAGTACCGTTACTTATAAAGACAGGTTAGTAAAGCAAGGTAACGAGAATTCATACTTATTATTTTTAATTCGTGTTGCATGTACTAACGGGCAACGAACGATTTGGGTACTTCGGGTACGAAAGATCATTGATCTCTTGGGTTTTTTAATACATATAGTATGTATTAGTCGCAAAATAAATGGCATATATAATATTAAGTTTACGGAATATTCTAAACATTTGAAGTTTTTTTAGGATTAAGTTTTAAATTAAGCAATTTATTTAATTTACTTATGCATATTTTACGGATTACTTAGGTATTGCAAACATCTGGTAGAAACATGTAGAATAACAAAGTTTAATCCTTTGCTTCGCTAATGAGGTTTGTTTTATTACTGGCGAGATTTGAAATCGGTTCTTACCAATTTTCATGGATAGGTATATAATTTGAAAAATAAATAAAGAAATGAATTTTTATTTTCCAACAATTTACATCAAATTAATCAGTAGTACAAAAAAAAACATTACATGCAGTAGTTATATACGGTGTACATACTTAAAAAGTAAATGTGGTCAAAATGACGGAATTTCATACTTTTCAACCTCTTTCAAGGGTCTATATTAATATGAGCTTTAAGTTTGAAAAATAAGTACCTATAGATAATATATACTAATATGATAAATGCGAAAGTTTGGATGTATGTATGGATGTATGGGTGTATGGATGTATGGGTGTATGGATGTATGGGTGTATGGATGTATAGATGTATGGATGTTTGCTACTCAATCACGCCCCAACGGCTGAACGGATTTGGCTGAAATTTGGCACAGAGTTAGGAGGTTAGATTAGGTAGGTCTGAAATAGCACATAAGCTACTTTTTATCCTGGAAAATGAAAGAGTTCCCGCGGGAACCCAAAAAACCTATATATTATATCGTAATGTATTAATGAACTGCCTCGTTAATCTAATGGTTAGCATGATCGACTGCGGCCGACGATGTCCCGGGTCCGGCCATAATTAGGTACCTAAGTGTTGAGTTTTTCTGACTAGAAATTCTCAGTACTAGCCCCGGAGTTACGAAATTGGCCGTATTTCACCCCCGTGCCTCGGAGAGCACGTTAACCCGTCGGTCCCGGTTATTATCACGAACATGATAGTAGTCGTTAAAGCCCGCCAATAAAGCAGCGTGGTGGGTCTAAGCTCTAATTCCCTCTCTCCTATGAGAGTGGAGGCCTATGCCCAGCAGTGGGACGTTAATGGGCTGTAGTGGTAGTGGTGGTATTAATGCAACCAGCATTCCCGCCACCATTCCACGTGGGCATGATTTTTAAAGTAATAAGTTTAGGCTAGCTGACTTTAAGTTCTATTGTACCTATTCAATAAAGGTTTTTAAACGTTATAGATAATATAACGTTTAAACCTTTATTGAATCGTTCTTTCATGCGTATAGATAGAAAAGCAATGATAGCCTAATGATTTTAGACACAAATTACTAGGATAATAAGTATTTATTATGGTTTATTATGGTTGACGCTACTTAAAAGAGGCCTATGTGGATGCACATTGGCTGATGATGATGATGATTATGGTTTAACGTTTAGATTACAAAGTCAAAATTTTGCTTTATAACGCTCTTGACGATTGTATTACAACTTATGGACTAAGCAGTTACGGACGAACAGATAAAACGCACTCACATTACATATATCAACTACAACTTGGGATCTTAAAAGCAGGGAAGTTAATGGGCTGTAGTGGTAACCCAAAGGTGTCTTACTATTATCACTTCAAGCAGTATTATTTTATGAATTATTGTTGACTGTTGTTTCAGAAATTAAGTCCTTACTAAATACCTAGGTACTAAAATTATATATCAATGGTATTAAAAATAAAGGATACGTAGGTACTAAGCCTTTTAATGAACTGCATTTAGCGTCGCACCAAAGAAAAAAAAATTAGCTTCATTATGGCATTAATTTCCTAGGCCAGGTAGTAATTTTAAACTAGTTATGTTAAATTTGAAATAGCGGTGCACAATGTCACATTATGCCTTTTTAAATAGGCAGCTAAGTATCTATCATGGTAATAATGATTACGAGTAATTACAATCAGGTAGTTATTATTTTATTACTTACAAGAATAATTTTTCTTGCGTCTTCACCCGCAAATTTATTTTACCCCCCGACACAAAAAGAGGGGTGTTATAAGTTTGACCTGTGTATCTGTCTGTGGCATCATAACTCCCAAACGCATGAACCGACTTTGGTTTATTTATTTTTCTTTTGAAAGGTGACTTGATTCTTCTTAGCTACATTACATCATTACGTATCACCAGGTGAAATCGCAGTCAAGGGCTAACTTTTAGTTGATAAAATATATAAATAAATAAATGATTCAAGAAAATCGGTTCAGCCGTTTGTAGATCTTCAGCTCATTTCTAGTCTTTTTGATAAAGAAATGTAAAGTCCCACCCACAGACTTATCTGACCCGATGGCCAAAATTGGAACAAACTTTTATGCCTGTTTAGTTTTTTATACGACTGCCTGAAAAATGGAGTATATTGTTTTCAGGGTTCATGTATGTATGTATGTGTATGTGTAAAAAAGTGTCCTAGTCATGAGTAGGCATCCATAAATCTTTCTCCAGCTATCTATGAACCATAGATTCATTATACCTATTTATTTCTTACTTTTAACCATTTAAATATCAATTAATTTATTTGCAGTAACATGTTTTATGCAAAAGGCCGTAAACATGACGGAGACAATGTTTCGCCTTAATAGCCATGCAAAAATAATAATCATACTTTAAACTAATATTATAAATGTGAAAGTGTTTTTGTCGGTTAATCGACATGATTTTTGGCATGGCTAGTTGAGTACCTGGAAAGTGACAGAGGCTACTTTTTATCCCGGAAAATTAAGGAGTTTCCATGGGAATCAAACTTAACTACGCTGACGTCCTGACAAAGTCGCGGGCATCAGCTAGTTATTCATTATATTACCATCACTTAATCATAAACATAGTTAGTTTAGGTACATATTACGACACAATGAAAATAGGCAATTACATTATGAACATTATCAATATCATACAATTAATGTTAAAATCATTGTCAGAAAAAACGAAAAACAAGTGAACTTAATTTAACGAATTAAAAAAATACGACTGCCAGCCATATTATTTTTTGGAGTTTACCTCCATAAGAAGCGATTTGCATATAATATTTGCCTTTGGAATCTTATTCACATTTTTTATTAAATGATATTTTTTGTGAATCACTAAATATTGAACTATAGTGTTATATTATAGTTAATTTTATTTTGATTTTTTTTTTCAATTTTGGTCTTGAATGCGGGACCATGGTCACCCAATCAATTTTTATTAAAATTTTACTAGCCTATGTCACCCGGAATAAGCTAGGGATTCTAACGATACCTCATTTATCAAAATCGGTTCAGGCGTATAGAAGTTATGGTGGAATATACAAACTCACATACATACATACATACATACATACATGAACCCTGAAAACAATATACTCCTTTTTTCAGGCAGTCGTATAAAAAGAAACAATACTTAATTAAACAATAAAATATTGAATAAGTATATAATTTTCCTATGTCCTTCAACTTACCAAAAGTATTTTTAAAACAGCCTGTTTTATCCACACATCTTACAATTTTTTTTTATACTTCAGCAAAAAATTAAAGTCAAGTTCATCGGCAATAATTGGATGCAGATTAAGTTATAAATTAAAAATCGAATTTATATTTAAACACTTAAATACGATAGCATAACGTACCCACTTTTGAGAAACTGAAAACGATCAAGGATTTATAAAAAAAAAAACAAAACGAAAATTAGCCGCACATGATAGAAAAAGTTCCTATTCCAATTTATTTTTTTAAATTTGAATTCGATATTATTATATTCTGTATCGATAAATTTAAATTTCGAACGCGTCGGTTGCGAAAGACGTAGCACGCTCGCGGTACACGTCTGACTACCCGCCACAAGTTTAAGGGCAAGGATACGATGCGTGTAGCCTAATGCCACCCGCGGAAGCCACCCGGCGACATTGTTGTTGTTGTTTTTTTTATACGACTGCCTGAAAAAAGGAGTATATTGTTTTTTTTTTTAATTTAAATACAATAGAACATAATGCTAGCTAGCCTAACCTAATTACTATATAAATCATGCCCATGTGGAATGCTGGCTGCATTTCCGCGCTGGACAGCCAGGCTGATTCTTTGCGCAAAAAATGAGCCAGCCCTTCTTTTTCCCAGGAGTATATTGTTTTCAGGGTTCATATATGTATGTATGTATGTATGGATGTGAGTTTGTAAATTCCACCATAACTTCTATACGCCTGAACCGATGTTGATAAAAAAGGTATCGTTAGAATCCCTAGCTTATTCCGGGTGACATAGGCTATTAAAATTAAAAAAAGAATCGATGGGGTGACCATGGTCCCGCATTAAAGACTAAAGTTGAAAAAAAATATTCGAAAATAAGATTAACTATAAAGTCATCATCTTGAAAACAATGAGTAGATTCCAAAAATATATAACACTATAGTTAGTATTCAGTGATTCACAAAAAAATATCATTTAAAAAAAAATGTGAATAAGATTCTAATTTAACTAGATTCATTTAGATTTTTAACTTTTTAGTTCGTTTTTTGGCAGGGCAGTCGTGTTTTTATACGACTGCCTGAAAAAAGGAGTATATTGTGTTCAGGGTTCATGTATGTATGTATGTATGTATGTATGTATGTATGTATGTATGTATGTATGTGAGTTTGTATATTCCACCATAACTTCTATACGCCTGAACCGATTTTGATAAAAGAGGTATCGTTAGAATCCCTAGCTTATTCCGGGTGACATAGGCTATCGCCAGGTGAAATCGCAGTCAAGGGCTAACTTGTAGTTGATAAAATAAATATATGGCTTTGATTCAAAAAATCGATTCAACCGTTTGAAGATCATCAGCTCTTTTCTAGTATTGTTGATAAAGGGATGTAAAGTCCCACAAACTTATCTGACCGGTGGCCAATTTGGAACAAACTTTTATGCCTGTTTAGTTTTCTATACGACTGCCTAAAAAAAGGAGTAGGTATATTGTTTTCAGGGCTCATGTATGTATGTATATATGTGAGTTTGTATATTCCACCATAACTTCTATACGCCTGAACCGATTTTGATAAAAGAGGTATCGTTAGAATCCCTAGCTTATCCCGGGTGACATAGGCTATTAAAATTAAAAAAAGAATCGATGGGGTGACCATGGTCCCGCATTAAAGACTAAAGTTGAAAAAAAATATTCGAAAATAAGATTAACTATATAATCATCATCTAGAAAATGATGAGTACATTCCAAAAATATATAACACTATAGTTCAATATCCAGTGATTCACAAAAAAATATCATTTAATAAAAATGTGAATAAGATTCTAATTTAACTACATTAATTTAGATTTTTAACTTTTTAGTTCGTTTTTTGGCAAGCAGTCGTGTTTTTTAATTTTTTTAATATTGACTTGTTCTTCTACAAGCTTTTTTTCGCCACTACAAGTTAGCCATTGACTGCAATCTCACCTGATGGTAACTGATGATGCGGTCTAAAATGGTAGCGGGTTTACCTGTTTGGGGTATTTGACAGTTATAATAAACAATAAATGCATACCCCCAATCGTTTTCTACGTGGCTTCGTACCAGAACGCTTGGCGGTACGTCTTCGCCGGTGAGGTTGTAACTAGCCAATGTCGTAGCCAGGCCAGAGCAGAGAAAATTCAGAAATTATAAATTCCCAAATTGACCCTACCGGGGATCAAACCCGGGACCTCCCATATTATGAAAAACCACGCCAGTAGGTAAGTTCGCAGTTAAGTCAGCCCTTAAAACTGCGATGTCATCTGGTGGTTAAATCCGACGAAGCCACAGACCACTATATGGCAGTGGTCTTACCTGGTAAGTGGTAAGGTATGGTAGGTATATTAAACCCCTAATTGGTTTAGACACGGCATTGATCTGTTTTATTTCTATGCGGCATCTATAACACGACCAGACGATGCCCGAAGGGATCTTGATGAAATTAGGCCCAGAGATAGACTATAGTCTGGAAAATCCCATAAGCCACTTTTTATCCCGGAAAATTAAAGAGTCCCCGCGGGTACATAAAAAACCTCAATCCACGCGGAGGAAGTTGCGGGCATCAGCTTGTATCCAATAAAATAAAACGACATTTTATTATGTGAGAATCACAATGTCTTTATTTGTTATGAACGGAAGTTGATCTATGTAGAAAAATAGTGAAGCGGAAAAATTTCAATCTTTTTTATATCGTATACGTTGACCTATGACTACTATAATGTTGATAGTCCAAAGTTGGTCCAAACCCAAACACCGGTGTGCCTATCGCGATTGGCCTGGGAAACCAGTGCTTAATTTTTTCTTACTTACTGGTTACTGCTTAAGTAACCAATATTAATTTTTTGGTTTACCTTAGAAATGTCTAAAATCTTAATCAAAAGCCGAATTTCTGAGTTCAATAAAACGATAAATTCAACAAGTCATAATTAAAAAAATTAAAAAACACGACTGCCCTGCCAAAAAACGAACGAAAAAGTTAAAAATCTGAATTAATCTAGTTAAATAGAATCTTATTCACATTTTTATTAAATGATATTTTTTTGTGAATCACTGGATATTAAAGTATAGTATTATATATTTTTGGAATCTACGCATCATTTTCTAGATGATGATTTTAAACTTAATCTTATTTTCGATTTTTTTTCAACTCTAATCTTTAATTCGGGACTATGGTCACTCCATCAATTATTTTTTTAGTTTTACTAGCCTATGTCACCCGGAATAAGCTAGGGATTCAAACGCTACCTTTATCAAAATCAGTTCAGACGTATAGAAGTGATGGTGGAATATACAAACTCACATACATGAACCCTGAAAACAATATACTCCTTTTTTTAGGCAGTCGTATAAAAAATCACAATAATTGAGATCTTAACAATGATTGATGAACTATTTCCGCAGTCGACCCTGGGCTTATTAATGGGCATTATTATTTTAATATTGTTGGCGCTCTTGTTTCTGAATTGTAATAACAACTGTACTACTTATAACCTATTATGTGCTTCAATCCTTTTTCTAAGGACGTAAAGATACGTCATATAAAACTTTCATTTTTAAATAATTAGTTTAATAAGTAGTTTTTGAAGTTGAAGAAAATTGGCAATTAAGTTATTAGTCATAAATAATAAAAACCTGTATAAGCAATTTTACGAAAATCTACCCCAATAGGGGTGAAATGGGGGTTGGAAGCTTACATGAGGGTTCTAAGATTTTGAAGTTAGATACTTGAAAATCAGCATAAAGGTTATTAGATTTAAGTAATAAAAACTGCATAAGCAATTTTACGAAAATCTACCCCATAGAGGGTGAAATGAGGGTTGAAAATCAATTAGCTGCTATAATTAGGCCTTTTGGAGCGGGAAAATCTCATAGAAAATCAGAAATTGTACGCGGACGAAGTCGCGGGGGACCGCAAGTATATATACATATGTCACCGTAAGATTGTAAAGACCGTTAGATTATCATCTAACTCGCGAAATTGTAAACTGTCGATAGATTGTAAGCTGTTCAATGTTCTGAGTGTCAGTTATTGAAATATTCATTGTATTTACGTCTTCTTGTATCTTTCTTGTAGATAAGGTTAAGGTTCGACATAATTAATCAAGTAGTTAGGTCTTATCGGGTTTATATACCTATCAGATTACAATCTACCGGAAAATAATGCGTTAAATTGTAATCTTTCGACAGTTTGCAATTACGCGAGTTAGATTATAAACTAGGCCTTTTGGAGCGGGAAAATCTCATAGGAAATCAGAAATTGTACGCGAAGTCGAGGGGGACCGCAAGTATATATATGTCATCGTAAGATTGTAAAAACCGTTAGATTATAATCTAACTCGCGAAATTGTATTAAAAAACCAAATACTTAATATGGCCTAACCCGGGACTCGAGTCTCAAACCCGTAGTCGGCCGCAGTCGAACATGCTAATCACTAGACCAACGAGGTAGTTATTATAATTGAGATTACTTGTTTTTCAATGTATTTAAGTAAAGAAAAACGATGTCTTCTTGATGATACTCATGGAGAATAGGCCACTTGTACTATTAATAATAAGATGTTTATCATAAAAGTCAAGGATGAATATTAACCCATGGTTTCCAAGGTTACCTACTGAACATCCTGTAGCTACTGCATTCCTAAAGGTGCAAGTGCGGTCATTGGTTAGGTCTAGGTACCTGTATAGGTAAACAGGAATTTAATGGGTAAGTAGGTGAGTACATATTCTTATTCTTCATTATTTAAAAAAATATATGGTACTCAGTTATTACTATTATAAATAAAAAATAATATAGGATATATTTATTCTGAAAAACAAGGGTTCTTTCAAATGTGTTCAGAAGGGTATTTCTGACGAGAATTTCGGATTTTTCACGTCTTTTGGTAGTACATTCGTAAAACCAACCCGTGCGAAGTTTGGTCGGTTCATCTAAAATTATAGTTTTTGTTATAAAATATAATAATAATAATATATAGTGTTTGTTTGTTATATTGTTTATGTAAACCCATGACCTACATAGTTCGGTCAATTAAATGACAAACAATTTGAATAACAAAACACGATTTCAATGTCGCATCGGAAAAAATTATCTATTTCAGAACAAAGGCCTGTTCAATGAGTTACGGCTATAGAGTAGCAAACTTTATATACCAGAGTTCTAAGTTCTGACACTAAAGTTTAACAGTTTACCCATTGCGACGAACTTTCGAAGATTTTCTTTGCCTCAAACAAAAAGCAACCTAGGTCAACATAGCCCGATGCAATTTCTCGCAAATTGTTACAGAGACGCTATAGATATCTTCTGTGACAGCATGACTACTGCCAAAAATAAACTTAATGCACATAAATTAAGCTAGTGAGGTGTAGTTAGTATAATTTTTATTTTTGTTTTAAGAAATTTTCTTGTTTTTTTTGGTTTGTTAATATTTTCTCGCTGTATAAGTAGTTAAGATGCCCTTCTATACATGCCATGTCCTCATCTAGAAGACACAATTGTATAGTTTATATTTTAATTTATCATATTTTTTTTAACCTTCACAATAATTGTAGTCAGTTTTGAGAACTAATAAAAAAACCTCAATATTTTCTGATTTACTAACACTCCCACTAAATTTTATGTAGTAAATGATAAAAGAGAGCCGATTTGATTCACTCCTGCATTATTGGAGCAAGTCAAATCTAATCTCTTTCTCTACTATTGCAATGTGCAATAAAATAGTTATGTATATAGGTACCTACTACAGTTTAATCTAATTAATTAATTTAACTTTATTAAGAACAACTGATAGTCAAACTCAAATCCGTCCAGTAGGTAGTTAAAGCCTGATGCCGCAACAGACAGACAGGCACAAAATAAAAATAATAAAAAGGTTTTGTGCAATGTGTCATACGGCAACATCCTCCTTATAAAACTTTCAAATATCGTTTAACTAGCTAATGCCCGCGACTTCGTCTGCGTGGATCGAGGTATTTGGTTCCCGTGGGAATTCCTTAATTGTCCGGGATTAAAAATAGCCCATGTGCTATTCCAGGCTATAATCTTTTTCTGTGCAAAATTTCAGCCAGATCCGTTCAGCCGTTGGGGCGTGATTGAGTAACAAACGTCAATACATCCATCCATCCAGACATCCATACATCTATCCAAACTTTCGCATTTATAATATTAGTAAATATAGATGTACAGGAAATTATATCAGTACTACTTACATATATACTTATTTCCACAAGACTTGTAATGTATCAATACAATTAGGTATAATGTAAAAAAAAAATTAACTTAAAAAAAATTATGTAACTAGATATATTTTTTGGTATAAATAAAAATATATTATTATTATTATAATCATCCAGTTACAGTTTCATTTTAAGTGTAGATATAAGATTAGGGTGGTACCTACTACACCATTTTACTGAAAGACACATTGCACGGCTGTAGAACCATTTTTAAATTTGCTTGAGACGTTTTACAGGTATTGATGCTCTAGTAATATTACAACTCTCAGGTACCATTCCATTGACATTTACCGGCCTAAGGCTTTACCTGGACGTTAACGATTAGAGTTAATTCCATTACACGCACACGGCAGCATGCGTTTAATGTTAATGCCAGGTTAATACCTACGTAGCCCAGTAAGACGGTCTGCGTGGTATGTAGTAAAACCTCATACAAGCGAACTGATATATTTAATTCCTTATCTTTTAATTTGGCCAGTCATTGGAGACAAAATTAAGGTATTTCACTTCAAAAGGTCATAGGACAAGCTCGTTCTAATCTGGTACATTCGTACAGTTTAGTATCCTGAGGTGCGATTATGTATCCATTCTCATACGTTTAGGTATGAACGATACCATGAACGTATGAGAATGGATACACGAAATTGAGCTCTAATTCAATGCTGTTATGGTTTATTTTACTTTGACGCCGAACTTTGACGATTGGATCGACAATTCTTACACAATCGGGGGGCTGAGGTGCGATTATGTATCCATTCTCATACGTTTAAGTATGTACGATACCATAAACGTATGAGAATGGATACACGAAATTGAGCTCTAATTCAATGCTGTTATGGTTTATTTTACTTTGACGCCGAACTTTGACGATTGGATCGACAATTCTTACACAATCGGGGGGCTGAGGTGCGATTATGTATCCATTCTCATACGTTTAAGTATGTACGATCCCATAAACGTATGAGAATGGATACACGAAATTGAGCTCTAATTCAATGCTGTTATGGTTTATTTTACTTGACGCCGAACTTTGACGATTGGATCGACAATTCTTACACAATCGGGGGGCTGAGGTGCGATTATGTATCCATTCTCATACGTTTAAGTATGTACGATACCATAAACGTATGAGAATGGATACACGAAATTGAGCTCTAATTCAATGCTGTTATGGTTTATTTTACTTGACGCCGAACTTTGACGATTGGATCGGCAATTCTTAAATAATCGCACCTCTAATTAGGCGAATCCCACACAGCGGCGGCGTTGGTCTTTTAAGTACATTCGTTTGTATATGTCACTTTATAATTATTTATTTATTTATCTTCCAGCTTAAATCTATCTTTACAGGTATAACCTAATGCGATAGACTAAGGCAAAAAACATATACCTATACATTACAAAAAATATTTACAATAAATTAAAGCCGTTAGATTGTAATTTTGAACCGTAACAACTGCTTACAATTTAACGCATCCTTTTTCGGTAGATTGTAATCTGTTAGGTATATTAACCCGATAGAACCTAAGTGGTTGTGGGTGTTGTGGTTCACAAACTTGAATCTGTCGACAGTTTACAATCTATCGAGATAAAAAGCGTTAGATTGCATTCTGACGGTTTTCACGATCTTACGGTGACAGATACATAATACGCGCAGTAGCTACCACACATTAACAACGCCTATCGCGTAACAGATAGACAGATAGATAGAAAGACAGACCAGATATTAGGTAAGGTAATACACAGGTATTATATTAGGTAATACACAGTCAGTAAAGATAGAACAGAGATAATATTAGGTAGACTTTATAGCTAGCGTACTAAATTAAAATAATTATATCAATGGCCTTGACTCTTGATTTCGTGACAATTAATGATAATGTAGTCTGATGGCAGCTCGTGTAAGAACAAAAGAAGACTAGTGAAGTGGCTTTTTTGGCGTCTCGAAAACTTTAGATAATTTTACTAGATTTGTGGAATATACGGTATTATTAAATAAAACTGTTTAATAAACATTTTATATTTTAACTAGTCTGCGTGGTTGGTCTGGATTTTTGGTTCCCGCAGGAATTTTCCGGGATAAAAAGTAGCGTATATGCTATTCCAGACTATAATCTATCTCTGTGCCAAAAGAGAAGGTTCATTTTGGGCCTAGTCTATGTACACTTTATCATAAATAGAGTAAAATACAAAGATTTTATTAAAGTTAAAGATTTTATAAAAGTAAAATAAATTAGAATAGCAAACTAAATGACATGCAAAAAATAAAAATCTAGTAAGTTTTTCGATATGCTTCTAAGATGGCGCCCTTCAGCCATAGAGAAGACAGTAGGCGCGAAATGTTACAAATGTCATTTTTGACAAGTGACGTGGTTATCGTGTTTTTTTTCTTTCATAATATTTGACATTTGACACTTAAAAACGTCAAAAATATGAGTCCGCCATTGTCACCTACTCATGTTTAGTGTTGCTAATCGTGGAAAGATTAAATAATTTCACCACTGAAATTACGACAAATTTGTGGATTTAATCAATCAAAGCTGGTTTAATATTTTATTTTGTTTCTTTCCACTACTTGTACAAGACCGGGCCCATGCCCCATACAAATCCGAACCGTCTCCTTTCAGCCAGATCCGTTCAGCCGTTGGGGCGTGATTGATTAACAAATGTCCATACATCCATACTTTCATACATCGTTCCAAACTTTCGCATTTATAATATTTATTAAATTAAATATCTTTGGTTTTACTATAGTCCATCATGTCCATAAAATAACTTAAACGCACGTCATACTTATCAGTGCCGCGGTGAAAGTACGTAAAAAGTGTAAGTTCCGGTCAACGAACTTACGCGTGCGGTCTTTGGTAAAGCCGTGTAGGTTGACAATGATTCACAATTTTATCAAATCCAAGATATTTTTATTATTTGAATACACGTGTTACATTTATTTGTGTTTAGGATTACACTCATTTTAAAATCTAGTTTCATAAAATAATATCAAAAACATACTATAAATAAAGTTTTTGTACGCGGTTTTTTTTTAAAGCATGATATTTTTTAAGAGTTCCGGTTTCTTAGTGATTGATTTACAATCCGCCTACCTTAGAAGCAAAATTGAATAGACCTCTATCAAGGTAAATGCGACCATCTCAGGCCATAATACTTCCCATCAGGTATGATTGAAGTTTAGAGTGAAAAGATATGTTTTGACTAGATGATGCCCTCGACTTCGTCCGCGTGGATTAAGGTTCTTGAATTCGGCGGGAACTCTTTAATTTTCCGGGATAAAAAGAAGCCTATGTCCGTACCCTGGATACAAAATATCCCAATACCAAATTTCATCAAAATCTGTTGAACAGATGCGCCGTGAAAGCGTAGCAGACAGACAGACAGAAAGACAGACAAACACACTTTCGCATTCATAATATTAGTATGGAATGGATATCATCAACTACCTCAATTTACATGACGGGCCCTGTCAAACAAAGAATGTAAACTTATTTTACTAACGCCATCCAGTCCGAAAAGCGGGACAGCGCTATGGCGGGGACAAAGACGCCTGTCTTTGTCTAGCTTATGATGGCTTATGACAGATGTAGAACGCGCTCTACAGGTAGCACGCCCATTTTTATACGACGGCCTGAAAAAAGGAGTATATTGTTTTCAGGGTTCATGTATGTATGTATGTATGTGAGTTTGTATATTCCACCATAACTTCTATACGCCTGAACCGATTTTGATAAATGAGGTATCGTTAGAATCCCTAGCTTATTCCGGGTGACATAGGCTAGTAAAATTTTTAAAAAAATTATGGGGTGACCATGGTCCCGCATTAAAGACCAAAATTGAAAAAAAAATCGAAAATAAGATTAACTATATAATCATCATCTAGAAAATGATGAGTAGATTCCAAAAATATATAACACTATAGTTCAATATTTAGTGATTCACAAAAAAATATCATTTAATAAAAAATGTGAATAAGATTCCAAAGGCTATATATGCAAATCGCTTCATATGGAGGTAAACTCCAAAAATAATATGGCGGCAGTCGTATTTTTTAATTCGTTAAATTAATTTTCCTATGAAAGGGCCCATCTATACTAATATCTTAAAGAGGTAAAGTTTGTGAGTTTATTACGTTGTAGGGGGTAATCTCTGGATCTACTGAACCGATTTTGAAAATTCTGGTACCGATAGAAAGCCACATTATTTCTGAGTATCATAGGCTATATATTATCCCGAAAAATTAAGGAGTTCCCGTGGGAATTTAAAAAACTTATTTCACAAGGACGAAGTCTCGGGCAAGTCTGCTAGTCTATTAAATATCGACAGATATCGTCATTATAGTCCAGTTAGATTTTTAATATAATAAGTATAGTTGTAAAAAAAAGACAGGTCTGGACTCCGGTTTAGCCCAATGAGAGGGTTAGTCACCATCCTATTCTAGCAATGGGCAATTTTTGGAAAAATAACAATGCAATGGATAGAACAATCATTTGTTCAATCGATATTTGGTGTTCAAAAAATCGATAGTTAGTGCTCCCTGGGATCACAATGGAGGAAACTGTTAGCAACTAATGCGCTCGCATAGCGCACGTTCTGAAACGAATAAATCGAAAACTTTTTGGTCCTCGATTTATTCGTCTCAAACTCTATGAAACAATTGATAGTTTTCGATTGTTACTTCTTAATATGTATTCTTTCTTCTGTCTACCAGGTGAGATCGCAATGAGAATTTGAACTTGTAAGTGAATAGAAAGGTACCTATACGAAATGTTTTGTTGTAACTTATAAAATTGAACAAACAGCGTTTTTTCGAGAGATTACTGACAGATTTATTTATATTTCTGATTAGCCAGCGAATGCCTACTCAAATTATACACAAGTATTTTTATTTATGGCTAATAAAATTCAAGATTTATCAAGTTTAAGATTAAATCTATATCATCAAAATCAATTATTTATTTCATCAAAATCGGTTGAACAGATGGGCCGTGGTAGCGTAGCAGACAGACACATAGACAGACACACTTTCGCATTTATAATATTAGTATGTATATATAATAAGTATTAGTATGAATTATTTCAGAGTAGGTAATAATAATATCATACTTAATATTATAAATGCGAAAGTGCGTTTGTTTGTTGGTTCATTGGTTTGTCCTTCAATCACGCCGCAACGGAGCCACGGATCGACATAATTTAGGTGTAGTTGAGACCTGGAGAGAAATTAGAGAAATTATGGCCAGTGTCTTCAGATGTATACGCTATATTATTATTATGTTTCATGAAAATTAAAAATGTTGTGAGAAAGAGTAACTTAACGCCATACATCCATACATACAAACTGTCGTGTTTATAATAGGGATTAGTAAGAATTGTTTTAGTCTGAAGTAATGCTAATTTAAATACCCAATACTCAATTAATTTATTCCTTGTAAGACATACTTACAGATATAATTATCTTTTACGTCATGTTTTGACTCTTCCACCAGTTCGACAGAGAAGAGCCGGCAATAGTTATTCTTAAATATACCTATATTTTTATTGGCATTTGGGAACATTAAACTGTGAACTCAATGCCAAAAATGTCATGATTTCAATGCCAAAAATTATTTTATTTTCGTACGAAGAGAATAAAAATTTTAAAATTAAATATGTTTAAATACCGTGAATAATTTACTTTAGGAATAATAAAACAAAAAATTGTGTTACAAAAATGTGATAAACAAAAGATTTATTCACTGTGACGAGAAATAAAAAATCATAAAAATATAAATGTATAAAATTCTGTTTTCAAATAAAACTATTTTAAAAATCAAGATTACAAATCAGTCTCTGGATATCATTGTTGCGAGGAAATTATAGTCAACTATGTTTCTAAAATCACGTTTTATTTAAATTCAAGACCAAAAAAAATACATAGTACCTAATTATTAAACACCTATGCCATTGTGCTTATTAGTTTAAAAATAAAAAGCTTGCCAACTTTAAAAAAAATTAACATTGGCAAATAAGTTTTCACTTTTATCGGGACTGCCAATAAAGGTGAAAACTAATATTAAAAACGCTTTTTTTTTTGAGTATTAAACTAATTAAAATATAAACCTTAATACAAAGTTTAATTACGGATGTAGTATATTTATATTTAAGACCTTTTGTCTTCGTAACAAGCATGTCGCTTCGCAAGCATGACGGTCACGCGAATCCACCAATTTACCCCCTACCAAAAAGTGCTCAACGCGGCTAAAGAAGTTTTCACTTCAATAGAAATTTTTCGATTTTGTATATAATCACGGTACGGTGCGCGTAATCCGAGGTATAATAACTTATCGAGTCCTTTAGAGGAATAAGGTCTAGGAAAAGCAGGTTTAGGTATTGATTGGTTATATATGGTGTTCAGTGTCATAGTTAACGACCCTTATAATCTAGTTAGAGCGGTCACATAATATAATGGGCAGCCGAGTTAATCGTTAAACTGCCCAAGCAGTCAATTATTATACCTAGTGTTTATTTTATTTTATTTAACTTTTAAATAAAAGTCCTCAGGCTGAGATTAGATCCATATCCATACTTCCATACTTAATATTATAAATGCGAAAGTGTATCTGTCTGTCTCTCCATCTGTCTGTCTGCTACAATTTAACGGCCCATCTGCTCAACCAATTTTGATGAAATTTGGTACAGTGGGTAGATCGTATCCCGCGGAAAGACATAGTATACTTTTTATCCCGGAAAATTATGACATGTAACTATGGAATTGTAAATTTAAAGAAACTGAAACTGAAACTGAAAATTGTAGAGTTCCCGCAGGAATCAAAAAATCTTAAGCCAAGTCACGGGAATCATCTAGTTGATAATATTTAAACGATACACATTATGTAGAGACTTATATCTGTCTTAAGTCAAAGCAAAGTAAGTAAGTCTGCCTAAAAGTTACTAACATCTACTAATAGTTACTATCATATCCGCAGGGAATAATATAAAAGGGGTAGAACAACTTTTAGACTTTATGCTAAAAATGCTAAAAATGCTAAAAATAGCATCAGTGTTTAGCTGTTTTTATACGACTGCCTGAAAAAAGGAGTATATTGTTTTCAGGGTTCGTGTATGTACGTATGTATGTGAGTTTGTATATTCCACCATAACATCTAAACGCCTGAACCGATTTTGATAAATGAGATATCATTAGAATCCCTAGCTTATTCCGGGTGACTTAGACTAGTAAAATTAAAAAAAATGATAGGGTGACCATCATATCATCTAGAAAATGATGAGTAGATTCCAAAAATATATATCACTATAATTCAATATTCAGTGATTCACAAAAAATATCATTTATTGGTTTTAACATTTTAGTTCGTTTTTTGGCAGGGCAGTCGTGATTTTTAATTTTTTAAATTATTGCTTGTTAGTAAATTTTTGTAGGTGCGATAACAGATATTGGCCAATAGTAATAGAGCATTTATTGTGATCGTTATATTTTTGACTGTAGCTGTCATTTTACTATAATGGACATACAAAAAATATGCCAGCTGCTCAAACAGTCGCTTCTAAACGCTTTAGAAGTTGACAATTCAACCGCAGTTCCAGTAAAGTAACTGGAGGAAGTTTATCGAAAACATTCTGTCTGTATGCGACTGCTCTACCATAAGACTGCTCAGAACAGTGGTTACTGCTCGAGTGGTGGTGGAATGAAAGCTATGCAGTCAAAGTGGTTAATCACGAGTGCTTCTAGCTGCCGGTGTGTGACCACTCTTATAGATGACATAGGACAACTGTTATATAACCTTGTATCAATAAATCTTCGATCATAAATTATAATATTTTATGAATAAAATTATGAATGGATCTTATGTTCCATTATTAATATTCATAATTTTATTAACTAGGTACTACGATTACTATATACTATTTATTACTGGTAACCTATCATTTCATATGACAAATTTTCATTTCACAACCAACGCTTGGCAAAATTATGAATCAAAAATTCATCTTTATACAAAAAACTGGTTCTATAAACGATTTTTTTGTCATTATTTGTCAACCAAATCAGTGCTTTTTGACACGCAGGTATCAATTAACTCCATAAACGGATCGAATTATCCGTTTGAAAACGATTACGATTTCCTTACACAATCGGGGGGTCTAACATCTAGAAAATAAACCTATTAAAATAATAGAGCGCATCATTTACTTAGCTAAGTATATTATTTGAAGTACTTACGAGACATTCAGATTTCAGAAGTGCTGATTATTTTTTTTAAGAAAAATGAAAAACAAATTAAATATAATACGAAATTGGATTCGATCCTTTGATATTTCACTAACGACGCGGCTCTCGTTTTAAAAGAAAGAAAGAAAGAAAAAATCTTTATTTGTAAAAAGAACAATGCTCTAAAAAAATAACTAATTATAATAGTTTCTAAATTTTGGTACTTTTGCCTAACAGTACCTTGTTGGTCAACGATAACTTGACTAACGGAACCCTATACCATCTGAATTCTGACACGCATTTCCACGCAGCCCACTCGTTAGTGGGACGTTTCCCACTGCTGGGCACAGGCCTCCACTCTTGTAGAAGAGAGCGAATTAGAGCTTAGACCCACCACGTTGCCCCAATGTGGGTTTGCGAGCTTTAACGACTATTTTCATGTTAGTGATAATAACCGGGAGGCACAGGGGTGATTCACCGCCCACTTCCAACTCCGAGCTGGCACTGAGAATTTCTTTAAGTACTGAAAAACTCAACACCTATTTTAATTTTTATGCTCAACCGGGAATCGAACTCAGGACCTCGTGATCCGCAGTCAACCATGCTAACCGCTATACCAACGAGGCTGACACGCACTTGGCCAGTTTGTTTTTTAAATTCACTGTAACACGAATCGAATATTATTCCTGTGACCTCGTCACTTCATCTTAAGCATCAAACCACAAGATCGTTCAAATTACGTCAATCTTCCAATAAAATACCTTGAAATAATAAATTCCATGCCTTGAGCCCATAAGATATTATTATTATCTATAGCTTCCTATACATGACTTCTTGAAAGTTATTTAATTAGGTATTCAAAATACTCAGAAAAAATAGAGAAGATTTTATGATTTGTATTAGGTACTATATTTATATGTTTACTTAATAGGAACAATAACAATCGATTCTAGGGTTCTGTAGTCGAAAACTTGTCATGCGGAAACGAGGTTAATTACACTATAATTATTAATTATTGTAAACCTTATTGTTATTGTAACCTAAACAGCAATTGCTGAGTTTCTTGCCGGCTCTTCTCAATTTTCCGAACCCGTGATAGAGTCTTAACGTATTTTAAGTGACACAAGTAATTGTCCTACGTGAAATAGATAAATCATTTATCATTTAATAGTAATTCAGTCAGAAAATTGTTTATTATTTAACAGTACTTACATAAATACAGTATTAAAATACTTTATACTTCTACCATACCTTTACTACTGTTTTAATCATACTTTTGCGGGTCTAAAGTCAGTCTTCATGCCCTAGGGCCGTAATCTAGTCGATCGATCGCCCAACTAGTTGACCAACCCCATACTGTAAATATGCACAACAGAGTCTAGGCTGGTCGACCAAACAATCGTACCATTTGACATAAAAGTTTTTAAACCAAGGAGTATGTGTACCTGCATAAACACTGGCAGCATGAAAAGCAAAAAGTTTGAAATAAAAAGTTTAATTTGTCTTTTCTTTTTATTATTTACTAGACCTATGTATCCTACTTACTATGATTTGCAATAAATATCTAACCGTTACAGTTTGTTTTACTGTTATGGTAGAAGTAAAAAGTAGAGTATACACCACCGGGATAAAGCAGTTTTTTTCTCGGGCGCTTGAATCCCTCACTGCACTCAGGACTCAATCTTAATTCCCTCCCTTTGGTCGGGAATTAACTTATAGCACCCTCGCTGCGCTCGGGAGTTAAATTTGGAGTCCTTCGTTACGTTCAGGATTCAATGTAGCGCCCGTGACATAAAACAGTGCTTTATCTCCTTGGTGTATAATCTACTATTATTAAAATATAAGCTTGAAACTAAGATATTAAAGTTGAATTACGAATGTGCTATATTTATATTTCAGACCTTTTGTCTTCTTGACGAGGTCACGGTGTTGGTCACGCGTTTCCAAAATTTTAAACCCCTACCAAAAAATGCTCAACGCGGCTAAAGAAGTTTTCATTTCAATTATTTCAATCATTTGCTATAGTTCGAGTCGTTTGACAAATTGTAATTTGGAATCTTCGCAAAAAGGCTGATTACGTATCATGCAAACGATTCGCGATAGCAAAAATTGTACAATATTTGCTGTCTAATCGCAAATTCGTATTAACAGACAAGAAAACGTAAATAAAATGAATATTTCAAAAATTGACACTCAGAACATTGAACAGTTTACAATCTTTCGACAGTTTACAATTTCGCGAGTTAGATTATAATCTAACGGTTTTTACAATCTTACGGTGACATATATTAAGTAAATACAACTACCGACACACTAGCTACCTAGACTTTACCTTTCTCATTCGTAAAATTGAATAAATGTACGAATAAATATAATTTATTCGTCCAGTACCCGAACACATGCTGCAGTATATAAGGCACGGATATGAGGTAAGTCCGCCCGTGCAAAGCCGGGGCGGATCAACTAGTAACTAGTTTGACGACCTCCGTGGCGCAGTGTTGAGCGCTGTTGCCTTAACGTGCGGAGGTCCCGGGTTCGATCCCCGGCAGGGTTTGGAAATTTATAATTTCTGAATTTTCCCTGGTCTGGCCTGGTGGGAGGCTTCGGCCGTGGCTACCACCCTACCGGGAAAAGACGTGCCACCAAGCGATTTAGCGTTCCGGTACGATGCCGTGTAGAAACCGAATAGGGGTATGGGTTTAATACAACTGCCATGCCCCTAACAGGTTAGCCCGCTACCATCTTAGACTGCATCTTCATTTACCATCAGGTGAGATCGCAGTCAACTTGGGTAAAATTTAAAAAAAACTAATACGAAATATAATGATTACGGAACCCAAACATCATAAACACTTTCGCTTTTTCCTAACGCACGAAAGTATTTTTTATTAACACCAAAAAAAGCCTTTTGACTTTGTTAAACAACAATAAATATATTGTAAACACACATGATGACCTTGTGGATGATTGACTTGTAATAAATTAAATAAATAACAGAACTGATAAGAATCGTGAAGACATAGAAACTGCACGAGAGACCGTCATAGTGAATGCGCACGTATGCGTGTACAATTTGTGATATAAACTTGACTGCATTTTTAATATAGGTAATTAAACTTATCTGTGTTCATGTACATTAAACAAATGGTACATTAAACAATGTCATTTACCTGGTGGATGGGTTCGGCCGCGGCTAGTTACTTACCAACCTACGAAAAGACGTGCCGCCATGCGATAGATGCCGTGTAGAATCCAATAAGGGATGTGGATTTAATACCTAGTAACTACCTAAGTGCAATAACAGATTAGCCCGCTACCATCTTAGACTCATGCATCATTATTCATCATGGCTTAATTTAAAATTTTATCCACATAAAAAAGTACTTTATAATTTGTGGTTTACGCCACAGTTATTATTATACTAAGACTTTACGAATGTAATACCTACTGTGTCGTTGTTTGTGAACCCGGAGACATAAAATAAAATAATAAAATCATTACCAGTTACCACCGGGTGAGGCCGTCAAGGACCAACCACGACTAACAACATTGTTATTAATAGAGGGCAAAATTGTAGTACCTAGAATAAAAAAATCTAGATCTTTCAACATATAAAAAACTAGCGGATTCCTGCGACTTCGTCTGCGTGGTTTGAGGTTTTTTGGTTCCCGCGGTAACTCTTTAATTTTCCGGGATATCAAGTAACCTATGTGCTATTCCAGACTATAATCTATCTCTGTGCCAAATTTCAGCCAGATGCGTTCAGCCGTTGAGGCGTGATTGAGTAACAAACATCCATACATCCATTCATCCACCAAACTTTCGCATTTATAATATTAATAAGTAAGATAATATTTATGGGGCTAGTATCAAAGCATAAATATAGTTTTAGTAAACGCCACCATTTCACGAAATGTTCGACTACATTATGAAAATGATCCATTCTACGATTTGGGCACGACATAAAACACACATATCAGGCCAATTCTATTGTACACCATCTCTAAACTAAAATTACAGCTCTATTTATATTGCTATTCCTTTATAATACTCCCTGCGGAAAAGGGTCGATTTCAGTTTCCCAGGGGTCGACATAAACGAAAACTGATTTTGGGAGTCGACGAGGTCTCAAAATCGACTCTTATTTTAATGTTTTTATCAAAATAATAACCTAAATAAAATACTTAAGTATTTTTATGTAATTTATATTAATAATTATTGAATACACTGAATTTTAGGTCTATTTATTTTGTTAAATTTCGATGAAAAAAAAATTTCAAGTTTACTCACTCCAACCACAAAGTTTTTAAATTAGTAAGTATTTTGTATTAATAGGAAAAAAACTAGAGATAGGACTTTTAAAGTTATTTGGCTAAGGGTGTCTGAAGTATTAGTTCAGGCTAAGCATCAGTTCATTTTGGAAAAGGGGTCTCTTGCCCAAAATAGTTTGGGAATCCCTGATCTAGGGTATATAGAGCTGTCACTTTAGTTTAGTTTAGCGATTGTGTTATACAGAATTGATCACAGTGTGTTGCGTGGTTTATATTTTTTAAACAACAACAATAAATCATTGATGCATCTGTTATCGTTTGTTTATTTCACAGAGGTAGTTGTACGAGATCTGTTTTTAAGCCGTTTCAAGTGCAAGGTACTTACGTAATCTACAGTGATTGAATAATTATAATATTGTTTGTAAGCAAGTACGGTAATTGTTGAACGTGTACACGTTCTGTGCTGTAATAAGTATATTTGTTTGTACACTCGTCACGCAGTATAAGGCTTTGCCACCACTGTGGGTGTTCTAAAGTTCTGGCCTCTCAGTTTGCCAAGACGTGGTCACCATTTTTGAGAGTACTTACACCTCCCTATTGAGGTTTTTAAAAGCTGTAGAACAAATGTTTACAGGAGATAAGCTCTAAGCAGTTGCCCTTAAGAGGTAGGTACCGAATTAGTATTTTTTTAAACTGTACCTAATAGCGGTGATAGCGTAGTGGTTAAGACCACCTGTACGCTGTTGCGGGTTCGATCCCCGAGCACGCACCTCCAGACTCCATCTTTGAGACGTTACGTGCGTTTAAATAAATTTAATTGGGTATCTGACCAATAGTCAAATCAGCAACTTTCTTTCAAACGTCAAAACGCATCGTAAATATGGGATTTATATGAAATTCTGAAATGTGACGACATTAAAGTTCGACGCCTAAGTTTTTTTTTTACTTTAATCGATTGTTTAAAATGGTTATTCAACATAAAACTATTAGGGGACTATTTAATAATCACAAAAAAATAATTTATATGAATAGTAGTCAAATAACCAATTATCACTTGCTTCAAATGGTGAAAGAAAACAGCGTAGGGAAACCTGCAGGCCCGAGAGTTCTTCATAATGTTCTCAAGGGGTGTGAACTGTGTAAATTCTGCCAATCCTCACCTGTGAGCGTGGTGGAATATGGGTGAACCCTTCGCTTTCCAAGAGGAGACTCATGCTCAGTAGTGAGCCGGCAATGGGTTGATAAGATACATATGTACACATTGATATTATATCAATGTAAATTAATTATTTAAAAAGAGCAACCACCGAATTTCTTGCTGGTTCTTCTCGGTAGGAAAGGCATTCCGAACCAGTGGTAGATTCACTTGACGATTAAAAAGTACTTGTAAAAATTTATTTGAATAGTCAAGTCATAATTTAAAAAAATATAAAACACGACTGAAAAATCTAAATTAATCTAGTTAGTTAGTTATAGAATCATAATCACATTTTTTAAATGATATTTTTTGCGAATCATTCGATATTGAACTATTGTTATAACTTAAAATGTTATATATTTTTGGAATCTATTCATCATTTTCTAGATGATGATTATATAGTTAATCTTATTTTCGATTATTTTTTTCAACTTTAGTCTTTAATGCGGGACCATGGTCACCCCATATATTTTTTTTAATTTTACTAGACTATGTCACCCGGAATAAGCTAGGGATTCTAACGATACCTCATTTATCAAAATCGGTTCAGGCGTATAGAAGTTATAGTGGAATATACAAACTCACATACATACATACATGAACCCTGAAAACAATATGCTCCTTTTTTCAGGCAGTCATATAAAAAACATTTGAATTTTGCATTTTAAGAGAAAAGAGAAAGAGATTAGCCTATGTGCTCTAGCTTCGCTTCCAGTATCCATGGTTTCTGAGTGTGGGTTCGACCCTAACGTGAACGTGAAAATATTTTGCAAACACAGCACGGACCATAAAATGATCTTATTTTAATTTCAAAGATGTACAGATGTCTGGATCAGGTAACTTTAAGGTATACATAGAAATAGGTTTTCATTACATTTCTTTGGTACAATAAATACTTACCTTAAAATACTAATATTATTTTGTTTTTGGGTTTAATTTATATATAGTTACTTTTATTTGTATTATATTATACATACTAATATTAAAAATGCAAGAGTGCTTCTGTCTGTCTGTCTGCTACGCTTTCACGGCCCATCTGTTCAACTGATTTTGATGAAAGTTGGTACAGGGGTAGGTTGTATCCCGCACGAAGTCGCAAGCATCATCTAGTTTATAATATTTTGAGTTTAAACCCTAGCGTTAATCATAACTCAAAACGTACCTAGATGGGTAAGTGCAGACTACTGTCTGATTTTAATTGTTCAAAAAATACTATGATAATAATATAAGTACTCAGATGAATTTCAAGGAATAACCAAAAAGAAAAACAGAAGTTACAAATTTTGAATTAATTAACCTAAGTAAATTACAATGAAACTCATTCAATACGCGATGTCAAAATAATTTCTGAAAATTCTCTCTCTTAAAAGTCGATATGATTTAGAGATTGTGCTAAATATATAAATATTATTATTGTCATTGGGCTTGGGTTCTATTGGCAGAGTATGAGTATGAAAAAACCTTATCATTTCTAGCGACTCAGCATCCATGTCCTTACACAGCAACAATAAAAACACGCGCGTAGGTAAGTACATCATCCGTTGAGAATATTCCATAACGAATAACATTACCATTCTATTATTGTACTTTATATTTTATTACAATAATAATAATGCCATTTTGATAAACAAAGTCTAAAACACAGCCCACCTGCCAGCGTTATGGCAGCTTCGATATGTCTCATCGAAAAGCGGTCCAATAAAACTTTTTGGGATCCCCACAGGAACTCCTTAATTTTTCGGGATAAAAAGTAGCCTATGTCACTCTCCAGGTTCTAATCTATACACATGCAAAAAATCACTACGATCTGTTGCTGTGTTGCAGCGGGATTGAAGGACAAACCAACAAACAAACACACTTTCGAGTTTATAACATTACTATGGTCTATAAACATATGGGTATTGTCAATCGGGATTTTTAAACTTTTTTTAAATTTTTTGTCCACTATTCCCCATTGATGGGTATCTTCAATGGGGAAAACTTGAATAACCATCGATATATTATGTAGGTACTAGATGGGCTTTCATAGAAAAAAGCTTTGCGTCCGACTTGTAGGGCGTGCCCCTCACCTGTATAAACCTGTCCTTGTCTCCGCAGACTTTCAGACTAGTGGCACTAATAAAATAAGTTCAGGGGCCATCTACTTAAATTGAGGTCGTTGGGAATAACATCCCGGAGAGCGGGGTTCTCCCACATCGCGTGCCTCGCCTTGAAGCACGGCTGTTTATACCACAACCAAGTTGCCAACAACCCAGGATCGTCAAAGGGGAAACTACTGAAGCCCCCACCGCTCTCAACCCTGAAGTCTTCTCGCTAGATAACTATATTTTTGAAGTGAAAACTTCTTTAGGTGCGTTGAGCACTTTTTGGTAGGGGATGAAATTGTGGAACGGTTCTTCTTAAAACAAAAGGGCTTTGTTTAATTATAGTACATTCGTAATTAAACTTTAATACCTTAGTTTTATGTTTTATATTTTAAATATTTTTATTAATAATTAGTAAAAATTGAAATATTCGTTTTCACTTCAATCGGCAGTCGACCCTATGACTGCCAATTTTTTTTTAATTAAAAATAATTTATTAAAATAACCTACACGTGTACTGAAGCAGTTTTATAACCATTTTATAGCTATTATCTATCCGTTATCTTGGAGTAACGAATTAATTTGATAGAATGATTAAGTGACTAGTAATTCAATTATTCACCAGATAACTCTCTATGTATACTCCTATACTTATGTTATAAATTTGAAAGTTTAGATGGATGGATGTTTTTTACTCAATCACGCCACAACGGCCGAACGGATCTGGATGAAATTTGCCACAGAGATAGATTATTGTCTGGAATAACACTTAAGCTACTTATTACCCCGGTAAATTAAAGATTTCCCGCGGGAACCGAAAAACTTCAATCCACGTGGATGAAGTCATGGGCATCAGCTAGTTTAATATAAGTATCTACCTGAGTAATTAAAATTCTATTTAACAAAAATATAATATATTTTAATTAATACCATTATAACCTACACTTGTACCGAAGGAGTTTTTTAACCATTTTATAGCTATTATCTACCCGTAATCTTGGAGTAACGAATTAATTTGGATAGAATAATTGAGTGACTAGTTACTTAGTTATTCAATTATTCAACAGATAACTCTCAAGAAGCCATTAATTAATATAAGTAAGTAACAATTATCTCGCGTCACTCCTCCGGTGGTCATGGTTATCTACTTGTTTTTTTTAACAACAGTACAAGTTAGCCTTTGACTGCGATCTTACCTGATGGTAGGCGATGATGCAGTCTAAGATGGTGGCGAGGTTTTTGTTCAATTTACAATACGCATGATGACTGATTTTGAAAAATGGTCAGATTATGTTCGGAAGTATCTACTATTTCGAATAAATATATTATTTCAGCAGAAAAATAAGGTTTGGTAGATAAAATTGGCATTTGAAATTAAAATTTTAAAATTCACGCCAAAACGCTCGCCGGTGTCATGGCGTCGTTTGTGACGTCACTATTGTTATTACCAATGTACTCTGTGCAGTGTGCAGTAAACAATAGTATGCTTGTCAAAGCTCGAAAACAAACAATTGTGACGTCATTCGTTTCTTGGTGTTTAATCCATTAAGGCGGATTGCTGTATTTTATACTTTTATTTTATCAAAATAAATAGCAATCTCACTCGAAATAGAAAAATAAATACGTTTTTTATGATCCATGAATCCTATTTCATTAGATAAATTCATAATTTAATATGATTCTTGGTTACTGTCATCATGCCTATTATTTATTCATTTGTAAGTAGTTATTAAAAATTTTACACACGCCACATAGATATTATATTTTTCTACAATATATCTACTAGATAACGTAGGTAATTTTAGGCGTAAAATTAAAATATTCAGGGCATCATAGTATAAGTGGACGCTAGACTGGCGTGGGATTATCTGTAATGTCATGATTTTCTAGTTTTATATTCTGTGGAACGACATTCGCAATGATTATAAGACTTTAAAGGAATCCAGGGCCGTAAAATAAAATAATTAAAAAAGGGAAAATTCTGAGGGCCAATGGGTACGCTTTCCGCCAATTGAGCGCGAAGGACAAAAATAAAATCGGTGGGAAAAAGGATTGTACAAAATAATTAAATTAGTACTCTAGAATATGATATAATCGGAAGGAATAAAGTATATTAATGAACATTTGGTTTTGATTCTGGTCTACGGTTACCGGCTACCCTCCTTATGTGTGTGGTAAGATGTGTAAAGATGGCGCCGACTGTCTTGTTCGTGTGAATTGCTAAATTAAAGTAATAAATAATAATGTGGATAACCAGTGTTTCTTTTTAATAGTACTAAGTAATGATTTGAATATTTGCATGTGTGGATTGGTCTGATAACTCTCAAGAAACCTGTACTTGGCTATCTAGGATTTCATGCTAATTTCCTTCGAGGGTTGCGACTAAGTATAAGTTAAAAACAAGTTATTTGAATTAATTACTTAAGCAAAATGACACTGTATTCTTCTTCTTCACTATATACCTACACAATATAATAATTACTCACGAAAATGAACGAAAATTAAGTTAGGATTAGAGTAGTGCTTAGCATGTTCGACTACTGATGACGAGGTCCTGGGTAAGATTCTTGGGTCATAATTAAGCACTTATTGGCTTTTTCCGACTGTAAATTCTGAGTACTTACCCGGAGTTAGGATAAGATTGTGCCTTGGAGAGCACGTAAAGCCGTCGTCTAATCTCTCCGGTAGTGTTGGATTTCCCGTCCCATCGGGCTGTCTAAGAGAATATAGAGACCGCACCTGTGTTATTTATCTATTATTATAATTATTATAGTAGGAGGAAAATTGAGGTAGGTATATTACTTACATAATTATGTATGAAAAATAGATAGTAGCCGATTCTCAGACATACTGAATTTGCATATAAAATTTCATAAAAATCGGTCAAGCCGTTTTGGAGGAGTATGGTTACTAACATTGTGACACGAGAATTTTATATACTATAAGATAAGACTTAAGGCCCGGCAGACGTCTTGAACTGTATCTAGGACCCGATTGCAGCGCGTAGGTTTAATAAAAGTTTTTATTAAAGGCAAACCCTTTTGGACCCGGTAGGTCGGGACTCGGGAATCGGGATCCACTCAAACACGCAAAAAAACCCATCAAAATCGGTCAAGCCGTTTCTGAGTTTTGGCCAGACTATAACAGCAATTCATTTTAAAAAAAGAAGATTTACAACGACAGATTAATGATAATAATAAAATATTATAATGATAGGTAGGTAGTAAATAGGTAGGTAGGTAGTAAAAGTAAAGTAGGTACTTAGACAGTAAAATTTTTCACAATTTCAAGGATATGTTAGTTTGTTATTTACAACCTATATGGCGCAGTCTTCGGTCCCTGCCTGCGTACCGTGGTTCGATTTTTGCTTTTAAAAAATCGATTTTTAATCGATTATTTTTTCACATCCCTAATTTCTGTCGTCAGTCGACCGTTAAGTGACATTTAGCCAATTTTGCTTTATATAGGTAATAGGTATACTACGTGAAAGAACTTTTTCTCTATCAACCAATCTGGGTCATATTTTTCTATATAAGATAGTCTTCGAGATCTAGAGATACACGGCTAACTGTAACTACATCATTTTCGCGATTTCCCGATACTTAAATACGTTTATGTGACTTTTTGACAATAGAATACGACTTTGCGTTTGTAACCGTCTATTTCAAGGTTATATTTCAGGTACTTTGAATTTCTAAAAAACGGTTACTTGAAATTACGACAGTATAAAGCCGATAAATAACTTTATACGTATTTTAGTGATGTATACTAAAAAATGTATTGGTATTTACGAAAACCAAGACACAGTTTTCTACACATATTTATCTATAACACAGTAAGGCACACTTAGCTGACTTATTGTAGGGAAGCCAATGTGACTTTGAAGGTTTTACGTGTCTAAAAGGCAGTAGCCGTTTTTAGGTGTGATGGTTTTTGATAATATGTGTTAAAATACTATAATAAAAATGGTTAAGTGATAATGCATTGATAAAAGACGTCTAAATTCTGCTGCCTGGGAGTGCCTTTAGGCTATGCCCCCGCACCTCTCATGCTTAGTTTAGTCATCCGTGTAAGATGTGTGAGTGATTGAGTCAACTCTCGCCAAAAATGGAGGTAAAAACTCTGTTCACATTATATTTAAATTGCAGTGGCAGTTATTTATTTCAACTTAGACAACTTGTGTCCCATTTGATAAGTATTCGGAACTTTCCGCATAACAACGGATTTGAAAGGCAATCTCTACTAAAGAGCCGGCAAGAAACTCTTCATCAAAATGTGAAATGTTACGTATACAATGATGAAATACAGTGATGAAACAAGTTATTGCTGTATGTACGTATCTGCATGCTTATGTACTGATGATTACAACTTTGCTTCTAAGCAATTTTATTATTAAAAAATTGGATAGTAATTGTATTGTTATTATACGTGTATAAAGGATTATTAGATGCTGAAGTAGTCAATTTGGTAACCTTAAAATTCTTATTATTGTCATTGCCTCCTGCTTTTATTGCCTGGGCATATATTAAATTTTGAATACTAAAAAATATAATACATAATTACTTCTCTTAATTCTGCGTTCATATTTACTGTTTATCTGTTTTTTTTAGATTTTACAACTCAAAAGCAATGTCAACCATATGATTAAACCAACAGAACATGGTTAGTAATAAAGAAAACCAACCACTGCGTGGGCATTTCCATCTTCCAATCAAAAAGGAATCGTGAAGCAGTAATAAAAATACCTATCGCAAATAATGTATCGCCAGAATAAATGGTTAAATAATTTTATACGACTGATTATTCATTGACGTCAAAGACTTTTCATACATTCAATTAAACTAAAACTTCTCTCGAATCGGGCCTCAATTTCTCCGAAATGGTTCATACTCTTTGTGAAAATGTCTTCATGAAATGAAACCTCATCAGAAGAATAAAATTATTCTATGAAGACTCAACCCCAACCTATCACTTATATCGGTAAAGTAATTTTTGAGACTCGCTTGGGCTCGCGCATTTCATAGATATTGATGTTGATCGGCCTTCTTCGCCACGCTCACAGCTGTTTACCGCCATTGGTGGCGCCACTGTCTCCAACGCTGGCACCAGCCGCCTGACTGAACCAGCTGGCACTTTCAATGCCCCATGTACACCTCGAGATCGCAGATTACATACTATAGCACTGTTATATTCTGTAGCCACCACGACTATCTACCATTTTGATATTACAGGTCATCTTGCTCGTCCGCTGAACTATTGTGGTCCAATGTTCGCCTGACAGGACCGCTCGTCATATTCGAAGCTCCCCGTTTCGTGATTTCATAGCCGATGGTTGGATTTGAAAATGGGGAAAGCGTACTTCAGATGAGGTGTATCAGATTGCCATTCATCAAATAGCTCTATTGTCACATATAAGATTGTAATTTCTGCAACTTCTGAACTCAATTTTGTGAGATCTTTTAGCAGTTTTATGCATTCAAGATGATCAAACAAAATAGGATGCAGTTTTTCAAAAACCCGTGCTACAAACCCTTGAATTACATCGGGAGCCATTGTTTTATAGACATCATTTTTACAATTTCATCTTTTCTAATACCTTTTCTCAAAATATTCCGCTACCCCGATGGCAGAGAATCAAATAATGGAAATTTTAACTTGCTAATTTCACTGCTCGTGAACGCTGAAATACATATTCTTTTTAGTGTTTCTTCATCTACAATATCGATAATTTATTTTGAACGTACACTAGTAGTTTGCTATTTCGATATTACACTTTACTGTATTCAAAGTTTATTTGTGAAATGCATCAGCTCACGTCAGCGTAGTGCAGTAACGAAACACCACCATCTTAAAAGATCGCTAAGCGATTTAACGGCTTTTAAGCTAAAAAAATGCATAAAACTGTGACAAAATGTAAATGTCTCAACAGTTACGATTCCATTACTCCGCTATAATCGGCTGCGCTTCAGCCAGCTGTTTTATAGTATTTTAAGAGGTTGCATCAAGGAATAGATAAACATGGCTAAAACACAAAAACTTTATTTAAAACTATACTATTTACCTTAGCACTCATTCAGACTTATAAAACGAAAGCATAAAAGTAAACAATTAATTTGGGATATTAAATATAGCTGTATGTCTAATACTTTAGAAACTTTAATTTTCATGTTTTTTTGTAACGGCCTTTATGTAAACGGACGGCAGATTTATACTCGAGATGTTGGAAATTGGAGCTACCTTATTTGGTGCCAATTACATTGCCGCACTAGTGTAATTATGTTTACTTTTACGGCACGGCTTTGTAGGTGTGGCAATACCTACTCGGATCTCCCAACGGTCAAGAATGGCACTAGGCAAGCGCACTCCAACTAAGGGCTGGATCACCACTTGCAAGCAGGTCTGATGGTAGCCAAGCGCCAGCCCATGTGTATATTTAATTTAAAAAACCAGCACCCAGCACCAGAAAGCTCTAGTTGGCTTTAAGACAAATAGCAATAAAGTATTGTGCCGCTAAATATTATTTAGTCGCTGATAATTAAATACGAATTGAGTTTGAGGCTCTTCTTAATTATTATTAGGTAGGTACTAATGTAAATATACTGCAGTAGGTAAGTACTGCTCAGTACGTTTCCCTTTTTTACTTTAAAACCGTCTACATTATTATTGTACTAGGTCAGTATAGAACTTAAAATGTAAATAAAACATGTAAGTAATTAAACATTATCATTTCCGATAATACAGCTCCTATCATAATGAAACAAAAACAAATGAGAATGGAATCGATTTTGTTATTCGCGCTAGAGCTGTCATTTATAAATTGAACGTTGAAGGCGGATGAAGTCAATAGCATAGCGCAAACGAACAATATGGCGGAAAAAGTCGCAGTGGTCACCGGCGCAAATAAAGGTCTAGGATTCGCAATTGTGAAAGGATTGTGCCAAAAATACCAAGGAATCGTATACCTAACAGCAAGAGATGAATCAAGAGGCTTGGAAGCTGTGAAAAAACTGAACGATATCGGATTGAAACCGCAGTTTCATTTACTTGATGTGAGTGATAGAAACAGCATTGAAAAATTTGCAGAATATCTTAATACAAAACATGGCGGATTCGACGTGCTTGTGAATAATGCAGCCGTATTAGATTGGGATCAGGTTTACCCAACATACGAAGCAGCTAAATTAAATATTGAAATAAATTACAAAAGTTTAATAAACATTGAAAAGCTTTTATTTCCTCTGCTGAGAGATGGCGCTAGAGTCGTGAATGTGTCAAGCGCGTGCGGTCACCTTTCCAATTTACGCAATAAAAAATGGCTAGATTTGCTTACAAAACAAGATCTGAAAGTCGAAGATATAAATTATTTCGTTGATCATTATCTGGAGAGTGTGAAAAATGGTACGTTTAGAAAAGAAGATTTTGCAGATGATGGAAAACATGCGGAGCATAGAGTTTCAAAAATAGCTTTGACAGCCCTTACCATGGTCCAGCAGAAGAAATACCCAAATATAATTATAAATGCTGTCCATCCTGGCTATGTAGATACGGATATGGGTCGGGTTAAGAGGGGAGTAGATCCTGATGAAGCAGCAAAGACCATCCTCTATTTGATTCTCGAAGCATCACCTAAATTGAAAGGAACTTTTATGTGGTACAATAGAAAATTAGTTGATTGGTATGACGCTGAAGGGGATTATTATTATAAACATGGAGTGGAATAAAACTTTAAAAACCTACAAGACTTCTTATTACTCCCAGGCCCCAATGTATGGGTGGTATAGCTAATCAGTTTTTTTATTCTAGCCACCCCAATAAAGTATGAATTAATAATTTTGTTGGTCAACTAATCTATTCTACTGATTGAGTAGAATGGTTGCATCGAGAAAATATAAGCGTGTTAGTTTTTATTTTTAAGTATCTGCCACGGGCAGTTTTGGTTTAAATTTTTATAAAAAATTGTCCTCTTTCTCTTGTTCAGTAATTGCTTCATTATAATAAAAACAACAGGTTCTTTACTGGCCTTTACTGGCCGTACACCAGCAATTTCCAATAATTGTACGCAAGACTATAGTATTAGAAATGCTGGAAAGTAAAAACGTTATAGTTAGAATTTGTAAGAAAAAATGCCATTATTTATTATTTTGAACACAAATTTTTACTTCTACTCAGATACATCTGTAAGGAGAAATTCCTTACAGATGTATCTGAGTCCTTATCAAAATTTCATTTCATTTATTTATTTGTGAATACAGTAGTTACAAAAAGGTGTTACAATTATAAAAGTCTCATGTATCCTACCACAGTGTGACGTACAAATAATATGGTTATCGAGTTTTAACATATCAAGGAAATTATAATGTTGTAAAATTTAAAATAAGTATTTAAAATAATAATAAAAATGGAAAACAACAACGCAATTTGTTTGTCAAACACGGCTTAAATCAAACTTGTTTAGGCATGCTATACTGCAATCACAAAAATATTAGGGGAAGTGCAATATTGACCACAGAGCTTAGTGGTAGAGTGGTAGCTTTTTAGAATGTTGTCAGAAATGAAAGAAAAGCAAGTTTCAAGCTTTGATTTAATCAAAGGTTTCAAGACCATTCGAAGATGATTGGCTAATAAGCCAAGCTATAAATTGTTAAAATGTCCTCATGTCCTCATCATCATCCTCTTTAAAACTGTCACTGACTCACTCACTAACTGACTGACTCATGCGCCCACTCCAAACATAGAATGCACATGTTATTTTTATACTATGTAACCAGTCCCGCTCTTCTCCCGCTTATGTCCCGAGTCCGAGCCTATACTTTTTTTTTCTCGCCATTTTGCACTGAGCTTTTTTATAGACGCAATAGCATCGATTTAAAACATAAAAGTAGATACAAAAATCCATGCTAAAAACTCAGAAAGACTATCACCATTAATCAATACCTGTTACTTATAGCACCCAAAGTTACCCAAAGCAAATGTACAATTTTTCTTGAATGAACACTTACGTAAAAAAGAACGTAAATTTTGACAACTTAGCGATCGAATTTGTTGTAATGACAAGTGACAAATGAGTATGACAGTTGATTTTAGAAATTCCGTTTGTGGGTGTTCTGTTGGGTTTTAATTTAAAACTAAAACGAGCGTGAAATATTAAAATTTAGCCAACATTTTCGTGAATTGTGAATGGAAAACATTGATTCACATTAAATTTCGACATTTAAACAAATTACCCAGCAACCTGTTTGGTAAGTTATAATCCAATTTAATTTAAAAAAATATTTAGCTCAAAAACCGCATTCGATGAAAGGAATATAGCTAATATAATCGTACATAGTATGTAAACAAGAGTGTTTATTACATGAAATGTCAAAGGAATTGTAATCAATTGAGTATGTGGAATAAAGACATTGAAATTTCTAGCAGTGTGCCAAAATAAATTATCGTAGTGCCTTGACCTTACAGTGAAACATTAGCATTCGTAATACGGCACTGCGCAACCCTAGTTAAACCAATACATCTTAACACATCGCCAATACTACCCTATAGAATATAGTAGGTCTTTTCCATGTCCCAAATTGCAAATAAGTTTATTTTTAAGTATGTAACCTACCTATCAACAAACAATAAAATTCTATTAAAAGTTGGAGTGACCTTGGAGTTCTGTAAAATCTAAATTTAATAGGCACACTTGGTTAGCTATTCTGTGATATTATGTTCAGTGAAAAATGTGAATATAAAAATAACATTCTAGTGCTGTGTGATGGGGTGTTTAAACTATCTTTATTTTAAGTCTACGATTTAACTTAATGCAAATACAAGGAGATATAGATATAGCTATTGGTATAAGACTTGTCCCTGTGTAATATTATCATGTCTCTGCATTGCGACTTTTTATCAATTGGGAGTGCAGTGGAAATAATACTTAATTTATAGAAAGAACACTACAATAGAACTATGTACATTGTACATACTTACTATTTTACAACCTGAAGACGAAGAGAGATTAAAAGAGTTATATTAGTTGATTTTATATTAATCTCAACCTTGTTCAAATTAAAATAGACTATAATATTGTTAAGTCATTATCAAAGTTTACAGTAAAAAATGGTTTTAGTGAAAACAGTGAGTGCAATGGCATCGTTTGCAGCTCAGGCTGCGCTCAGATCACGATGGAGCTCATTAATAGAGTCAACGAGTGTTGATGTACCAGGAGAGGTCACAGAAAGTGTCCGTTCCGTTGTTGGATGGCTGAAACAGGCATGGTTTATAGTCTATACCTATAATTGCACTATGCAATAGCTATTGCGCTGCTATAAAATATATTCTTCCGATTAGATTCACTCGTAGTTAGATCTATTATTGTATCTATTTAGTTTTCTTTCTGTGGCTTAAGATTAAGGAAAATGTCAACACAAGAAACAAGTTACGAGTAAGTAAGTAGTATTAATTTGACAATATCAACACAAGTAAGAAAGTAGTTTTAATTTGCATGTTTGTAGTTAGTCTGCAATTATCTAAACTTTTGAGTAAGTATATGAATGGAAATTTAGATAAACAGCACTTATATTAGTTAGTTATGGGCATACTAAGATAAACTACTACTGCCTCATTGGTCGATGTGGCCGATGAGGTCCCGGTTTCGAGTCCTTGGTCCGGGCGATAATTAAGTATTGGGTTTTTCTGACTGGAAATTCTCAGTAGTTGCCCGGAGTTAGGAAGATTGAAAAGCTGCCGACGATTATAAAAAATGCTGCTGATGATTATAAAAGCTGCCGACCCGCATTGGAGCAGTGTGGTAGCTCTAAGCTCTAACTCCCTGTCTCCTATAAGACTGGAGGCCTGTGCCCAGCAGTAGGACGTTAACTAAACTAGTTCACTATTTTATTGCATCAAAAAGAATGAGTGAAGACAATCACCATCACTTAAGGTTAGCCTGCTAGCATCTTAGGCTGCAGTGTACAAAATAAAACTTAAACTTTATCCCTACTGTCTGGAATGCAAAGTTGCAATTAGAATGCCATGAATTCAGCCAATTACAACAAATGCAATTATTGCATTGCAATAAGACAATTTCTGTTAATAAAATCCCCCTCACAAATTGGATATACTATACTTACATACCTTTTTGGCAAGAGTTAAATTGCTTTGACATTGTGTGAACACCTGTCACAAATTGTTGTAGCCTTGGATTACCCATTGCACTGCCCATTTAAGAACTGTGGCCTATTTTTCTTATTCATCTATAGCTTTGTTTTGGACTGTGTTTTCTAGGCATTAAAATGAATAGCACTGCTATAGTACTTCAATCTCTTAACTTTGTTTCAAACTCAAATTCAAACTATATTTATTCAATTTAGGTACACTGTACACTTATTAATTGACTTATAAAACGTAGATCCCTGTATAAAACTACCTTCACCAAGCTGGTTAATGGATGAAAAGTATTGTATATCAAATTAAATATGTCAATAAATATATTGCTAATGGGTTGACTAAAAAAATTCAGTCAAGAATATGATTAATTAACTATTTAAATATATTTTTTAATCATTGCACTGGTTTGGTTAATAGACAATTTCCATACCAATCGAAAGTATGAAGCCTGTAGAATATGCAAACGTTAGGTTGACTATTTTTTTTCCGTCACAACTCTTGGGCAGGTAGGTATAAACATGTAAATCGATACTTGTAATTTGCACTGGTCTGGTTAATGAATTAAAGTTATGTTAAAATAAAGATTATTTCATTACGAACACGGTGGTATAGGGTTGTTAACTCCTTGAACGTTGAAATTTTTGCTACAAACTCTATATTTTTTCATGTAAAATTCACAATCTCAACTTTGGAAAATGCATCGAATCCAAAGCAAAAACAGCTGGTAAGAAATTTGGCATCCTCAACAAAGTCAAGCGGTACTTCACACCGGAACAACTTCTTATCCTGTACCAAGCACAAGTTCGATCGTGCATGGAGTACTGCAGCCATTTATGGGATGGCTCTGCCAAGTACCAGCTTGATGCATTGGATTCGGTGGATCGTTGCGCCAGAAGACTTATTGGTAACAAAGCGCTGGTCAGTTCGAAGCTGCAAAGCTTAGAACATCGGCGCAAAGTTGCATGTCTGTCGGTATTCTACAGGATATATTTCGGAGAGTGTGCTCAAGATCTATTCGATATTTCCCCTCCTCTTTTAATATCCTTCAAATATTGAAAGTGAAAGGAAGAGGCATCTTCTAGGCAAGCGCGCTCCACCTTGGGCTGCATCACCACTTGCAAGCAAGTCTGACTGCAGCCAAGCGCTGGCCTATATAATTTAAAAAAAAACTATTTACAGTAGTAGGTACCTAGTCGAAATTTTCCCATGCAAATTTTGCATTTTACAGTACTATCGGTAATATAAAATATTGACTAAGTACTACTCTAAATAGTGAAGTCCAAAATGACGATACATTTTGTGCTACCGGCTACGGCAGATATTTAACCATTGCGTTGGTTATGGTCTAAGACCGAATGCGTCGGTCGCATTCAGTTTTACCGGATTTGTTATCTGAATTGGCTTGTTTACATATCGTTTTTCGTTCAAAAGCAAATTTCCATAAGTAGGCTATGACCGAATACGGCCAACCGTATCTGTACCTACGGTCGGTCATCGCAAACAGGCTGCGATCGAATGCGGCCAACCGAATTACAGTTTCAAATCCGTAATGTAAATGCGCCATTAGTTCCTATAGCATTCTAACTTCGCTCAACATTCAGCTATACATATAAAAGAGTCATAACAGGAAATGGTCATATTGGGAAGTGGTCGCCATGATCCGGTAGGAAGTACGATTGATATGGACGCGCCAATAGTTCCTATAGCATTCTAACTTCGCTCAACATTCAGCTAGACATATGAAAGGGCCATAACAGGAAATGGTCATATTGGGAAGTGGTCGCCATGATCCGTTAGGAAATACAAATGGTATGGATGCGACATTAGGCTATTGCATGCTGCGCCAATAAGGCCGATAAGTCTAGTTTTAGCGACATTATTTTAGTCTGCCCTTAAGTAGTGTAGCTTGCATCTAGTAGTAATTAATGACCTACTTTGCAACACTCATTCATCACTGACAAGCCTCTTCACTATCTTACATAGTCATGGCCATTAATTGATAATTAAGTAAAGAAAAGCCAAATTACGCGATATAACACTATAGTAGCGGAATGCAAGGTTTCGGCTTTAACGCATACTTATTTCTTGGTAATTTCCACCAAGTTACCGTGACATTCTCTATCTCTTATCAACCCAGTGCCGGCTCACTTCTGAGCACAAGTCTCCTTTCGGAATGAGAAGTATTTGACCATGGTCCACCAGGCTAGTCAAGTGCGGATTGGCAGACTTCACACACCGATTAGGCCTGCCATACACGGACAGCTTGAAGCAGTCCATCCTGAGTGCTTCAAATGCTTCAAGCTGTCCATCCTGACTGCATAGTGAACTACTGTCTTCTACGTACACACATACTCGTACATGCAACCGCTCGAGCAGTTTTCAGAGTTGGCAGAGTCAACTGCTTCGGGCGATTGGCTGCAGTTATCAATGGCAGCTTCAAGCTGTTGACTATGACTGCAATTGTGGTCCGTGTATGTTGATCATTGGCTAACCGCTCGAGCAGTCTGTGTATGGCCGGACTTAGTCGAGTCGTATGCGGAAGGACGTGGGTCCCATCGCATTATTATCCCAAGAAAACTTCTACTATTATGTGATTTAATGGAAAGTGGTCACGACTCACGACCCTCAGTAATGAAATACGACGCAGATAGAAAGAGTTAGAGAATAGAGAATACGTTGCAGGCGTCTCTGGAGGTGAGGCAGGTGGGCAGGCGAGCTGTGAGCCAGCTGGCGGGGCGAGGGATGGGCGACGATGTGCTCATAGTACACTTCAACGATGTGTACAACATCGAACAGACCACAAGTGAGTTTTATATACGACTTTTATATGAAAAAAAGGAGTATATTGTTTTCAGGGTTCATGTATGTATATATGTATGTATGTGAGCTTGTATATTCCACCATAACTTCTATACGCCTGAACCGATTTTGATAAATGAAGTATCGTTAGAATCCCTAGCTTATTCCGGGTGACATAGGCTAGAAAATTTTTAAAATTTTAAAAAAATTGATGGGGTGACCATGGTCCCTCATTAAAGACTAAATATGAGAAAAAATATATATATATACTATAGTTCAATATTCAGTGATTCACAAAAAATATCATTTAATAAAAATGTGAATAAGATTATAATTTAACTAGATTAATTTAGATTTTTAACTTTTTAGTTCGTTTTTTGGCAGGGTAGTCGTGTTTTTTAATTATTTTAATTATGACTTGTTTTAACTTATAGTCCCACAGACCCGGTGGCTAAAATTGGAACAAATTTTTATGCCTGTTTAGTATTTCATTTTATTTTACTTTTCATATACACTAGCGACGCTGTCACCGAGTCAGATAAGCTGTCGGACTATAAGTCTGTGTATTTCTTGCAATTCACGAGCGCGCGTGGCTCAAGGTTGTGTTAAAGTACTATCCGTATACATATTGCACGCACACTTACGCAATGTGCCTAACTACAAGTAAAGTTCACGCGCGCTCGTGAACTGCAAGAACGTATGTAGGTATAGTCGTTGAGCTCTGCATCGTTGGTCTAGTGGTTAGCATGTTTGACTGCGGCCGACGAGGTCCCGGGTTCGAATCCCGGGTCGGGCCATAATTATGTATCGGGTTTTTTGGATTAGAAATTCCCAGTACTAGCCCGGAGTTAGGAAGTTGGTGGTGTTTCACCCCCGTGCCTCGGAGAGCACGTTAAGCCGTCGGTCCCGGTTATTATCACTAACATGATAATAGTCGTTAAAGCCCGCCAACCCGCATTGGAGCAGCGTGGTGGGTCTAAGCTCTAATTCCCTCTCTCCTATGAGAGTGGAGGCCTGTGCCCAGCAGTGGGACGTTAATGGGCTGTAGTGATGTAGGTATAGTCCGCGCGTGAGCCCTGAGGAATCCTTTGGAATGTGAAAGTAATGACCTAGAATTGTTTAAAGTGCAAAACAATAGTGCTATCGCAAAATTACACGCGTCAAGCTCGAAACTAGTACTGGGAGCGAGCTGGATAATATGTAACGATGATCGGGGGTGGCGTACAACCGTCGTTTCTTCAGACCCCAATTCTCGGAGCTCGTGCGCGGTCTTTAGGTACTACCACAGTCTCATTCCTGTCAGTTTAATGACAGGGACGTAACAGTGAAAACTGGCAGAAACCCGAAATTACGGACTGTAGTATCCAGATTTTCTCTCTCTTGCACATTCTAAAATTTTCAATGATTATGAAAGACTCAGTACATTTTTGTCAAAATATGCGGCCGATCGAATTCTCAACTTTAAAATCGCGGACATTTTAGACATATTTGTAGTGTAGTATATGGCGAAAACAACTATGTAGTTAGTATTTTTCCTCGCCATTTTTCCTTACCATAAAATAGTTATATTATCTCTAAAATTTCCGTAACTTTATTGTCAACACTTGGATTGGCCACATTATTTGTCACATGTACACCTACTGAGATTTACACGATCATTGAAAGCATTAGAATGTGCGGAAGAGAAGGAAATTCTGGATACCACGGCTCGTTAATCACGGTGTTTTGAATTCTTCATTTTAGACTACCTTAACCTATCTCTATACAAAATTTCATCAACTCGGTAGAAAAGATGGCCCGTTAAAACGTAGCCGACAGGCAGACAGACACACTTTGGCATTAAATATTAGTACCTATGGAATTACTTTTTTTATAAATCTTAGACACGCTTGCACATTTGAACTGATTTAGTTAAATTTTGTAATGCTGTCCCTTTTGGCAACTGTATATTATTGTAGCCAAATAAGGGACAGCATTAAAATATTTAACTAGTGGACCTTACTTTTTATACGACTGCCTGAAAAAGGGAGTATATGGTTTTCAGGGTTCATGTATGTACGTATGTATGCATGTATGTATGTATGTATGTGAGTTTGTATATTCCACCATAACTTCTATACGCCTGATCCAATTTTGATAAATAAGGTATCGTTAGAATTCCTAGCTTATTCCTGGTGACATATGCTAGTAAAATTTTTAAAAAAATTGATGGGGTGACCATGGTCCCGCATTAAAGACTGAAAAAAAATATTCGAAAATAAGATTAACTATATAATCATTATCTAGAAAATGATGAGTAGATTCCAAATATGTATAACACTATAGTTCAATATCCAGTGATTCACAAAAAATATCATTTAATAAAAATTTGAATAAGGTTCTAATGTAACTAGATTAATTTAGATTTTTAGTTCGTTTTTTGGCAGGTCAGTCGTATTTTTTATTTTTTTTTAATTATGACTTGTTAACTGTAGATTATTTTACCCTTATTCGTCAGATACGGAACCAGTGGGAGGTGCCCTGAGGTTCAGCACTGCAGTCAAGGCTCTACAGCATCTGAACCCCCTCGTATTGTTCAGCGGTGATGCCTTCTCCCCTAGCATGTGTAAGTAAAACAGGGTGAAAGTATTAGATACCACTACCGAGGTACTTAACTCCACTATTACTCAACAAACTTAGGTGCAGAAATTCTTTGTGGGGTCGAGGGTACGCTTTTATAACATGGCTCCAAAAGAGTTTCTGGATTTGCCATTGTAAACAAATGTTTAAGACTGTGTTTTAAACATTGTTGAGTCGTGGTTATTACACTATTGATGATTATCTTAATGACAAAGATGCATGGAAGCAACCGGCCTCGCATCCAGCAGCCCACAAGTTAGTTTCGTACCATTTATCTTTTTATTAAAAGAGCAAATTATTCATTTGTTTTCACTATGTTTTCGTCAGGAAAGCTTTTGTACAAATGAGTTAAGATAGACTATGTCTTTTTACGCAAAACCAACAACGAATAAAAATAAAATTAAAACTTATTACACCTAATAAACCACTGTTTATTGGGTATTTTGTGGTAAAGTTTTAGGCGGAATTGAAATGAACACAACAAGACCAATTTATACAAAATCAAGGTCACCTATGACACACACGTCAAGTACCTATAGTTTTCCGTTCGGAATTTTCTCCGGTAGGTACTTAGTTATTTAGTATGGATTTGCTTCCTCTGAAATTCCGGAGCGATATTCAGAAAGTTCCACAAAATTATCTGACCCGGTGGCCCTAATTGGAAATAATTTTTATGCCTGTTTAGTTATTGCTATTTTTTAATATTTACTAGTGACGCTGTCACCGGGTCAGTGGTTTGTGGGACAATATACAGTCTGTCAAACTTATCTGACCCGGTGGCCAAAATAGGAACAAATTATTTGCACGCTTGAGTCCCTAGAACACCGAAGAGACGTTAGTTCTCTTTGTGTGTTCTATCGTCTCTACAATGGAGAGTGCTCTGAGGAGTTATTCAATCTAATACCACATTCCGTGTTCTCCAGTCGCACCCTAAGTCTCAGAAACAAATTTCATCCTCACCACCTGGATGCCTGGTCCTCTTCCATCACCCGTTATTCCAGGTCATTTCTGCCACGTACCCGCAAATTGTGGAACCAGCTTCCATCTTTTGTGTTCCATCTTGATTGTAATATGGGGCTCTTCAAATGGCGGATAAACAAATATCTCAAAAGCCAGCAACGCATTGGCGGTTCCTCTGGTGCTGCAAATGTTCATGGGCGGCGGTAATCACTTACCATCAGGTGACCCGCCTGCTCGTTTGCTCGCTGTACATATAAAGAAAAAATTTTGGCCTGTTAATTTATTTAAAATTTTATTTTTCATATTATGATCTACTAGCAAGTTAGCGACCCTAGAGTCAGTTGTTTGTGGGACCGTACACATGTTTATTTTAAGCTTGACAGGTGTTGCCTGTCAAAACGTCAATCAGTTAAACATCCTTGACTTCATCAGTTTTACTTATTTAATTTTTTTTGTACTCGTAAGATTGTTTTGATGATATTCCGTTTTCATTTTAAATTATCCTCGTGCATGTCCTTTCAATGTTTATTTTTTAGTTTTTAAGTTTTAAGTAGTTTAACTGAATAAATACAATTTTCCAATATAAATTTCTAAGCCATTTTTAACCCTAGACTTAACGCTTCATACCATGTCTTGGAGCATTTATACAATATTACAATCAAACTCAGTTAATCTCTCATATGACATACAGATGTCTCTTGTGATATGTCTTGGTTTTACCACCACTTCGAAAAGAACATTCTACTGAGAAAAGCCGGCAAGAAACTCAGCAGTTTATCTTTTTAATGAGCAGCGTTGCAAAATTACAACTGATTCTTTTTTTTTCCAGTAAGCACATTCACAAAAGGCGAACAAATGGTGCCTGTGCTGAACGAAATCGGCACGCATTGTGCCGTATTCGGCAACCATGATTTTGGTAAGAGTTATTATTATCTATCCACTAGATATGCCCGCGACTTCGCACGCGTGGATTAATGTTTTTTTAATTAAAAAAAACATGAATCCACGCGGGAACTCTTTAGTTTTCCGGGATAAAAAGTAGCCTATGTGAAAGCGTAGCAGAGAGACAGACACACTTTCGCATTTATAAAATTAGCATGGATAATCAACATTTTTTTGTCAATGTATGTATGTATTTTTTTTGTCATTTGTATGTCGGTAACGGTTTGTCCAATGACGTCATTATGTAACAGTCGACGACGGCCATCTTGAAGTGAACGGCTAGTATCCATACTAGTCCATACCTACTTCCATACTAACATTATAAATGCCAGTGTGACTGTCTGTCTGCTACGCTTTCACGGCCCATCTGTTCAACCGATTTTGATGAAATTTGCCACAGGGATAGGCTGTATCCCGGGAAAGGACATAGGCTACTTTAACTTTTTATCCCGGAAAGTTCAAGAGTTCCCGCGGGAAACAAAAAAAATATCTGTTAGACCGATTTTGAAGAAATTTAGTACAGCGATAATTTGTATCCCAGGAAAGGACGTAGGCTACTATTTATCCCGGAAAATTTAAGAGTTCCCGCGGGAATCAAAAACCTTTATCCACGCGGACGAAGTCGCGGGCATCATCTAGTGAAAAATGAAATAAAAACAAAAATTTAACAGGCATAAAAATTTGTTCCAATTTTGGCCACCGGGGCAGTTAAGTTTGTGGGACTGTAAGCGGGTTTGACTTGAGGCGCGGCGGGAGGTAACCACTACAGTCCATTAACGTCCTACTGCTGGGCACAGGCCTCCACTCTCATAGGAGAGGGGGAATTAGAGCTTAGACCCACCACGCTGCTCCAATGCGGGTTGGCGGGCTTTAACGACTATTATCATGTTAGTGATAATAACCGGGACCGACGGCTTAACGTGCTCTCCGAGGCACGGGGGTGATACACCGCCAACTTCCTAACTCCGGGCTAGTACTGAGAATTTCTAATCAGAAAAACCCAGCATTTAATTATGGCCCGAACCCAGGACCTCGTCGGACGCAGTCTAACATGCGAACCACTAGACCAACGAGGCAGTTAGGCGGGAGGTAACGGCCATCTTGAAATGAACGGCTAGTAAAAATAATGTCCCTTTGTTTGTCCCGGTTTGGGCATACGCTCCATACCATCCACCGGCCTAAGTCGAAACTTTGATAGTCAAGGTTGTAATTGGGTATTTGACGACTAGTCAAATCAGCAACACTGCCTCGTTGGTCTAGCGGTTAGCATAGTCGACTGCGGACCACGAGGTCCTGGGTTCGATTCCCGGTCGGGCATAAAAAAAATTGTTAGGTATTGGGTTTTTCAATTAAGAAATTCTCAGTGCCAGCCCGGAGTCGGAAGTTGGCGGTGCTTCACCCCCGTGCCTCGGAGAGCACGTTAAGCCGTCGGTCCCGGTTATTATCCCTAACATGATAATAGTCGTTAAAGCCCGCCAACCCGCATTGGAGCAGCGTGGTGGGTCTAAGCTCTAAATCCCTCTCTCCTATGAGAGTGGAGGCCTGTGCCCAGCCGTGGGACGTTAATAGGCTGAAGTGGAGTCAAATCAGCATCTTTTTTTCAAACGTCAAAACGCGTGCTTAATATGGATTTTGTATGAAATTTTAAGTTGTCACGTCATCAAACGTTAATCATACGTTAATCGATAGTCTAAAATGGTTATTCAAAATGAAACGAGCAAGGGACGTGGATTTACGACTTTTGCGAGATCCTTTATTTAATAATCACAAAAAAATCTTTATTTCATTAGTAGTCCAATACCCAATTGCGGAAAGGTCGAATAGAACTATGTATTTACCATATAGGCATAACAAAACATGTCAGGCCATACCTAGGTAGTAACTTTCTATACTAGAAAAAAATTAAACGAACGAATGAACATGTGACTGAAAATCAAGTCATTGCTTACTATTTCTACTATTTATTAATATAACTAGTTTATTAATATAACTCTGCCATTGGTCAATTTTGAACAACCTACAACCCTAAATCCACAACGACGGGCGACTTTATATTTTGTTTATGGCTGTGTAGCGTTCTAATTAAAAACTTTCGCAAACGAAAGAATACTAGTGTTGTATGTATAATTATTTGTTCACGAACGATAATGTAATAGACAATAAATAGATTAAGTTACTTCTGTAAGCAAATATTGTAAACTAGATGATGCCCGCGAATCGTCCGCATGGATTAAGTTTTTTCAATTCCCGCAGGAATTTTCTCCTCAATTTTCCGTGATAAAAAGTAGTATATGTCCTTCCCCGGGATACAGCCTATCCCTGTACCAAATTTCATCAAAGTCGGTTGAAAAGATGGGCCGTGAAAGCATAGCAGACAGACACACTTTGGCAGTTATAATATATTTGTTGTTTGTTGTTTTCGTGTTAAAATAAACCAATTATTATCCATATATCAATCTATGGGTATGTTCCGATATACACTGTGAGCGCTGTAAGGTGTGACGTCAATTTAGTATACTGCGAAGCCGTTCCTTTATAGTTAGCTATACTGGTTACTGTTTCAAACGGAATGCAATCAGCACTGAGAACACCTTCCCTCGAAAACGCCAGTGCTCACAGTACAAAAATGGCGACGATTTATGACGTCATGTTTCCCTAGGATCCTGCGGCAGTATACTGTCAGTCCATAACGGAACGTATCGCTTTCCAGTAAGAGCACTGAACAGTGCTCGCAGTGTATATCGGAACATCTTACTAATATTATAAATGCGAAAGTTTGGATGGATGTATGGATGTTTGTTACTCAATCACGCCCCAACGGCTGAACGGATCTGGCTGAAATTTGGCACAGAGATAGATTATAGTCTGGAAAAGCACATAGGCTTATACTTTTTATCCCGCAAAATTAAAGATTTCCCGCGGGAACCAAAAAAACCTAGTCGCGGGCATTCGCTAGTACCCCATAACTTACAGATTTCGGGCTCGATGTCCTCTCAAACCTGGTGGCTCAGTGCAACTTTCCGTGGCTTATGTCGAATGTCATAGACAACGAGACGGGTCGTCCGCTTGGTGACGGCAAAATCACACACGCACTCCTGTGCAACGGACACAAAATAGGACTTATCGGACTCGTCGAACAGGTATGCATGCCCCCACTTTTTTTTATACGATTGCCTGAAAAAAGGGGTATATTGTTTTCAGGGTTCATGTATGTATGTATGTATGTGAGTTTGTATATTCCACCATAACTTCTATACGCCCGCTCGGTGACGGCAAAATAACGCACGCACTCCTGTGCAACGGACACAAAATAGGACTTATCGGACTCGTCAAATAGGTAAGCATGCCCCCACTTTTTATACGACTGCCTGAAAAAAGGAGTATATTGTTTTCAGGGTTCATGTATGTATGTATGTATGTATGTATGTATGTATGTATGTATGTATGTATGTATGTGAGTTTGTATATTCCACCATAACTTCTATACGCCCGCTCGGTGACGGCAAAATAACGCACGCACTCCTGTGCAACGGACACAAAATAGGACTTATCGGACTCGTCGAACAGGTACGCATGCCCTCACTTGTTATACGAGTGCCTGAAACAAGTCAAAATTTAAAAAAATTAAAAAACACGACTGCCCTGCCAAAAAATTAAACTAAAAAGTTAAAAATCTAAATTATTGTACCTAGTTAAATTAGAATCTTAGTCACATTTTTATTAAATGTTATTTGTTTGTGAATCACTGGATATTTATAGTGTTATATATTTTTGGAATCTAATCATCATTTTCTAGATGATGATTATACAGTTAAGTAATCTTATTTTCGATATTTTTTTAAAATTTTGTCTTTAATGCGGGACCATGGTCACCCCATCATTTTTTTTTTTAATTTTACTAGCCTATGTCACCCGGAATAAGCTAGGGATTCTAACGATACGACCGATTTATCAAAATCGGTTTAGGCGTATAGAAGTTATGGTGGCAATATACAAACTTACATACATGAACCCTGAAAACAATATACTCCTTTTTATACGACTGCCTGAAAAAAGGAATATATTGTTTTCAGGGTTCGTAAAAAATGTATCGTAAAAAATTGATGGGGTGACCATGGTCCCGCATTAAAGACTAAAGTTAAAAAAAAATATTCGAAAATAAGATTAACTATATAATCATCATTTAGAAAATGATGAGTAGATTCCAAAAATATATAACACTATAGTTCAATATCCAGTGATTCACAAAAAATCTGAGTAAGATTCTGATGTAACTAGATTATTTTAGATTTTTAACTTTTTAGTTCGTTTTTTGGCAGGGCAGTCGTGTTTTTTAATTATTTTAATTATGACTTGTTTAATAGGCTTGCGCTTGACGACAATCATGCTAAGTGATGAGGTCTAGGTTGGAGCGCGCTTGCCTAGAATATTTTCATATTCACTCTTGCCTTGAAAGTAACAACAGTTACAACGTGCCTAAATACTTGTAAATTTTTTTAAAGTCAATTGAGTAGTTTTTGAGTTTATCCATTACAAACAAACGAGCAGTCAAACAAATTTTTCCTCGTTATAATATTAATTTAGATCTATACATGTCCATACTAATATTATAAATGCGAAAGTGTTTCTATCTGTCTGTCTGCAACGCTTTCGCGGCCCACCTATACAACCGATTTTGATGGAATTTGGTACAGAGATAGTTTATATCCCGGGGAAGGACATATGCTACTTTTTATCCCTGAAAATTAAGGAGTTCCCGCGGGAATCGAAAAAACTTAGTCCACGCGTTAGTCCACGTTGTGACATATTATTTTCTTTTTAAAAAGAGTAACTTTGGGTTTCTTGCTGGCTCTTTTCAGTCGAAATTTCTTTCCGAACCGGTGGTAGTTATTCTACATGAAGTTTTCATTCGAGAAACCATTTCATTTCAATTCACAGGAATGGCTAGACACATTGGCCACAATAAACCCAGAGGAGGTGACGTTTATAGACTTCCTGCAAGCGGGAAACAAGCTAGCTTCGCAGTTGAAGCAAGAGGTAACCTTCAATTTTTTTTTGTTTTTTTTTCCGCTACAATTTAGCCCTTGACTGTGGTCACCTGATGGTAAGTGATGATGCAGTGTAAGATGGTAGCGGGCTAACCTGTTAGGGGCATGGCAGTTATATGAAACCCATACCCCTATTCGGTTTCTACACGGCATCGTATCGGAACGCTAAATCGCTTGGCGGCACGTCTTTGCCGGGAGCATGGTAACTAGCCACGGCCGAAGCCTCCCACCAGGCCAAAACAACACCACACTACAAATTATTCTCAACGTACGTTTCACTCCGACACCGGAGAATATTCAGGAGATGTTGATTCGTCAATGAACGATTGTAACATGACTTGTTACAATCGTTCATTGACGAATCAACATCTTCAACAATTAAAAAAATTAAAAAATGTGAGAACTCTAATGCTGAGATCTATAGAGCGTACTTTGACTTGGCTCAGACTTTACTTAGAGTTAAACGAGATGGACTTATGTGAGTAACATAATTCTGTCTCGTTTTAAGCATGTCTTAAGGGTCCGTATTCTCGCTCGCTCTACTGCGCGCTCGGCCAATTTCAATATCGATAAAATCGGATCAAGAACCTAACATTCTACGCTTATCCCTTCGTCTGGCGCGCAATTTTATTCGGTTACCGCGGATCTGTGCCAATCTCAAGTGCAATCTCAAGATCTCAAGTGGCGGTGTCGAATTTCGCCGGCCGGGCGTGTTTATTTAAATCATATCGTATCACTTGTACGAGCTACGTAAACACACAGTACGTCATTCAAATCGTTACGAAACATAGCTATAGATTACAGTTAAAAAGGTTATCGCACTTCTGATAGAGTTTACACAAAAAAATAACAAAAACAACAACAAAAAATGATCCCGTTTTTGAAATAAAAACATCAACAAAATAAACAATATAACCTCTAACTTTGTTTAAAAAGGTTTATTGACACTATGATTAGTCATTCCAGAGTAAAACAACAAGAACCAAAGATTCTGTTCCATTTGTCTATTTCAAGAACAAAAACCAAAAATAATAAATAGAGGGTATCACCTTACATTTCGTGTTTCACTCGCACGAAATTTCTACCCATAAATTCATGTCATAGATTAGGTTCTCCAAAAAATTCATACTCTGTCCTTGTCTAACCTATTCGCATAGAAAAAAATTTCAAAGGAATCGAGTTAGTAAATATTTTGAAATTAATTCCCAAACTTCACGCTATCAAACTAAAGCAGTCGCGCTATGTATTGTTAGCAACACGTTTTTTGAGCTCACGCACACATACAAAAGAGCCCATCCAGCTACACGTCGTCCCTCGAAGAGCGCTCGGTTCGGTATGCCGGTCGTGCGGTCTGCGATCCATTTTACACGTGACTTTATGGGACTTTTAATAAATTTTTTGGTCATATAGGTATTTTATAGAACTTTATCTTTTTACAATTTATGTTATTTAAATACTAAACATTCATGGGAAATTTTATTTAATCAGTAAATTCGCCAAACTTTTAAGAAGTACAGGTTATTGTGATGCGTCAATTTTGTGAAATCGTGCACATTGATTTGATTTTTTTATTAACTCATTTTGTATGGAACTTATAAAAATGAGTTGCAACAGTCCAATTTTAAGAGTGTGTTTATCATATTAGTATTTTTTATAAGTCATTTATAATAATTTTTCGTGGATTTATATGGGTCAAAAGTGACCCCCAAAAGTGTAAAAATGGTAAACGTCTTCTGCGAAAATGAGAATTTCACTATTATATTTCAATAAAATTAATATTTTTTTTTGCAACAATCCACTAGGGAGGGATTAATCTTTAATGATTTAATTTTCTTTTTGTCATAATTCTAATATCTCATGCACAAAGCTCGTCAAAAGTTCATAACAAATCGGTTTACGGAGATACGGATTCATAAGTCTAAGCACAGTTAAAGTTCGCTCTATAAATCTCAGCATAAGGGCCTTTGTAACGCCATTGAGTATGTTTTAACTCAATGGCGTTTGGGTCTATTTTACTCTGACGCCATACATTATACATTTTACGTAGCGTCGGTGTAATTGAAAATGTTATGGTAGGGCGCTGCTCTTTTTTTCATTCGAAGTGAAACTTCTTTAGCACCGTTGTGATTTGAAAATTAAATGAAACGAAAAAGCGACACCATAAAGAGACAAAGATATTCATAGATAGGATTTAGCCTGCGAGAGAATGAGATAGAATACAAGTTATATTTATCTCATTCTCTCTTTGGTTACATACACTTTACATAGCGTCGGGGTAATTTAAAATGTTATGGTAGGGCGCGACTCTTTTTTTTATTAGAAGTGAAACTTCTTTAGCATCGTTGTGATTTAAAAATTTAATGAAACGAAAAAACGACACCATAAAGAGACAAAGCTATTCATAAATAGGATTTAGCCTGCGAGAGAATGAGATACAAGTTATATTTATCTCATTCTCTCTTAGGCTACTTTTCTGAAGTTTCACTTCTGCCGTGTGTGAATTGTACACACACACACACTTTTTGTTGTAAGGTCTTATTTTCTTCCAGGGCTGTGAATACGTCATAGCACTGACGCATATGAGGACACCTAATGACATCAAATTGGCGGAGGGCTGCAATGAGATTGATCTTATTTTGGGAGGGCATGATCACGTCTATGAAGTTTTAGAGGTAAGTCAAAAAAATGAAAAAAATATTATAATCATTGTAATAAATAATTAATTTGCCAAATTGTGTGGTTACAACAGATTGGCAACTGAAACTAACGCACGCATACGGTAAGGTAATCAGCGACGGTACGGTAATAATTATTTATGCTACAAAAAACAATACGTATTGGCCCTTTTTATGCCTCTGTTATTCAAGTAGGAAATCACATTATTCTTCATACAGCACAAAAAATTAGCGTGAGTTAAGATAAGTCAACGCCATCTATCGGTAATGTAGAAAAGTTTCTTAAGGAATTCCTCGCAAGTTAGAGAAAAGTCTCGGCCGAAATTAGCAAATTAACGGCCTCGTTTTCTTAAAATTATTAAAATCACTCCTCAAGTCCTCGGTTTCGCCTCGTCCTCCCAATATTACTCAATCGTGAATTGCTTTATTCCCGGCCTGAGCAGTAATGTAGTATTATATAATAAACTCACGTATACCACGTGAAATCTCTGCTATCTACCTCAACACACTCGCAGAGAGCTTTACGTTACGCGGCCCGCAGTCAGTCAGTGACCGGGTCGCGGGAACAGGCTCATGAATAAGGGCCCTGATCGGGTTCGAAACTAGTCAGTAATTTTCCGACATAACACTTGAGTTTATCCGATAATAGGGACGATGGCTATATCAGAAATAAATTATTTCTAACTGATTATTAAATAAAGGATCAATCGAAAGACCTAAAATTCATATCCTCGTTAAGTTTTTGTCATTTTCCGACATAACACTTGAGTTTATCCGGTAATAGGGATGATGGCTATATCAAAAATAAGTTATTTCTAACTGATTATTAAATAGAGAGTCTATCGAAAGAACTAAAGTTCATATTCTTTAAGTTTGATAACCATTTTAAAATAAAGATTAAAGAAAAAAAGTGCATTGAATTCTGATGACGATTTTTCACAACTGTGAATTTCATACAACTTCCATAATAGAAGCGCGTTTTTAAGTTTGAGTTGCTGATTTAATTAAGTTGTCATCATCGTGTCATAGTTATGATGAATGTCAGTCACGATGGTTTAAACGTTAAAATAATGTTGTAATCCAAACTTCCTCAATAGAAGCGCGTTTTTAAGTTCGATAAAGAGTTGCTGATTTGATTGAGTTGTCATCATCGTGTCATAGTTATGATGAATGTCACTCACGATGGTTTAAACGTTAAAATAATGTTGTATTCCAAACTTCCTCAATAGAAGCGCGTTTTTAAGTTTGATAAAGAGTTGCTGATTTGATTGAGTTATCATCATCGTGTCATAGTTAGGATGAATGTCACTCACGACGGTTTAAACGTTAAAATAATGTTGTATTCCAAACTTCCTCAATAGAAGCGCGTTTTTAAGTTTGATAAAGAGTTGCTGATTTGATTGAGTTGTCATCACCGTGTCATAGTTAAGATGAATATCACTCACGACGGTTTAAACGTTAAAATAATGTTGTATTCCTTTCCTCAAATCCAGGTAAACAACAAGTACATAGTGAAAAGCGGTACGGATTTCCGTCAGTTCAGCAAAATCAACATCAACTTCGGCTCTGAGATAGCGCGCGTTGAGATCAGCGATGTGGCCGTCAGCAGCGCTTACGAGGAAGACGCTGAGCTCAAGGCCAAGGTTGAGAAATACTCTGGTGAGTGACGTATACCCCCACTAACTTATCAGCCCCCCGATTATGTAACGAAATCGTAATCGTAATCGTCTGTCAAACGTATAATTCGACCTGCCCCCCAATTGTGTAAGAATTGTCGATCAAATCGTCTAAGTTCGGTGTCAAAGTAAAATAAACCATATCATTATTGAGTTAGAGCTCAATTTCGTGTATCCATTCTTATACGTTTAGGTATGTCCGATACCATAAACGTATGAGAATGGATACACGAAATTGAGCTCTATTTCAATGCAATTATGGTTTACTTTACTTTGACGCCGAACTTTTACGATTGGATCGGCTGTATGTACTCCTTAAAAAGTTCGAGTTATACGTTATGAACTGTCAAATGAATACGATTGGCTTAGACAATTGGGCCTCTGATGAACGGGTGACAGTGTCCGTAGTTTGGATTTAAAAAAAAAACTAATTGACGAAAACTTTTTGACGACCTCCGTGGCGCAGTGTGTAACGCTGTTGTCTTAACGTGCGGAGCTCCCGGGTCCGATCCCCGGCGGGGTCAATTTGGGAATTTATAATTTTTGAATTTTCCCTGGTCTGGCCTGGTGGGAGGCTTCGGCCGTGGCTAGTTACCACCCTACCGGCAAAGACGTGCCGCCAAGCGATTTAGCGTTCCGGTACGATGCCGTGTAGAAACCGAATAGGCGTATGGGTTTAATATAACTGCCATGCCCCTAACAGGTTAGCCCGCTACCATCTTATACTGCATCATCACTTACCATCTGGTGAGATCGCAGTCAAGGGCTAACTTGTAGTGGATAAAAAAAAAACTAAACAGGCATAAAAATATTATGAAGGCGCGTTCATAATTTTTAATAACAATAGGCATGATGACAGCAACCAAGAATCAATGAAATTATAAATTTATCTAATAGGAAATAGGATTCATGGATTATAAAAAACATATTTATTTTTCTATTTCGAGTGAGATTGCTATTTATTTTGATAAAGTACTATACATATACATAATGGATTAATCACCAAGAAACAAATGACGTCACAATTGTTTGTTTTCGAGCTTTGACAATTACACTATTGTTTACTGCACAGAGTACATTGGTAATAACAATAGTGACGTCACAAACGGCGCCATGACACTGGCGAGCGTTTTGGCGTTTTAAAATTTAAATTTCAAATGCCAATTTTATCTACCAAACCTTATTTTTCTGCTGAAATAAGATATTTTTTCGAAATAGTAGATACTTCCGAACATAATCTGACCATTTTTCAAAATCAGTCATCATGCCTATTATCGTGATGACATAATAATTATTTAAAGTTTATAACGTGTTTAAGAGGTTATATCTAGTGAAAGGCCCGATGAATAGCATCAGTTTTTATACTGTATTAAGGAACTAGAAGTTTAATTCGCGACAATAGGGAAAACTACTTCCGAACATAATCTGACCATTTTTCAAAATCAGTCATTATGCCTATTATCGTGACGACATAATAATAACTAATAATTATTTAAAGTTTATATCGTCTTTAAGAGGTTATATCTAGTGAAAGACCCGATGAATAGCACCAGTTTTTATACTGTATTAAGGAACTAGAAGTTTAATTCGCGACAATAGGGAAAACTACTTCCGAACATAATCTGACCATTTTTCTAAACCAGTCATCATGCCTATTATCATGACGACATAATAATTACTAATAATTATTTAAAGTTTATAACGTCTTTAAGAGGTTATATCTAGTGAAAGGCCCGATGAATAGCACCAGTTTTTATACTGTATTAAGGAACTAGAAGTTTAATTCGCGACAGTAGGGAAAACTATGTGGTACAGTGTGTATCCCCCATTTATAGCCCGCGATATTCACCACACCACAGAAATCTTTTAAACTACTTTCAACATACGTTTCACTCCAATACCGGAGCATCTTCAGGAGATGTTGACTCCACTGATTGTAAAGACTATCTTTACAATCGTGCATTGTCATACTATATAACTAGCGACCGGCCCCGGCTTCGCACGGGTAGCACTAATAATCATAAATATTAATCCATACCCAATGTAGGCAGTGGGCACTGGGCAGAAAATCAGGTTTTACATTAAGCACTGCGATATTATTAATCTTTATAACTTATTATTATACATATTCATTTAAACGTTACACACCTGACGTTGTCGCCTTGTTGTTTCAAAACCAACTAAAATCAATATGGCGACCCTCAGTGACCATTGACTCGCAAACATTTGTAGGTAATAATATTGCGGCTATAAATTAAGATGTAAGCTATCCTATCTTTCAAGTTGGATCAAACTGCACACGGTGTGCAAATTTAATTTAAAATCGGTTAAGTAGTTTAGGAGTCCATCGCGGACAAACAACGTGACACGTGATTTATATATATTAAGAATATGTCACATAGATTTATCTAATGTCACGGATTATAGCGAATTAAACTTCTCGTTCCTTCATTATAGACTTAGCGAGTCAAACTTCTAGTTCCTTCATTATATTTTAGTTAACACTTCGGCTTTACAAAATACTTATCAGGAGCAACGCTTTTGTTTTTTCTAATACTTGGGGTAATAATTGGGTATTTGAAAAATCTGCAACTTTTTTTCAAACGTCAAAACACGCGCTCAGTATAGGATGTTGTATGAAATAATTAACTGAGGGCATACTACAATAATTATCCATATTATTTTTATCAAATTGTGTGTAGATTTCAAATCTATACTATGTCCATACTAATATTATATGTCTTATTCAAAAGAACGAAACCTTATACGAGGAAATCTGCATACCTCACCTGACTATCGATTATGTAAGGAAATCGTAATCGTAATCGTCTGTCAAACGTATAATTCGACCTGTTTAAGGAGGTCATAGATCCTTGCACGTCAAAACGCATGTATGTACTCCTTAAAAAGTTCGAGTTATACGTTATGAGCTGTCAAATGAATACGATTGGCTTTTTTTTTTAAATGTTTATTTCAAAATAGATACATACTTATTTTACAAAATATAAATCTCGCCAAACTTGTGGGCCAGTTTGTTGGCGAGTTGACATATAAACCTTTTAATTTAAGTTAAACCTAAAATTAGCACTAGTACCTATACCTAATAACCCAACACCAACAATCAACAAAAACAAAAGAAAGTACAAATAAACAATATAAATAAAAGAGAAAAGAAAAATAATTAGTTCCTCAGTATAGGAGCACTTAAGTGACCTTTTAGCTTCTTCTTAAGTATTCCTACACTAACCTTATTTTTCTCCCTTAGCCAATCTATGCTATTACAAATTTTAGATAATTGGGCCTCTGATTAATTACTATTGCTGGAATTTTGCAATTTTCTTTACCGCAGTACCGAAAATTGCAGTTTCTGACCTGAACCTTCACTTGTAGCAATGATAGACGGCAAAATGGACGAAGTTCTGGGCAAGTTCTGCGTGCCTCTAGAAGGAAGGTTCTCCGTGGTGAGACGCCAAGAGTGCAATCTAGGCAACTGGGTTTGCGACGTTCTTCTAGCTGCTACGGGCGCTGACGTACTTCTGCTAAACTCTGGGACCTTCCGATCTGATCAGGTAACAAGTGAAATTATTTTAACGAATTATAAAAATACGACTGCCCTGCCATATTATTTTTGGAGTTTACCTCCATAAGAAGCGATTTGCATATATAGCCTTTGGAATCTTATTCACATTTCTTATTAAATGATATTTTTTTTGTGAATCACTAAATATTGAACTATAGTGTTATATATTTTTGGAATATACTCATCATTTTCTAGATGATGATTATATAGTTAATCTTATTTTCGAGTTTTTTTTTTCAATTTTGGTCTTTAATGCGGGACCATAGTCACCCCATAAATTTTTTTTAAAAATTTTACTAGCCTATGTCACCCGGAATAAGCTAGGGATTCTAACGATACCTTATTTATCAAAATCGGTTCAGGCGTATAGAAGTTATGGTGGAATATACAAACTCACATACATACATACATACATACATGAACCTTGAAAACAATATACTCCTTTTTTCAGGCAGTCGTATAAAAAGGAAAAGTATGTGTGTACAATTCACACATGGGAGAAGTGAAACTTCAGAAAAGTAGCCTACGAGAGACTTGAGATAAATATAACTTGTATTCTATCTCATGCTCTCGCAGGCTAAATCCTATATATGTTTGTCTCTTTGTTGTAGCTTTTTCGTTGATTTTTGACGAACTCCGTGGTGCAGTGTTGAGCGCTGTTGCCTTAACGTGCGGAGGTCCCGGATTCGATTCCCGGCAGGGTTTGGAAATTTATAATTTCTGAATTGTCCCTGGTCTGGCCTGGTGGGAGGCTTCGGCCGTGGCTAGTTACCACCCTACCGGTAAAAGAACCACCCTGCCGCTAAGCGATTTAGCATTCCGGTACGATGCCGTGTAGAAACCGACTAGGGGTATGGGTTTAATATAACTGCCATGCCCCTAATAGGTTAGCCCGCTACCATCTTAGACTGCATCTTCACTTACCATCAGGTGAGATCGCGGTCAAGGGCTAAATTGTAGTGGATAAAAAAAAAAATATTTCATTTCGTTGAATTTTCAATTACAACGATTCTAAAGAATCGCTTCGAATTTTCGGGCATTAAAATCATAAATTTTGTTAGTAAGGACATAATAACCTAATGTTAGTAAGTAAGAATGAAAGAAAAACAGTTTATTCGCCAAAGATAAAACACAAATTACAGATGTAAAATATTAATATAAGTAATAGTAATTATAAAACTACCTAATCCTCAAACCTTATCTTGTAATGATAAACGGTGGAGGTAGAATGAAGGTTTTCCATGACACAGAATTTTGACCACGGCAGCTAATCTCCATGAGATTAGCCATTTGCGCGGGCGATATTGTGCACAAGTGTGTGCGCAATCACAGGTGCACTCTCTGTCCTTTTACTCTCATAGCCTGATGGGACGGAAAATCCTACACGACCGGAGAGAGATCAGGCGCAGGACCGACGGTTTTACGTGCTCTCCGAGGCACGGGGGTGAAACACCGCCAAAGAAAGGTTTTCCATGATACATGGTTTTGCAGATTTTGGAATAAAACCTACATTTTATGAAACCCAGATGATGCCCGCGAATTCGTCCGCGTAGATTAAGTTTCTTTCCCCGCGGGAACTCCTTTATTTTCTGGGATAAAAAGTAGCCTATGTCCTTCCCCGGGGTGTATCCTATATATTGAATTTCATCAAAATCAGTTAAAAAGATGGGCCTTTAAAGTGTAGCAGACAGACAAACACACTTTCGCTTTATAATATCGGTATGGATTGTCCTTAAAGTTTTTAGGCCACGCGCTACGGTTCGGTTTTGGGGTTTTGGGCGCGATTCCTGGGGAGAATTTAATTTGGAACCTATACCTATGGAGTTCTTAACTAGTCAAATCAAATCAATGGATCTCTCTGGAGATTGGCCATGACCGAAGTTCGGTCGTGAGGACATTATTATTTTTAACGGAACGGCGCAGCGATGACTGTCAAAAGTAGTAATAAGTTTTTATAGGTTAAGTTATTACTAACATACAAATTAAGTTTTGTATTATCGACAATTAATAATATGAGTCAATTGATACTTGAAATGTTTTTTTTTTTATTAAAACTCAAATCCCAAACTTGTCCTTTGGTCCAAGGTGCACCCAGCGGGTGACTTCACCCTACGCGATCTGTCTACGATAATACCAATGCGGGACCCCATTGTGGTGGTGGAAGCGAGTGGGGAAACCATCCTCAAGGTCTTGGAGAATGCCGTCTCCAAGTACCCCAGTCTGGAGGGCAGATTCCCTCAGGTAAGCTGTGTGATAATGCCAATTCGGGACCCCACTGTGGTGGTGGGAGCGAGTGGGGAAACCATCCACAAGGTCTTGGAGAATACTGTCTCCAAGTACCCCAGTTTGGAGGGCAGATTCCCTCAGGTAAGCTGTGTGATAATGCCAATTCGGGACCCCACTGTGGTGGTGGAAGCGAGCTGGGAAACCATCCTTAAGGTCTTGGAGAATGCTGTCTGCAAGTACCCCAGTTTGGAGGGCAGATTCCCTCAGGTAAGCTGTATGATAATGCCAATTCGGGATCCCACTGTGGTGGTGGGAGCGAGTGGGGAAACCATCCTCAAGGTCTTGGAGAATGCTGTCTCCAAGTACCCCAGTTTGGAGAGCAAATTCCCTCAGGTAAGCTGTGTGATAATGCCAATTCGGGACCCCACTGTGGTGGTGGGAGCGAGCTGGGGAACCATCCTCAAGGTCTTGGAGAATGCTGTCTCCAAGTACCCCAGTTTGGAGGGCAGATTCCCTCAGGTAAGCTGTGTGATAATGCCAATTCGGGACCCCACTGTGGTGGTGGGAGCGAACGGGGAAACCATCCTCAAGGTCTTGGAGAATGCTGTCTGCAAGTACCCCAGTTTGGAGGGCAGATTCCCTCAGGTAAGCTGTATGATAATGCTAATTCGGGATCCCACTGTGGTGGTTGGAGCGAGTGGGGAAACCATCCTGTCTCCAAGTACCCCAGTTTGGAGAGCAAATTCCCTCAGGTAAGCTGTGTGATAATGCCAATTCGGGACCCCACTGTGGTGGTGGGAGCGAGCTGGGGAACCATCCTCAAGGTCTTGGAGAATGCTGTCTCCAAGTACCCCAGTTTGGAGGGCAGATTCCCTCAGGTAAGCTGTGTGATAATGCCAATTCGGGACCCCACTGTGGTGGTGGGAGCGAGCGGGGAAACCATCCTCAAGGTCTTGGAGAATGCTGTCTCCAAGTACCCCAGTTTGGAGGGCAGATTCCCTCAGGTAAGCTGTATGATAATGCCAATTCGGGATCCCACTGTGGTGGTGGGAGCGAGTGGGGAAACCATCCTGTCTCCAAGTACCCCAGTTTGGAGGGCAGATTCCCTCAGGTAAGCTGTGTGATAATGCCAATTCGGGACCCCACTGTGGTGGTGGGAGCGAGCTGGGGAACCATCCTCAAGGTCTTGGAGAATGCTGTCTCCAAGTACCCCAGTTTGGAGGGCAGATTCCCTCAGGTAAGCTGTATGATAATGCCAATTCGGGATCCCACTGTGGTGGTGGGAGCGAGTGGGGAAACCATCCTGTCTCCAAGTACCCCAGTTTGGAGGGCAAATTCCCTCAGGTAAGCTGTGTGATAATGCCAATTCGGGACCCCACTGTGGTGGTGGGAGCGAGCTGGGGAACCATCCTCAAGGTCTTGGAGAATGCTGTCTCCAAGTACCCTAGTTCGGAGGGTAGGTTCCCTCAGGTAAGCTGTATGATAATGCCAAATTGGGATCCCACTGTGGTGGTGGGAGCGAGCGGGGAAACCATCCTCAAGGTGTTGGAGAACGCTGTCTCTAAGTACTCCAGTTTGGAGGGCAGATTCCCTCAGGTAAGCTGGTCTAACTATAGATCACCTCAAACCTTCCAACACAGTTGGTGTCAGAAAAGATATCTCTGATGGCTTACAGTAAATGATCACAAATAGATAGTCAAAATATTTTATTTCACACATTAAAAAAATTATAATATTATACAAAACAGGAATAGAAGCTATACACAGAGGGGTGCAAAGGCTAAAGAGACGTCACCCTTAGTTTTGAACAATAGGGATGATGCCAACTCAATCAAATCGGCAACTCTTTATCAAACTTAAAAACGCACTTCTATTATGGAAGTTGTATGAAATTCACAATAGTGACGTCATAAAATTTCAACGCACTTTTTTTTATTTAATCTATATTTTAAAATGGTTATCAAACTTAAAACTAACCGAGGATGTTGATTTTAGGTCGTTTGGAAGACCCTCTATTTAATAATCAGTTAGAAATAATATATTATTGACTAGCAGACTTGCCCTCGACTTCGTCTTTTTTCAATTCCCACGGGAACTCCCGGGATAATGTATAACCTATGACACTAACAAATAATGTGGCTTTCTATTGGTACCAGAATTTTCAAATTGGTTCAGTAGATCCAGAGATTGCCCCCTATAACGTCACAAACTCACAAACTTTACCTCTTTTTAATATTAGTATAGATATAGGCATCGTCCCTATTACTCACTGACCATAAATATCAAATCTCCGAATGAGTTCATTGGATTCTTTTCTCCAGGTAGCTGGCATATCGTTTGCCTTCGACCCCTCCAAGCCCCCAGGGCAGAGGGTCGCGGAGCAAGTGGTCAAAATAGGGGATGAATACTTGCAGAGGGATCAGAAGTATCGACTGGCGATCAAACAGTACCTGCATTCTGGCAACGACGGATTCACCATGCTAAGGCAGTGTCCGGTTTTGGTGAGTCTCTTTTATTGGAAACTAGAATAATAATATTATACAACCGTGGACCGCTGCCCTTAAGGTTTTTTGATTCCCATGGGAACTCTTTAATTTTCCGGGATACTAGTGGTTTGCCCAAACCGAGACCTCGCGGTATCCATAAGTTTCAGTGTATAATTAATAATTGACCGAGCGAAGCAAAGGTCTCTGAGTCTACTTGAGTGAATTTGCACTTGTCCGTCCTAGGGTTGCCAAAAAAAATTGTCCGTCATATTCGGCTGGAGGCCATCGGTTTACATATTATATTTAAATTTGAAGTAATTACGTTCAGTAATTCAGAAGCTATAAGGCTCTGACAGACGGACGGATAGGGTTGCCAACTTTTTTTGACAAAAAAAACTTTATTTTTCAAATTTTCAAAAAATTAAATTAAATTAAAGTATTTGGACGAAAAAAAAGTATTTTTCGAATTTTATGTTTTTATGTCAGAATGTCACCTTCCTGTCACATTCACAACACCACATCTGACATCTAACATCTCGTTCAGTAATTATAAATCGTTTCCATCATCCTTTTAAACTTATGTGTACCGTTAAATAGTTAAGTACCCATAATGAGTATTTTGTTTTACGCATCACAGTAAAGGTTGAAAATAAAGTATTTTACGTTACGTTTTTATAAAGTATGGTTGGCAACCCTAGGACGGACGGACACGTGCAAAATCACTCAAGTAGACTCAGAGACCTTCGATCCGCTCGGTCAAAAAAGTAGCCTATGTCCTTCCCCGGGATACAACCTATCCCTGTAACAAATTTCATTAAAATCGCTTGAACAGATAGGCCGTGAAAACGTAGCTGACAGACAGACACACTTTCGCATTTATAATATACTAGATGATGCCCGCGACTTCGTGCGCGTGGATTAATGTTTTTTGGTGAAAAATCTAAAAATTCCACCGTTCCCATTTACTCTGAATATTGCAAGTAAAAAATGTGAAATAATTTGAATTATGAAAAATATAACGAAACTTCTATCTAGGATAGTTTTTGAGGAATCAGCCAGAAGCCTTTACAAAGAGACTTAAGTTTTGCGGTTCGAAATAAATGCAATTTTTTCAGAAATGTATGTAAACTTTATTGGAAAAATAAAAGGAAGTCTTATTTATTTAAAAATTTTTAATTTTTTATTTTGTTTATAATATGTCAACAAATATTGTACAAACAATTAATAATGTTAAAATAATACAATTGTCTAGATCTAACACAATACTTAACCTTCTCTTTTGCTAGGACAGCTTATTCTAAATCAGCGGTGAACTATAACATACTATAATAGTTATTGGTGTTATATGGGGCCAAAGAAAATTTTTGTTCCCCGAGGGCGCTATTCAGAGTGAAGGATTCTATAGTAGAATCCTGAGCGTAGCGAGGAATTCAATATACGCCGCCCGAGAACAAAAAATTTGGCCCCCAGTGACACACACTATTTTACATCATTACGTATGAGAAAAAGCTAGGAGTATCAACGTACTATGTATATACATTACCTATACGTTTAAGCACCAATCAGAACCACGAACGCGGACCAATCAGAACAAAGAAATGAAAAGTCCCATGGGCCTAAAAATAACATTTTGCTCCCGCTATCCTCTGAAGCCAATATTCGTTTTTCGAATAGGTATGATGAAAAGTATTTTTTATCTTCTTTAATTGTAAATTTGTCCGTCTTGTCTTCATTACTTAGATGTCGAATAACTAAACCAAATCCTTCCAAGGTACGCAACCCTCGGTGCGCAAGTCCGACTCGCACTTGGCCGGGTTATTATGTACTTATATTTGTAACTAGCAGGCTTGCCCGCGACTTCGTCCGCGTGAAATAAGTTTTTTAAATTCCCACGGGAACTCCGTAATTTTTTGGATAATAGCCTATGACACTCACAAATAATGTGGCTTTCTATTGGTTCTTCATATTTTTTCTCTTCTGTACTGTGTATTGTTCAATCCCATGACTCCTGGTTATTTAAAGGATAAGTTTAAATATCTCGGGCATGATATACCAGATTGGGTGCTCCGGTCGGCCAGTAAACTTATTCTTAAGGTGCCTACACATCGGACTAAATATTTCCAAAATTCATTCGCACTCAGGGCCACTAGTCTATGGAATGAACTTCCCTCACATATTCATCGTGCTAAAACCCTTAGTAACTTTAAAATTGACGTTAAAAATTATGACTTATCCCTTTGTTATCATAAGTAACGACATATTTATTGTTTTCTTTCTAAAAGTACTTTATGTATTTATTGGAATGTCTATTTAGTTTATGTACATATGTCTATTATTATTATTTTGTATATATTAGTTTATCAAAATATGTTGTAATATATGGTATTGGTTAGTTTATTTAGCTATTAGTATTTAAGTTTATTATTATTTTTGCACCACCTCCCTTTATCTTCTTTTTCATTTTCTCCCTAAAGTTAAGGTTGCCTGGAAGAGATCGCTGCTTAGCGATAAGACCGCCTTATTGTACCTACTTATAGTTGTATTATTGTTTGTAACATGTTGTGTATTTGTGGTGTACAATAAAGTAAATACATACATACATACATACATGCCAGAATTTTCAAAATCGGTTCAGTAGATCCAAAGATTACCCCCTACAACGTCACAACCTCAAAAACTCACAAACTTTACCTCTTTATAATATTAGTATACATAACTATCACCTCTATATATAAATTATATAAATAACAACACTTTTTTAAATAACAAAAAACCCAACGACCTCAATTTACATAGACGGGCCCTGTCAAACAAGGAATGTGGACTTATTTTACGAACGCCATCTAGTCTAAAAAGCGGGACAGCGCTATGGCAGGGACAAGGACAGGCTTATACAGATGAGGGGCATGCACCACTAGTCGGACGCCCAACTTTTTTCCATGAATGGGCCCTTCTAGTAAATACCTACGTATATATAGATGAAAAAACAAACCGTCTAGTTACTCTGGTGACGCTTTATCATACAACCGTTGTCGCAAAAGTAGTTCGAACCGGTGATGGACTTCCCCTTTTCGCTGGCGATGAACAGGACCAAATCCGCGATTTCCTTCGCTTCCGACACTTTACCGAGGGCTGTTATCGCTTTAAGGTCATCCCATGATGCAGGGAAACCGCTGTTATCGAGCAGATCAGTTACCACGGGCCCCGGACACATCGTGTTGACTCTAACTCCATGCGGTGCTAAATCTGCCGCGAGGCAAGCTCCAAAATGACTCAATGCCGCCTTAGAGACTGAATAAGATATTACCATCGGAGCGAACTGCGTGTTATGCCCGCTGATACTGGACATATTGACTATGTTGCCTTTCGTTTTCAACAAATAAGGAACAGCCAAGGTGGTTATACGGAACACGGCACGAAGGTTTAGGTTCATGGTGAAATCGTACGCCTCCATTATGTTTTCATCGAACACGCTCGCCAGCTTCGTACTTCCCGCGTTGTTCACCAAAATGTCTAGTTTTCCAAACTTTTGTATGGTCTGGTCTATGATGGTCCGGGCGTCCTCATCGTTGGTGACGTCCGCTTGTATGACCAGTGGATTGGTGCAACGGGCGGATGTAGTGGCCAACTTGGCTGGGTTCCGTCCAACGATGGCCACGGAAGCGCCTTCTGCGCTCAACGCAATGGCAACAGCAGCTCCGATTCCAGAACTAGCACCGGTCACTATGGCCACTTTATTTTGGAAGCTCATGACGAATGCTATACGTGTTTTTTTTTTAAATTTATGATCTTTTGTTAACTGTCAAGCGACTGGTAACTTCTTGAGGTTGATACAATAAGCGAGTTAAAAACTCAGTAACCATGAGCAGGACAGTTTAAATGCATTTTTTGGCATTGTAAAACATCGCACATCTGCAACAAAAGTGACACAACTCAAAATGTTTAGTTTTTGAAAAATCGTATTTAAAGTTATTTTCAACAAAAATGTCTATTCCAAGCGGTTGTTGAACTCACGCATTCTATCGTAATATTCCCGGTTAGTTTCGAACGCGTCTAGTCCTTATTCCGTCAAAAAACGTGAATCTTCTTCTAATCTAAATATGAATGACCAATCTATCAGCGGCCAGCTCAAACCACTCTGGACGGATCGAGCTGAAATTTGGCATACAGAAAGTTTTTATGACGAAGGCATGCGCCAAGAAAGGATTTTTGAAAATTCAACTCAAGGGAGTAAAATAGGGGTTTGATATTTGTGTGAAAATTGAACTTAACGTGAGCGAAGCTGCGGGCAAAAGTTTGTTATATTTAAGAAGATATCAACTTATATCTCATCTCATACAATGAATAGACAAGCCTTAACTCAATCACTCACTAACTGACTCATCAAGGGCCAGCCCAAGACCGAGAAAGCTTAAATTTTACACAGAGGTGTCGTATAATAAAAACTGCCTGCGACTTTGTCAGGGTGGTTTAAGTCCCGTCCGTAATCCGTCCACTCCTGACAAATCCTACTCATTTCACATTTTACATTTGACTCATTTTCGTATTATCCTAAGTTGGGTCACTTTTGTTACCGATGTGCAATATAATGTTTTTATCATTTGAATTTTATCGACTTTATCGGACGCAGTGTATGCTATTTACTGCTTCCATATTTGTGCTTATAATTATAACTAACATTGCTTGTTATTTTTATGCGGTGGCTAGCTAGATGCCCGCGACTTCGTCTCGTTGGTCTAGCGGTTAGCATGGTTGACTGCGGATCGCGAGGACCGCGGTTCGATTCCCGGTCGGCCAATAAATGTTATAAATAATCATGTATGAAGTTTGCCAATCTGCATTTTGTCAGCGTGATGGACTATGGCCTAAATCAGAGATGCATGCTTCCCTGGAAAACTTTCTCATTCTGTACCAAATCTGATCAAAATTGGTTGAGCAGATGAGCCGTGGAAGCGTAGCAGACAGACACACTTTCGCATTTATAATATTAGTAGGTGTAAATTTTATGTAATTACCTAGTTACCTATATCTGTTGCTGGAAGTATGAGATTCTAAATCCGACGACTTTTTGAAATGCACTTTATTTTCTTTAAAATATATATGTGATCATATTTAATTTTATACGTTTACAGTCATGTGCACATAGCTTTATAACCGAGCGGCATAATAATATATTAAATTATATACCAGCATGCAAAATTATATACCAGCTAACTATTATAGTCCCTCCACATCCATTAGTTTCTAGGCCACTTTACCTAATTTATACTTGATTGACGAAGCGAAGGTCTCTGAGTCTACTTGAGTGAATTTGCACTTGTCCGTCCTAGGGTTGCCAACCATACTTTATATAAACGTATCCTATTTTATTTTTGATAATTATACTTTATACTTTTGCATACAAATAAAGTATGTGAAAATACTTTATTTTCAACCTTTACTGTGATGCGTAAAATAAAATACTCATTATTGGTACTTAACTATTTAACGGTACATATAAGCTAAAACGGATGATGGAAACGATTTATAATTACTGAACGAAATGTTATATGTCAGATGTGGTGTTGTGAATGTGACAAGATAGGTGACATTCTGACATAAAATTTGAAAAATACTTTTTTTCTTCCAAATACTTTATTTTTAACAATATATGGATGGCTAACATCTCTTCATCCATGTATCCGTTGATACATCATGGTTAAAACACCTTGACCTGTGACCATCCCGTGCGAAGATTGTAAAAACTGAACAAACAAACCCATTCAAGGTTAAACTCATTGCCAACTAAATTTAGAGATTCGACAATTATTTTAATAGGTTCACCATATAACATTTTATAAAGTATTCTTAAAAGTACCAAGACCAGTAGTTTCCTGCAGCTCTGTCCGCTAGCTAAAGCTACGAGGGTTCCGAATGCGCCCCTGGTCTGAGAAGTGCGCACAACAAACTCAGTCGTTATTTTCATTACCACCACCAAACAGATCACCTATTTCTAAAACTCATCTGCGCGAGTTTATTTATACCTACTGCATTTTAATTATTTGTAATTTATTTATTATTAGATGGATTTATTAATAATTAGATTAGACGGATTTAATGTAAAATTGGTAAATGATTGTTATTAAGTACTTTTTTGTCAATAAAGAATTTATTATAATAAATAATTTAGAACCAAAAAAAAGTTATGGTTGAATTGGCGATTGAGAAACAGGCCCTAAGTTTCTGGATTGTCCCTTACCCAAGGGTAAGTGACAATTCAGAAGTAGGTATCAATAAACACTTCCAATATATTTGTCTTCTCATTTGGAACTTGCACGAGCGAATGGTCACAACATTTCGCGGTTCCACGAGAGATTTAATGTAATAAGATAAAAGTTAGCTAAACTTAAAGACAATATTCATTTGGTCTGGCCACGATTGCTATCGTCAGGGCCTTTGCACTTAGAACATTTTTCTGTTGTATGGAGATGTTAGTTCCACAACTCCCTAAAGGATGGCGCTCATGGCGCTTATCTTGTACTGAAAGTATGTATACTTAAAAGTCTGTGATCAGAGTCTGTGATGGCGCTGAAATAAGTGTTCGTTCAGAAGCTTAAGTTTTAGATAAATTAATGATTTTGCCATTTATATAAACACAAAGCTAATAATATATAAAACTTTTTTTTTGAGCAGAATATGAGTTATCTTAGATAATTTATAAAGATTTATCTGTTATAAATTTAGTTTAGTGGAATGAGTTAGAAGTTTAATGAAACATTTGTGTTTAAATTTCCAAACGTGGACAGCCGCCATTTTAAAGTTTGAAATTCGACATTGACATTGACGTTTTCTGGCATGCTGGATGCCGGGTGGACAAAATTATTTTTTTTTTTGATAAATTCGTTACAATGTGAAACTATATTAATAGAGTGTGTATTAAGTGTGTGCGATGTGAAAAACATGAAACTGTGGAATAATTGTTATACTTTATGTATGTTTTTTGTAATTGAGAATATAAGAGAAAATAATCAACATGCGTTTCATTTACTAACATCTGAACATCTTTACAGTTTGTGTTTATCGTATAATAATTTAATTAATTATTACAAGGTCACATAATTCTATAGTTGCAGAATTAGGTGATCTTGTAATAATTAAGATAAATTATTATACAAAATACACTTTGTAATTTATAGTACTATAGCATTGTGTTATGGTTATATATACATATTTTAGTTGGACAACTTCCCGATAGATGTCGCTGTACATTGAAAGTCGAGTAGCAACTCTATACCAGTATATATAATGTACTCTGTGGCTATCGTTAAGCTCTAAACCAAATTGCGATCTAATCACAAAAGTATTCAATAATCGCTCAGTCTGCCTGTCGGAGACTCAATTAACATCGTCAAAACACTCTTATTTATACTAAATAATTTCAATATGGCGTCGGGCGTCGGTATCCGCAGATTAAATCGAATGACATGAAACGAGTCAAATTAACTAATATTATACTTCCTGTTTCATGAGATATAATGACAAACAGTAATAATGCTAACACTTGTCACCCAGGTGTCTGATGACGTGTCCAGAGATCTGTATCGCTATACAGAACCACTTCGCAGCGATTAACGTGCGTACAACATGTCGCGGTTCCACGAGCGCTTTAATGTAATAAGATAAAAGTTAGCTAAACTTAAAAGACAATATTCATTTGGTCTGGCCACGATTGCGATCTAAACACAAAAGTATTCAATAATCGCTTACTCTGCCTGCAGGAGACTGAATTACCATCGTGAAAACACTCGTATTTATACTAATTTCAATATGGCGTCGGTATCCGCAGATTAAATCGAATGACATGAAACGAGTCAAATTGACTAATACTTCCTGTTTCATGAGATATAATGACAAACAGTAGGTAATAATGCTAACACTTGTCACACACACTTGAAACTCAATTACCGTCACACACTCGTATTTTTACTAACTAATAATTTCAATATGGCGTCGGTATCCGCAGATTAAATCGAATGACATGAACCAAGTCAAATTGACTAATATTATACTTACTGTCGCATGAGATATAATGACAAACAGCAGGGCGATCGCGTATCTCTGACAGCTACAGTGTAACGATCGCAATCACCTCTGATTGGATAACACTCTTCCACTATTGGACAAAATCCATTGACGCAGCAAGAATACCATAAATTCAGCCAATCACAACAATTGATACTGTCACAATGATTGATGTGGAAGATACGCGGTCGCCCTGCAGAGTCCAGCAGCCGTCAATCCTACGGCAAACGTGACACTGCCACTTCAACGTGCTAGCTTTGAGTGCTATGTCTACCTATTATGCTGCCCGCTGACAGATGGACAGACATCGGAGGCTTAGTAATAGGATCCCGGTGGCCCTCTTTGGGTACGGAACCCTGAAAATGATTAATTTATGATTTACGCGGTCGCCCTGCAGTAATAATGCTAACACTTGGCACCCAGGTATCGGATGACATGTGTCCAGAGATCGGCATCGCTATACAGAACCACTTCGCAGCGATCAACGTGCGTACAGGAAAGTCCCGGCCGTCCAAACACAGGCAGTCACTCGTCACACTCAGCCGAAGGTGAGCTAATCGTCTGCAACTATAGGGCTTCAATACCAGGATCACACACAGGCTACTTTCTATCCCGGAAAATTAAAGAGTTCCCGCTGGAACCGAAAAAACCTCAATTCACGCGGACGAAGTCGCGGGCATTAGCTAGTTAAACACATAAAATATTATGTTATATTACTAGCGAATGCCCGCGACTTCGTCTGCGTGGTTTGAGGTTTTTTGATTCCCGGAGGAATTCTTTAATTTTCCGGCACATAAAGTAGCCTATGTGCTATTCCAGACTATAATCTATCTCTGTGCCAAATTTCATCCATATCCGTTCAGCCGTTGGGGCGTGATTGAGTAACAAACATCCATACAATCCATACATCCAGACGTCCATCCAAACTTTCGCATTTATAATATTAGTATAATATTATATTATCACGGTAGCTGATGCCCCCGATTTCGTCCGCGTGAATTTTATATATGTCACCGTAACGCAAAAGCAAAAACCGTTAGATTGTAATCTAACTAGCGAAATTGTAAACTGTCGACAGATTACAATTTAACGCATTATTTTTCGGTAGATTGTAATCTGTTAGTAATATTAACGCGATAAAACCTAAGTACCTGTTTATTTATGTCGAACCCTAACCTAACCTACAAGAAAGAGACAAGAAAACGTAAATACAATGAATATTTAATGTAAAAATAGTATTGTGTTACAGGCACAGCCTGGTGAAAATGCTGGATAACAGCGAGCTGGACGGTCCACCGCCGCTTCGAAGAGCATCCTCGGTGGCTGTTGAACCGCATTCCACCCACCACAGGTGATCAATACTCAATACTCAATATCATTTGTTCAATATAGGTACACTGTAGGCACACTTATTGACGTTAAAAATTACTTACTTATAAAACATGATGGCGATAATCGGTTACGGTATCTTAAAACTAAAGCTACGAGGGTTCCAAACGCGCCCTGGTCTGAAAAGAGCCCACAACAAACTTTTTTTTCTTTTTATTATCACCATCTCACAAATCATCGTAACTAAGGAACTATCAGAGCCATAGAGCAAATCATTGCCAAGCTTAATTGTCGGTTAAGTAGTCCTTTACATGGTAATAGTACATTACATCACGAGACCGGGAAGTAAAGAAAGAAAGAAGAAAAGAAAGAAAATCTATTTATTCTCACCATTGTGCCACACATTACAATACCTTAAGGTAAATGCTACCATGGCGCCTCCAGCACTTGAACATTAAACTCATGGCCAAGTCCTAGAGGCACCCTGACAACACTTGTCGTGTGTGGCACAACCTGAAAGAAGGCATCAGCTCAGCATAATGCAGAAAGCCTTGCAATAAAATATACAAAGGCATTCTGCGCTGATTTTCAGCTGGAGCCCTACTCCAGGTGACGCCACGGCTTCTTAACTATATCTACTAAATATTACTACTTAATCAATTATTCTAATTAAACTTAGATCTATTAAAAATAATAATAATAATAATAATAATTCTAATTAAATCATGAGGCCAGTTAAAAATAAAACAAACAAATATAAATAAATAAACAGAACATACAAAATTTATGGGACTATTTACAACCAGAAACATTTAAAATAAATAAAAAACATCATAATATTGTAAATCTAAAGAAAAGAAAACTCCGCCACATGATCCTGGAATTCTAATTGTTTGCTGAGGAGAAATTTTTTAAGTTGTAGTTTAAAAGAATACTTGTTTTTAAGATCCTTTATCGGTGGTGGTATATTATTCCAACATTTAGTGGCGGAGTATGTAAAAGAACCACGAAATGCGGCTGTACGATGAAATGGCACACAAAGACGATTCCTGCGCACACTTCTAAGGCGATCCACTTCGCCGTCGCCTACCCAGTTAAGTTTATTAATGAGGTATAAAGGTTTTCCCATTTTAAAAATTCCGAAAAGCAGACCAGAAAGATGTAGTTTCCTCCTAGACCTCATTTTTAATAACTGATGGCTATTTAGAAAAGGAGTAACGTGGTTTCTCGGAGGGATGTCGAAACAAAAACGCGCACAGGCATTTTGCACGCGTTGAATAATCCGCTTTGTTCTGCACAAGAGACGAGGCCCAAATACGACATCGGCGTAGTTCAACTTTGATAGTACTAATGCTTCCACCAATTGAATGCGTAATTCTTGGGAGAGATATTTCCTAATTTTATAGAGTATCTTCAGTCGGTAGAAGCTATTACGAACATTTTCCGCTACATGGGCCTCAAATCTCAGGTTTGAGTCCATAAGTAGACCCAAATTGCGCGCCTGAAATACTCTGCTTAGGTCATTACCCCTAATATTTACCCTTAAACTGCGTTGCTGATCCGCTTTTACTTTATTTAAACTTTTAGGAGTACCGAACAATATAAACTTAGACTTAACTGGGTTGAGCACAAGTGAATTTCGCTCTGACCAATCCGCAATGCGGCTAAGATCATCATTCACCAAACTTATAGCACGCTGATATTCCTCTGGCTTAAATGCGTAGTACAACTGTAGGTCGTCAGCATATAAATGGTATTTACAGTTTTTAATTTGGTGGATGATGTCAGCGGAATATATAATAAAAAGTAACGGTCCCAAAACCGAACCCTGGGGAACCCCCCTGGGAACCGAAGCAGTCGCAGACCTGTACTTCTGTCCGTCCTCATGCACAATTTCAACAAATTGAGAGCGGTTTGTGAGATAGCTATCGAACCATTTGACAGCATCAACATTAAAACCATAATACGATAACTTTGATAATAAAAGTGGTATGTTGATACTATCAAATGCCCGAGAAAAATCCAGTAGCACTAGGAGAGTGCACATTCCTGAATCCTGTGCTGCAAGAATATTATCAGTAACATCCAATAGTGCAGTTACGGTGCCACGACCTGCCCTAAAACCTGACTGATACTCCGGTAGAATCAGGTGTCTCTCAACATACGTCATTACCTGCGCGTAAACAATCTTTTCTAATATTTTTGACAAACATGGCAGAATGCTTATTGGCCGAAGATCTTTAGGTGTGAGAGGGTCTGAAATTTTAGGAAGTGGGCGAACTAAGGCAACCTTCCAGTCGCTAGGAAAAGTAGATGTTAGTATTGACGTGTTAAATACTGCCTTAATAGTGCCTAAACTTTGGGGAATCGTTATAAGGAGCATATCTAGTGTTATTTTATCCGTTCCTTCTGCATTAGAGTGTAACTGCTTAATTATTTTTAATATTTCAGTATCATTTGTTGTACTGAGAGAAAAAACGCCTTCATATAGCTTATTAAACTCGTAATATGTAAGGTGTGACAAAGAAATTTTATTGGAGCCAGGAACATCAAGAAAGTGCGCATTTATTGCTTCAACATCGGTGAAATGCGCTGGCAATTGCTCGGATTTTTTAGGCAAGACTGTGTATTTTAAATTTTGCCACAAGACTTTAGGGTATTTAATTTTATTGTTAATATCATACTTAAAATATGCACGCTTCTCATTATGTATAGCTTCTATAACTAAGTGCTTATACTGTTTATAATTACTTTTATTCGATTCCGATTTATCATGACGCCATTGAGTGTGAGCATCGTCTCGCAATGCCATCATGTATTTAACTATACAAGTTAACCACGGACTATGACGATCTTTAACTATTTTAGTTCTAATAGGGGCATGCGTATCAAACAGTTCTGTAACATATTTGTTGAAAGACAAAACCATAAGGTTAACACATCCCAAGGATGAAAGATCCTTCCACGGTATTGCTAAAAGATCAGCGTTAAATGTATTAAAATAAATACTCTTAAGCGGCCTAAATACAATAGATTTGGATGGGATCTTTCCCTTTTTGATATTTAACACACAGTCGAGGAATGCGTGATTACCCAGGGTTGCAATCGGCGTTACATTTACACTTCTTACTGGTAGATCGGTAGATATAATATCAATCAATGTTTCGCTGAATTCTGTAAAATGCGTCGGTGAGGCAATTATTTGCGTTAATTGTAAACAATTAAAAAAGACATTTAGTTTTATTGTTTTTGTATCATGTATATTAAGCAAATTAATGTTAAAATCTCCTAGCAAAACGACATGGTCATAACTTGATAAAACTTGAATAGTGTCAGTAAGGACATCTAAGAAAAGATCAATATCTAACCACGGAGGTCTATAGGCAGTTCCAATAGCAATCTTAAGAGAGTTGACATTTAAACCAATCCACATTTGCTCAACGGTCTCGTGTTTGGGGAATGGGCACGCCCTGGTCTTGAGACCTCTTCTAATATAAAAACCAACACCTCCACCGCGACCACTGCGCACAGTGTCCGGTCGGGGTATATGTTGAAGACTATAACCAGGGACAGAGGGCGCTCGACTTTCCTCCCCAGCACGCAACCAGGTCTCATTGATCGCCATGACATCAACTTGGAATCGATCCATGGCCACCATGAACTCATCATGCTTTGTACCTAAAGACCCTGCATTAAGAAATCCAATTTTCAAAAATTTGTCTCCTTTGTATTTTATAACTTAAATACATAAATAAACTATTTATATGTAGTTATATATTTAATTACAGTATAAGGTGAAATTAGTTTATTAATAAGTAAGGTTAAACTCTGTTTATAATAAAATATACATGACACTAAACGCAATAATATAAAAATAATAATAAAATTGTAGGTTTTAAAAATTATAACAAAATCATATCTTAAAAAGTAAATACTAAGTAACAAAATAACAATGGATTTTATCTGTAAAATCAGCCTCAATAATGACATAGCGATATTACATATTATGAGTGCAAAAAAAACCCAATTGTCCAAACTGAAAGACTCAATAGCTATTTTCCACGTATTTAGGTTACATAATACAAACCCATTTGAAATATTATAATAAAAAAAAACAACGGTATTCATTACATAAATTCACGCATGTAAATATATTTATATTAAAATTATAAACGGTAATTATAATAATATAGTATATTATATTACTATATTTACAGCAATGTGTGTAGTAAATATTATTTAAAATACAGAATATGAAAGAAATTATACCGAGACACAAATTGATAATATAAGACTTAATTTTATTTTTAATGACAGTAATAAATTTACTATTAATAATACTAACATATTTTTTTTTTACATAACTTATAGGTAAAAGCTTATTTTGCGTGATAAAATAATAGCAATAAGTTTGCTGATTCTCAGTTACTGTATCTGCCGAATGATGCAATACGGTATATTTTATCCTGGCATTCTGGCAGCGTTTTAACCAACTATACTCATAAAAAACTTCTTTAGGTCATTATCAGAGCGTACACGGTGTGCCGTAGCATTGGCGTCATGACGTATGAAAATACGTCCACCGCTCGTCCATACATATCGCCAGCCCTTACGACGACCCTCCTCTCTCGCCTTATAAAATAGTTGCTTATTAGCACGGGTTAGGCGCTCATTTATATAAAGACGACGCGGGGTTCCATCAATAATTCCAGAAGTGTCGGCCCCGCGGCGGACTCGAGCGGCGCGCAATAAGTCGTCGCGCAGCGCACGTCGGGCGAGTCTAACACTGACTACGCGCGGCCGCGGCTGACTCTCCCCCTCCGTGACCCCACGCCGCGGGCCCACACGTTCAACTGACACCACATCTCTCTCTCCAAGCTCAATCCCCAACTTTTTCCCAATTAAACTAGTGAGATGTACAAGATTCTCGCCGTTCCTTTCTTGAAGACCAGATATTTCCACGTCGTTCAAAAAGTACTCCTGCTCTCGATCATTTAACTGATTTTGCAACTGAATAATAATTTCATTGACGCTTTCATTCACCTCTTGCTTCCCGCAGGCAGACACACACTCTTCCAGGGCTGTTAATCTGGATTGCTCCTGTATTTGACTAGTACGCGTTTTCTGGTCGAGTGTTAGTTAGGCTATATACGAGACCAGAAATGCTCTCCCGGTCGAGGTGTGTATAGTGCTTTTCTAAAAAATTAAACAAGTGACTTTTTTTTTAAATATACTTATTATATTATGTAATTAAATTATTTTTAGCTAATTCGGCCTCCGCTCCGCTAAGGAGGCGTACAATCTAAATCCATAATATCCTCACTCGAACTCATTTTTTCGTCACTTTTAAATAATAAATTATAACGATTGGGTATGTAGTTAATTCCCGCCTTTCAATATTATAAAGATAAAAAATAAATATTACACTTTTAATTTATTTTGCGCTGTGAGTGCTGAACGCGTAATGCGGTAGAGTTCCAAATTTAAACTATTTAGGCCAAAGAACATTATAACAAGTTACAAGATATTCAGGAAGAAAGATTCCAAATTCAAACTTATGATATGTAATGAAAATACATACATTCTTTACTGGCCTAGGCCGGGAAGTTTAACTTTCGAACTCATTTATAGGGTATGAAATGTGCACATTTCATATAATTTTTTAGAAATAAGATTTTTCAATGAGTTTACGTATACCTCATCGTCATATCGATGATCATACCCAAGGAAAAGAACTTAATTTAACGAATAAAAAAAAATGCCCTGCCATATTATTTTTGGAGTTAACCTCCCTAAGAAGCGATTTGCATATATAGCCTTTGGAATCTTATTCACATTTTTATTAAATGATATTTGTTTGTGAATCACTGGATATTGAACTATAGTGTTATATATTTTTGGAATCGACTCATTATTTTCTAGATAATTAGTTGATATTATTTTCGATTTTTTTTTTCAACTTTAGTCTTTAATGCGGGAACATGGTCACCCCATATATTTTTTTTTTTAATTTTACTAGCCTTTGTCACCCGAAATAAGCTAGGGATTCCAACGATACCTCATTTATCAAAATCGGTTCAGGCGTATAGAAGTTATGGTGGAATATACAAACTCACATACATACATACATACATGAACCCTGAAAGCTACTACTACTACTTCTTTTTTCAGGCAGACGTATAAAAATATAAGGTCCATTAATTAGGTGAGGTCGAAAAGGTGGGGGAGGGGTTCGAAAAAATTACGAAATATTACAAGGTAGTGCAGAAAATCATAAATAGTCTATGCAACGGGACGGTTCTTTGCATGGTGTTTGATACCAAAATTATAATTTGTGATCTATCGCAAAATAGACTCGTAGAATCTTGGAAACTATGACAGACGTACTATGATATTGTCTCTCTCGCACTCATTGACCATCCTACATCCTATCTCCCTCTCTTTCCATTTTTGTCAATTGCATTTCGCAAAAATCTAATTAGTTCCGTATAAAATTGCATTGTAATAAGACGTGCACGCATCTAGTGAAAAACCTACCTATCGGGACGCCATTCCGAGTTAATCCGACACGTGAACAATTTCAATCCACGAAAATCATAAACATTTTGTGTCATTATTGTGTTCAACCTATAAAATAAGCTGCGGCCGCAGGTAAAATAAGTGGAATTGCAGTGAATTTGTGAGTGACATTAATTAATGCAATCATCCGTAAGTTCCATTTCATTTACCTTATATAATATCATAAAAACTGACCAATAATTCACTAGGGGAAAAACACGCTAAATACAGTCCACTAAGCTACCTTTTTTAATATAATTATAAAACTCAATTTTTGATTATGGTAAGGCAATTATTAATTTTCCCCAAGTTTCGCTTTGTACTTACCATAATTTTGGCCACTTACGAGCCGGATTTTTTGAACTAATTCTAGTAAATTTAAACATAACTTTGAATTTACGATTAATTTTGTAATTTCTAAACAAAACTTTGGTCAAATTTAATATTCATAACATTTAAAAACGCCCTAATTATTGTACTGTGTCGTAATATTGCAGAATTGTTTTATTATATTTACGTAATTCTATCGTTTACTACTAGATAGAAGTAATAAGATTTATAATTTTTATATTTTCCTATTCACGCACTTATTACTTCATTTTATACAAGTATATATACTTATCTCCGCATATCTAGTTATGTACAAACGTATAGATAGTTGGTAAAATTCTATAATAAGTTTACGACATCGAACTAGGCAATATTTAGGTATTTAACTCCGCTCGGCTCAGTTTGTTTTCGATAGGTATTTAAATTGAATGCACCGATCGCTCGCTTGCAGCGTATCTCAGTAGGTAGGTAACTATATTTTGTTCGGAACTCATCGCACCTATTTACGCACGCAAATAATAGTGTTTGTATGTTTTTTTTACAACATAAAAACTGCAAACGCATATTATTATTTGTATCTTACGCATTTAGACAACGTTATATCTATACCTCGCGCATTATTTACGCTATATATAAAAAATAAACGCTATTAATTATTATAAATTCATATCTTTATAATTTAAATTTATTATTCTTTCAAAATGAGTAAGGGTGAAGCTTCTCCTTCTTCTAAACCATATAATAAAGACGAATGTACGTTATTATTATTGGAGAGTAAAAGAGATGTTATATTCGCAAGAATGCAACGATTGTACGATATCGCAACTCAACTTGAAGTTGATAAATCAAAACTGTCTTCTTTAATTACGCAGGCTTCCAACTTAGAAACTTTGCGCAAGGAATTCGAACGAAATTTGGATCTATATAATGAAGCTCAATTTAAAATAAATCCTAAGGTTATTCCTAACTATCAGTCATGGACATCATTCGAAGAAATGTTTTGCTATGTCAAACAGATTTTAACGCTAAACGAAAATAATGGAAATTCCGCTAGCAATGAGATTGACGCCTCACGTCCAATCTCAAATTTTCCTAAATTGAAATCGCATCTCCCACCTATAGACTTAATGACTTTTGATGGTGAGATAACTAAATTTCCCTTGTTTTATCAACAATTTAAAAGCATGATTCATGACAATCCTAACTTATCAAATAGTGAAAAGGTTTTTTATCTAGTTGGTCGCCTAAAGGATAAAGCCGCTTCCATCTGCGCAGGTTTGCCAACCACTGCCGAAAATTATTCTATTATATGGGAAAGGTTAATTCAAAAGTATGATGACCCTCGCTCGCTCGCCTGCGCTTATTTGAATCAATTATTACAATTTAAACCGCTCGCAAACACTAATGCAAACGCGCTAGATAATTTTATAAATACTTTTGATTCATCAGTGGAAGCACTTAAACAGTTGAAGATTGATTTAACTGACTTCATATTTTTTCATCTAGCCACGCTTAAGTTGGACGCAGAAACTGTCAAAATGTTTGAGATTATCAATCGTAAAAAACAAATTCCGACTTATAAAAATTTAATAGAATTTGTTAAGGAACAAAATAAGGTGATAACACGCTCCATTGATAAAGGTTTTGAATCTCAACAAAATAAAAACCGCAGCAAGACTAATTTGCTTCCAAAGCCTTCAACTAAGACTTTTGTTAACACTGAATCTCTCAATCCGTCAGAGAGTAAAACTTGTAGTTTATGTAACAATAATAAACATTTACATCTCTACTCTTGTCCATCGTTCATGAAATTATCTCCTCAAGATAGGCATTTATTTATAAAAAATAATTCTTTTTGTAATCGTTGTACTTCAACCCTTCACCGCACTATGAACTGCTTATCAAAGGGAATCTGCTCCAAGTGTTCATCGTCTTCGCATCATTCAGCGATACATTTTGAACGAAAGAATAATAACAATAATAACTCAAAATCGTCCCAACCTAAGTTAGATAATCCATCTTTAACTTCAAACGCAATAGCATCGCCACGCTTATCCTCTGTTAATATTACGGAACCTACGCCCTCCTCTAGTGATAACGCCAATAAAATTAAATCTAGTTCTAGTAGCACGAATAATACTTCTGTGTGTAACGTGTCTTACGATTGTATAGACCGCACTGCTACTACGACGCTGTTAGGCACTGCAAAAATAAGATTATATGACAGTAACAATCGTCCACATCTTGTACGGTGTCTAATAGACCCAGGGTCGCAAAACGATTATATATCTATCGATTGTTGTAAAAGGTATTCACTACCCATAAATTCTCAAAACCGTTTTGCTGAAGTCCAAGGTATCGGCGGATCTTCGCAAAAAATACTAGGTATTTCCGAGTTTAGATTTGAGTCACGGTTTGATAACGGGAAGGAATACTCGATACGCCCTCTGGTAGTAGAACGAATCACTTCACAACTGCCAGACTCGCACGTCGATATCGCAGAGTTTGACGATCTGATAAAAAATTTACCATTAGCGGATGATAACTTCTATGAACCTGGTCCGATAGACATATTACTGGGCGTTAATATTTACTGTAAAATAGCATTAAATAATAAAATAGTTGGTAATATAAATACGCCTTCCGCATTCGAGACCTCATTAGGCTATTTAATTATGGGCGATGCACCTATTATTTCTCAAAATATTAAATCTCGCGCCTTGTGCTTTTTCACAAGCGAGCCGTTAGATAGATTATTAGAGAGGTTTTGGACTATTGAAGAACCCCCCGCACGCAAATTCTTAAGTTCTGATGAACAAAACTGTGAAGATATATATGTTTCTTCAACCATCCGCAATCAGGACGGCTCATACTCAGTGAATCTCCCTTTTAATACTGATCCTGATGTTTTAGGAGATTCATACAGAACCGCTAAGAAACGCTTTCTTAATCTAGAAAGGAGATTCAAAAGAGATACTGAGCTTCACTCTAGGTATAACGATGTAATTAGAAGTTACATAGAAAACCACATTATTGAACGCGTGCCACCTGGTGAGCCTATCTCATCAGGCTATTATTTAGCGCACCACCCAGTGATTCGGGAGGACAAAAGTACGAAAGTTCGCATCGTTCTAGATGGTTCTTGCCCCACTGATTCTTCTCTTCTTAATATAGAAGAATTCTCCTCTGATAAAAAATTATCGCTAAATGATATTTTGCATACTGGTTGCAATTTGCAATCAGATATTTTTAACATTCTTTTGAATGTACGCATATTCCGCATCGCATTTTTTGCCGACGTTAGGCAAATGTATTTATGTATTTATGTTAACGCACCGCACCGCAAATATCAACGTATTATTTATCGCTTCTCGCCCGAGGACCCGCTCGAAGTATATGAATTTACTCGAGTGACCTTTGGTCTACGTTCTTCACCTTTCATAGCCATGCGTACTTTACGGCAGCTGGCCAGCGATGAGCGCCAGAGATGGCCGCTCGCTGCTTCTGTTGTGGAGAGAGACGTCTACATGGACGACTTAGCTTCTTCTGCCTCATCTCTCGATGAAGCAGTAAAGATAGCACATGAGTTAATAGAACTCTTTAAGGCTGGTGGATTTGACTTAGTGAAATGGACCAGCAATTCCACTGAATTGCTTGGTCACATTCCTATGTCTCATCGCCAGTCTGAGTCAATCTCTCTCGACACAGATAGCTCCTTTAAAATTCTAGGCCTCCATTGGCTTCCCGCTTCCGACGACTTTATTTTTAAAGTCTCGCAACCGCCTCAAGCTTGTACAAAACGAGCCATTCTTTCCGCAACCGCGCGCCTTTATGACGTCCTAGGCCTCGTTGGCCCAGTTATCCTATCCGCTAAATTAATCATAAAGGATTTGTGGCTTCTGAATATGGGATGGGATGATTCCCCACCTAAACACATAATCGATAAATGGCAGGATTATATATCCGAATTGCCTATTATCTCTAATCTCAAGTTCCCTCGCCACTTGGGCATTGAGGAAAATTCGCAAGTCTCACTTCTAGCATTTTCAGATGCCAGCGAAAAGGCATATGGTTGTGTCGTGTATTTACACGTTAAAAATGAAAATAAACCGCCTATAGTTACACTGATCTGTTCGAAATCGCGTGTAGCGCCCATAAAGCCCACGGTAACACTAGCTAGACTAGAGTTGAACGGTATAGTACTACTTGCTCGTCTAGTAAACTCAATGTATTATACATTGTCTTCTCGCATAAAAATAAATGAAGTACTCGCATTCTCAGATTCAGAAGTCGCCCTTTGTTGGGCACTTTCTTCGCCACATAAGTTTAATACTTATGTAGCTAATCGCATTTCTCAAATTCACACGCTATTGTCGCCGCTTAATGTAACATTTTATCATATCGCTGGAGTTCAAAATCCCGCTGATTGTATATCACGTGGCCTTATGCCCGCTCAGTTTTCGGAACACGCACTGTGGTTTGAAGGACCCTCGTGGATTTCTTTACCATCGGAAGAGTGGCCTATAACCAAATTCTCACCTCGCGACAATTCTTCTCTACCTGAGAAGAAAACTATGACTCACGTAGTTATTTCTCAGGACGAGCATCCAATCATTACGCTAGGATCAAAATGTTCTTCTTGGACTAAGTTCGTCCACGCTGTGGTTTATGTACTCAGATTCATGAAGAGGCTTCCGCGAAGAGACATTATTATAGTTGAAGATATCGAAGCTGCTGAATTAATGATTATTCGAGCAGTACAACGTTCCGCCTTTAAGTCTGATATAGACAATATTAAAAATAATAAACCATGTTCGTCAAAGGTACAAAAATTATTTCCTTTTATTTCTGATGACATTTTACGCGTAGGCGGACGACTCTCTCAATCCACTTTGGATTACTCACATAAGCATCCAGCTTTATTACCCAAGAATGGACATATAATTGATCTCTTAGTAGATCACTATCATCGTACTCAGTTACACGCAGGTCCTCTATTACTCACATCTATATTAAGGCAAAAATATTGGATACTGTCCACTCGTCGTGTGGTACGCCACCGCATTCATAAATGCAACGCATGTTTTAGGCAAAATCCTAAGCCTACTTTTCCGCTTATGTCAGATCTTCCGAAATGTAGAGTCGAAAAAAGTAAAGCCTTTTTACATACCGGCGTTGATTATGCAGGACCGCTTTACATAACTTTAACGAGAAAACGCGGCGTACGTAGTCAGAAAGCATACATTTGCTTATTTGTTTGCCTAGTCACAAAGGCTATTCATATAGAATTAGCACCCGATCTTAGCTCCGCGACTTTTTTAAATTGTTTAAAAAGATTTCTTTCAAAAAGAGGAACCGTTGAAATGCTCTACTCCGATCGAGGGAGTAATTTCATGGCATCTAAGGCTTATTTAAATGAGTTACATACCTTTTTACACTCTGAAGACTATTACAAGGAGTTTAGCTCCGAATTAACAAAGAATCGTATCCACTGGAAACCAAACGTGCCTTTGGCATCCCATTTCGGAGGGGCCTGGGAAAGTCAAGTTAAGAGTGTAAAGGCGGCCTTATTTCGCGTGATAGGAAAACAAATTTTGACTTACGAGGAGATGATTACCGTACTTAGTCAGATTGAGGCTGTGCTAAATAGTCGTCCTCTCTACGTTCTAAGTTCAGATCCTTCTGAACCCACTGCATTAACGCCATCGCATTTTCTCTCTACTCTACCATTGGAATTTATTCCCGCTCCTGATGTTACAGGAGAACGCGCTAACCTTTTAACTAGGTTTTCTCTATTGGACTCAATTGTCCAATCGTTTTGGAAACGGTTTAAAACGGAGTATTTACATAATTTGCAATCGCGTGAAAAATGGAATACGCCTAGTAATCCTGTTACCGTAGGGACTATTGTATTAATTCTAGTTGAAAACGCACCTCCATTGAAATGGCCAATCGGAGTTATTACCAAAGTAATGCCAGGTAAAGACGGAGTCGTTCGTGTCGCTCAGGTTCGAACTAATTCTGGAACGTATGATAGACCTGTAGTAAAACTTTGTCCGTTACCAACTCAATAAATTTATTTATTTATTATATTTACTTTAGTTACTTATACTTAGTTTTTTAGTTATTAATTCACTGCAATATTACGCACCTGTATAATGTAGGGCTTTGTTAATGAGTTATGATCTCTTTGTCCCTTATCTCTATCTTTTAATTTAATTTTATGAAGTCAAGACTTCATGCAGGCGGGGATGTTTGATACCAAAATTATAATCTGTGATCTATCGCAAAATAGACTCGTAGAATCTTGGAAACTATGACAGACGTACTATGATATTGTCTCTCTCGCACTCATTGACCATCCTACATCCTATCTCCCTCTCTTTCCATTTTTGTCAATTGCATTTCGCAAAAATCTAATTAGTTCCGTATAAAATTGCATTGTAATAAGACGTGCACGCATCTAGTGAAAAACCTACCTATCGGGACGCCATTCCGAGTTAATCCGACACGTGAACAATTTCAATCCACGAAAATCATAAACATTTTGTGTCATTATTGTGTTCAACCTATAAAATAAGCTGCGGCCGCAGGTAAAATAAGTGGAATTGCAGTGAATTTGTGAGTGACATTAATTAATGCAATCATCCGTAAGTTCCATTTCATTTACCTTATATAATATCATAAAAACTGACCAATAATTCACTAGGGGAAAAACACGCTAAATACAGTCCACTAAGCTACCTTTTTTAATATAATTATAAAACTCAATTTTTGATTATGGTAAGGCAATTATTAATTTTCCCCAAGTTTCGCTTTGTACTTACCACATGGAGACCCCCGCATTAAATCCTCAGCCGTTGAAACTTGGCAGGGTTGTAGTATGGCATAAACCAAAACTTATACAAAAATATCCACAAAAAAAAACATGTACATGTGTTCGTGTATCCATTCTCATCCGTTTAGGTATATATACGATACCATAAACGGATGAGAATGCTGTTATGGTTTATTTTACTTTGACGCCGAACTTTGACGATTTGATCGCAAACTTTAAGACAATCTGGGGCCTGATTAGAGCTAGATTAGATTAGACCAGTGGTCGGCAAAGTGCAGCTCCTGAGCCGCATGTGGCTCTTTGACACATTTTGCGGCGTTTGCTGTTCTTTCCTTTTTCGTACATATATATGCGAACAATCCTTTTCAAGCATGAACATTATCAAGAGTAAGCTGAGAAGTCGTCTTATTGATGAGAACTTGGAATCATGCCTAAAATTAAAAACATCAACACACAAACCTGACTTTCTCAAACTTTCCAAGGAGATGCAAGCACATTGTTGGCATTAATAAATCTTTATTAAGTATGAAAGGACATTGTCCATATTCGCCTAAGAATCAACATGTGTTTAAAATATACAGTAATTCTTAGCTTATTTTATAACATTTATTTCGAATATTAGAATTCAACGGACACTTGAAATTGATTAATAATAATTATATAAAAATAAGAAATAAAAATAAATGGTTATTAAATTGATTACTATAAGTTTCCGTCTTTCGATCATTAACCACAGATATAAAAATAAGAAATAAAAATAAATGGGTATTAAATTGATTACTATAAGTTTCAATCTCTCGATCATTAACCACAGATCAATAACTTACAGGTTAAAATAATATGTAATACCACCGCTTGAGCGCTAGATCTGTATCGTAAGAAACAAGATAAAAGCAGCTTAAAGTACTGAGTGCGCTAGTATTCTGAATCTCGCAACGCCATCTATTGAAAGTACAATAATTCAATATATCTAACGCCATATGTAATGTTTTTGATGAACTACGGCGTATCTTTTCTTATCTACATACTGTTTACAGCTCTATTACAAATGGATAAAGATGGAATTTATTCGTTCAAGCAGATTGATTGTGAAAGTTGAAATAACCTCAAAATTGAAAATATTTTTGGAAATAAGTCATTTCTTAGCAAGTGTCCGTTGTTTTAATCTGCTCTCAAGTATAAAAAGGTATTTATTTGAACCCAGCAATCAATGTTTTATGACTGTTGGTTCTTAGGCGAACTTTGTATGGGGAGGGAACAATGTCCTTTAGTTTTATTTAGCGTACTACTTATTTAGTGTAATAAAAGTTTACTGAATAAGCAGATTTAACTCCCATTTTTTTTTGAAATTGTTGTCGTGATCATATTTGGCTCTTTGGCTAATAAGTTTGCCGACCGCTGGATTAGACCATAACGCTCACCGCTGGGCCAGGGAGGTCGTCAACATAGCTATAGCTCTTTGAATTTTTTTTTTTTTTTTTTCAGACTAACCCGTCGCGCGTCCCTGGACGACTTGGAACAGAACGCGTGTGAACTGGCCCCCAAGATAGAGAACAGAATTATCATTCTCGACAAGCCGGAGGTGAGTAAACTCTTGGATTTTCCGGGATAAAGTTAAACCTATGTTATTGTATGACGTATTGAAACCATCGATATATATGCAGGTACTAGATAGTCCCTTTCATAGAAAAAATTGGGCGTCCGACCTGTAGAGCGCGCTTCACACCTGTATAATTCTGTCCTTGTCCCCGCCATAGCGCTGTCCCGCTTTTCAGGCTAGATGGCGTTAGTAAAATAGGTCCACATTCTTTGTTTGACAAAACCCGCTCCAGGAAAATTGATCGTCCGACCTGTAGAGCGCGCTCCACACCTGTATAAGCCTGTCCTTGTCCCCGCCATAGCGCTGTCCCGCTTTTCAGCTAGATGGCGTTAGTAAAATAGGTCTACATTCTTTGTTTAACATGGCCCGTCTATGTAAATTGAGGTCGTTGATTGAAAATAACCTATCTCTGTACCAAGTTTTGTCAAAATCGGTTGAAAAGATGTGCCGTGAAGCGTAGCAGACAGACGGACAGATACACTTTCACATTTATAGTATTAGTATGGATGAAATGGAAGCATGGATTAGTAAATACTAGCTGATGCCTGCGATTTCGTCACCGTGGATTGAGTTAAGGGTTTTCGCGGGAACTCTTTAATTTTCCGGAGTAAAAAGTAGCCTATGTGTTATTCCAGACTATAATCTATCTCTGTGCCAAATTTCATCCTGATCCGTTTAGCCGTTTTAGCATTGAGCGACAAACATCCATCTATCCAAACTTTCGCATTTATAATTTTTTTTATTGTTATAGATTAGTAAAATGAGTATATTTTAGAAACTAGATGATTTCCGCCACTTTGTCCGAGTGGATTGGAATTTTTTGATTCCCGCGGGAACTCTTTAATTTTCCGGGATAAAAAGTAGCCGATATCCTTTCCCGGAATACAATAGGTACAATCTATCCCAGTACCAAATTTCATCAAAATGGGGAGAACAGAGCAAATAGGCCGTGAAAGCGTAGCAGACAAACAGACAGACACACTTTCGCATTTATAATAGTAATATGAATTTAACATTGTTTTTTTTTATTAAAAATAATACAATAGAACTTAGTGCTAGCTAGCCTAACCGAATTACTATATAAATCATGCCCACGTGGAATGGTGGCAAGAATGCTGGCTGCATTTCCGCGCTGGACAGCCAGGCTGATCCTTTGCGCAAAAAATGAGCCAGCCCTTCTGTCAACAGATGAGGCAATTAACCGCGGTGAAATATCTCGCAAAAAATTTTTGGCACTAAGACTGCTTGTATCTTTATCAGACCAAATTTCGTCAAAATCGGTTGAAAAGATGCGCCGTGAAGCGTAGCAGACAGACGGACTGATACACTTTCACGTTTATAATATTAGTATAGTATGGAAGCATGGATTAATAAATACCAGCCGTGATGCCTGCGACTTCGTTCGCGTGGATTGAGGGTTTTCGCGGGAACTCTTTAATTTTCCGGAGTGAAAAGTAGCCGATGTCCTTTCCCGGGATACAACACAATTTACCCCTGTACCAAATCTCATCAAAATGGGCAGAGCAGAGCAGTCAGACCGTGGAAGCGTAGCAGACAGACACACTTTCGCATTTATAATATTAGTATGCATTTAACATTGATTGTATCAGAAACTTCAAGAGCTCTTGGCGGAGAGAGCGCGATGGGAATCGGACTCCGTTATAAAGGAAGTGGACGACGAGGGCTCGCCGTAAACACATCACCCCTATACATGCGCAGACGGGCAAAAAAAAGTCGGGTAAAACTGCAGCGTATTATACCGTCGAGATTTTATTTATAAATTGTATATTTTTAGCTTATTTATTGTACAAAATAAGTGCTAATTGTAAAAAAAGTACATAAGACACAATATTGACATTAGGGTCGAGACGAATATGGCCGAAATTCCGCGGTGTTCTGCTGCCACGATAAAAGTCCCCCAGGGGTTTTTTTTTATCCACTACAAGTTAGCCCTTGACTGCGATCACACCTGATGGTGAGTGATGATGCAGTTTAACATGGTTGCGAGCTAACCTGTAGGAGCATGGCAGTTATATTAAACCCATACGGTTATATTATAATCTTACGGTGACATATACAAGGTGTAAGGTAAATGGTATAACATACCGGCGGCTACCCATGCAATTTTGACGTTATAAACACTATGGCGGTGTTAAAAATTCAAAATTAATTATCTAAAACTTTCATACAAAATTAATTAGTTAATTGAGGAAAATAAATTTTGGCAACCCTGTGGCGATTAACAACCCCATACCTATTATTATTACGTAATACATAACTTACGCAACATCAATTTCTATTGCCCTAGTACAAACGACTAAGTCGACGAACTTTTGTTGTCCGAATGCCGCCGCGCAACTTTGACGTCACTGACGACCTGACCCAGCAGGGCGACCGCGTATCTTCTGCATCAATCACTGTTACAGTATCAATTGTTGTGATTGGCTGAATTTATGGTATTCTTGCTGCGTCAATGGATTTTGTCCAATAGTGGAAGAGTGTTATCCAATCAGAGCTGATTGCGATCGTTACACTGTAGCTGTCAGAGATACGCGGTCGCCCAGCTGACGAAGACGGTAATTACTGTCTAGTAGTGTTGTCATTGATGATAACGAGGTCTTGTGTTCGATTCCCGGGTCGGTTCAAATCTTGACTATTGACTAGGAATTCTCAGGAGGTAAGTACCTACCTGAGTTAGTAACGAAATTGGCGTTGATTATGTTAAGCCGTCTATCACTAGTAACGAGATCCTATCCTACCTATTTGTCGCTAAACCCACCAAACGCGGGTAAAATGGAGCAGCATGGAAGCATGGATGTACTAATACATACTTTTGAGCTTAGAAGGTCTAATCTTAGCTCTTAATCACTACCTATTTCCTAGGTGCCTATTTGTTGGTGCCGGGTAGGTACTTATGAGAAATTCTGTACATAAAACTCAAACCTAAAAATGTTATGACCGAAATAGGACCGAAATCGAAATCGAACCCAGACTACGAGATTCGCAACCAAACCTGTAAACCACTGGTCACTCAGACGCATTACATGTAGGTACGCTAGTTCATCATATTTAATAAAAATACAAAATGCTCTCCAAATCAACTTCTCACTAAAGACAATCTCTTAAAATTTTATGTAAACCTGGTACATGCTAGAACGGATGGACGCTACCTACTAAGACGCGGTATCCTCTTTGTAAACACCGCGCCTTTGATAGGTAGATAGATGCCGCCGCACGCGCCGCGGCCCGACTTTGCAAAATGAATGATATTTTTTGGTAAGTTGTACCTACACCTAATTACGAATACTTGAATACTTCTACCTACCACTAGATACCTAACTACTTAATAAACAGTTACTAGTTAGTACTACGTTTTTTTGGTATCGGGAGGGAAATCTTTAAAAGATACCTGATTTCTTGGGGGAGAAATCAGGTTAAGTGAGATTTTTACTCACTAAAATCTCCTTGGTAGTCACCCTCAGCGCTGTGTTGGCCACAACCGAGCTGCCGACTACCAAGGGCAAGGTCAAGGGCAAGGGTCGTCCAAGGGTGAAACGATGTGAAGGGTGGGACTATTGAGTTGTTGGATCGGTGTGGTGGCCAGCGCCACAACAATGTTCTCGTCTCCGAGCGGGATCAGCTCGCTGACAGGCTCGCTCAGCGGCCTCCTTCTTAACCATTACGGTTTCACAGAAGGAGACCACTGCCCTCCTTGCTCCGACCTCCGACACCATTGCCGCTATCGCAGCCGTTGGAGAGAGATCACTTTCCACGTGGCTGACTAGGACATGACGTTCAGGTTTCCAGACAGGGCATTATTTAAGAGTGTGCTGCGCAGAGTCCTGGCGGCGTAGTATTGTAGTGGTGGCGGTGACTACAGTGGTGACACCGCGGTGTCACCACTGTAGCCACCGCGAACCTACTACCTACTTTCTTAGCATGTACTTCTAACTACTAGTACTACCTACTTACTCGTAAAAGGGATCCAGATACCAGCATCCTGATGAAAGATGACAGTAGCACAGCTCACACCTCGTAGATCATGCACACACACACACATACACACACACACACGTACGACACAGGTCATACAGCAAAAAATGTAAGCTTGCTCACAGAAAGGGTTCAATGTGTGAACCCGCTTTTTCTGTGCACAATTCCAATCTGCACAGCACTGAGCACATCACACGAGTAAGCAATTTGGGTCGTTACTGTCTGAAATGCATCCAGGATTCTTTGGCGCATTTCTTCACTACTATTGCACTCCACTGCGTATCGTAAAATAGTCTGAATTTGAATAACTCATTGTCACATAAGTACTTGCCACCGTGATAGTTTACGCGCAACTGTTGAAATCTCGAAAAACTAATAAAATAATACGTTTCAAAAACAGGGTTTCCAGTCACGATTTTGATTTTACCCTACTAAAAAATATCCCTTATAAACCCTAAAAAAATTCTAAATTTCTAAATTTGGCAAGTTTACTATTTGTTGTAAGTTGGACTTTTTAAACGGATTTTTTACGTACGATGTAAAAGTCGGTAAACTTTATTTTACAATTTTCTTTGTAAATTTACTTTACTTTTTCTTTGTAATAACTTTACTTTACAGTTAAGCTGAAATAAATATTTTCATTTTCATTATTTTAGATATGTACCAATTTAAACAGAGCATTCACAATTTTACCCAAAGTCGTTCTGTAAAATTCTTGTATAATTTGTTTTTCCCCCAAGTTAGGGTAAAATTCCGAAAAGAAAACGCTATCAAAAATTTATTTTCTAAAAATCTACTTTGTTCCATGCGTTCCTAGTACCGTCGGACGTCGCCCGTGAGCTCGGCTTTTTTAATTTACCGACAATACCTACATGTACGTACACAGGAATACGTCTAAACTCCGCCCTACGACAATATGGCCGAATTATTAGGGTTCCATTGCAAGATAATTGCAATTATGAAAATATCTTTAGTCACGAAGAAACTAAGTACTTACTAGCTATCAAAAAAATATTGTAATTTGCGTAAGAGTTGAAGGGATTTTTGTTTACCAATTAATCCATCACTGTGCACTGCAGGCCTAATCTTTCATGAGAGATGTAGAAACTAACCTTCCACGCTGCTCCAATGCGGGTTGCTGGGTTCTAACGATTATTTGGACTTCAGGTTAAGTACTGATAAGTGATAATAACTGGGACCACCGTAGCATCGTGGAGAAAAATTCTTCAATCGACCGAAGAACGGGTTTCTTTTCTCGTTGGTAATAAAAAATTCTTGGCAGAAAAACTCAAATTCTAATGATTTGATGGCTGACGATCAAATCTGGAACCCCAAGACCCGCAGCCGATCAAAATACTACCAAAGACCATTAGAAACATTATCAACTAGTTAAAATTGAAAAATACGGGACCCACCTCGTGAATTAAAATGATTTAATAGGTTACTTGAATCTCTTTAATAGTCATAATTTCCTGGTATCTCGATTAAGTTTACTTACGTAAATGCACCAGTGGCGGTGTCTTTTGTACCTAAAGTCGGAACTGTACTACAAGCGATAATATTAATTATTATTATTGTATCGTTATGCAATTTGGCAATTCATTACAATTTACAAATCATTCAAAAAACAAACTACTCAGAATAATTAATTATTGATCAAAACTTCAACGAAGTAAGTCGAGAAATTAATCACAGAGAAAGGCGGCTCATAAAATAAGGATAAGGGACTGAATTTGACTTACGAAGTCCGAAACTAGTCGGGCATTTTTTTACAAAAATACGTGAGTTCTAGCCGGGCTTTTACTTTGAGAATTTTATTTCATGCCGAATAATGATTACTTAGCATCGCTATTGGATTTTATCGCAACGCTCGCGCTGGCAACGAGGCTTAAGATACGGTATTATTCGCAGTTCATTGATATTGAATCAGCTGTTTTAAGGGATGCCACCTGAACATTTATGCAAAAATTTTGAAGTCCTCATAACTCCCCCAGGATATGAGCTACGCGTCCCATGATATTTTTCCAGTATATCTATACACCATCTAACATAGGTAGCCGGCGGTATGTTATACCATTTACCTTACACCTTGTATACCGAGATGTTACTCCTTATCTACTACCCTCCATACAATAATCGCATAAAGATACGACTAGTAACGCCAGTCGTAGCCGTAGTTTTGACGACCTCCGTGGCGCAGTGTGTAGCGATGTTTTTTTAACGTGCGGAGTCCCCGGGTTCGATTCCCGGCAGGGTCGATTTGGGAATTTTTAATTTCTGAATTTTCCCTGGTCTGACCTGGTGGGAGGCTTCGGCCGTGGCTAGTTACCACCCTACCGGCAAAGACGAACCGCCAAGCGATTTAGCGTTCCGGTACGATGCCGTGTAGAAACCGAATAGGGGTATGGGTTTAATATAACTGTCATGCCCCTAACAGGTTAGCTCGCTACCATCTTAGACTGCATTATCACTTACCATCAGGTGAGATCGCAGTCAAGGGCTAACTTGTAGTGGATTAAAAAATCTGTTTTGAGCTTCTCTGACGGAATATACGTATCAGCAATGCATTTCAGCGGAATGAGGGCTACCGTTTTTATACTCACTAGTTGTCGACACTGGCGAGTAAGGTCCTAAGTATAGCTGTAAATTCGGTGAACAAGCATACTTTTGAAAAAAATTACGTTTTTGAATAGTAAGCACACACGAACCAGGGACATAATGTACTACCTTCCGAATTCTTCTTTCAACCCGTTTAATTTTGCACTCTTTTTCTTAGTTCCGCTTTCAAAGCACAGCACTGACATTCAATGACACGTATCTTACATCTTCATTAATTAATCCGGTATTGCTAACATTAATGAAATAATTACACCCGCGATAAAGGTCCAGTGATAATACTTATTTGACATTTCGGAGACCTCACTCTACAGTAGCGGCCATACCAAACGCTCGCGGATTTCGGCTACATGTGTCTCGAGCCTTATTCGAGCGCACCTAATACTAATATAATACTAATATTTTACCTAATATTAACCACCTAATACTAATATTTTTAAGGTTAGTGCGTCCAGTAATCCAATGCTATATCACCATATTGTTATACTTAATGTAAATTTTTAAATACAAAACTATTATTTCGGTTCTCGTTTCGTTCGATGAATCTAACTTAAGCTATATAATTAAAAAAAGGCAATCTATGATACATAATGGTATTTCGAATTTTGAAGTTAAAGTCGACTATTGCTTCTTTTATATTTCAAACTTTGTTATCACATTTTTTTTTACAAAATAAGACATTGTTCTACCTCAAATAGTATTGTCTTGAAATTATGTATTGTATAATATAAGTTTTGAAATACGTCTACACTACGTCTATTTTCATTGTTTTCGTAAACATAACAATATCGAGTTCTTCGAAAAATTACAAGCCCATAATAAGCAAATTAATAATCCATATGGCGTTCCTAATAGAACGGGATATCCTTGCGGTATAATCCAGGAAGCAAATCGCTTCGTACGCGTCCAATATGTAGTCTACACTACGTCTATTTTCATTGTTTTCGTAAACGAAACAATATCGAGTTCTTCTAGAAATTACAAGCCCATAATAAGCAAATTAATAATCCATATGACGTTCCTAAAGGAACAGGATATCCTAGCGGTTTTATCCAGGAAGCAAATCGCTTCGTACGCGTCCAATTTCTAGTCTACACTACGTCTATTTTCATTGTTTTCGTAAACGTAACAATATCGAGTTCTTCGAAAAATTACAAGCCCATACATAATAAGCAAATTAATAATCCATATGGCGTTCCTAATGGAACAGGATATCCTAGCGGTATTATCCAGGAAGCAAATCGCTTCGTACACGTCCAACTTCTAGTCTACACTACGTCTATTTTCATTGTTTTCGTAAACGGAACAATATCGAGATCTTCGAAAAATTACAAGCCCATACATAATAAGCAAATTAATAATCCATATGGCGTTCCTAACGTTGGACGAGACGAACAGCTAATAGGAATCATTGGAAAGGATTGGAGTAGGATTTTGCCAAACGGCACACGGGTCACGGACTAGCAAATAGAACCAGGGAATAGAATAATAACAATTACCTACCTACTGTTAAAAAAATACTTCATATTGTCAGATACAGGCTTATAAATAAATAAAAATGGCGTTCCTAATAGAACAGGTTATCCTAGCGGTATTATCCAGGAAGCAAATCGCTTCGTACGCGTCCAATTTCTAGTCTACACTACGTCTATTTTCATTGTTTTCGTAAACGAAACAATATCGAGTTAAATAATAAACAATTACAAGCCCATAATAAGCAAATTAATAATCAAAATGGCGTTGCTAATAGAACGGGATATCGTAGCGGTATTATCCAGGAAGCAAATCGCTTCGTAATCGCTTTCGATTCTCTATATATCGTATACAGGCTTATAAATAAAAAAAATAAAAATGTCGTTCCTAATAGAACGTGTTATCCTAGCGGTATTATCCAGAAAGCAAATCGCTTCGTACGCGTCCCAATTTCGATTCTCGATATATCGTATCGTTCCGACTAATTAGATAATTTGTAGACACAATGGATTCAGAAGCTTATCTTAATAGGGATGATGACAACTCAATCAAATCAGCAACTCTTTATCAAACTTAAAAACGCACATCTATTATGGAAGTTTTATGAAATTCGCAATTGTGACGTCATAAAATTTCAACGCACTTTTTTTCTTTAATCTATATTTTAAAATGGTTATCAAACTTAAAACTAACCGAAGATGTGAATTTTAGGTATTTTTAAAGAACTATTTAATAATCAAATAGAAATAATTTATTCTTGATATAGGCATCATCCGCATTATTCACAATATTCACCATTTTAACAGGCCTTTTCAATGCCTTGCGTATTATTATAAAGTTTTATTATAATGCTGTTATTTAAAATATAAATTATAATTGTTATTATTATTAAGCATAATTTAACGTAGACAGTTAGAAATTTTGTCTTCCTAGTCAGTACTCAGTGGACGGAGAGATTTTTGAAAACGTATCCAAAATATCCGTCGTGTTCCGTCGCGTCGCGTTGCATCGCGTCCCTTTCGTCGCTCATCAGTTGTCTACGTGAGCGACAAACGCGACATCGCGACTCGATACGACGCGATATCGTGTCTCGATACGACGCGACATCGCGACTCAATACGACGCGACATTGCGACTCGATACGACGCGACATCGCCACTCGATACGACGCGATATCGCCACTCGATACGACGCGACATCGCGACTCGATACGACGCGACATCGCCACTCGATACGACGCGATATCGCCACTCGATACGATGCGACATCGCGACTCGATACGACGCGACATCGCCACTCGATACGACGCGACATCGCGACTCGATACGACGCGACATCGCCATTCGATACGACGCGACGCGACAGTATCACACAGTAGCTGACCCTACGTTGTCAAGTTTGTCATTTCCTATGGCGTCGTATCGAGTCGTGTCGCGTCGCTTCTGTCTCTCACCTAGAACAACGTGTAATTAATTAGACCGAATCATAGTGTGATACGTGAAAGAGGACATATTACTAGCTAATGCCCGCGACTTCGTCCGCGTTAATTGAGGTTTTCCGGTTCCCGGGATAAAAAGTAGCCTATGTGTTATTCTAGGCTGTAATCTATCTCTGTGCCAAATTTCAGCCAGATCCGTTCAGCTGTTGGGGCGTGATTGAGTAACAAAATTCCATCCATCCAGACATCCATACATCCAGACATCCATACATCCAGACATCCATACATCCATACATCCATACATCCATACATCCAGACATCCATACATCCATCCAAACTTTCGCATTTATAATATTAGTATTAGTATAGATTTGATTTACCAGGGGCTATACTGCCAACGCTTAAAGCAATACTTAAAAGCAATATTACTCAAAATTACAGTTTAATGTCACGTACCTTGACGTTTCTGAAATAAGGATTATAATTCTAAAACACGAAAGTCAACAATAATGAAACAATATGGCTTTAATAGTTGGCAATATGGCCACAGAACAAAAATGTTAGATACGTATAAAAAAATATTATTATTTCACCCATTTATTACTTAATGTACTTTATGTAATAAATTGTTATACACATTTTTATTATTATGAAAAGAATATTTATAAGTTTATTTAGAAAAAGATAATTCATAAAAACTGAAAACTGGTTGGCATGAATTTTTTGATATTATTTATTGGCGTGATGAACAACTATTTATACTAACCCATAAATTATTATTATTTCACCCATTTATTACTTAATGTACTTTATGTAAATTGTTATACACATTTTTATTATTATAAGATTATATGAAAAGGATATTTATAAGTTTATTTAGAAAAAGATAATTCATAAAAACTGAAAACTAGTTGGCATAAATTTTTTGATACTATTTATTGGCGTGATAAACCCCTATTTATAATAAACCATAAATTATAATTAATTTATTATGTAAGTATTTGGATTATTCGGAGTTAAATACTTTTCTATTTTACACTATGTTATTATTTTAATAATAGCTAACGAATACTCTTATGATTAAATTTAAAATCGTATTATGTAAATCAAGCAATATTTTAAAAATATTATACATACAATAGTTAGCAAAATATCATATTTCAGTATTAAAACCAAAGTTTCGAACTAACAAAATTGAACGCTAACTTTACTGCCTCAGTAACGCATAGACATATCCAATTTTTTCTAATGTAGAAAATGTGCAGAATTAGCTTTTAACTAAGAAACATAAGATAGGGTAGTTTATCGGTTTAACTATAATATGAGTGTTGTGAAATAACTATAGAAATATAAAAGACACGCAGTGACGTGCACAGGTTTTGAGGCTAGGGTAGGCATTCGTTAGTCAAAGTACCTATTTACTAGCTGTTGTGATGAAAAATTAGCCCATTTGGGCAAGCAGTGCTTTTACGCCTCTATGAACTGCACGCCACTGAGACACGCACCACACGCTAGAGCACCGTAACACTGTATTAATAAAATAATTATATTATTATCTACATTAATTTAACTCTCACATCCGCATACAAAATAAATAAATACATATATAAGGCCAAAAGAGGTATATTAAACTTACGTAAATAAATAGAAATAAATAAACTTACATATAAAAAAAGCGGTTTATATGCGCAGGTGTTACTTAACAATGTAATTAAGTACTAAATTAAACTGTTGTAGAAAGAATTAATGTTCTTCTAGTTACAGTCGCACCAACTTATCTGGCCCGGTAGCCAAAATTGGAACTAATTTTTAAAATAAAGCGGGAGGGATGTACTGAGACATAATAATAATAAATAAACATTATATATGTCACCGTAAGATTGTAAAAACCATTAGATTATATAGAAAGAAGAAGATTATGTCGAAAGATTAGAATTTAACGCATTATTTTCCGGTAGATTGTAATCTGTTAGGTATATTAACCCGATAAAACCTAACACTACTTGATTATTTATGTCGAACCCTAACCTAACCTACAAGAAAGAGACAAGAAAACGTAAATAAAATGAATATTTCAAAAATTGACACTCAGAACATTGAACAGTTTACAATCTTTCGACAGTTTAGAATTTCGCGAGTTAGATTATAATCTAACGGTTTTTACAATCTTACGGTGACATATACATAAAAACAATGAAATATATACATATATTTTTCTTTTAAATATTTGATAGCTACGCTGTCACTGTCAGATAAGTTTGTGGAACTATACTTTACTTTCAAGGCAAGATTGAGTAGGCATATTTAGGCTCCGCCCACGTCAGACGAAAAATGACCGATTTTTTGTCGACAAAAAATGAAACCTACCGATTATTACACAATCGGTGCATCCGGCCGTACCAATAGGGATGATTAAAACTCAATCAAATCAGCAACTTTTTATCGAACTTAAAAACGCACTTCTAGTATGGAAGTTGTATGAAATTCACCATTGTGACGTCATAAAATTTGAACGCACTTTTTTTCTTTAATCTATATTTTAAAATGGTTATCAAACTTAAATCTAATCAAGAATGTGAATTTTAGGTCTTTTGGAAGACCCTCTATTTAATAATCAGTTAGAAATAATTTATTTTTGATATAGGCATCATCCCTTTTCTCGGTGGAGAATGAAAGGTTTAGAGGTTGAGTCGGTCACAAAATCGGTGATAAAAGTCGGCGAAATTATCGGCCCGACCTACAAAAATCTGACGTGGAGAGTAAGCCTATCTACGCCAATATCGTGTAGAAACCGACATGTATTAACCGTTTCACATTATGTCAAAATACACTAAGAGCCCGTGGGAAATTCTGAGCATGTGCTTGAGCAGCTGAATATGCATATCCATATTGTGTATATGTATTGAAAATAAATACTACACCACATAAAAAATAACAGACGCTAGAGCACCGTAACATTGTACCAATAATATAAGTAAATACATAAATAAGTATATCATAACACCAATAATATTTAGGATTAATACTTACACTATTATTAAGATAATAACACCAATAAATAGGAGTTAAAGTTCTTGCTGTTCCTGTGTGTGTGTGTGTCTTTCAATAGAATGTCAGCCATTAACTGGTGATTGCGATTGTGACACTCGCTGTCGCTCTCAAACTTTGGTGCTAGGCCCAAAGGCCCTGTTTCAAAATTTAAGCACATCCAGAAAATTTCCTACGGCTCAATTATAGGTGTGTCCAAACAGAGAAGCAAGCCCGAGGCAGCAACACGCGGCGTTTGTAGGACACAATCCTGCAGCGCGCTAGTGAAGACTTGAGGATTATACGTACAGGAATATAATATGCGCGGCAGACGTCTAATACAAGCGCGGCCACTGCGCTAAATTGCCGCTCTATGTTTGGACACACCTTAGCAACCCTACGGGCAAATGTATTGCTCTCGGCCTACCCACGAATGTAATGTGAGTGGCAGACGCTAATAAAATCGCGGCAGCCGAGCAAAATTACTGCTCTGTGTTTAGACACACCTTAGCAACCCTACGGGCAAATGTATTGCTAAGACCTACCCACGAATTTAATGTGAGTGGCAGACGGTAATAAAATGGCGGCAGCCGAGCAAAATTGCTGCTCTGTGTTTAGACACACCTTAGCAACCCTACGGGCAAATGTATTGTTAAAGACTTGGCCTACCCACGAATGTAATATGCGTGGCAGACGTCCAATAACACCGCAGCAGCCGCCAAGATTGCCGCTCTAGGTCGGGACACACCTTAAAAGAAACCTTACGAGCAAATGCATTGCAAAGATGTACTAGATAAGTAGTTCGTAAGCGAAATATTATAGCAGCACGCTGTATGAGTGAAACGCAAGCAATAGCTTTACTTTTTAGAACTTCTAAGCTGTATTGTGATAACTTCCATATAATTGAATTTTATTATTATGTTGCTGATACTGTTGTTCTGTTTTGAAATATATCTTTATAATCAAACACTGAGTTTTACTTAAGCTTTCAGTCTAGTAAATATTTGCTGACGTTGTAAAGGCAAAAACTTTGATCTCTCTGCATGGCGATTGTGTAAAACCTACATCATTCATTGTTACTATACGGGAGCAGTTGATATGTCCCTACTGTAACAATAGGATGATCATCTTCCAATCGAATGTTGTGATCGGAACCACTTGTCCGATCTTTGATCTTTGGAAGTTGTCTCGTATTCAGAGAAAATTTTGCAATCGCGATTTAGGCTAAAGCTATGTTAGTTTATCATCAATAATAAATAATATGCCGTATTTTGACTTTCGTAAATTTCCAATACAGTATTAAAACTCAAATCTTTTTTTTTTTATAATTTTTGCATTTCTCTTCAAGCATCATGAATAAAAATGCTTGTTAACTTTTGTTAAATTTCCAATACAATATTAAACTCAATTTTTTTTTTTTTTATAGTTTTTGCATTTCTCTTCAAGCATCATGAATAAAAATGCTTTTAATGCACATTAATTCCACAAAGCATTAGGGCCTCGTAAATGTCTACCGCCCATAGCTTCGCAATGGCTAAGACCGACCCTGGGTCTGTTGCCAGACTTGACTCCCGTTGTTACAGTCTTTTACTGTAAAAGCAGTCATATTATGGAATATGGATTATGGATATGGAATTTTGACGACCTCCGTGGCGCAGTGTGTAGCGCTGTTGTCTTAACGTGCGGAGGTCCTGGGTTCGATCCCCGGCAGGGTCAATTTGGGAATTTACAATTTCTGAATTTTCCCTGGTCTGGCCTGGTGGGAGGCTTCGGCGGTGGCTAGTTACCACCCTACCGGCAAAGACGTGCCGCCAAGCGATTACGCGTTCCGGTACGATGCCGTTTAGAAACCAAATTTAATATAACTGCCATGCCCCTAACAGGTTAGCCCGCTACCATCTTAGACTGCATCATCACTTACCATCAGGTGAGATCGCAGTCAAGGGCTAACTTGTAGTGGATAAAAAAAAAATATATGGAATACATTTCTCCGAGAAATTCGTCACTCCGAATCGATAAATATATTTAAAAGTCGATTAAAATATCATTATCTATCTAGAATAGAATAGAATAATTTATTTGCAAGAATGTGGTACAATTATTAGTCTTAAAATTATTTTGCGCTGACACATTCAACCGTTTCATTAGTGTCCAAATTCCAAATTTTATTCATTCATTTAATCAAATTGTATGCTAGAAAAACACTAGGGGAGTCGGCACTGAAGCTGAAGCACAGGTTCACCTTAGTTCAGCCTCAGAAGCCCAGATTTAAAAATAAAAATAAATAGCAACTGGATAATTATATCAGTACTACTTACATATATACTTACTCATTTCTACAAGACTTGTAATGTATCAATACATTAGCTATAATGTAAAAAATTGTAACATAAAAAATTATGTAACTATATATATTTTTTGTTATAAAAAAATTAAAAAAAAAATGAATAAATATTACAATGTCAATAGCTAGGTCATACTCATTCAAACTATAGAAACATTTCTCCATTAGCCAGTCTCGAAGTTTGCATTTAAAAGTTTGTAGGGGCATGGCCTGTATTGTTTGAGGTTGATTTTATGTAATGGAGTTGTAAGCGTATGATAACAATATATTATATTATATTTATTTATTGTAGCATCTATATGTGTAATTTATATAATTATATGTAAACTATAGTATGTATGTTTATGTAAGTGTATTTTATACTTCTGTTATTTTTATTTTTGTTTTATGTGCATCGACCACATGAGCTCCTAGACTCAGTGTCATCAGCTTTGTACGCTCGTGTCGTGTTGTAATAAGGCCGCCTTTGCGCATTACCACAGTTTCCTGTCTTCTGTATTGTATGCATAATTTTGTACCTATGTGTTAACATGCAATAAAGACTTATACTACTACTACTACTACTACTACTACTACTACTACTCGCAGCTCGCTATACCTACCTACTACAAACAAGGTCGGTTTTGTTAACGTGTTACGATTAGACGGCGACATGTATATTAAACAGTTTTTTTGATGAAAAAACACTTTACTTATGTACACAGATAAAATTAAAACCAAATTATAATTCAATGATTTTTATTAACAATCTTATCATTTACATTGTAGGCATTTATATAAACATTTTGTTATAATTATATATGTCACCGTAAGATTGTAAAAACCGTTAGATTATAATCTAACTCGTGAAATTATAAACTGTCGAAAGATTGTAAACCGTTCAATGTTCTGAGAGTCAATTTTTGAAATATTCATTGTATTTACGTTTTCTTGTCTGTTTCTTGTAGGTTAGGTTAGGGTTCGACATAAACAATTAGGTAGTGTCATAGGTAGTGTCACTTAGGTCATATCAGTTTGCAATTTCGCGAGTTAGATTATAATCTAACGGTTTTTACAATCTTACGGTGACATATCCATACTAATATTCTAAATGCGAAAGTGTTTCTGTCTGTCTGTCTATCTGTCTGTCTGCTACGCTTTCACGTTCATCTGTTCAACCGATTTTGATGAAATTTGGTATAGGGATAGTTTGTATCCCGGGGAAGGACCTAAGACCTCAGTTCCCGCGGGAATCAAAAATCTTTAACCCACGCGGACGAAATCGCGGGCATCATCTAGTAATAGGTAATATAAAAGGAGACATGACCAGTTCAATTACAATAATTAGATTTTTCACAGAAAGCCGCATCGCGAAAAGGCACGGCGGGCTAAGTGGGATAAAAAGTGGGCTAAGTGGGAGCGTTAAAGTTAACTACCATTTGTATTTACCATTGTAGTTAAATTTAACGCGATCGAAAACGAATAAGAAAACAACCCCCATTAGGCCCCCAGTACCCTTAGCACGAGAATTCATACCCGTCGCATATTCGAGTGTCTTAACACTTTGGCGTTAGGACAAAATAAACCTTAGCAGAATTGACTTGTACAAGATTAAAATCACACCAACAAAGTGGAGTGTATTGGAGTAGTCGGAGTAAAATGTACCCAAATGCGCTAGACATAAAGTAATAAATCCAGTACCACCCAGTGTCGTGCACAGGGTTTGAAGCTAGGGTAGGCAATAGTTAGTCAGAATACCTTTTTACCGACTGTCATGGTCAAAAATGAGCATTGACTTATTTCCCTATGGGGAAGAATTTCTTTTATGCCTCTATGAACTGCACGCCACTGGTAACACCGATTTTAATTTTCCTAAACACTGGCTGGTATGGAGTTGGATGGACTTGAGTCCAAAATCAAGTTGGTCCGTTAGGTCGCAACCACCGGTATGTTAACGGTCAATTGCACCATTGATGGAAAGGGCTAATGGTTTGTCCACCAAAAAGCTGGAAAATTGGCAAAGTCAATACATGACAAGGTTAAAATTTTGGTAAAAAGTAGAAAAACCAACTTTTGCAACTCAGTGGTTGCTTAGGTAGGCAAGTTTAACGTTAACCATAATCATCAATGGTACTGTAATAATTGAGGCCCCTGTATATTTTGTACTAAGGATCTGTAAGGATCTATTTTAAATCTGTCTATATTATGTTAATAGAATTCGAATATATAATGAAATATATGAAACGAAATATGAATAAAATGAAATTTTCAGATAATATCATAGAAAATCACATTCTCACTAATTAATTCATTGATAAAACAAATTTTTTAAAACATATGTTAATTTCCATAATTTATGGAAATTTGAATTTGAAAGGTATTTCAATTTTCAACTATTTGCACACTCAAATTTTGTTATTAGTTTACAGACACAGCCAAACATTTTTAGACAATCACTAGCTTTATGAATATGAAATTAAATGGAATGAAATTTATTCTGATCGTAATAAATAGGTAGCAATGAGTAACTTACGTAACTTAATGCTGGGCATCAATTAAATTGAATACATAAATCAATGTATTCAATATATAAATCTATGTATTCACGAATATTCCTTTTTATATGCACAAATAGTCCAGTTTAGCATGTGTAGATAAGTCCAATCATCATGCGAACAAAACTGATCACTTTGCAGGCTATGTTGAGCGCCCACATGAAGATGTGATGGGGAAACCTTGGTTTAACACCCAGCAGAACAGCAGGTAAACTTTACCATCCTGGTATACTCTTGGTACGTTTTCAAAACTAGATTACGCATCCGAATAGGTTATAAACAAATAGTCCATCCTTTACACGCATCATGTGTGAATAGTCCACCCATTAGGCTAACTTTCATAAGTCCACTTTAGCACCAATACTGCTCAGCGGAATGGCCTGCAGGTCGGTGCGCATACAGGAACTCGCCGGTGACGCACATGAGCATGCTATGTTGAGCGCCCACCAGTATGCATGCTCTTGGTAACCAGGGTTGGTCACTAGTCCATTGGTTATACACAAATCGTCCAACACGTATACACGTATAGTCCAACCGTTATAAGTGAATAGTCCACTTGTTATGTGTGAATAGTCCGCCCGTCGTGTATGAATAGTCCACCAATTACGTGAATATAACGGTTAACTTTCATAAATCCACTTTAGCGCCGATATTGCTCAGCGGTATGGCCTGCAGCTCGGTGCGCAGACAGAGGAACTCGCCGGCGACGCAGGTGACACAAGCGCAGGCTATATTGAGCGCCCACCAGGAGAATGTGGTGGGGAAACTGTGGTTGTACACCCAGCAGAACAGTAAGTGAATACCGTAGAAGGTGCAACTGAAATTATATAAAGGTGGTTCAGTACCTCAAGAGGAAAGGACCCCTTAAGGTTTATAGGATCACTTCGTTGTGATGTGTGTCTGTCTGTCAACCACCTTTTTCTCGGGAACACGTGGAGGTATCAAGTAGAAATTAATATCAAATACTCAGATCTACAAATATTAGATAAAAAATCAAGTAAGCACAAGGCCTAGGCGCCAGAGGGCATGCTGATTGCAACAGATGCCAAAGTGTGAAGTTTTAAACAAATTGTAATTTGTATTATTTTATTGATTAAATTGCTTAATTAAGTAATTTTTGTTAGTAAGTTCGTATGTTTGGATGTCTGTTAAACTCAAACACTTTATTTTTTTATTCAAATAAACTTATTACAATTGCTTTCGAATCGTTGAGTGAATCTACCAGTTACTTTTTCACATGGTCACATCACAATGACTTAAACAATTTGGTTGAAATTTGGAAAGGACATAGCTTACAACCATAGTTACCACAAGGGCTACATTTTATCCTGAAAAATTAAAGTTCCAAAAATTTGAAAAATTAAATTAAACCCTGATCCACGCGGTTGAAGTCCTAGGCATCATGTAGCAACCAATAAAAATATCTTACCTAAAATCTAAGCACAACTTGGTCCGTCCCACCAGTGTCCACAGCACAAATGCTCCTATAATGGCATTCAGGACAAATGCAGCTATTACTGCCCTACCTTCATTGTCCTTCACTTGGATTTCCTGGAAATACAAAGGACTTGACCGGTGGAACTATGGCAGCTTGCCTAGGTGTCAAAAATCAATGTTCAGCAATGATTTCTTTATTATTGTAATTGTAATATTTCACTGTTTTCAGATAAAAAAGTTTCAGGAGTCTGAAGGCTCGGAAAACTGCGAAAATGAACAAAAAAGTTTCACCAAAAGACTGCTTTCCCACACTAGATGGCGCTATTTATTGTGTTGAGCGAGTCTAAAAAAATATTTTCAAGTATTATTTCTTTATTATTGTAATTGTTATATTTTACAATTTTCAGATAAAAAAGTTTCAGGAGTCTGAAGGCTCTGAAAACTGAGAAAATAAATAAAAAAAAGTTTCACCAAAAACTGCTTTCCTACACTAGATGACGCTATGTATTGTGGTGAGTCTAGAAAATATTTTTAAGTATTGCTCACTACTTTCAGTTAACAAGTTCAACTATTCGACCACAGATGGCAGCATATGCAATGTGAAAAGGCGTTCCAGTTCAACTATTCGACCACAGATGGCGGCATATGCAATGTGAAAGGGCGTTCCTTTAAACGCAGTATTTCAGAATGCTTTGTTCGATCTATTAGTTTGAGTCAAAAATTAAAAATAATTATAAACAAAACATACATTTCCTTTTCATTACTATTTAATTGATCAAAAATAAATCATTCATAATATAATGACTAAGGTACTTAAACGGTATTCATGTAGGGTTACAAGATTATTATTAGGCATGGATATAAAGGAACGTCAAAAAGGAGTAGTGCTTAAAGAGGAAAGCGGACGCTCAAGATTTAAACAATAAACGTACTGTTTTTTTTGTCATTTGAACCCTGACCTTATTTGGAATAATAAATCCATAATAATTTCGTTTTGAATTCTTAAACCTTACTGTAAAAACGGAAATCCTGTGCATTGTCCCGAATCGGAGGGCAATTACTGGTCATGTCCTATAAAATTGTATAGCATTTTGACTCAATATTTTATCTGTTGACAAGAATATAATATATATAATTTATTAGTAATAATAATCATAAATAATTGTAATGTTGTTGTAATTAATAATAATGGATAATAATTAAATTTAAATTTACATACAAATTGAATCGAATATAATATGAATATGACATGACTTACGTTAAATTAAATAATAACCGAATTATTAATTACTTAGTGTGTACTTATGACTAAGAATTTGTAACGTAATAGTAAATAAAGGCTTTTTATTTTATTTATTTTTTATTTTATTTATATACCTAAACGGATTAGAATGGATACACGAAATTGAGCTCTAATTCAATGATATTATGGTTTATTTTACTTTGGTAATTAATTAATAAATTACTTACTTTTAAGCTGTGGTAGGCATAAGTTGGTCAGTTTTGATGAAAAATTAACATTGACGTATTTCCATTTGGGTAAGCAGTGCTTTCACGCTTCTATGAACTACACGCCACTGGTGGTACGCCCCCTTTTGTCGCATTAACACTTATAAGTATGGCTCACTTAGTAGCTTACCTGAGTAACTAATGTAGGTACACAGTCATGAAAGTAATAAGTACCGTATCCTTTGCAAAATATAATAATATATACTGTTATTCATAGGCCTGTCATATTCCAAGTTGATTGAAAGGTGATATTATAGAACCACTAAATTGTGCAGACAATTATGCATTACAGTTGAAATATTGATTACAACTAGCACATAAAGATGCAAGAAAAATGTTAATTGACAGTAAGATAGATCGAAAATTAACTTATGATAAATATAAAAAACCAGTTAATTATCAAAAAGACGATTTAATTTTGGTTAGAAATGAAAGTAAAAATGAAATGGATCCATTGTATAAAGGTCTTTATTTAGTCATTAAAGATATTGAACCTAATGTTGAAATAATTAAAAAATCTAAATTGAATTTATTCATAAAAATCGTAAAAAAATTATGTATATTTTTTTATTGTCGTACAATTTATGAAACATTGAATTCATGCCAATAGTTAGAGTACTTATTCACTACTCTATGTATTAGACAATAAGTATAGTAGTTATATGTTCTTCATAGAATATCATTTCTGTTACCATTTACGTGATTATTGTAAGCATCCAAAAAAAAAATAGATACCATTTTGTTTTTTTTTTTCATTTAGGGGAATGATGTGGTGTAACAGTAATAAAGGGAACCTACTGAAGAACAGACGTGTCTCATTTTAATCCAACCTCAGGCCACTATTTTGTCGCACCCTTAGAATGAAAGTGACCTAACTCAAAAATTCCTGTAAATTCAGATTTTTTTAATAAACTGACCTTAAAAAGCCTACTCTTGAACCCTGTTCATGAAATAAAACGCGGCTTCTCTTATTATTATTTATTACAATTACATTTAAATAGAGAAGCAAAGCAGTACATTAAAACATTTAATAAATACTTACAAACCATATCAAAATCATGAATGGGAAACTTACTTAAATTAAGTTCAAAACCTATTTACTTAAACTTATTTACTTATTTTATTTAATCACTTAAAACTGAACGTTCCTATCCACCAATTCTATAGTGCCTGAAAAAATAAAAGCAACTTATTTGACATTTATATTTTTTATCCATTGAAGTTTTGCTATGAATTGTTATTTATATTTCACTCGGTAAAATATATCGATCTAATTCGGTGGCATCCATTACCTGTTACCTGAGAATACTACTTGTGTTTTTGCCTAAATTGCTAATTAAAATTGTTTTATTATAAAGTATATTAATAGGTAATACATCAGTAACTCTGATGTATTTCTTTGGAATCTCGATGTTGTTGGTTTTGATCACTTCCTTGTAATACTTAGCGGAGTCCCTCGGGGTGCGAGTGCGCTTTGGGTCTTCAAAATTGACTTCGTATAATCCGAATTTTGACCTGAAAAAGAAAAAAATTTAATAACAAGTACAATCCATACGAATATATTATAACGGTCTAAGGAGATACATATAATATTTTTCAATACACTTGCTCGGAAACTACACTTACAGAGACAGTAAACAGGGCTTGTAAGTTAAATTTACTGCCCTCGGGCTATTTTGTTTGCAGAATTTACTGCCCTCGTGCAGTAAATTTGCAGTGTTTTTTTTTTAATTTTTGCAAGTCCACTTTAGTTCTAAATAAAAAAGTTTTATTGCAAGAAGGTTCATAATGATAAGTATTGACTTTTTATGTAGAAAACCTAAAAAATAATAACATTTAGATGTAGAATAATAAAATTAATTGATGACACTAAAAATTGTAATTAATATAAATAGTTTATAAGTCTTATAAATTAAAAAAAAGCAAATGCTGATTAGTCAGACTGGGAGTTAGAGCTGAACCTAGAGCAATAAGAAAAGGCAATTAAAACAACGCGCCGTACATACTAAATCTTTAATTTGAGCACGCTATTTTTAAAAGTTTCATTGAGATTTTCTTATAAATTATTAATAAATATGACTGTTTTAAGTGACGTGGAATCATAAAATTAAATGAATAATTAGGTATTTTAGATGTGACAAAAAATCGCGCTATTAATAGCCGCAAAAAATCTCGAAATAAGTATGGGCGTGAAGAACCATTTTCTAGTAAGTACCTAGTACCTACCTAAGGTAAAGACCCCAGTTATGGACACTTTAAGGACAGAAAACATACATTTTTGGAATAAATTTTTTGTTTGGTAACTTTTCAGGGGTTGCTTCGGTTTTTGTTTTAGTTCAATATTTATTTTATTATATTCTTCGATAAATTTCTCATAAATGCATAACAAAACAAAGATATTGACAAAAAGAAAAAGCCTTTTTTTGACCTATTAATGGACAACCAAATTCCAGTGATTGACACCCTCTATTGAACATGATCCAGTAATGGACCCCTAGTGTCAAACATGATCCAGTTATAAACTTCCATTTATGGACAGTCAACAGTGCCCCACGTTTGTTTTCCCTCTACTCAAGTGGCTAAATGCTTTGGGGGTAATATATAAATTACCTACAACCATGGATAAAAAAAAAAAGACCTACTGTTGCAGTATTATATATTTTTATTTAGTATCAGTAATTATTTTTTGTTTCACATTTAATCATAATCACTTAATCACAGCCTTCTTATATTTTATACTTAATGACAAAATCACAGTTTCGACAATTTAGTTCTTAATAGTTCACTTAATAATAATAATCCACATGTAGCAACTTAGTTAGCTTTATATAAAAAATATCTGACTAAAATGTTTGCTATGGAAGAGATCAAAGAAAGAAGAAAACTTTAATAATATTACAATTTCTACATAATAAAAGGAAGGTATTTAGCCATCTCCGTGACAGAATAAAAACCTCTTTTATTTGTCAGTACTGGTTCTCTTATCTTCTGAACTATATCCTGCTCATGGTACCAGATCTGGTCTGGCTTTTCAGGCCATCGGAATGTGTTTCCAACGGAGAAGGTCATGGTTTTTATTTCAAAACTGTTTCCGTGAACATTCTCAATCTTACCAGGAAAATATTCGCCCTCGTATTTTATAATGACGTAATTGCCTTTGGTATATTTTTGTCCTCTTTTAGAAATTTTTCTCAATGGCTCATCTTCAGATTCAGAGTAACTGGAACCTTCAGCTCGCTCAGGAATCGTTTTTTTAAATATCTCTTCTGCATATGTACTATAATCACTGTCACCGCTTTCTGCATATGGTATTTCAGTTTCCGTGTCATCAGAAGACGAGACTGGCATAGGTTTATTTAATTTTGTTTTTTCTTTTTATTTTGCTCCTTATGTTTGGTTCGGTTCTCTTTTAACAATTTTTTCTCTGCTCTTTCCTTTGCTTTTCTGTCTTTTTCTTTTTCTTTTTGTTCCTTTTCTTTTTCTTTTTGTTGATGATATTCTCTCCACTTTTGGCTCGTGATAACTGACGGTATTTTTTCTCTTGGTTTTCTTTTCTTCCCTTTCAAATTGTCGTCATCTCCTGGCCAAAATAAGTTTCTTTTAAATGGCGATGGTATAAATAAATTTGATTTTGGTTTTATTTTAAAGATATCGGGATTCTGAGTCTCTTTGGCAGGTTTTTTTTGTACAACAGAAAGGCTTTCTATCATATCATTATGTTGATATAAGGTTCCGGAAGTAGATTGTGTGGCTTCTGTGTATTGAAGTTGCTTGGAACTGCTAGGTATAACGTCAGTCAATAAGTCCTTGAATGTGTCTGTTAATGTCGAAGATTCATTTTCGGTAATCTTAATTTGGTACGGGTTGTTTACAGTCACCAATGTAACTGAAGGAGTGGAATCTTCCATGTGATCGTGATCATTGGATAATGATCCATGCCACAGATCTTCTTGAACAGGAAGGATTGAAACTGTTGGATGGTCAGTCTTTTTTGTTTCAGATGCTTCGTTTCGTGGGACTTTCTCTTTCTGTGCAGTTGTAGCATTTTTTGAGATTGGAGATATTGTAGCTATAGGACAGCCTATCTGTTTGGTTTCAAGTTCTTTATTTTGCGAGCTTTTCTCTTGCTGTGCAATCTTATTTTTGTTACTTGAAAAGTCTTGTGTACTCGGGTCGGTGTTTATGTTAAGAATACTAGCAGGTGAATCATTATCAGATTTAGGGCTTGTCGAAGGAGCTTCATTCAGTTTAGGGTCTAGTGTTTGAGACGATTTAGACGCCTCATTATCCTGACATGAATCCTCAAATGCTTGTTTATTACTGGCCCATAGTACGTACAATGACGTGTCTTCTTCGGATAAGCGAGAATCCAATTCTTCTCTGCCTTTGTAAAAAAGTTCAATGAACAATTGCAACTTTTCGGATCTGAATTTGGAAACTATTTCAGTTTCAAGGCATCGTAGAAAATGTTTTTGAGCAGTTTGATCCACTGTGGATTTTTGTCTAGATTTGATTTTAGATAAATCTACATAACTCAGGCCAAAAGGATATAATCCTCCACCTCTGAAACCATTCTTAATACAATCTTCAGAAATAGAATCCAAAGCAGTCTTAAGAACTGGAGCAAAATGTTCCTTCTTCAAGTTCTGACCCAAATGCTCCAATTTCCATTTATTTACAGCTTTTTTCCAGTATGCCTTTAGTGGTCTAAAGATAGCAAGATCCATGGGCTGTAAAATATGGGTACTGTTTGGGTTTAGTGCCACGATCTCTATGCCATTGGCACAGCAAAAATCTGATAAATGTAGTGTTAAATGGGATCGATGTCCATCCAAAAAAAAAAGTACGGGTTTTTTAATGTTTTGCTGGAGCAACCAAGGATGGAAAATGTTTGCGATATACTCATAAAACGTGCTTCCACACATCCAACCGCTGGCCGAACGACCGATTGCCCAATCTTCAGGAAAATTTGATGAAATTGAGGAAGGAACTCGTTCGTAGTTAAAGACTACCATCGGAGGCGCTAGAAGGCCTGCAGCATTTCCCGTTATCAAGACGGTGAGATTATCTTTCTCATCACCTGATGTCTGATAGATATGTTTTTCACCTCTTTTTGCCAGAACTTTTCCAGCTTTCGGTGAAAGAAAAAACGCGCTCTCATCCGTGTTGAAGATTCTCTCCGGTTCTTTTGTTACTTCCATAAGACCTTTCTCCTGCAAATAAGCTTCTACTTCTTCAAACCACCGGTTGATGTCTTCTTCTTTAACGTTGTCACGTGCTGTTGTTAAATTTTGCGCAGTTCTTTCAGCTATAATGGGATGCCTTTTTAAAAATAGACCGTACCATTTTTTCCCCGGCCTATTTTCAATGAAAGGGGTAGTTCGGCCTTTATCTGTGATAATGCGTTGTACACTATCTAATAGTTCCTCTTTGGTCACCGGTATATGCTTGTTGTTCATATCAATGATCCAATGCTCAAGGATCTTCTCCTCATCATATGTAAGAAAAGTAGATGGACCCATAGGGCACACAACTGGACTTTTACCCGATACCTTATTATACAGTGTAATACGCGGGACACCAAATCTCTTGGCAGCTATGGCCACTTTTTCACCATTTTTAACTGCTTCAATTGCATTACACATTTGAAGGGGTGTATAGTCCTTTTTTGGTGCCATACCTGTGAAAAATTATAATAATTTAGATGATCCATCTGTCCATCACTGGATACTATGGAATCCCCAATCATGGACACCTGTGTCCATTATTGGAACGAATTGTTAAAGTTTGACGCGAGTAGCATATTTTCAAACAGAAAAACAAAACGCAAGCGGGTACCGTAAACTGGACTTTACCATAAAAAAAACTATTATCGACATTTGTCCATAACTGGCATTTTGCATAAAACAATGTCCAGTAATGAACAAATATAATTGAAAAAAAAAAACTAACCTAGCCGCATCGAATTATCACAAATTACCAGTAAGTTAGCTTATTAACCCATGAAATAACACACAATTTAAATGGAGTTAATTAATAAACATTTAATTACAAATTTCTGTACTTACTTCCTTAAGGATTCTTGTTATAAATTCAGATTTTCACTAATTGAGCGGGTCGCGGCGGAGTTATCATTACGCCATTTTGAAGAAAATGGTCGAATCAGTTCAAAAGTCAAACTAATATCAAGTGGACAATCATAAATCTATGGTGTAATGCTGCCAGCGCGAAAAAATAAATTTCTGCTCTTATTTTCAAAGTTGATTATTTTAAATGTCCATTACTGGGGTGTTGTCCAAGACTGGGGCCTCTACGTTAGGTACTTTATAACTTTTTCGACTATTACTTTCAAGTTTTCTCACATATGTATTGAAAAATATTGTATGATACACGGGCGTTAAGGTTTTAACAAACTCGTGATGATCAGCTTTCGCCTGGAGCCATCGGGCTGATACCGCTGATACCGCTACCCCTTACCGCTCTTATATCACAAACTACTAATAAATGCGAAAATAAGTCTTTCTGTCCGGCTATCCGTCTGTCTGTGTGTAACATAGGAGGTCGGTTAGACCAGCCTTATGATCTCGAAGCCGCGGTGTGAGTTCACGTCCAGACGTAAGAAATCGGGGTTATTTCGTGGCGAAACCGATCTTAGAAAATGAATACTTGGTAGCCAAGTCGACATAACTGTCTCGATCACTCGTTTTATACCGCGGAGAGAAAAAAATAAGAGAAAAATGGTTATAGCGTTTTTAAACGCCAGTCACGGCGCCGATCGCGCATCGTCCGGTCAAAATAGACATTTCAAATTACAATAACTTGTGGTTCGCCCCGAACTGAGACCTCGCGGTATCCATAAGATAGTTTTAACTATATAGTTATAGTTAACTTTTAACATTAGACGCAAAAGAGCTAAACAGTTAATGGAGAAACGAATAAACTTTTACAGAGTGCCATCTATCGACATCATTGTGAAGTTCTGTTAAAAATACTGAAGCTCATTAAAAATTAAATAATTTCGTTTCCTTATAATATTTATCTTATTATATATAGCATTTGTTGTTCAAGGACAAAATATAATTCAAATAATTGATCAAGTTTCAGACTGAGCCTTTCAGAAAATTGAGACTTCTGAGCTCAATTTTGGACGTTAAAAAATCTCCAATTTGAAAGCCCCCCATTTCGTAAATTTTAGGGGAAAAATTTAAAAAATTAATTTTGTACTCTATTCCTAATTATCTTTAAAATCATATACCGAAGCCATAAGTAACGCTATTAAAAATATTTTACTTCACATTCTCTTCTATGAGAGTTTTTATTTTTAACTTTTTAGTATCAGGGTTGAGGATTTGGAGTCCGAATTGGAAAAAGGGACCACCTCGAGAGCTTTCTCTAAAGACTGAAAAAAAATATTCAAATCGGTTCAGAAATCACGGAGATATGCACCGATATACCTACATTAAAAAACCTTTTTGGAAGTCCGGAAACTCCGGTCTCTGACAGAGCTGAATTTTGCTAGAGACCTTGGGTAGGTAGGTACATCAGTAGAAATAATAAATAATTTGACCAGATTTAGCAGATTTAGCAGTTAAGTTTCTGTGATAGAATCGCTAAATTTTACTCAATTTTTTTTAACGAACTGTTAACTTGTAAACTTGGCTAAGATTTTTCTTTGATCACGTGACATAGAAACACGATAACGAATATTATGCAATGCCCATACAGTTTCCCCTTATAGTTTTCTAAAGCATGAACAATTATAGATAGTCAACTTGCAGTGGCGTGCTTTTTTTTCAACAAGGTATAAGCAGTAAGCAGTGAATCCTGGACCAGTATAAAATCAGGTAGTTAGAAAAGTCAAAAGAAAATGTAAATTATTAAATCTATGTTGCTGATGTGTTATTAATAGTTTTGAATCAGTTACTTATCAGTTAACATTATTAGGTAGGAACTAATGTTTTTTCATGAATAAAATCTTTTAAATAAAAATCTCTTGGATACAATAAGGGTGCTTTTTTGCCTCTATGAAAACTGCACGCCTCTGTCAACTTAGCTAGGCCTGATCTTCGCTTGAATAAATAAATAAATAAATAAATGAACAAATGATTTATTTATTTCATGTAGAACAGCTTGTGTCACTTATGAAACGTTAAGACTCTACCACCGGTTCGGAAAATTGTTGTACTGAGAAGAGCCGGCAAGAATAAGCAGAAAAGAAAAGGTTACAATATGTAGACAACACAATACATACGTTACAAGTATTACACTGACTTGTGGATCACTGGATGCGTGGCCGGTTGCTTCCATGCAACTTTGTCATTAATAAAATCATCGAGAGTATAATAGCCTCGACTTAACAAATGCTGTTTAACACAGTCTTTAAATCTATGTAATGGCAAATCCAGAAACTCTTTGGGAACCATAATATTATAAAAGCGTACACTCGACCCCACAAAGGATTTCTGCACTTTGCGCACACGATACGACGCTGTTACTAGCTTATGGCGGTTTCTAGTGTATCGATTGGGAGTATCACCTATTTGCTTATAAAGATTAATGTTCTGCCTAACAAAGACTATATTATTGTTTATGTATTGCGAAGGCACTGTAAGAAAACCAATCTCTTTAAATTTTTCACGAAGTTATACGCGTGATACGAGTTTATAAATAGAACGGATGGCTCTTTTCTGCAAAATAAAAAACGGTTGGATATCACCTGCTCTGCCCCACAATAACATGCCGTACGACATTACACTGTGGAAGTAAGCAAAGTAGACAAGCCTAGTGTGGAAGTAAGCAAAGTATACATACGTGTATCCATCAATCCACTCGAAGTTGTCGATAAGAGACCACGCGGTGTACCCGGTAATGTTGACCTTGTCCTCGTGGATGGAGAGCAACACCTGGAAACATAAATAGTGCGTGTAAACTGTCGAATTATTTGTCAAGCCCCAGGCCACCAGTTTCACCAGGCCCCTCTTTCCCACTGGGCACTCTGGGCAAGTGTCCAGGGCCCGCGTTGGAGGGGGTCCCCTAGTTACCCTATATTCATGAACGACAACTACACACATAGATTACGTTCAAAATATACCTCAATAAGTAGTAAGTTAATCAGATTTTAAATTGATCTTGAAGTTTTTTTTGAGGTAACCGTTTAAAATAACATTTTAATTAATCTAGAATATTGCCTACCTTCTGTATATGCATGTTTTAACAAAATAGACAGAGAACAATTTTGTTAAAACAGGCATATATGCCTTTTCATAGAGGCCCCATTACCCTAATATGCCCAGTGCCTATAAATTCCAATAGGTTAAAGACGGCCCTGAGTTGAGCGCCATAAGTAAGCCAGTTATTTCAGAGCTGATAACGCGTTGTTATGACATCTTGTTATTTGCCAAAACAATTTATATTGTGTGGTACGGAACCCTTTTCGAGTCTGACTCGCATTTGACCGGTTTGTTTTCAAAGGAGTTTGGTCGGTACAGCATATTTTATTGAGTAATATATTTGAAGTTGAAGTACGTTTTTGAAAGTCTCACCTGTTCCAAATGGTCCCTGTAATACTTGATCCTCTCATAGTCCCTCAAGCCGTACCCTTTGGAGGGGTAGCCGTTCTCCGTGATGATGATCTCCACGTCCCCGTACTGTGCCTTAACCCAGCCCAGCTGTTTGCGGATGCCTTCGGGCCAACTCTACAAACCAAACGTTTTTAAATATATTTATTTCATAAATAAAAATAAATAATAACTAAACAATAAAAATAAATAATAATAAAAATATTATAATAATTAAAATAAAAATTAATGTAAAATATTTAAAAATATATAAAGTTATAAATGCGAAAGTTTGGATTTGGATTTTCATGTATGCATGTATGGATGTGTGGATGTGTGGATGTATGGATGTTTGTTACTCAATCACACCAAAACGGATGATCGGATCTGGAAGAAATTTGGCACAGAGATAGATTATAGTCTTCCATCCATTCATACATCCATCCAAACTTTCGCATTTATAATATTATGTAGATTTCGCATAACAATACGAAAGAATATATTTAATTTCTAGGTGCTAAATATAATTTAACGAGAAAAAATAGATATGCTACATATTATTTTAAAAGTACATATCTCTATAAATCTAGCACTAGCAAATATCTAGTCGCAGTGCAGTTTAAGCAACAGGGCGGTCCGTTGTATGGAGACCCCCGCATTTAATCCTCAGTCGATGAAACTTGGCTGGGTTTTACTATAGAATGATCCAAAACTTACACAAAAATATCCAACAAAAAAAACATCTGGAAACTAGGTATTTATACCTAAAACTTAATATTTATGACTGAATATTTTCTCGATTTCTTTTTAAAATAATGGTAAGTAGTAGATTGACAGTGAAAACCGAAATATCAAACGAAATAATCATGCACAACATCGATATTTAAACCGATTTTATTATCAAACCTAAACTGCGTTTGCGCGATAATGTACCTTCCTTTAACAATTCGGTATAATAGCATAAAAAAGTCTTACTTCCTTTCTGATTTTTTATTGGATATTTATAATATACGTTTACCTCGTGACACTTTAACATACTGTAAAGTTTCGTCGGCTGAGGAATTATTGTTGGGGTCAACTAGCTATTGCCTAGAATAGTGCATCTCCGTGCTGCGTCGCTTAAGTGCATTTTTTTTTAACCACTACAAGTTAGCCCTTGACTGCGAGCTCACCTGATGGTAAGTGATGATGCAGTCTAAGATGGTAGCGGGCTAACCTGTTAGAGGCATGGCCAAACCCAAACCCCTATTCGGTTTCTACACGGCATCGTACCGGAACGCTAAATCGCTTTGCGGCACGTCTTTGCCGGTAGGCGAGCTAGCCACGGCCGAAGCCTCCCACCAGGCCAGACCAGGGAAAAGTCAGAAATTATAAATTCCCAAATTGTCCCTGCCGGGGATCGAACCCGGTGCCTCCGCACGTTAAGACAACAGCGCTACACACTGCGCCGCAGAGTTCGTCAAAACCCAAGACTTCCTCTTCAAAATACCATGGGAACTTTAGTTATCCTGGATAAAAGTTAGCATTTGCCATCTTTCTAGGTCTTTAAATATATCCATGCACAAAATCATGTCGATCCGTTGCTCCGTTGCAGCGCTATTCAAGGACAAACCCACAAACAAACGCACTTTTCAATTTAAACGTGGGAACAAATATATAAATTTAGCAGCAGCGCAGGAAAAAAAGGAAAGGCAGGAAAATCACTTACGAAAAACCAAGAACATGCACCCGTTTCCCAACCCGGATCCACTTCCAAAATGGCGTCCAACTCTGGAATGCTGCTGAAAATGGACCCTAAATCTATACTTTCGCCGTCCTTACGCCTTCGGATTTTTCGGGATGTGTAAAAGTTGAAACCGAAGAAGTCGTACGCTCCTGTAAGGAAACATTAACATTTAGGAATTCTGATAGTTTGTAATTGGTTATTTATGACCTATAGCATCGTATTTAATTTTATTTTATTCTAAAACGTTAAATGCACGTGACTTTTGCTAGCTGTGACGTCATACGGCTAGCAAATGTCACGTAACGTTTTTTTTAAAAAGATAATTGTAAGAGGTCTAAAGTAAACCCACGTAAATTTTTAGATATTTTTTCGAAAATAATAATGATATCCGTTGCGGGGCAATTGGTCAAACGCAACTGCCGGAACTTCTCCGCCGCATGGATTGATTATAAAAAGGCATTCGACTCGGTGCCCCATTCATGGCTCTTGAGGGTCCTTGAACTGTACAAAGTCGATGGTACAGTTCGAGACTTCCTCAGTGAATGCATGGGGTAATGGAGTACGATCCTTTGTCTCCACGGTGAGCGGTTGGCGGCTGCCGGTGACCGGATAAGGATACGGCGGGGGATCTTCCAGGGTGACTGTCTGAGTCCACTTTGGTTTTGCCTGTCTCTAAACCCACTCAGCTCACTGCTGGAGAATTGAGGGACGGGCTTTCAGTTTCAGAGAGGAGGGACAAGAGTGCCTCACCTTTTCTACATGGACGACCTCAAACTGCTGGCACCCAATGCTACCCGTCTGCAAGAATTGCTGAATATCACCACTGAGTTCAGTAATTCTATCAGAATGGAGCTCGGGCTGGACAAGTGTGCGGTTACTCACTCGGCTGAGATGAATCTCGAGCCATCGAACATCAGGACCCTCTCTGAAGCTGAATCGTACCGGTATCTGGGTATGTCGCAATCGTTAGGGGTAAATGAGGCGGACATGAAACAGTCTGTTTGCGAGGCCTTTTTTGGCCGTCTGAGAAAAATATGTAAAAGTTTTTTGTCAGGCGCCAATAAGGTTCGAGCCTATAACGGCTGTGTTGTGCCTGTCCTCATGTACACCTTTGGCGTGCTCAGATGGACTCAGACCTAACTTGACGCCCTGGATAGAAAAGTCCGCACAACTATCGTATGCACCACCCGAAGTCGTCTGTGATGAGATTGTATATCCCCCGGAAATGTGGTGTTCGAGGCGTATTAAGCGTCAAGACCATGCATAGAGAGGTCGTAGAATGTGATAAAGGACTCACTCCCCTATCCTTAGCCAAAATCGAGTGGCAGGCGCCGGTGGTACTTGGCACCTCTGACCGGGAGACCATATGGAAGAAGAAGGAGTTGCACGGACGCTTTTTTAAAGCTCTTAATGAGCCACACGTTGATAAAAAAGCGTCGTGCGATACAGGATCAGGATTAAGACGCGGAACTACCTAAAGTACATTCTGAAGGATGGAAATCACGACATCTGTCGAGCCTGTCGCCATCCCGGTGAGTCACTCAGACATGTGCTTACGGGATGTTCGGCGCTTGCTAACACTGAGTATCTGCACAGACACAACCAATGGGCAAACACTACCAATTGCAGACAAATAAAAGAGGGTATACCCAGCCTAAACAAACGCCTAACTAGGAAACTACTACAACTATATAGAGTAAAACTTAGGACGGCAGTAGGCATGATAACAGGACACTGTCCACTTAACAAACATCTATATGTTGTAGGTAAAACCGACAGCCCTCTATGCAGAGCCTACATGGAGAGCGCGGAGACACCAAGACACGTACCTACTACTCGAATGTAGTGCTGTATCCACTCAACGAGAAGCTTACATTGGCTCCCCAGCAACACTCCCGGAAGTCCTTGCCGACCTGGGCGGCCTGCTTGGATTCTGGAATGAGCTCTGCTGGCTGGAGTGATCCAGCGGGGAGTCGCACCAGTGGTCTCACGCACAACGGGCACCTACGCTTAAGTGCGGAAAAGCCCAGTGAAAAAGAAGAAGAAGAAGAAGACATAACCAAGCGGCCAAAATCCTTCACCAGGAGCTTGCTCTGAAGTACGGTCTTCTGGATGAGAGGCTGCCGTATTACAAGTACACACCGGTGCCTGTACTCGAGCGTGACGGAGTCCGGCTCTATTGGGACCGGTCCATCATCACGGACAGGACTATTCTAGCGAATAAGCCTGACATCGTGCTGTTGGACCGCGCACAGTCGCGGGTGTTTTTGGTGGACATCACCATTCCATATGACGAAAACGTTGCGAGAGCTAAGACGGAGAAGAAACGTAAGTATCTTGATCTGGCTCACGAGGTTTCCGCTATGTGGCATGTGGGGTCCACCAAAATCACCCCAGTCGTCATATCTGCGAATGGGTTAATCCCAGTCAGCCTCGCTCACCATCTGAGGTGACTGGAGTTCCGTGGCAGTTCGCTTGCAGCCAGGATGCAGAAAGCGGTGTTGCTAGACTCGGCTAGGTTAGTCCGTCGGTTTCTCAACCTGTCGCCCTGACCCCCGGCCGCTGGTCTCCCCTGCCTGAGGGTGCAATCCTCCGCCCGCTACAACTGTTTATTTGTGTATTTGTGTATATAAGTTTATTAATTTATATTTATTTACGTAAGTTTATTAGAACTCTTTAGGCCATATATGTATTTATTCTGTATGCGGGCGTGAGAGCTAAATTTATGTCGATAATAATAATAATAAAATATAATAGCCAATTTAATTGTTATCCCTTTTAATGGAATACCTTTCGTCAATTCCTTTTCTTCATCAGTAAAGGCCGGGAGTCGCGATCGAGGATATCCCTCGACCCTGCTATTCTTCGCCAACACCTTCTCTATGCCCGGTGGCCAGCCGCCTTGTTTGGAGAAGATGGGATGCGTGTACAGCCCATACTGGAAATAAAGAACAATAGGGATGATGACAACTCAATTAAATCGGCAACTTTTTATCAAACTTAAAAAAGCACTTCTAGTATGGAAGTTGTATGAAATTCACCATTGTGACGTCATAAAATTTCAACGCTCTTTTTTTCTTTAATCTTTATTTTAAAATGGTTATCATACCTAAAACTAACTGAGGATGTGAATTTTAGGTATTTTGGAAGACCGTCTATTTAATAATTTAGAAATAATTAATTTATGACATAGGCATCATCCCTATTATTGAAAACTAGGTTTTGTTATGTACTAGTTACTTGATGTACTTTCGACCGAATTTCAGTCACGGCGGCCAATCTCCAAGGAGATAAGCCATCTGCGCGGGAGATATCATAGCGACTAGCGTGTGCACTCTATGTTCCTTTACTCTCAAAGCCTGAGCTCGATGGGACAGAACATCCGACACGACCGGAAAGAGATCAGGCGCTGGACCGATGGTTTTACGTGCTCTCCGAGGCACGTGGCTGACACACCGCCAACTTTCTAACTCCAGGCAACTTTTCAATTCAACAATTTCTTGTCATAAAACCGCAATATTTAATTATGGCCCGACCCAGGATTCGAACTCGGGACCTCGTCAACCGCAGTTGAACATGCTAAAACTAGACCAACGAGGCAGTTACTTACCTTCCGACGTAACACCAAGCGATTTTACTTTCCGGTACGTTACCGTGTAGAAACCGATTAGGTATGGTTTAATACAACTGCCATACCCGAACAGGTTAATCTGCTGCCATCTTAGACTGCATCATCACTTACCATCAGGTGAGGTCGCAATCATGGGCTAACTTGTAGTGACGTAAAAAACTGTCCCATCGAGCTTTGAGATTTAAGGAACATAGAATGCACACACTAGTGTACTATGATATCTCCCGCGCAGATCAATCTCCCTGGAGATTGGCCGCCGTGACTGAAATTCGGTCGAGAGTACATGAAGTACCTAGTACATAACAAAAGCTAGTTTTCAATAATAGGGATGATGCCTATATCAAAAATAAACAAGTGAAATTAATTTAACGAATTAAAAAATACGACTGCCCTGCCATATTAATCTTGGAGTTTACCTCCATATGAAGCGATTTGCCGAAAAACTGAAGGTAGTACACAGTAAACAGATACAACCAGTATGGAAACTAAGCCAAGTTGATAAATTATTTACCTACACTCCATTGAAGCAATAGGGTTGTCACTTTTAATGTTTTATGGTTAAATTTTTTTTTTGTTAATTTCAAAATGGCGCTGACTTTTTAAAATTTTGGTACCAGTTTCCTGTTTTGTGATCCTAGGGATCCTCAGATGTCGATTTTGAACAAAATCAGTTCAAATACAGAGAATTTCAAAATGGTGCTGACTTTTTTAAATTTTGGTACCGGTTTCCTGTTTTGTGATCCTAGGGATCGTCAGATATCAATTTTTAACAAAATCGGTTCTAAAACAACGTATTTCAAAATGGCGCTGACTTTTTTAAATTTTGGTACCGGTTTCCTGTTTTGTGATCCTAGGGATCGTCAGATATTGATTTTGAACGAAATCGGTTCAAAAACAAAGAATTTCAAAATGGCGCTGACTTTTTTAAATTTTGGTACCGGTTTCCTGTTTTGTGATCCTAGGGATCGTCAGATATCGATTTTGAACGAAATCGGTTCAATAACAAAGAATTTCAAAATGGCGCTGATTTTTTATAATTTTGGTTACAGTTTCCTGTTTTGTGATCCTAGGGATCCTCAGATGTCGATTTTGAACGAAATCGGTTCAAAAACAAAGAATTTCAAAATGGCGCTGACTTTTTTAAATTTTGGTACCGGTTTCCTGTTTTGTGATCCTAGGGATCGTCAGATATCGATTTTGAACGAAATCGGTTCAATAACAAAGAATTTCAAAATGGCGCTGATTTTTTATAATTTTGGTTACAGTTTCCTGTTTTGTCATCCTAGGGATCCTCAGATGTCGATTTTGAACGAAATCGGTTCAAAAACAAAGAATTTCAAAATGGCGCTGACTTTTTTAAATTTTGGTACCGGTTTCCTGTTTTGTGATCCTAGGGATCGTCAGATATCGATTTTGAACAAAATTGGTTCAATAACAAAGAATTTCAAAATGGCGCTGATTTTTTATAATTTTGGTTACAGTTTCCTGTTTTGTGATCCTAGGGATCCTCAGATGTCGATTTTGAACGAAATCGGTTCAAATACAAAGAATTTCAAAATAGCGCTGACTTTTTTAAATTTTGGTACCGGTTTCCTGTTTTGTGATCCTAGGGATCGTCAGATATCGATTTGGAACAAAATCGGTTCAATAACAAAGAAATTCAAAATGGCGCTGATTTTTTATAATTTTGGTTACAGTTTCCTGTTTTGTGATCCTAGGGATCGTCAGATATCGATTTTGAACGAAATCGGTTCAATAACAAAGAAATTCAAAATGGTTCTGACTTTTTAAAATTGTGGTACCAGTTTCCTGTTTTGTGACCCCAGGGAGCCCAAATATCGATTTTCAACGAATTTAAAAAACGATAGTTCAGCAGAGTTCAAACAGCCGTATTCTACGCAATACACTCCTGGCATTTTTAAAAAGATCGCGTAAATAGACATAAACGTGACCACTCGTCATGACGCGGCACTCACTACTGACGACTGCTTAGAAGTCTCGTCGATGCGCATGTTTGTGTGAGTGAGCTGTTTCGAACGTTTCTAGGTAGTTTCACTACTGTTTGTATCTGTTTACTGTGGTAGTACTCACATACAGTTCGTGGGCCAACGCAGCAACTTCCTTATCTGCCTCAGTCGCTGGATACATGTAAATAAGTGGATTGGCTATACCGACGCGACCTGGTGAAGAGATTTTGATTAACCACGTTAAAAATGAGAGAATCAAACTTTATACTATTTTTTAAACGACTGCCTGAAAAAAGGAGTATATTGTTTTCAGGGTTCATGTATGTATGTATGTATGTAAGTGAGTTTGTATATTCCACCATAACTTCTATACGCCTGAACCGATCTTGATAAATGAGGTATCGTTAGAATCCCTAGCTTATTCCGTCTGACATAGGCTAGTAAAATTTAAAAAAAATTGATGGGGTGACCATGGCCCCGCATTATAGACCAAAATTGAAAAAAAAAAACGAAAATAAGATTAACTATATAATCATCATCTAGAAAATGATGAGTAGATTCCAAAAATATATAACACTATAGTTAAATATTTAGTGATTCACAAAAAAATATCATATAATAAAAAATGTGAATAAGATTCCAAAGGCTATGTAAGCAAATCGCTTCTTATGGAGGTAAACTCCAAGATTAATATGGCAGGGCAGTCGTATTTATTAATTCGTTAAATTAATTTCTCTTGTTTATTTTTGATATAGGAATCATTGAAATTCTGATTCTCATCATTATTGAAAACTAGCTTTTGTTATGTACTAGTTACTTCATGTAATCTCGACCGAATTTCAGTCACGGCGGACAATCTCCAGGGACATTCATCTGCGCGGGAGATATCATAGTGCACTAGTGTGTGCACTCTATGTTCCTCAACTCTCAAAGCTCGATGGGACAGTTTTTTACGTCACTACAAGTTAGCCCATGATTGCGATCTCACCTGATGGTAAGTGATGATGCAGTCTAAGATGGCAGAGGATTAACCTGTTCGGGTATGGCAGTTGTATTCAACCATACCTAATCGGTTTCTACACGGAAAGTAAAATCGCTTGGTGTTCCGTCGGAAGGTAAGTAACTACCTCGTTGGTCTAGTTTTAGCATGTTCAACTGCGGCTGACGAGGTCCCGGGTTCGAATCCCGGGTCGGGCCATAATTAAATATTGCGGTTTTATGACAAGAAATTGTTGAATTGAAAAGTTGCCTGGAGTTAGAAAGTTGGCGGTGTGTCAGCCCCGTGCCTCGGAGAGCACGTAAAACCATCGGCCCAGCGCCTGATCTCTCTCCGGTGGTGTCAGTATTTTTTTTAAATCTTTTTTTTGCACTGGATACAAGTCGAAGTAAGAGATCTCGGAGCCTCCCAACATGCGTTAAGGTCGGTCACCGAGGGGGTTTTAGTAGGTAGAAATCTTAAATAATCCGATTTGCCCCCCAGGAAGTCGGGTATCTTAAGGAGATTTCCCCCCGTCAACAAAAAAAAGCTATTCTAAGAAAATACAAAATTGCCTTATTTTATTATTGACATGAATTAATAAATAATAATGTCCTCCCGACCGAATTTCGGCCACGGCGACCCATCTCCAGAGAGATTAGCCATCTTCGCGGGAGATATTATAGTGCACAAATGTGTGCGCGTACACAGGTGCAGCACTCTACACTAGTGTGTGCACTCTATATTCCTTTACTCTCATAGTCCGATGGGACGGAAAATCCGACACGACTGGAGAGAGATCAGGCGTAGCACCGACGGCTTAACGTGCTCTCCGAGGCACGGGGGTCAAACAATACCCCAGAAAAGATAATAGTACAATGTACTAGTACTGAGAATTTTTTGTTACAAATACCCAATACTTACTTGTTATGGCCCGACCTGGGACTCGAACCCGGGACCTCGTCAGCCTTAGCCGAAGTAAATTATTAGAGGCATGAATTACTGTGATGATGGAATGCCGGCTGCATTTCCATAATCTTAGACTGCATCAAGTAATTTACGACTGAGCAATATTGTGATTTTGAAAGGACCGTGAATTTTTAAAAGACCGTGAATTATTATTTCGGGTGAGACGTATATATAGTAAGTACTTATCTCTAATTTGCAAGGAAACAATGAATAGAATTTGTTAAGTAATCTTTTCTACATTGACTTTCATTAATGTATGAGTTACATATTGAAATGATCTGATTTCCTTTTTGAGTATTAGTGGCCAGAAAAGATCCAATTTACGTTTGGGTTTTGAAGCAGTTTCAGAGTAATCCAACTTACTGTCTGCTACGGCTTGCTGGATCTTGTCACAGCTAATTTAAGTTTATTATTATTTTAATTCGCTTATTTTTTATTTTATTCTTTATCTTTTCCTCTTTTATTTCTTTTTTCTCCGATCTGTGGTTTTACAATAATGCATATTATTCTTTTAACTAGCTTTATTTTTCCTGTTATTATATTGTAACCTGTTGGATGTCCTTAAATAAATAAATTAAATTAAAATTACTCTGAAATTGCTCCAAAATATTAATAAACTAGCCAATGCCCACTACTTCGTCCGCGTGGATTGAGGTTTTTGGGTTTCCGCGGCAACTCTTTATTTTCCCGGGATAAAATGTAGCCTGTGTGTTATTCTAGGCTTTAATCTATCTTAGTGCCAAATTTTATCCAGATCCGTTCAGCCGTTCTGACGTGTTTAACAAACATCCATCTATCCAAACTTTCAGATTAGTAATAGTATAGAAAACATTAGATGTCCGTGTCCAAATTAAATGGCCATACCTTGATATTTCTTCCTGAATTCTTTGTCATACACCCTCCAGGCCTTACTGTGGGCAAGCACGACATTTTTGATGCAGAGATAAGTGCCAACTTCAGGGTCTACCACGCCGGAAGAGAAGGCTTCTACGGCGTAACCTGGACAATCAAAAACACAGTAAACAAACCAGAAAGCTGGTGAAAAGGGCTTCTTTTCACAATCTTCCTGGCTCTGCGTTGAGTGCTGTCGTCTTAATCAGCGGAGCTTTTGGGTTTGATCCACGGCAGGGTCCATTAGGGAATTTAAAATTTTGAATTTTCCCTGGGAGGGTTCGACTGTGGCTAATTACCATCCTACCGGCAAAATTCGTGCTGCCAAGCGATTTAGCGTTCCGGTACGATGCCGTGAAGAAACCAATACGGGTATGGGTTTAATATAACAGCCACGCCCGTGACAGGTTAACCTGCTATCATCATAGGCTGCATCATCACTTACCATTAAGGAGACATCGTGCAGTCAAGGGCTAACTTGTAGAAAAATAGACCAAAGATACATCTATTCTTCTATAGAAATAGAAGAAGACCTAAAGTTAGCAAGTTACCTACAGTGCAGATGCTGTAAGGCTCATTGATAGTGATCCAGGTCTTCACCCGGTCTCCGAAGAGCTGGTACAGAACCCTCGCGTAATCAGTAAACCATTCCACTAGCAGGGGGTTGGACCATCCACCTGGAACAAAGCAAAAAAAAATGCTGTAACTTAATAGTAGTTTGTGTTATAAGAGCGGTAAGTATAGACCAGGGTCGATAATTTTTTAAACCAAAAAAAAATAATAGTAGGATGAAACCCATTGGAAAAGGAAGAGAATATAACAAAAATTAAAGGAAAAATAATTTACGGGCGATCTGAGGTCAGGAAGTGGAAGCGGGTGACTTCCCCCTTCCCCACTTCTCCATGAAATACCTTTTGATTTGCTGCATCGGTGCGATCAAGTGGTGACCAGGCCGAGGTGGTCGAAGAGGCCTTCAGGGACTTACTGAGTTTGGACCTACCCCAGGAACTGCTCAAGCCTGCACAGCAGGACTACGAGCAGTTTTTAGATTTGACCCACGGCCTGGTAGAGGCCGGGTCCAAACTCAGAAAGAAAGCGAGGTTGAGTGCGCTTCCAGAATCGCCATGTAGGCCGCCTACTCAGCCCGCCTTATTGAGTAGACTGCCTACAATAGAATTGCCGAAGTTTACCGGCAATCTGAGTGAGTGGCTCGGGTATTTAGGGTTATTTGATAGCCTGGTGGACGCCCGGAGGGCGTAGCCGAAGTTTGCCAGCTATTCTATAGATGCACTTCTTACCCAAATGGAAATACGTCATTGCTCATTTTTCATCAGAACTAATGCCTATCCCAGCTTTAAACCCTGTGCACGCCACTGCTGTCGCCCTATCAAAATTTGACATACTTCCTCCTTGCAGGGAGAGGCTCTAGGTTTAGACAGCCACCTAGACCTCTCTGAGGAGAGCTATGCTACCGCCCGGGAGCTGCTTACCCGGCGGTATCTCAGGGAATTGTTGTTAAGCCCGCTTATCGTGGCCTGCAACGCCCTCCGGCGGCTTGAGTTACCGGTAGACCAATGGTCATTTCTGCTCCTACACATCGTCCTGTGCCGCCTACCTCAGCAGTAATTTACATAATATTGCCATATAAAAGTATTATTATCGTAATTACCGACGATATACGAATTAAATTACGATTAATTTTGGTCTGGCCTGTGGCAGGCTTCGGCCGTGGCTTGTTACCACCCAATCGGCAAAAGCGTACAATGCCAAGCGATTTAGCGTTCCGGAACGATCCCGTGCAGAAACCGATTAGGGGTATGGGTTTAAATAACTGCCGTACTCCTACTCCTAGCCGGTTAGCCCGCTACCATCTTAGACGGCATCATCACAAAACATCAGGTGAGATAGCAGTCAAGGTCTAACTTGTATTAAAAAAAGTTCCATCGCGTTTGGGATTAATTATTTTTGACAGCCTGGTGGACGTCTGATTGACTTGACTTTCCGGGATGAAACCTGTCTCTACACTAAAATTCGTTAAAATCGGTTGAGTAGATAGGCCCAGAAAGCATAGCAGATGGACAGAAACACTAGTATTCGCATATTAGTGTGGAAATATTAGCATACAAACTGATGCCTGCGAATTCGTCCGCATGGTTCTTAATTCCCCCGGAAACTCTTTAATTTTCCGGGATAAAAAGCCTATGTCACAATCCAGGTCCTCAACTATACCCGTGCTAAAACTCATGTCAATCAGTTGCTCTGTTGCTGCGTAATTGAAGGACAAACCTTCGAACAAACACTCATTCCGATGACAAGGTATGCACCCTTACGCAGTCGAAATTCTGCGGACGCGTAGGAAGCGATTTGCTTCCACGTTCCTAATTCGAAGCGCTAGGATATGGAATGCCCTTCCAGCTTCCGTTTTCCCCTCCTCTTTTAATATAGGTACCTTCAAACCTGGAGTGAATAGGCCTCTTCTAGGCAAGCGCTCTCCACTTAGGCTTCATCACCACTTACAAGCAAGTCTGATTGCAGCCAAGCGCTAGGCTATATATTTAAAAATTCACAGATTTCGCAGTCCCCGCAAGAATCGGAGCATTGAAAAAGAATACAAAAATTTACGAAAAAAAAATCTGAAATAAAAATCTCTTAAAAATTTTACAAAAATTTATTGACCTATTTCCAAATTCCAACTCAAATGCACTTCTCTTTCAAAATTCCAAAAAAAGTTACCAGTCGACTTTAAAAATTCAAACGCTCACACGTGTCTCGATAAATTCCTCAACTCTTGGTACTATTCCCGTCTCGATCTTCCCAAAATCCTCGGATCTGATAACCAGTGGTAAAACAAATTGTATGACATACTCACCAAGATTATGCAATCGTTGGGGAATATCCCAATGGTACATAGTAACCACAGGTTCAATTCCCTTCTCCAGCAAACCGTTGATTAGATTGTCGTAGTAACGCCGGCCATCCTCGTTTATATAGTGCGGGAAACCCTTGGGCAAAATACGAGGCCATGATATTGAAAATCTGAAAAGATAAACAATTCATTTATTGTAGGAACGTCAGTAAGCTCTTTTGGTAGGATTTAAACAAGTGAACATCTAAACTATACTAACATTATAAAGAGAAAATATTGCATTATTTGTTTGTCTGTAATGGATTATCTAAAAAATTACTCAACCGATTTTAAAGATTCTTTCACCTATAGAAAACTATAGGTTAGGTAGGTAGGTAGGTAAAACAGCGCTTAAAAAGCCGTAGTAAAACTCAGCAGTGTAATCGTGGCCTCAGAATATTCTGCTAGAAGTAATACCTATAGAAGTCCCTCAGTATATTATGCTAGCAGGAGGTACTAGAAATATGTGGTACCTATAGAAGTCCAGCCCCAAGTCGACGGCGATCTGCACATCGTCCCGCCAGCGGTTATAGGAGTCGCAAGCCACATCGCCAGTGCTGCCGTCCGCGATCGTGTGTGTACGGGAGTGTGTGTGGGTGTCCCAGACACTCGGCGTTTTGCCTAAGACATACACAACCTATTTATCACCTCTCTAGCTTTACTGCTTAAAACCATTGAATATGTATTACCATTTATGCATGTATTACTTCCAAAAAAGGAGGTTCTCAATTCGTGCGTATGTTTTTTAATGTATGTCGGTGCATATCTCTGTGGTTTCAGAACCGATTTGAAAAAAAAATCAGACCTTCCTGAAGCTCGCGTGGATGGAGGTTTTTCGATTCCCGCGAGAACTCTTTAATTTCCCGGGATAAAAAGTAGCCTATGTGTTATACCAGACTATCATCTGTCTCTGTGCCAAATTTCATCCAGATCCGTTCTGCCGTTGAGGCGTGATTGAGTAACAAACATCCATCCACACATCCAAACATCCATCCAAACTTTCGCATTTATGTCTAATATTAGTATAGATTTTTAACCGACTTCCAAAAAATGAGGAGGTTCTCAATTCGGCGCGTTTTATCCGTGGTTTCCAAACCGATTTGAAAAAAAAAATTCAGTCCTCTCCAGGAAGCTCTCGACGTGGTCCTATAAAAAATTCTCGAAATCCACTCCAAATCCAACTCCAAATCCTCAATCCTGACACTAAAAAGTTAAAAATTAAAATTCTTTCCAAGAAATCGACTTCCAAAGCCACTGTAAAGTAAAAAATAATTTTGATTTCTACACACAATGTTAAATGCCTAAGGCAGGGCATATAATTAAAGACAAGCAAAGTTGACCCATCAGGCTCGCCCGACTTCAACGTAGTGTGTAGAAATCAAAATTATTTTTTACTTTACAGTGGCTTTGGAAGTCGGGTTTTTGGAAAGAATTTTTATTTTTTAATTTATTGTTCAAGATAATCATACATAAATATTATAAATATTATAACACTAACCATCCTCTAAAAACTTTAACCTTTATGCGAGGATGGCGATCATAAAATCAAAGATCATTTATTTTGCGAAGAACAATCATTCATGTAGAATTTTAGTACCTAAATATGTAATAATAGTTATTTAAGTATAAACTTCCTTTCACAATCACTCCGTACACACAATACACACATATTTCCGTACACAATCTACTTTCAAAGACAGTGTGCAAAACATAAATTACATTACTTAATTAAAAATTAGTAAGAATAACTTTACTAAATCCATACTAATATTATAAATGCGAAAGTGCGTCTGTCTGTTTATCTGTCTGTCTTTCTATCTATCTGCTATGCTTTCACGGCCGAACTACTCAACCGATTTTGATGAAATTTGGTACAGAGATAGTTTACATCCCGGGGAAGGAAATAGGCTACTTTTTATTCCGAAAATTGAAGAGTTCCCGCGGGAATTAAAAAACCTCAATCCACGTGGACGAAGTCGCGACCATTATCTACTACCTAATAATATATGATTTAAACTCTAAATGTTACTGTTTTAAAGAACTCGTTAGCAAAACTCGTTCTTATCAGATTTCAAAAAGGATGTTCTGTATTTGTATGTGTGTCTTTGTTAACGCTTTTCTGGGAAACTAATGAACCGATTTTAATGAGCAAGAGAAAATATTTTTGCAATTATTTTAGCTAATGAAAACATGCAAAATAGAATTCAATTACTTGATGCGTCATTAATGGAGAACCACGTGTTAGTAATTAGCAAGTAGCTAGGTAATTTAGCTAACGATCTTTTTTGATAGGTATGCTAATTGTTATGCTACAAAAAAACTTCTGTGTGCTTCTATGTTCTATGACGTAAATGTATGAGCATGTACCTATGTAGGTATAATATTTGCGTTTTTTATTTTGCATCTATTTTAGAAACTGAATCAGAAAACGACCTGCTGCCCTAACGAATATAGGTAGATCCTTGATTGGATGATGTACATTAATTAATACGTTTTTAAAGCAAGAAATTAAAAAAAAACTATGAGTTATGGTATAATATAGCTATGGATCTATAATCAAATCGATGCTGTAATCCACATAACTATTAAGGTTAAGGTGATCGAGTTAACGTGACAAACTATCTGAGAATGCCATCAAGTGAAAATTAAGATCTATATGTACCTACTCCTAATATTATGCCAATAAATCAGAAAGGCAAAGGAAGTAGTGGAAAATAATTATAATACGACTGCCTGAAAAAAGGAGAATATTGTTTTCAGTATTCATGTATGTATGTATGTATATATGTGAGTTTGTATATTCCACCATAACTTCTATACGCCTGAACCGACTTTGATAAATGAGGTATCGTTAGAATCCCTAGCTTATTCCGGGTGATATAGGCTAGTAAAATTTTAAAAAAAATTATGGGGTGACCCGCATTAAAGACTAAATTTGAAAAAAAAATCGAAAATAATTAACTATATAATTATCATCTAGAAAATGATGAGCAGATTCCAAAAATATATAACACTATATCAATATCCAGTGATTCACAAAAAAATATCATTTACTATAAATGTGAATAAGATTCTAATTTTACTAGATTAAATTAGACTTTAAATTTTTTAGTTCGTTTTTTGCAAAATATTTCTATATCAAACACATTGTCGGATTAATTTGTATTGGAAAGTAAATATTAATTTTTTTACCAATGATTTCTTGCATTTTTTGCGACATGCATGCTTGCTCGGTTTCACCCCCGCGTGTGTTTTCATCCCTTAAACTTCTACTTCTTTTATCTTTATCGCATTGATGTAGAAGTTTAATAGCTACCGGCAAAGACGTGCCGCCAAGCGATTGCGCGTTCCAGTACGATGCCGTGTAGAAACCAAATAGGGGTATGGGTTTAATATAACTGCCATGCCCCTAACAGGTTAGCCCATTAAGTGTAAAGAACAAAATTAAAAATTAACACATTTTAACCAATAAATAATAAATTTTGCATTAAAAAAAAACACAAATAATTAATAAATCAACATATTTTACAATTTACAACAACAAAATATAAATAAACCAACCCATATTTGTTCCGTTTGCCGTGGAGACCCTTGGGCCCTGGAGTCTTAGTGGCAAAAATTTTTTGCGAGATATTTCACCGCGGTTAATTGCCTCATCTGGTGACAGAAGGGCTGGCTCATTTTTTGCGCAAAGGATCAGCCTGGCTGTCCAGCGCGGAAATGCAGCCAGCATTCTTGCCACCATTCCACGTGGGCATGATTTATATAGTAATAAGGTTAGGCTAGCTAGCATTAAGTACTATTGTATTATTTTCAATAAAAAAAAAAGTTAAAAAAAAATGATAAAAAAAAAATTAACCAATAAATAATAAAAAAAATTGCGTAAAGATCAAAAATAACTAGTGAACCATGAACAGGTTAGCCCGCTTCCATCTTAGACTGCATCATCACTTACCATCAGGTGAGATCGCAGTCAAGGGCTAACTTGTAGTGGATTAAAAAAAACTATCTTTATCGGTAACTCACCGCTGACGTTCCACGCTCCCTCGATTTGATAGGACGACGTCGCAGCACCGAACTTAAACCCAGCGGGAAACTTCAAATCGCTGGCACACAAAGCACTTTGTGCCAGAAGCCTGTAGATGTAGGGATCAAAAATTAATCATTTTTAGAATTCCGTACCCAAAGAGGGCCAACGGGATCCTATTATTAAGCCTCCGATGTCTGTCCATCTGTCAGCGGGCTGCATAATTGGTAGACATAGCTCTCAAAGCTACGAGGTTGAAGTGGCAGTGGGCTGGTCACGTATGCGTACCGCGTATCTTCTGCATCAATCATCGTTACAGTATCAATTGTTGTGATTGGCTGAATTTATGGTATTCTTGCTGCATCAATGGATTTTGTCCAATAGTGGAAGAGTGTTATCCAATCAGAGGTGATTGCGATCGTTACACTGTAACTGTCAGAGATACGCCGTCGCCCAGCTGGAGTCGTAAGGTCCTAAAGTGGAAATGGCGTCTTGGCAAACGGAGTTAGGACGCCCCCTCGGCTAGGTGGAGCTACGACATCCGAAGAGTGGCTGGCATCAAATGGATGCTAACAGTCAGGGATAGGCAACATTGGAGCAATCTCAGAGAGGCCTATTTCCAACAGTGGATGCGTATTGGCTGATGATGCTACACAGTTGAAATTTTCTCAGAGTATGTATTTTTATTACCACTTTAACAATAAATAAATAACATAAGGGGAACCCTGAAAGAACCAAGAAACGTGAACGTGACTCTTCTTCTTCTTGTTTATTTTACGAAATTGTTTAAAAAGTAAATAACATTAAGTCTTTTACGATGGTACGGGATGGTATTCTTACATCCCTAATAATAGGTATATTAAGATCAGATTTTGGTAGAACGTAAAATTGACTACATTAGACTTATTATACCTATATAATTTTTAATGGTCGTTAATCCAAAGTCATTTTTAGGTGGTCAGATTTAACGTAAGCCCTAATCACATGTGGTGCATGTATACTTCTATCTATACTTATATTAAGAGGTAGTTTGTGAGTATGTGAATTTGTGACGTTGTAGGGGGTAATCTCTGGATGTATTGAACTGATTTTAAAAATTCTGGTACCAATAGAAAGCCAGGTAGCAATTTTTCGTCATCACGACGTCCATTGACAGTCATTTCCGACGTAAATGACGTCGTAATCTTCGTCGCACGGACGTACGAAATGACCAACATATGTCATATCCCTCAGGACGTCTTTTGAGGTCGTTATTAGGACGTCTTCAGAAGACGTCATTAGTACGCCTGCTGGAGGCGTTAGTAAGACGTCTTCTGAAATCGTTATCAGGACGTCTTCAGAAGACGTCATTAGTACGCCTGCTGGAGGCGTTAGTAAGACGTCTTCTGAAATCGTTATCAGGACGTCTTCAGAAGACGTCATTAGTACGACTGCTGGAGGCGTTAGTAAGACGTCTTTTGAGGTCGTTATTAAGACGTCTTCAGAAGACGTCATTAGTACGACTGCTGGAGGCGTTAATAAGACGTCTTTTGAGGTCGTTATTAAGACGTCTTCTGAAGACGTCATTAGTACGCCAGCTGGAGGCGTTAGTAAGACGTCTTATGAAATCGTTATTAAGACGTCTTCTGAAGACGTCATTAGTACGCCAGCTGGAGGCGTTAGTAAGACGTCTTTTGAGGTCGTTATTAGGACGACCTTTGTGAAGAAGTCAGTAGGACGTTTCTGTAGACTTTGATAGGACGTCATTTTACCGTCAAAATATCCTATTTACAATATCTATCATATCTTATAATATGACTATTTACGATAAACAAGACGTTCCTATAGGTGTATTATCAGTCTGCAGAGACGCCATTTCAGGACAGAACAGTCTAAAAGAAAAATAAAAACCACAAATTTTAAGATTTAGCATAATTGCAAAATCCTTTTATTAATAAAGTCAGTTTTTTGTTCAAGCTTCCCTTGAGAGCTTATCATTGAACGACTTTTTTGATAATATGTAGTTCTTGATCATACACTAATTAAGAATTATATTAAAATATAAAGATTAGAATCAATCACAATATTCATGGAGAATAGGAAAACAAATAAAATAGTTACTATTTGTGTCTTGGGGAATGACAACACATTTCGATATAATGTCACATAACGGAAAGATTTTGTAATCTAAACTGACTTCTGACACTTTATAGATATTAACTAACGTAGAATCATATGGATATGTATAATATGACTCATATTGAACAAACTCTTTACCATATTTAAACAAACATTCCTTTCCATTAATTTTACACCTCAGTATATTATGTACTTCAACTACTTTGTCTTTTGCAAAGCAATAACAATCAGCTACACGAATGGATTTAGCATATAGTGCAAAACCTTTATATACAAGTTTCTTAAAACCTTCATAAACACGTTTATTACAAGAAGGTATTGGTCCTAAATTATTACAATAAAAGACAGCCTGCAACTCTGGTACAGATTTTGGAGGCAGAGATGGCTCCATTTCTTTTAATCGTTTTACAATTTGTGGTAAGGGTTTGTTAGGCGACTTAACCAAACGTTTTAACATGCCCAAATAATTTTCAAATGGAAATGCAGAGTAATTGTCCAAGGAACCAAACAAACGAACATCATGACACAAATGACATAACATATGAACATTGTAAATCATAAATTTTTTGCCATAAACAGTAGCGGAGTGTTTTATAAACATTAATAATAACTCGTGTGCTAAATTTGTTCCTATTTTATCGATGTGTCTAGGAGAAATAAGAATTGTTATAGCACAATGAAACAACAAAAAGTTTTCATAAAGCGAGATAGGAAGAATATTTTTTAGAACAACAGGCCCCGTATACAACAAAAACATCCTTAATTCTGTGGCTTTCCAGCGAGCCAGCTCACTTAAACTTCGTGGTCTCCTGTTGAATTCTAAAGGTATGCAACATGCACAGTTAATTAATCTTTCCGAAATTTCTTTCACTAGATGACTACTTAAGCGAACATTTAGGTCACCACTGACCCAAACATTTAAAAGTTTCCTCATAACTCCTAAACATACAGCGTGCATATAATCGATAGGAAACAGTGCTACTAAATCTATAGGAAGGTTCACAAGTGGAGATTCACCAATATGATGGTCTTCGTCAGACTGTAAACGAAACTGTAAATCTGTTCTTCTACTTGCAGACACACTTTTATAAATCATTCGACCTTGAGTGTATTCACCTGGTTCTACACATTTATCACATGATGAATATCCACCATGTGATTTAGTGCATTTGATAAAAGCTCTAGCTGGAGCGTCACACACAAAACTATGTACTTTGACTATATAATGAGTTCCTTCGAAATCAATGCCATCACAAAGTAATTTAGATAGTTCTCCAATAAATCGTTCCAAAAACAGGTTTAAGGGTAAAGGTTTCGAATTTCCACAAAATAGAGATATTACAAATGGCTGTGGAGAATGAAAGTTTTTGATCAACCCTAATATAGGCCATAGCTGTGTATTCGTACTTTTGAAAAGGGGCAACCCATCCACATTAAAACACAACAATATTTCTCTATTTGCTAAATTTGTATCTCTGTACAATTTTAATTGTGCCTGTATTTGGTGAATAAGACCAATATGCACCAATTCTCCAGATTGCAATGAGATACTTGATATAGTCGTTGGCGTATTTAATAAGGTTCTGCTATCTCTAGGTAATTCTGGACAAAAAGGATTTAGAATTTTCAACAGACTGTCAAGAGCATTGTGAGGAATTTTGTGTTCTACAGTAGCCCAATGTTTTAATTGAGATGGCAAATCTTTGGCTTTGTTAGACTTTGAAACATATTCATGTACAAAATAATTTCTTAAAAATGTGTGCGAATTTAAAATATTTTCAGCTACACTACTCTCGGAATTGGGTCTGTGTTCCAGAATACCACTATGGTCGGTAGTAGTAGGTATGGATGTACTTTGTGGTGAAGATGATAAATTACTTGATGATGGCTGTAAGGCACTTTCTAGCGCACCAGTCTGGTGAATCTCCAAAACAATTTTTTGTTTTTCCTTCCTAACTCTTCGAAACATTTGACGCTTACCTACGACAACCTTTTTAAATTGGTTGTATGACATTTTTAAGATAAACTAGTTAACTATAACTTATATTTATAATTATTATAAATAATACAGGCGTCTGGAATGATGATGGTTATGTACTTTGCTTTGACAAACACTTTTTTGCACGTTCAGGTGCATGCTTGAGCCATATCTTTATACTGTCCTCAATATCTTTTTCTGTGGTTTCAGTACTTTTTAAGCTTTCTGCAAAGACAAAAAAGTATGTAACTATAAAAAAAACATCTTTTGCAGGACCACTAGAACATCTGACACAATAGGGGTGGAACTAGTGTGTCAGAGACCCGAGGTTATTTTAAGAAGCTCGGCTGGTTGGGTTGGGCTGGCAAGAGAAATGCACAAAACACCCTAAGCAGGATGTCTGTGCAGTACTCATTTACACAGAGTAGAATAAGGAATCAGACTTGTGAACTCCGATGGTTTAAAAGTTTTTGGCATAGACCCAATCTACTATTGCTTTTAATTAACCAACTTAAAAAAGGAGGTTATCAATTTGATGCATATGTATGTTATATTGTTGGAATTGCACAATATTTGGATATGTTGATTGTAGCCAAGCGCTAGCCTATAATATATTTAAAAAAAAATTTTTAAACTAATGAAATTAACATTTTGTAAAGGTTTTTTGACATAAAGTACACTTTATAACACTTTCACTTCCCGCTAGTGTCTTGTGCTGAATGACATAGAAGAAAGACAGACATAAGCAACTTACACCCAGACCCAAAACACATTCAAGATAAATAATTAAATTAACACATACCAACAATAGATTTTCGGAGACTGAGCTCCGCAAAGGCCTTCTTGTCAGACCTTTTGCCAAAGAAATTGAACTTGCTTGCCATTGAGTCGGACAATGCCACCTTCATGACCCTTGAAACTTTACCATTTGGTCCCTTTCCACCCAGACTTTTAAAGTAAGCTACCTGTAAATAATTTTAAATAACAAGTTAATAAATTAAAAAAAACAAAAGCTTGACTATATTGCCTACACCCCTAAGGGAGGCCCGTGCCATCAGAGCTATCACATCATCAAACTTGAAACTTACTAAGTTATCACGGTGTTCCTTCTCATCCAATAATTGTTCAGCTCTCTCCAAATCCTCAAATGTCTCTAAAGGAAACTTAAAGTCCGGATTTAATTCCTTTGGTTTGATATTCCCTTTGTCTTGCAATATTGACATAATAATATCATTTTGGGCTTTTATATGCGCCAGTATTGACACCACTTTATCTTGAAAACCTGTATGAAAATAGACAGTAAATTTAATTTTGTTGTTTATTTTCCATTATGATAAACTTTTTATCCCTGGAAAATGCATATTACACGGGCAGAACCACAAGTTAAAGCTAGTTATAAAAACAAGTTAATGTAACAAAAGTTGCAACAAAGACCACCTTCACGGATATTTCAGTTCATATCATTTTAACTACTGAACCTTTTATAATGAAATCTGCACTGTTCTTTAAGTTGAAAGATCCTTAATCCAATTAAAAAAGAATTATTGCAATTCGATTAATAGTTTCGAAGAAATATGTGGACCAACATACATAAATACATACACTTATGAAATTTCACACACTGGTTTAGAAGCCCTTATAGACTAACATATCCGAATATTGTGCAATTCCAACAACATAATTCACATCAAATTGATAACCTCCTTTTTTTAAGTCCATTAATAAAGGGAGACTGAATAAATAGATCTGTTAGTAATACATACCACATTTGGAATTTTTACAAATGGGAAGAGACTCTGTCATTGAGGAGCAGTCAAGTCCAGGTGAGCCTGGAGGCTCACTGTTATTTTCTATGACTGTTGTTGTGTTAATAATTTCAGTCGTATTAGTAGTCTGTGGTATCTGCAAGCCACTGTTAGATTCGCCCAAACTGGGAGAGTTAAGATCTGTAATGTACAGTAAAATTTATACTCAGTAATTTTAAGTACCTTTTAAGAAATAAGTAGTAAGAACAAAATTAGTAATTAAAAAGCAAATTAGTTACAGCTGTTTAAAGGTTTCTTTAAAGGTGGAGGACGTGAGAGGTCATTCTCATTGTCATTGTCTTCATCTGATGATACTGTATATCGGGTATTTTTTTTAATTTTGCGTTTCGATGGTTTAATGATTTCAATTTCATCCTCAGTCTGTATATCTGAAGTGAACTCCACCAACTTTAACTTTTTCCTAGCCTTGTCCAGTTCGTCTTAAATACAAAAAAAAGCATGATTATTGATTATGACAATGGCGGCATGTTATTGGCAATGAAAGTACGTAAGCGTTGGCGTTGTAAGTAAAAAGTAGGCATTTTACAGAATTAATAAAATGCCTAGTCAAACTATTCAATTTGCAGTCTGCATGCATGCTGGCTGGACTTCATTAAGTTCTGTTCTTTACCTCCGATTATAGAATCAATCGATGTAATTTATGCTAACCACTAATTGTATAATAAACCAAACAATTGAACAAATAACATAAAAGTAATTGGTGCATTTAAAAAAATTTTACTTACTAGTCTCACAGAACACCCTATCAATTCCATACGTTGACCATCGCTCATTCGGAGAAGAGCACTGCTGTAGCAATTTATCGAAGGTTTTAGTATCCTTAGTTGGCGGCCAGAAAACCTCTGTCTTTTTGGGTGTCAGCCATTTATTTACCACGACCGAGACACTTCCTCCTTCATTTGGTGAAAATTGAACCACACTATACATTCTAGCACACTTGTTTCTGAATCGATATGATTATAATTTATAATGGATATATATGCACGCCGTGGCCCGTGAGCGATCGACTCATGTTTTGTACACAGTACTCAGTACGCACAGTACAAAAGAAAAACTTTTAGCCACTCTAAAGTTTTAATAAACTATCAAAACCTCCCCGTAGTAAATAATAAGTTCCTTGATCAAAACTCAAAATGGCGCTGGCGCCGGCGGTATGGCCGCGGGCGCGGGTAAGGAAGTAAGGCAAAAGGTAGTGATTTCAAAAAATATCGATGTCAAAAATATGATATCGAAAATGATAAAATATATTCAATTCAATTCAAATGCTTTTTATTCAAATAAACTTTTACAAGTACTTTTGAATTGTCTACTGAATCTATCTTTGGTTCGGAATGCCATTCCTACCGAGAAGAACCAGCAAGAAACTCGGCGGTTGCTCTTTTGAAAATAAATAGTTTACAATTTCATTAATTCGTAGAATACATAACTAGCAGCTGTCCTTAGCATTGCTGGAGCGAGTCAAATCCATGCTCCTTTGTCATTTACGTAATCTTCAACAGCATAATAAGCTTTTTTCAGGAGCATACTTTTAATGGAATTCTTAAACTTGTGTAAAGGCAAGTTTAAGATAGGTTGCGGAATTTTGTTACAAAATAGAATGCTCATTCCCACGAACGACCTTCGGACCTTCTTGAGGCGGAATGATGGAGTCACGAGCTTATGGCGGCCTCTAGTTTGCCTATCATGCAGATCGCATATTTTTTGGTAATTGTGAATATGCTGTTTTACGAAGATTAAATTACTATAAATATACTGCGAGGCTACTCTATGAATAACTATTTCCTTAAATTTTTCTCTAAGGGATTCTCTAAGGGAAAAAAAATGTATTACAAAAAAGGGCGCTTTTTTGTAATACATTTTTTTTAAATATCTGCCGTTTTACCCCATAGCAAGATTCCTTAAGACACAATACTATGAAAGTAAGCAAAATATACAATTTTTGCAGTTTCAACGTCAGTGAACTGTCGAATCTTTCTGACAGCGTAAGCAGCAGAGCTGAGTTTGCCAGCCATAGTTGATATATGAGTGCCCCATTGAAGCTTTGAATCTAAGGTCACCCCCAGGAACACAGTGGTCTCTTCTATTTTTAAAATATCATTATTTACAGTTAAATTTATGTTTCCGGTGGACTTGGTATTCGGCAATGCGAATTCAATGCACTTGGTTTTCTTTACGTTTAAAAGTAAGTTGTTTACAGTGAACCAGTTAATGACTTGCGAAATTGCATTATTTACGTCTTCATAATTGTCCTTGTTTCTATCGACTTTAAAAATCAAGGACGTGTAGTCAGCACATAGCACAATATCGCAAGTATTTTGAACGTAATATGGTAAATCATTTATATATACCAAGAACATGAAGGGACCCAGAATAGAGCCTTGAGGAACATCCATTTGTGAGGCTGATCCGGACGACTTCACATCGTTGACACATACCGTTTGAATGCGATCACTGAGATAAGATGCAATGAGGCCAAGTGCAGTCTTTAATTCCATAATGGTTCAACTTAACTAAAAGCAATATTTCTTAGCTAAACCTGACGGAAACAAAATTTTGTAATGTAATTTGTAAGTTTTTAACTTTAACAAATATCCCACGCACATGCAGCCATCTTATTTCTACCAATCCACCTTAGATAATAGAATAAAAAAATAGATCTGCAACTCCCACCATATATTACGTAGACAGAGAAAGTAATATAGACCAAGCCATATCTCCTTTTCACTCCCACATTAAATGTGTTGTTGTGAGTGTTGAGATGTTACACAAGATAAAATGAGAACAAAATATGATTTCTTCTATCCCTTCGTAAGAAATTAGATTACCTATAAGTCGTAATTAGCTTTGTTTTATTTTGAGCTATGACGTCACAGCTAGCAAATGTCACGTGACCGGCTGTTTTCGCGCGTATTTAAAATTAATGTATTAAAAATGTATTTTTTTTCTAATAAATAACGCTTTTTTGAGAAAAATATAATTGTAAGAGGTATAAAATGAACCCACGTACATTTTTAGGTTTCCGTATCTCAAAAGGAAAAAACAGAACCCTTATTAAGTATTTTTCCGAAAACTGTCAAATAGCCAATTTCGTACGGTATTTCATAAATCGATATTATACATATTGTATATTGTATGTATATTGACTTCAATGATTTGATAATAACGAATTGATTCGATATATCAAATGAATATATGATATTTTATCACATCGATATGAATATCGAGCACTCCCTAGGCGTCGCGTCAGGCACGTGGGCGCGCATTTGGCGGGATCGGAGATATACTGCGTTGAGTTTAAAAATTACATTAAATTCAACTTGTTTAATTTATTTGAGTAATTAATGGGACAATTTGTACAGATCTGAATTATAAAATATGGATAAAATCATTATTCAACATCTAAATAGTAGCTCATTTGATTTCTAATCACAGTACATTATTTTTGTAATTGGATGTCCCTAAAAACTTTAAAGTTAAAAAAATACGGCTCATTTTACAGTACGTCGCGACGACTGGTAAAATAGTAACTCAACGACTCTACGTAGGAGGGAGAAAAATATATACTGATTACCATATCTAATTACAGACAAAAAGAAAGAGATACAAACTGAAAAGACGTTAGACGTTAAAAGCGTGCCAAATCAAAGTGAATGCGCGCTTGTCGCTACTCGCCGCCATACAATGTACTTTGTGCTGCCTTAATTACCTACTATGGTCGCTACTTGCCGCACTTCGATTTCACTCAAAAATCAAAAAATGTTCCCAGACGTCACAGATTGAAAATATTTTTTCCGTGCTTAAATTTTAAAGACCCCTGTACCTCAATCTAAGTATTATATATTATGTATGCGTAAATCGCATGTGTTATTTTTTTACCGTGATTACTGATTATTGAAAATGACCTAACCATTTTGAAATGCAAGATGGCAGATGGTCACTTCTCGTAAATTTGTACATGGGTGTCGTTTCTGTTATAGAGTTAAAATATGTAAGGGTGGGTGATTACGAAAATTGCTTCCATTTTGAACTGTACATATCCTGTCTGTTTTTTATCCGGCAACTTTTGTTATTTTTTTAACTTTCGTTTACAAAACAATTACCTAATTTAGCTCGGTTACTAAATTTCGGAGTTCGGATAAAGAAAAAAATTTATTAAAAAATTCTGCCCCAAAAAACATTTTGAAATTTCAAATATGTTTACGACAAATATAGTAGGTAGGTACGTCCAGATGATTACCCTAAAGTGATGTGGTAAGTGAAACGTCCTCTTTAAGACGAATATAGGTAGTAAGTCCAGATGCTGAATCAGATTGCTGACCCTAAAGTGACGTTAGTGAAACGACCTCTTTACGATGAATATAGTCCTGGCCCTAAAGTGACGGTAGTGAAACGTCCTCTTTACGACGAATATAGTACGTCTAGATGCTGACCCTACAGTGACGGTAGTGAAACGTCCTCTCTATGACGAATATAGTACGTCTAGATGCTGTCCCTAAAGTGACGTTAGTGAAACGTCCTCTTTACGATACATATAATACGCCCAGATGCTGACCCTAAAGTGACGGTAGTGAAACGTCCTCTTTACGATACATATAGTACGTCTAGATGCTGTCCCTAAAGTGACGTTAAAGAAACGTCCTCTTTACGACGAATATGTTACGTCCAGATGCTGACCCTCAAGTGACGTCAGCCAAACGTCCTCTTTACGACCAATATCGTACGTCCAGATGCTGACCCTAAAGTGACGGTAGTGAAACGTCCTCTTTACGATGTATATAGTAGGGCCAGATGCTGTCCGTAAAGTAACTTTTAGTGAAAGGTGCTCTTTACGACGAATATAGTACGTCCAGATGCTGACCTTCAAGTGACGTTAGTGAAACGTCCTCTTTACGATGGATATAGTACGTCCAAATGCTGACCCTAAAGTGACGGTAGTGAAACGTCCTCTTTACGACGAATATAGTACGTGCAAATGCTAACCCTAAAATGATGGTAGTGCAACGTCCTCTTTACGACGAATTTAGTACGTCCAGACGCTGACCCTCAAGTGACGTTAGTGGAACGCCCTCTTTACGACGAATTTAGTACGTCCAGATGCTGACCCTCAAGTGACGTTAGTGGAACGCCCTCTTTACGACGAATTTAGTACGTCCAGATGCTGACCCTCAAGTGACGTTAGTGAAACGCCCTCTTTACGACGAATTTAGTACGTCCAGACGCTGACCCTCAAGTGACGTTAGTGAAACGCTCTCTTTACGACGAATTTAGTACGTCCAGATGCTGACCCTCAAGTGACGTTAGTGAAACGCTCTCTTTACGACGAATTTAGTACGTCCAGACGGTGACCCTCAAGTGACGTTAGTGTAACGCCCTCTTTACGACGAATTTAGTACGTCCAGATGCTGACGCTCAAGTGACGTTAGTGAAACGTCCTCTTTACGACGAATATAGTACGTCCAAATGCTGACCCTAAAGTGACGTTAGTAAAACGTCCTCTTTACGACCAATATGGTACGTCCAGATGCTGACCTTAAATTGACGTTCCCGTAACGTCCGCTTCTGACGAAAAACGTACTGACCTTAAACTGACCTATGAATGACGTCACCTATACGTTTCTGACGTCAGTCTGCTACCTGTTAATTTATTTGTAAGTGTCAAGCTATATTAACCCGAAAAATTAAACGCGGACGAAGTCGGGGGCATCTGCTAGTAGGATATTATAAATGCGAAAGTTTGGTTTTATGTATGTTTGTTACTCAATCACGCCCCAACGGCTGGAACGGATCTGGGGGAAAATTGGCACAGAGATAGATTATAGTCTGGAATAGCACATAGGCTACTTTTATCCCGGAGAATTAAAAGTGCCAAATCAAGATGACAGCAGAAATGCATTTAGATATTTTTCTAATATTTAGGTACTTACTATATTATTATTATTTTATTTTATGTATATAAAGTCCAAGTACATACCTAGAAAAAAGAATTGTTTAAAAAATACGCTTTTTTTTTAAATAATTTGCTAGTACCCGGATCCACACTGATTTCGCAAACGTATAGTAATTATCTTCATAATGTTTACAAAACTAGTTAAGTAAGTAAATTTTCAATCACTCAATATAAAAGAATTCCACGTTTTAATATAACTTAGTTAAAAATAATAATTATGGTATAAATGTGTATTTACCACACGGCGAACGCTCTCCATGGCGTCATCTTGAAATTAATGGTGTTTTTCAGTTTAACACAACGTTATATATTTTAATCATGTGCCTTATACTCCGTAAGGGTATGCTCGCACTGTGGAATATCACCGCGCGATCTATACGTTCAATGTAAACTAGCAAATAAATACGTCAAGCGACTTGTTAGGGGCTAGAGCAAAAAGGTATTTAGTTAGATATCACCGTAAAATTGCAAAAACCGTTAGATTGTTATCTAACAACCGAAATTGTAAACTGTCGACAGGTTACAATTTAACGCATTATTTTTCGGTAGATTGTAATCTATTTAGAATATAATATATCGGTTTTTACAATCTTACAGATACGAACGCAATTATTCTTCTTAATCGGGTATTTTTTTTTTTATTCGCAATTATTCTTCTTAATCCTTTATTTTTTACATTTCCGAGAAATTTAAGCACTGCCAAAAATCACTTATCATAACCATTAAACACTAGCTAATGCCCGCGACTTCGTCTGCGTGGATCGAGGTTTTTTTGGTTCCCGCGGGAACTCCTTAATTTTCCGGGGTAAAAGGTAGCCTATGTAGTATAGACTATAATCTATCTGTGCCAAATTTCAGCTAGATCCGTTCAGCCGTTGGGGCGTGATTGGGTAACAAACATCCACACATCCCTACATCCATACATCCATACATCCATCCAAACTTTCGCATTTCTAATATTAAATAACATCCATACATCCATCCATCCAAACTTTCGCATTTATAATATTACGATAATAAAATATGATTACCTATATATTTCCTAGACAGCAAGATTTTGTTAAGTTTTTCTGGGCGGTTAAAAAATACTACAAATGCTTTTTGGTTGCAATTTTACACACATCCTATACCTATTATACCTAGTATCTTACAAATATCCTATACTATATACCTAGTACCTGTGCTAGTAACTATACTTACTGAGAAATAAATAGTTATACACTTTCCTAAATTGGATCGTCATTGTAACGTGAGGAAATGTTTCCTAGGCTAAGAATTATATATGTCACTGTAAGATTGTAAAAACCGTTAGATTATAATTCTAAATAATTTATAAACTCGCGAAATTGTAAACTGTCGACAGATTGTGAACCGTTCAATGTTCAGAGTGTACATTTTTGAAATATTCATTGTATATTTACGTTATATAATATTTATTTATTTACGTTTTCTTGTCTCTTTCTTGTAGATTAGGTTAGGGTTCGACATAAATAATTAGGTTTTATCGGGTTAATATACCTAACAGATTACAATCTACCGGAAAATAATGCGTTAAATTGTAATCTTTGGACAGTTTGCAATTTCGCAAGTTTATATTATAATGTAACGGTTTTTAATTTTTCGGTAGATTGTAATCTGTTAGGTATATTAACCCGACAGAACCTAACTACCTGATTATATATGCCGAACCTTAACCTAACAAGAAAGACACAAGAAAGCGTAAATACAATTAATATTTCAAAAATTGACCCTCAGAACATTGAATGAATGGTTCACAATCTGTCGACAGTTTACAATTTCGCGAGTTAGATTATAATCTTACGGTGACACAAATGAATATAATAGGTATCTAGAATTAAGAACATGAACTTATTTAAAGATTTTATTTATGTCTCACATTGTATGAAGAATCGAAAGACGTCGGGGTCCAATGGTGCAGGAATGACGACATCATACTTACTTATAACGTGCGATAACTTCAGTATGTCTACACATAACACTAGCTAAGATTATTAAGTAGGTAATTGATTATAATCAGATATTTAAATCGTGTTACATTTGGTATAATTATTTTAATTTTAAATGACCTTTGTCTTTTACTATCCTACCTGAGCTATTTCTTACCTACATGACCTTCAATCTATTTTTAGTTTTTATCAGTCTATTTCCTCGCATAGGATGTAATAGATATGTCACCGTAAGATTGTAAACACCGTTAGATTATAATCTAACTCGCGAAATTGCAAACTGTCGAAAGATTACAATTTAACGCATTATTTTCCGGTAGATTGTAATCTGTTAGGTTTATTAACCCGACAGAACCTAACTACCTGATTATATATGCCGAACCTTAACCCCTACAAGAAATAGACAAGAAAACGTAAAAACAATGAATATTTCAAAAATTAACACTCAGAACATTGAACAGTTCACAATCTTTCGACAGTTTACAATTTTGCGAGGTAGATTATAATCTAATGGCTTTTATAATCATACGGTGACAGATATATTATTTACTAGCTGACCTGTGCCCACTTCGTTGGGCGGTAACAGTAGATTGTTCATCAAGGGACTAAAATGAGCCATTTCATACGAGATGTTTAGCTTACCGAGCGTAGCGAGGTATGCTACAGAATCGAGTAGAATGGCTTTTAGTCCCGTGGTAAACACTTTACTTTTCACTTCGATTGCGAGAAAATAAAATAAATAACGATTTTTAATAATTATTTCTTTGCCTTTCTTGTTACATTTTCAAATTAGGAGTAAGATCTTTATTTTTACTTGATGATATTAACAAATTAATAGTCACATCCACTTTACCTGCCTTCACCTTGTAGGTAGGTACTTATTACGTATTGTGCATCGGAAATGTATAATTTAACATCCATAAAACATCGGGTTAATTTAAAGCGGGCTATGATACTCACAAATAATGTGGCTTTCTATTGTGGTACCAGAATTTTCAAAATCGGTTCAGTAATGCATCGAAATTTGAAATGTATAATAATTTATCATCCACAAAACATCGGGTTAATATATAGCGGGCTATGATACTCACAAATAATGTGGCTTTCTATTGGTACCAGAATTTTCAAAATCGGTTCAGTGAATCCAGAGATTACCCGCTACAACCTCACAAACTTACAAACTTTACCTCTTTATAATAATAGTATAGATTAGTAGGTATAGATTGTAAAAAGATAAATAAGTAGGTCTACTGTAGGTACCTTAAGCTACGAGTGGTACTGACTGATAAAATTGATAACATTGTCCAGTTTGTATAATCACCAAACTGACAGCTCAGCAAAATTGGTTAAGAAAGTGTTAGCATCATTACTGTTTGTCATTATATCTCATGAAACAGGAAGTATAATATCTGTCAATTTGACTCGTTTCATGTCATTTGATTTAATCTGCGGATACGGCCGCCATATTGAAAATAGGTAGTATAAATACGAGTGTTTGAACGATGATAATTCTTTTTCTCCTGCCGGCAGACTTAGCGATTATTGAATAATTTTGTGTTTAGATCGCATTTTGATTTAAAGCATAACGATAGCAATCGTGGCCGGATCAAATGAATATTATCTTTAAGTTTAGCCAAATTACATTAAATCTCTCGTGGAACTTCTACACGTTTAACCATTTATTCGTGCAAGTTCCAAATGAGAGTACAAATATATTAAGAGTGTCTCATAAATAGCTTCTTCTGGATAGTCTCTAACAAAAGGATAAAAACTTTATCTTACATCAAATAATATTTAAGTTACGTAGGTACAACAACTTGGTACATGAGTCCTGACGCCCACTAATTGATTCGCGTGAATTTGGATAGGTAGGTACAAATAAGAATTACGGCACAGTAAACAGTTACGGGGTAGAAGATTTAATTCTTTCTCTGACTGATCAATATACCCGCACCGTGGATAAAATAAATACGGGATAGAAATTTAAGTAAAATACCTACATATATGAAATCATGTTCGACTAACTTTTGAGGGGCGAGGGGAGACTGCCTTGTCATTTTTCTGCCCAATTACTGACACTAGTTCATGAAAAAGTCGATCACTATGACAACTAGAGGGGTAGGTGAATATGGCCAATATCACGTGTCCCGTATTATTATACGACTGCCTGAAAAAAGGAGTATCTTGTTTTCAGGGTTCATGTATGTGAGTTTGTATATTCCACCATAACTTCTATAGGTATGCCTGAACCGATTTTGATAAATGAAGAATCGTTATAATCCCTAGCTTATTCCGGGTGACATAGGCTAATAAATTTTTTTAAAAATTGATGGAGTGACCATGGTCCTGCATTAAAGACTAAAGTTGAAAAAAAAATTCGCATATAAGATTTACTATACAATCATCATCTAGAAAATGATGAGTAGATTCCAAAAATATATAACACTAGTTCACCAGTACTTCACAAAAAAATATCATTTATAAAAATGTGATTATGATTCTAAGATGTAGATTAATTTAGATATTTAACTTTTTAGTTCGTTTTTTGGCAGGGCAGTCGTATTTTTTTTAATTATGACTTTATTTTTAGCTTAATTCGTCCTAGAACCCGAACTCATGCAGTATCCTATAATATATTATTGGGCGATGGCAACATCGATCGATATGCCAAAATTATAAATGCGATAAGTCAATGATGCTAAAGTGTGTTTGTTTGATGGTTTGTCCATCGATCACGCCGCAACAGAGCATTGGATCGACGTGATTTATTTCATGGGTATTTTTCAATTTCAATTCAATTTATTTAATTAAAAAATGTTTTTGGTCTGTAGTTACTCATGCAGTCCCATACATGCATCCAATCTAGTCATCGCCTAGGGATGTATTAATGCATTAAATATGATAAAATTACAAATTTATTTATTATTTAAAAAAAATGTTAAATTATTCCATATCAATGTAAATAAAAATTAACAAACAAAATTATGTAATACCTACTTATCTACTAAGTAGACATATCTAATAAACTTAGAAGGTAGCGATAGTATGTACCTATTTAAGAGTTACTAGCTGATGCCCGCGGCTACGTCCGCGTGGATTGAGATTTTTTTGATTCCCGCGGGAACTGCTTAATTTTCCGGGATAAACAGTAGCCTACGTGTTATTCGAGACTATAATCTATCTCTGTGCCAAATTTCATCCAGATCCGTTCAGCCGTTCGGGCGTGATTGAGTGACAAACATCAATCCAAACTTTCGCATTTATAATATTTATATTTGATGACCCTAACAATATTTTTGCTTAGTTCATAAACCTGCCAACTAAGTTTTTATTTATATTTGAACCTGTAGGTAATTAGGTATTCCAAGAAGGGTAAAAGTACACCGTACACGGGTCATCTCAATCCATTCATTAATCAGGAAGACCTATCACCCAGGTCCCAGACCACTTTGTTGCATAAATCACTGTTGACCGAGGTAGAGATGTGCCAACCCGGAAATAACACGACTCGAGTTAACTCGATTTTATATACAGGTAACTCGGAATTGAATTCGAGTTACACTACTCGAGTTAACAAGAAGAAACTAGTGTATTTTATTTGTTACAAAATATTACTCTTGTGCATAATTGTACTTCGATCCAACTGTTAGGACAATTATTATCATTATTAAACTTCGTAAGTAGGATTGAAATAAAAAGGTTTTATAGTTTTCATAATAATTTATACCTTTCTCATTAGAGTTACCTACTACGATTTATTTTTGGTTTTACTCTTAGTTTAGTTAAAGCAAGTGCTAATATTTAACAACAAAACGAATAAGTTATATATCTAGCATTCTTCACAAAATATGATATATAAAAATATCAGTCTAACCTTTTAATGTAGGTACATAAGCTATAATAGTTTAATCATCACATTAAAAATAGTAATTTATATAAATTTGTCATCGTTGGTGTCATTCGGTCGATAAAATGGCGGGAGTAATAAAGCGAGCAACCAACGAACGAATCGCGCTCTCGCTCTTTCGCTTGATTCGTTCATTTACCGCCAGCCCAAACACGAGAGAGGGAGAATTCAGCTCGAGTTAACTCGAGTTAGTAAATCGAGTTGACACATCTCTAGACCGAGGTATTATGACCCACGGAACAAAAAATCTGCTTATTGTGGCCTAAAGATAAGTGTTAATTAATGCAGTTTAAGATAAAAACGATTCCTTAACCTCTTTAATGTTTTTGAGTGTACACCCAATTACTGGCAAGCCAGCAGGCGTTTATCTGATCTCGTAAATGCTGGGTTACCAGTTAACAAATAGCGTTATACTTAAAAAACACAAACAACATTACAAAAAGAAGCAATCAGCCAATTATATTAAAAGTCTATGATACGGCATCAATGAACTGATGCAGCATCCTTTTGTACTACTGTAAAAAGAGTGAATGAGGATCCGTGGTAATTTTAGCAGTTTTGATTAAGTTATTGCACTCACGACGTACATAGGTATTTTAAGCAACACATTATTTTGTCTTAAGTTAGTTCTGCATCCCTTAATTTAATAAACTATTTAGTGCATCACACCAAAGTTCATAGATTTGTAACGATAGGTCCCTATAAACTTATTTGAGCGGTCACAGCCTCGCTAGAATCTATAACAAAACAAAAACTACACAGGCATAAAAATAAGTTAAAATTTTGTCCACCGGGCCAGATAAGTTGGTGGGACAAAGTACAAAAGTTGTTGTGATGTAAAATCGCGACCCACAGAATATGAAACAATATTAAGTTCATATATTAAGCTTAGGTACTAACTACTTAGAGGTTTTTATGCTGCATCATACCTACCTACCCAATTACTTCAGGATTAGTGTGAACGCTAATCTGGCAATGGTAAGGTCAAAGGTTCCAAAACCCAGTTGTCCAAACCAAGTGGGTTAATTACAGGTCTCGTTGGCGTCATGAGAGCTTTGACATTGAACTGCTTAGTGGGTGATTTAAATACGTTTGCTGCTAGGTAGTGTTAGGGTCTCTCGTTAGTCTAGTCCGGTGAGAAAAAGCTTTATGTACCTATTTATGGTATTTAGAGTAGAAAAGACGTCGCTCTACAGCTACACACGCGGAAACGTCGTTTTGCCGTGTTTTCACTCATAATGTCGTATACTTATAGCTTTTCTGACCGGTTCAAGCCTGTTCTGCTTTCGATAGGTTAGTGTCCCTTAAAGTCACCTGATACCCTTAATGTCACCGCCAAATCAACTAATAACTAATCTACTTAATCAAGTTTTTTTTTATTGTGGCAGGAAACACGTACGCTGGGAGGCTGTTCCACACCCTGACGGTTCGGACCAGAAACATCGAACAAAAACGTTTCGTGCGGGCAGATAACAGACATCAACCACTTATGAATGCCAACGCTGACGGTTTCTCGCTGCTTTGTGGTAGAACGGGGCAGGAGGAACAAGGTTTTGAAGTTCTTGAGCACACTCTCCATGGTAGGTATATCGGTAAAAGACCGATAAGCAGTCTAATGTATCGAGTTGTTACTATTTTAATTAATTTAAACCACAACGACAACAACAAGCCGTAGACCCACCAAAACGGCGCCGTTTTGTGATAGACCGTACTACTAGCATATGAGTAAAGAAACGGAAACTAAATCGTTTCTTTACTCACGTGCTACTAGCTCTGCTACTAGCTCTAGTGTAATACGGCGGGTTCTACCATTGAACTAGGAATCTGTCTACTATTCTTATTTCTATGGGTTCTACCACCCGGCCCACGGCTGTGACATTACCGCGGATTACTTATTATGTAATATAGAGTAGGTATTACATAATAATTATTACAACTATCAGCTATAGGTTTATTGAAGTGAAAACTTCTATAAGCGCGTGGAGCACTTTTTGATAGCGGGTAAAAATGTAGATTAACGTGACCTTGACCGACATGCGGACCGCGAATAGACCGACTCGCTAACAGCGCTGATCCCCAAAACCCCATAATTATTGACCCTGTTTTTTTATTCAAAGCGAGCAAACGATCAGGGTCATAATTTATGTACAAAAAATATATTTATCGTCTGACCAGCAATAGGGTATTTTCAAAATTGATAGTATTTTTCGTATTTCCAAAGTTACCCGGTTTCAGTGCAGTTGAACATAAAGAATTTTTTCTGTCGTTGTGACAGTGACAATTTGACAATGCAAAGATTAAAGAAATTTAAAGTATTGTGAATAGGGATGGGCAAATAAAAAAAATATATCGGTAGATATCGTATGAATATTTTTAAAATATATCGATATATGTAGAAAAAAATATCGATATTTCGATTTATCGATATTTTACCGCAAGGTGTGGTAGCTTAAATATTACTGTCAAAATATTCAGGATACCGAGAGCTTACTCTTTCTACTAGTAGTGGGGGTGTGTAAATCGTAGGTTAACAAGAGATAGAAAATGATTCTGTAGTGCTGCTATATGTATGTACTGAGCTCTTAAAAGATATTGAATTTGATAGTAATTTGATACTTCGAAATATCGATTATCAATATTTTTTGATTTAAAATATCGAAGATATATCGATTATTTTCTAAAAAAAAATTGATATTTTGATATATCGATATTTTTTACCGAAGCTTATCTGTCAATTTAATTAGTCAAAAGTTGTTGTTGGATTATTTCGTAACGTAAGCGTAAAATTACTGTTTTTCTTTTTAATCATCAGATTTCCACTCTAATAATACATGATTATAGAGACTAAGATTAACGTGTGACAGGCTTGCGAACTTCTAAATCGATCTCTTCTAATCAGACTCTTTGGAGTGGATTTTCGTCGTATGAAGATGTCCAAAATGAAGAAGCTGACGGGCTCATTCCGCTATACGCAATGGGACCCATGTCTCATAGTGTCTCAGATAGTGGCGATGCAGTCCGTGTTGTATCTTACCTTGAGCCTGCTGATCGCTGTAATGCAGGATCTGACGACTTCCACGAGGACTTTGGACCATCTGTTTCAGTATCATGTGAGTACACATACGAAAGCCTGCACATATTGGCCATTCTGTAACTCAGTGGCTGTGGATATAAGTAGTACGCTATGGGAAGTGTCCAGCAAAAAGTAGAGTTAAGCAAAATTAAATTAAAATACACTACTTAGATGATGCTTGCAACTTCGTTCACGTTGACTAAGTTTTTATTATTCCCGCGTGAACTCCCTAATTTTTACTAGCATATTATGTTCTTTTTCACTTTTCAGACACTTCACATTTATAATATTATTGTTAATATACCCTTATTCTGATAATTTAATGTGAAAATATGCAATTGTGGTTAACTGTTAGATCAATATACAAATATCTAAAAATAACTTTGTCTTGCTTTTTTATTGACCGAGCAAAGCAAAGATCTCTGAGTTTACGTGGGTGGATTGGCACTTGTCCTGAATGTCCTTGTTGCTTGTGAGATCATCAAAATTTTACACAGTTTTTTTACTTTAATCAAAAGTTTGAAATGGTTATCAATCTTAAAACTAACAGATGATATGGATTTCACATCTTTTGTTCTATTGTCTACATAATAATAACTTAAATATTAACTTCCCGCAATGGGTGGAAGTTTTATAGGATTATTTTTAAATGTTTTTTTGTATAGTATTTTTATATATTTATTTAAAACGTGTTTAGAAATAATTTTATAAAAATGTGTACAAATAAATGGGAGTAGGTACTTAAATTAAAATGTTTATTTTTTATGAATGTCATTAACATAAAATTCTATTATAATCCAAATTAAGTTACAACAAACATCATCAAATTAAATAAACTATGAAATTCCTTTAAATCTAAATTTCAAAATAATTATTTTTGGCATAGGAAACATCCCTATTATAAATAGTGATGACTGATGGTTGCTCTAAATTTGTATTTCCAGGAAATCCAAGTGAAGGACAATGAAGGTAGGGCAGTAATAGCTGCATTTGTCCTGAATGCCATTATAGGAGCATTTGTGCTGTGGACACTGGTGGGACGGACCAAGTTGTGCTTAGATTTTAGGTAAGATATTTTTATTGGTTGCTACATGATGCCTAGGACTTCAACCGCGTGGATCAGGGTTTAATTTAATTTTTCAAATTTTTGGAACTTTAATTTTTCAGGATAAAATGTAGCCCTTGTGGTAACTATGGTTGTAAGCTATGTCCTTTCCAAATTTCAACCAAATTGTTTAAGTCATTGTGATGTGACCATGTGAAAAAGTAACTGGTAGATTTACTCAACGATTCGAAAGCAATTGTAATAAGTTTATTTGAATAAAAAAATAAAGTGTTTGAGTTTAACAGACATCCAAACATACAAACTTACTAACAAAAATTACTTAATTAAGCAATTTAATCAATAAAATAATACAAATTACAATTTGTTTAAAACTTCACACTTTGGCATCTGTTGCAATCAGCATGCCCTCTGGCGCCTAGGCCTTGTGCTTACTTGATTTTTTATCTAATATTTGTAGATCTGAGTATTTGATATTAATTTCTACTTGATACCTCCACGTGTTCCCGATAAAAAGGTGGTTGACAGACAGACACACATCACAACGAAGTGATCCTATAAACCTTAAGGGGTCCTTTCCTCTTGAGGTACTGAACCACCTTTATATAATTTCAGTTGCACCTTCTACGGTATTCACTTACTGTTCTGCTGGGTGTACAACCACAGTTTCCCCACCACATTCTCCTGGTGGGCGCTCAATATAGCCTGCGCTTGTGTCACCTGCGTCGCCGGCGAGTTCCTCTGTCTGCGCACCGAGCTGCAGGCCATACCGCTGAGCAATATCGGCGCTAAAGTGGATTTATGAAAGTTAACCGTTATATTCACGTAATTGGTGGACTATTCATACACGACGGGCGGACTATTCACACATAACAAGTGGACTATTCACTTATAACGGTTGGACTATACGTGTATACGTGTTGGACGATTTGTGTATAACCAATGGACTAGTGACCAACTCTGGTTACCAAGAGCATGCATACTGGTGGGCGCTCAACATAGCATGCTCATGTGCGTCACCGGCGAGTTCCTGTATGCGCACCGACCTGCAGGCCATTCCGCTGAGCAGTATTGGTGCTAAAGTGGACTTATGAAAGTTAGCGTAATGGGTGGACTATTCACACATGATGCGTGTGAAGGATGGACTATTTGTTTATAACCTATTCGGATGCGTAATCTAGTGTTGAAAATGTACCAAGAGTATACCAGGATGGTAAAGTTTACCTGCTGTTCTGCTGGGTGTTAAACCAAGGTTTCCCCATCACATCTTCATGTGGGCGCTCAACATAGCCTGCAAAGTGAACAGTTTTGTTCGCATGATGATTGGACTTATCTACACATGCTAAACTGGACTATTTGTGCATATAAGAAGGAATATTCGTGAATACATAGATTTATATGTTGAATACATTGATTTATTATGTATTCAATTTAATTGATGCCCAGCATTAAGTTACGTAAGTTACTCATTGCTACCTATTTATTACGATCAGAATAAATTTCATTCCATTTAATTTCATATTCATAAAGCTAGTGATTGTTTAAAAATGTTTGGCTGTGTCTGTAAATTAATAACAAAATTTGAGTGTGCAAATAGTTGAAAATTGAAATACCTTTCAAATTCAAATTTCCATAAATTATGGAAATTAACATATGTTTTAAAAAATTTGTTTTATCAATGAATTAATTAGTGAGAATGTGATTTTCTATGATATTATCTGAAAATTTCATTTAATTCATATTTCGTTTCATATATTTCATTATATATTCGAATTCTATTAACATAATATAGACAGATTTAAAATAGATCCTTACAGATCCTTAGTACAAAATATACAGGGGCCTCAATTATTACAGTACCATTGATGATTATGGTTAACGTTAAACTTGCCTACCTAAGCAACCACTGAGTTGCAAAAGTTGGTTTTTCTACTTTTTACCAAAATTTTAACCTTGTCATGTATTGACTTTGCCAATTTTCCAGCTTTTTGGTGGACAAACCATTAGCCCTTTCCATCAATGGTGCAATTGACCGTTAACATACCGGTGGTTGCGACCTAACGGACCAACTTGATTTTGGACTCAAGTCCATCCAACTCCATACCAGCCAGTGTTTAGGAAAATTAAAATCGGTGGTACCAGTGGCGTGCAGTTCATAGAGGCATAAAAGCAATTCTTCCCCATAGGGAAATAAGTCAATGCTCATTTTTTACCATGACAGTCGGTAAAAAGGTATTCTGACTAACTATTGCCTACCCTAGCTTCAAACCCTGTGCACGACACTGGGTGGTACTGGATTTATTACTTTATGTCTAGCGCATTTGGGTACATTTTACTCCGACTACTCCAATACACTCCACTTTGTTGGTGTGATTTTAATCTTGTACAAGTCAATTCTGCTAAGGTTTATTTTGTCCTAACGCGAACGACACTCGAATATGCGACGGGTATGAATTCTCGTGCTAAGGGTACTGGGGGTCTAGTGGGGGTTGTTTTCTTATTCGTTTTCGATCGCGTTAAAGTTAACTACTTACAATGGTAAATACAAATGGTGGTTAACTTTAACGCTCCCACTTGGCCCACTTTTTATCCCACTTAGCCCGCCGTACCTTTTCGCAATGCGGCATTCTGTGAAAAATCTGACTATTGTAATTGAACTGGTCATGTCTCCTTTTATATTACCTATTACATACTAGGTGATGCCCGCGACTTCGTCCGCGTGGATAAGTTTTTGATTCCCGCGGGTACTCTTTAATTTTCCGGGATAAAAAGTAACCTATGTCCTTCCCCGGGATACAAACTATCCCTATACCAAATTTCATCAAAATCGGTTAAACAGATGGACGTGAAAGCGTAGCAGACAGGCAGAAACACTTTCGCATTTATAATATTAGTATGGATATGTCACCGTGAGATTGTAAAAACCGTTAGATTATAATCTAACTCGCGAAATTGCAAACTGATATAACCTCAGTGCACTACCTAATTGTTTACGAACCCTAACCTAACCTACAAGAAACAGACAAGAAAACATAAATACAATGAATATTTCAAAAATTGACTCTCAGAACACTGAACGGTTTACAATCTTTCGACAGTTTACAATTTCACGAGTTAGATTATAATCTAACGGTTTTTACAATCTTACGGTGACAGATATAATTATAACAAAATGTTTATATAAATGCCTACAATGTAAATGATAAGATTGTTAATAAAAATCATTGAATTATAATTTGGTTTTAATTTTATCTGTGTACTTAAGTAAAGGGTTTTTATCAAAGAACTGTTTAATATACATGTCGCCGTCTAATCGTAACACGTTAACAAAACCGATCCTGTTTGTAATAGGTAGGTATAGCGAGCTGCGAGTAGTAGTAGTAGTAGTAGTAGTAGTAGTAGTAGTAGTAGTAGTACCTAGTAGTAGTATAAGTCTTTATTGCATGTTAACACACAGGTACAAAATTATGCATACAATACAGAAGACAGGTAACTGGTAATGCGCAAAGGCAGCCTTATCACTAAAGTGGTCTTTTAAAGGCAATACAAGCGTACAAAGCTGATGACACTGGGTCTGGTCATGTGGTCGATGCACATAAAACAAAAATAACAAAAGTATAAAATACACTTACATAAACATACATACTATATATGTATGTTTAATTATAAATTACACATATAGATACTACAATAAATAAATATAATATATATTGTTATCATACGCTTACAACTACATTACATGGAATCAACCTCAAACACAGGCCATGCCCCTACAAAATTTTAAATGCAAACTTCGAAACCAGCTAATGGAGAAATGTTTCTATAGTTTGAATGAGTATATGACTTAGCTATTGACATTGTGATATTTATTAATTTTATTTGAATGAATTATATTTTAAAATTTGCACACTAATGAAACGGTTGAATGTGTCAGCGCAAAATAATTTTAAGACTAATAATTGTACCACATTCTTGCAAATAAATTATTCTATTCTATTCTATTCTAGATAGATAATGATTTTTTAAACGACGTTTAAATATATTTATCGATTCGGAGTGACGAATTTCTCGGGGTAATGTATTCCATATTCCATAATATGGCTGCATTTACAGTAAAAGACTGTAACAACGGGAGTCGAGTCTGGCAACAGACCCAGGGTCGGTCTTAGCCATTGCGAGGCTATAGGCAGGAGAAATATTGGCGAGGCCCTAATGCTTTGTGGAATTAATGTGCATTAAAAGCATTTTTATTCATGATGCTTGAAGAGAAATGCAAAAACTATAAAAAAAAAATTAGAGTTTTAATATTGTATTGGAACAAAAGTTAACAAGCATTTTTATTCATGATGCTTGAAGAGAAATGCAAAAATTATAAAAAAAAAAATGAGTTTTAATACTGTATTGGAAATTTACAAAAGTCAAAATACGGCATATTATTTATTATTGATGATAAACTAACATAGCTTTAGCCTAAATCGCGATTGCAAAATTTTCTCTGAATACGAGACAACTTCCAAAGATCAAAGATCGGACAAGTGGTTCCGATCACAACATTCGATTGGAAGATGATCATCCTATTGTTACAGTAGGGACATATCAACTGCTCCCGTATAGTAACAATGAATGATGTAGGTTTTACACAATCGCCATGCAGAGAGATCAAAGTTTTTGCCTTTACAACGTCAGCAAATATTTACTAGACTGAAAGCTTAAGTAAAACTCAGTGTTTGATTATAAAGATATATTTCAAAACAGAACAACAGTATCAGCAACATAATAATAAAATTCAAATAAATAGAAGTTATCACAATACAGCTTAGAAGTTCTAAAAAGTAAAGCTATTGCTTGCGTTTCACTCATACAGCGTGCTGCTATAATATTTCGCTTACGAACTACTTATCTAGTACATCTTTGCAATGCATTTGCTCGTAAGGTTTCTTTTAAGGTGTGTCCCGACCTAGAGCGGCAATCTTGGCGGCTGCCGCGGTGTTATTGGACGTCTGCCACGCATATTACATTCGTGGGTAGGCCAAGTCTTTAACAATACATTTGCCCGTAGGGTTGCTAAGGTGTGTCTAAACACAGAGCAGCAATTTTGCTCGGCTGCCGCGATTTTATTACCGTCTGCCACTCACATTAAATTCGTGGGTAGGTCTTAGCAATACATTTGCCCGTAGGGTTGCTAAGGTGTGTCTAAACACAGAGCAGCAATTTTGCTCGGCTGCCGCGATTTTATTAGCGTCTGCCACTCACATTACATTCGTGTGTAGGCCAAGAGCAATACATTTGCCCGTAGGGTTGCTAAGGTGTGTCCAAACATAGAGCGGCAATTTAGCGCAGTGGCCGCGCTTGTATTAGACGTCTGCCGCGCATATTGTATTCCTGTACGTATAATCCTCAAGTCTTCACTAGCGCGCTGCAGGATTGTGTCCTACAAACGCCGCGTGTTGCTGCCTCGGGCTTGCTTCTCTGTTTGGACACACCTATAATTGAGCCTTGGGAAATTTTCTGGATGTGCTTAAATTTTGAAACAGGGCCTTTGGGCCTAGCACCAAAGTTTGATAGCGACAGCGAGTGTCAAAATCGCAATCACCAGTTAATGGCTGACATTCTATTGAAAGCACACACACACACACACGAACAGCAAGAACTTTAACTCCTATTTATTGGTGTTATTATCTTAATAATAGTGTAAGTATTAATCCTAAATATTATTGGTGTTATGATATACTTATTTACGTATTTACTTATATTATTGGTACAATGTTATGGTGCTCTAGCGTCTGTTATGTTTTATGTGGTGTAGTATTTATTTTCAAGACATATACACAATATGGATATGCATATTCAGCTGCTCAAGCACATGCTCAGAATTTCCCACGGGCTCTTAGTGTATTTTGACATAATGTGAAACGGTTAATACATGTCGGTTTCTACACGATATTGGCGTAGATAGGCTTACTCTCCACGTCAGATTTTTGTAGGTCGGGCCGATAATTTCGCCGACTTATCACCGATTTTGTGACCGACTCAACCTCTAAACCTTTCATTCTCCACCGAGAAAAGGGATGATGCCTATATCAAAAATAAATTATTTCTAACTGATTATTAAATAGAGGGTCTTCCAAAAGACCTAAAATTCACATCCTCGATTAGATTTAAGTTTGATAACCATTTTAAAATATAGATTAAAGAAAAAAAGTGCGTTCAAATTTTATGACGTCACAATGGTGAATTTCATACAACTTCCATACTAGAAGTGCGTTTTTAAGTTCGATAAAAAGTTGCTGATTTGATTGAGTTTTCATCATCCCTATTGGTACGGCCGGATGCACCGATTGTGTAATAATCGGTAGGTTTCATTTTTTGTCGACAAAAAATCGGTCATTTTTCGTCTGACGTGGGCGGAGCCTAAATATGCCTACTCAATCTTGCCTTGAAAGTAAAGTATAGTTCCACAAACTTATCTGACAGTGACAGCGTAGCTATCAAATATTTAAAAGAAAAATATTTAAAAGAAAAATATATGTATATATTTCATTGTTTTTATGTATATGTCACCGTAAGATTGTAAAAACCGTTAGATTATAATCTAACTCGCGAAATTCTAAACTGTCGAAAGATTGTAAACTGTTCAATGTTCTGAGTGTCAATTTTTGAAATATTCATTTTATTTACGTTTTCTTGTCTCTTTCTTGTAGGTTAGGTTAGGGTTCGACATAAATAATCAAGTAGTGTTAGGTTTTATCGGGTTAATATACCTAACAGATTACAATCTACCGGAAAATAATGCGTTAAATTCTAATCTTTCGACATAATCTTCTTCTTTCTATATAATCTAATGGTTTTTACAATCTTACGGTGACATATATAATGTTTATTTATTATTATTATGTCTCAGTACATCCCTCCCGCTTTATTTTAAAAATTAGTTCCTATTTTGGCTACCGGGCCAGATAAGTTGGTGGGACTGTAACTAGAAGAACATAATTATTTCTACAACAGTTAATTTAGTACTTAATTACATTGTTAAGTAACACCTGCGCATATAAACCGCTTTTTTTTGTATGTAAGTTTATTTATTTCTATTTATTTACGTAAGTTTATTATCCTCTTTTGGCCTTATATATGTATTTATTTATTTATTTTGTATGCGGATGTGAGAGTTAAATTAATGTAGATAATAATATAATTATTTTATTAATACAGTGTTACGGTGCTCTAGCGTGTGGTGCGTGTCTTCAGTGGCGTGCAGTTCATAGAGGCGTAAAAGCACTGCTTGCCCAAATGGGCAAATTTTTCATCAAAACAGCTAGTAAATAGGTATTTTGACTAACGAATGCCTACCCTAGCCTCAAAACCTGTGCACGTCACTGCGTGTCTTTTATATTTCTATAGTTATTTCACAACACTCATATTATAGTTAAACCGATAAACTACCCTATCTTATGTTTCTTAGTTAAAAGCTAATTCTGCACATTTTCTACATTAGAAAAAATTGGATATGTCTATGCGTTACTGAGGCAGTAAAGTTAGCGTTAAATTTTGTTAGTTCGAAACTTTGGTTTTAATACTGAAATATGATATTTTGCTAACTATTGTATGTATAATATTTTAAAAATATTGCTTGATTTACATAATACGATTTTAAATTTAATCATAAGAGTATTCGTTAGCTATTATTAAAATAATAACATAGTGTAAAATAGAAAAGTATTTAACTCCGAATAATCCAAATACTTACATAATAAATTATTATAATTTATGGTTTATTATAAATAGGGGTTTATCACGCCAATAAATAGTATCAAAAAATTTATGCCAACCAGTTTTCAGTTTTTATGAATTATCTTTTTCTAAATAAACTTATAAATATCCTTTTCATATAATCTTATAATAATAAAAATGTGTATAACAATTTACATAAAGTACATTAAGTAATAAATGGGTGAAATAATAATAATTTATGGGTTATTATAAATAGTTGTTTATCACGCCAATAAATAATATCAATAAATTCATGCCAACCAGTTTTCAGTTTTTATGAATTACCTTTTTCTAAATAAACTTATAAATATCCTTTTCATAATAATAAAAATGTGTATAACAATTTATTACATAAAGTACATTAAGTAATAAATGGGTGATATAATAATATTTTTTATACGTATCTAACATTTTTGTTCTGTGGCCATATTGCCAACTATTAAAGCCATATTGTTTCATTATTGTTGACTTTCGTGTTTTAGAATTATAATCCTTATTTCAGAAACGTCAAGGTACGTGACATTAAACTGTAATTTGGAGTAATATTGCTTTTAAGTATTGCTTTAAGCGTTGGCAGTATAGCCCCTGGTAAATCAAATCTATACTAATACTAATATTATAAATGCGAAAGTTTGGATGGATGTATGGATGTATGGATGTCTGGATGTATGGATGTCTGGATGTATGGATGTCTGGATGGATGGATTTTTGTTACTCAATCACGCCCCAACAGCTGAACGGATCTGGCTGAATTTTGGCACAGAGATAGATTATAGTCTGGAATAGCACATAGGCTTTATATCCCAGAAAATTAAAGAGTTCGCGTACGGAGTCGCGGGCATTCGCTAGTAAATATTATAAATGCGAAAGTTTTGATGGATTTATGGATGTTTGTTACTCAGTCACGCCCTAACGGCTGAACGGATCTGGATGAAATTTGGCACAGAGATAGATTACAGCCTAGAATAACACATAGGCTACTTTTTATCCCGGGAACCGGAAAACCTCAATTAACGCGGACGAAGTCGCGGGCATTAGCTAGTAATATGTCCTCTTTCACGTATCACACTATGATTCGGTCTAATTAATTACACGTTGTTCTAGGTGAGCGACAGAAGCGACGCGACACGACTCGATACGACGCCATAGAAAATGACAAACTTGACAACGTAGGGTCAGCTACTGTGTGATACTGTCGCGTCGCGTCGTATCGAGTCGCGATGTCGCGTCGTATCGAGTGGCGATATCGCGTCGTATCGAGTCGCGATGTCGCGTCGTATCGAGTGGCGATATCGCGTCGTATCGAGTCGCGATGTCGCGTCGTATCGAGTCGCGATATCGCGTCGTATCGAGTCGCGATGTCGCGTTTGTCGCTCACGTAGACAACGGATGAGCGACGAAAGGGACGCAATGCAACGCGACGCGACGGAACACGACGGATATTTTGGATACGTTTTCAAAAATCTCTCCGTCCACTGAATACTGACTAGGAAGACAAAATTTCTAACTGTCTACGTTAAATTATGCTTAATAATAATAACAATTATAATTTATATTTTAAATAACAGCATTATAATAAAACTTTATAATAATACGCAAGGCATTGAAAAGGCCTGTTAAAATGGTGAATATTGTGAATAATGCGGATGATGCCTATATCAAGAATAAATTATTTCTAACTGATTATTAAATGGTTCTTCAAAAATACCTAAAATTCACATCTTCGGTTAGTTTTAAGTTTGATAACCATTTTAAAATATAGATTAAAGAAAAAAAGTGCGTTGAAATTTTATGACGTCACAATTGCGAATTTCATAAAACTTCCATAATAGATGTGCGTTTTTAAGTTTGATAAAGAGTTGCTGATTTGATTGAGTTGTCATCATCCCTATTAAGATAAGCTTCTGAATCCATTGTGTCTACAAATTTTCTAATTAGTCGGAAATACTATACGATATATCGCGAATCGAAATTGGACACGTACGAAGCGATTTGCTTCCTGGATAATACCGCTAGGATAACCTGTTCTATTAGGAACGCCATTTTTATTTATTTATAAGCCTGTATCGGACAAAATAAAGTTTCTTTTGAACAGTAATTGTTATTATTCTATTCCCTGGCTCTATTTGCTAGACCGTGTGCCCTTTGGCAAAATCCTACTCCAATCCTTTCCAATGATTCCTATTAGCTGTTCGTGTCGTCCAACATTAGGAACGCAATATGGATTATTAATTTGCTTTTTTTTTCGAAGAACTCGATATTGTTTCGTTTACGAAAACAATGAAAATAGATGTAGTGTAGACTAGAAATTGGACGCGTACGAAGCGATTTGCTTCCTGGATAATACCGCTAGGATATCCTGTTATATTATGAACGTCATATGGATTATTAATTTGTTATTTTGCTTATTATGTATGGGCTTGTAATTTTTCGAAGAACTCGATATTGTTATGTTTACGAAAACAATGAAAATAGACGTAGTGTAGACGTATTTCAAAACTTATATTATACAATACATAATTTCAAGACAATACTATTTGAGGTAGAACAATGTCTTATTTTGTAAAAAAAAATGTGATAACAAAGTTTGAAATATAAAAGAAGCAATAGTCGACTTTAACTTCATAATTCGAAATACCATTATGTATCATAGATTGCCTTTTTTTAATTATATAGCTTAAGTTAGATTCATCGAACGAAACGAGAACCGAAATAATAGTTTTGTATTTAAAAATTTACATTAAGTATAACAATATGGTGATATAGCATTGGATCACTGGATGCACTAACCTTAAAAATATTAGTATTAGGTGGTTAATATTAGGTAAAATATTAGTATTATATTAGTATTAGGTGCGCTCGAATAAGGCTCGAGACACATGTAGCCGAAATCCGCGAGCGTTTGGTATGGCCGCTACTGTAGAGTGAGGTCTCCGAAATGTCAAATAAGTATTATCACTGGGCCTTTATCGCGGGTGTAATTATTTCATTAATGTTAGCAATACCGGATTAATTAATGAAGATGTAAGATACGTGTCAATGAATGTCAGTGCTGTGTGCTTTGAAAGCGGAACTAAGAAAAAAAGTGTAAAATTAAGCGGGTTGAAAGAAGAATTCGGAAGTTAGTACATTATGTCCCTGGTTCGTGTGTGCTTACTATTTAAAAACGTAATTTTTTTCTAAAGTATGCTTGTTCACCGAATTTACAGCTATACTTAGGACCTTACTCGCCAGTGTCGACAACTAGTGAGTATAAAAACGGTAGCCCTCATTCCGCTGAAATGCATTGCTGATGCGTATATTCCGTCAGAGAAGCTCAAAACTGTTTTTTTTATCCACTACAAGTTAGCCCTTGACTGCGATCTCACCTGATGGTAAGTGATGATGCAGTCTAAGATAGTAGCGAGCTTACCTGTTAGGAGCATGGCTGTTATATTAAACCCATACCCCTATTCGGTTTCTACACGGCATCGTACCGGAACGCTAAATCGCTTGGCGGTTCGTCTTTGCCGGTAGGGTGGTAACTAGCCACGGCCGAAGCCTCCCACCAGGTCAGACCAGGGAAAATTCAGAAATTAAAAATTCCCAAATCGACCCTGCCGGGGATTGAACCCGGGGACTCCGCACGTTAAAAAACATCGCTACACACTGCGCCACGGAGGTCGTCAAAACTACGGCTACGACTGACGTTACTAGTCGTATCTTTATGCGATTATTGTATGGACGGTAGTAGATAAGGAGTAACATCTCGGTATATATGTCACCGTAAGATTATAATATAACCGTATGAGTTTAATATAACTGCCATGCTCCTACAGGTTAGCTCGCAACCATCTTAGACTGCATCATCACTCACCATCAGGTGTGATCGCAGTCAAGGGCTAACTTGTAGTGGATAAAAAAAAAACCCTGGGGGACTTTTATCGTGGCAGCAGAACACCGCGGAATTTCGGCCATATTCGTCTCGACCCTAATGTCAATATTGTGTCTTATGTACTTTTTTACAATTAGCACTTATTTTTTACAATAAATAAGCTAAAAATATACAATTTATAAATAAAATCTCGACGGTATAATACGCTGCAGTTTTACCCGACTTTTTTTTGCCCGCCTGCGCATGTATAGGGGTGATGTGTTTACGGCGAGCCCTCGTCGTCCACTTCCTTTATAACGGAGTCCGATTCCCATCGCGCTCTCTCCGCCAAGAGCTCTTGAAGTTTCTGATACAATCAATTTTAAATTCATACTAATATTATAAATGCGAAAGTGTGTCTGTCTGCTACGCTTCCACGGTCTGTCTGCTCTGCTCTGCCCATTTTGATGAGATTTGGTACAGGGGTAAATTGTGTTGTATCCCGGGAAAGGACATCGGCTACTTTTTACTCCGGAAAATTAAAGAGTTCCCGCGAAAACCCTCAATCCACGCGGACGAAGTCGCAGGCATCACGGCTGGTATTTATTAATCCATGCTTCCATACTATACTAATATTATAAACGTGAAAGTGTATCAGTCCGTCTGTCTGCTACGCTTCACGGCGCATCTTTTCAACCGATTTTGACGAAATTTGGTCTGATAAAGATACAAGCAGTCTTAGTGCCAAAAATTTTTTGCGAGATATTTCACCGCGGTTAATTGCCTCATCTGTTGACAGAAGGGCTGGCTCATTTCTTGCGCAAAGGATCAGCCTGGCTGTCCAGCGCGGAAATGCAGCCAGCATTCTTGCCACCATTCCACGTGGGCATGGTTTATATAGTAATTAGGTTAGACTAGCTAGCATTAAGTTCTATTGTATTATTTTTAATAAAAAAAAAACAATGTTAAATTCATATTACTATTATAAATGCGAAAGTGTGTCTGTCTGTTTGTCTGCTACGCTTTCACGGCCTATTTGCTCTGTTCTCCCCATTTTGATGAAATTTGGTACTGGGATAGATTGTATTGTATTCCGGGAAAGGATATCTTTTTAGGCTACTTTTTATCCCGGAAAATTAAAGAGTTCCCACGGGGATCAAAAAAATTCCAATCCACTCGGACAAACTGGCGGAAATCATCTAGTTTCTAAAATATACTCATTTTACTAATCTTCAATAAAAAAAAATATAAATGCGAAAGTTTGGATAGATGGATGTTTGTCGCTCAATGCTATAACGGCTAAACGGATCAGGATGAAATTTGGCACAGAGATAGATTATAGTCTGGAATAACACATAGGCTACTTTTTAGTCCGGGAAATTAGAGTTCCCGCGAGAACGAAAAACCCTCAATCCACGCGGACGAAGTCGCAGGCATCAGCTAGTATTTACTAATCCATGCTTCCATTTCATCCATACTAATACTATAAATGTGAAAGTGTATCAGTCCGTCTGTCTGCTACGCTTCACGGCGCATCTTTTCAACCGATTTTGACAAAACTTGGTACAGAGATAGGTTATTTTCAATCAACGACCTCAATTTACATAGACGGGCCCTGTCAAACAAAGAATGTGGACCTATTTTACTAACGCCATCTAGCTGAAAAGCGGGACAGCGCTATGGCGGGGACAAGGACAGGCTTATACAGGTGTGGAGTGCGCTCTACAGGTCGGACGATCAAGTTTCCTGGAGCGGGTCCTGTCAAACAAAGAATGTGGACCTATTTTACTAACGCCATCTAGGTGAAAAGCGGGACAGCGCTATGGCGGGGACAAGGACAGGCTTATACAGGTGTGGAGCGCGCTCTACAGGTCGGACGATCAAGTTTCCTGGAGCGGGTCCTGTCAAACAAAGAATGTGGACCTATTTTACTAACGCCATCTAGCCTGAAAAGCGGGACAGCGCTATGGCGGGGACAAGGACAGGCTTATACAGGTGTGGAGCGCGCTCTACAGGTCGGACGCCCAATTTTTTTCCATGAAAAAATCTATCTAGTACCTATATATATTATACTATATATAGCTCAATTACCACTCACTGACTCACTGACTCATTGACAGAATTGTTCTCCTAGAAAGAGACAGAAAACGATAATATGATGTGTGAGAGATGTGTTCGAGTGCGGGAGTCGAGTAGGGAAAAATTATGACATTTCGGAAAAACAAGATGGCGGCCGACGTGATTCTTGTAACTCTTTTGTTTTCCAACCGATTTTGTTGCAACTCGCAATGATTGAAGAAATTAGGAAACGATCTATAGAAAAAGTGGAAAAAATTGGAAAAACAAGATGGCGGCCGAGTTGTAGTGTTTTCAAATTTTTGATTTTTCGACCTCGAACCGCGGCGCCACAGATAAGAAACGGCGTGGTCGAGCATAATTTTTTTTTCTATTTCCGCCTACAATTATCCTGTATTTTGACAGAATGGGAGTGGTTTTTAAAAATTCAAGATGGCGGCTGTCACGGCGGCCATTCGGTTTGAGTTACGAAAAAACGCCATTTTAAAATTCAATTTTCTCGCAGTTGGCAACGTCGGAGCGTTTCGACTTCTAAGGGGAGATTGTGTGTACAGACTCGAGGTATGGATTGGGGAAAAAAAATTATGCCATTTCTCGGGAAAATTTCAAGATTTACCCCAAAAATAAAAAAATCGAAATACGTAGTTTTTGCAAAATTCGAGTATGGGTAACCACGTGTCTCACTTGTGCGAATGACATTTGGGTATTTTCGTCGCCGAGGTCTGGCAACACTGGAATTTATCAAAGAAAAAGTGATTTTCGACATGGTCTTTTTTCAGGGGCTATCATGTCAGCTGGGTGCGAGCGAGATGAAAGATTGAAACGTCATCAGGAGCGGAGTATCCTGTAGTTCACGGGAAAATTATAAAGCTATGTCAAATGATTCTGTGAAACGAGGTGGCGGCCATTTTGTATTCCTTTTGTGTTTTTGAAAATTTCGATCACGTCTTAGAGGCGGTTGGCAACATTTGGGAAAGTTGACATGTATGGATCGATTGTGTAACTCGACGGGCAGTATCGAGAAATAAAAACAGTGTTGCCAGATTCGGTGTAGTTTTCGAGATTTTCCCTAAAAACTTCCTCCTGTAAAATTTTGTATGAAAAATTTTTTTTTCACTGCTGGCTCCGTATGGAAGTCAGAAAATATAACTTGAAGAAAATATGGAGACAGCTGATGATTGAGGATTTCGGAGACGGGTAAAGGGCACGGCCAGGGTATTGAAGATAGGTGGGGGGTGCTCGAACAAATGTCACTCGTAACCTCATCCAATTGGCAAGTTGTAAAAAAAAAACTCAAAATTGTGGATTCAAGATGGCTGCCATACAAATTTCGTGAGTGTCTATCTCGGAGAGTATGAGAGATGGAAGTGTGGTTTCTTGGCAAGAGATGATCAGGACGAGGAGGTCTATTTAGCGAAATGAAAAAAAAATCAAGATGGCGGAATATTTTTTTTCATACGAAATTATATGGCGAATATTGAAGAGACTACAAGTGTTGTAGTAGTGTTTAGTAATTGACCAAATTGTTCTCCTAGAAAGAAACAGAAAACGATACAATTATGTTAGGGAGATGTGTTCGGGTGCGGGAGTAGGGAAAAATTATGAAATTTCGGAAAAACAAGATGGCGGCTGTCACGGCGGCCGTTCGGTCTGAATTACGAATAAATGCAATTTTAAAATTCAACTTTCTCGCAGTTGGCAACGTCGGAACGTTTCGACTTTAACGGGGAGATTGTGTGTACAGACTCGAGGAAAAAAATTACCCCATTTCTCGGGAAAATTTCAAGATTTACCCCAAAAATAAAAAAATCGAAATACGTAGTTTTTGCAAAATTCGAGTACGAGCAACCACGTGTTTCACTGGTACGAATGACATTTGGGTATTTTCGTCGCCGAGGTCTGGCGGCACTGGAATTTATCAAAGTAAAAGTGATTTTCGACATGGTCTTTTTTCAGGGGCTATCATGTCGGCTGGGTGCGAGCGAGACGAACAATTGAAACGTCGTCAGGAGCGGTGTATCCTGTAGTTCACGGTAAAATTATAAAACTGTGTCAAATGATTCTGTGAAACGAGGTGGCGGCCATTTTGTATTCCTTTTGTGTTTTTGAAAATTTCAATCACGTCTTAGAGGTGGTTGGCACCATTTGGGAAAGTTGACATGTATGGATCGATTGTGTAACTCGACAGGCAGTATCGAGAAATCAAAACAGTGTTGCCACATTCCGGGTAGTTTTCGAAATTTTTCCTAAAAACTTCCTCCTGTAAAATTTTGTATGAAAAATTTTTTTTCACTGCTGGCTTCGTATGGAAGTCAGAAAATATAACTTGAAGAAAAATATGGAGACACCTAATGATTGAGGATTTCGGAGACGGGTAAAGAGCACGGCCAGGGTATTGAAGATAAGTGGGGGGTGCTCAAACAAATGTTATTCGAAACCTCGTCCAATTGGCAGTGAGTTTAAAAAAAACTCAAAAATGGTGAATTCAAGATGGCTGCCATACAAATTTCGTTAGTGTCTACCTCGAAGAGTATGAGAGATGGAAGTGTGGTTTCTTGGCAAGATATGATCTCGACGAGGAGGTCTATTTAGCGAAATGAAATGAAAATCAAGATGGCGGAACATTTTTTTTCATAACAAATTATATGGCGAATATTGAAGAGACTGACAGTATAGAACTATGCAAGATTTTGATACGGTTCCGTTTTACCCACGACGAGGAAACTTATATCAGAGTTTTAAAAAATCAGCGCCATTTTGAAATTCTTTGTTAATTGACCGATTTCGTTCAAAATCGATATTTAGGACTCCCTGGGGATACAAAACAGGAAACTGTTACCAAAATAAAAGAAAACCAGCGCCATTTTGAAATTCTTTGTTAATTGACCGATTTCGTTCAAAATCGATATTTAGGGCTCCCTGTGATTACAGAACAGGAAACTGGTATCAAAATTTAAAAAAAATCAGTGCCATTTTGTAATTCTTTGTTAATTGACCGATTTCGTTCAAAATCGATATTTAGGGCTCCCTGGGATAACAAAACAGGAAACTGTTACCAAAACTAAAAAAATCAGCGCCATTTTGGAATTCTTTGTTAAATGACCGATTTTGTTCAAAAACGATATTTAGTACTCCATGGGAATACAAGACAGGAAACTGGTACCAAAATTTTACAAAATCAGCGCCATTTTGAAATTCTTTGTTAATTTACAGATTTAGTTCAAAATCGATATCTGAGGATCCCTGGGATTAAAAAATAGGAAACTGATACCAAAGTTTTAAAACATCAGCGCCATTTTGAAATTCTTTGTTAATTGACCGATTTTCTTCAAAATCGATATTTAGGACTCCATGGGATTGCAAAACAGGAAACTGGTACCAAAATTTAAAAAATTCAGCGCCATTTTGAAATTCTTTGTTAATTGATTGATTTCGTTCAAAATCGATATTTAGGGCTCCCTGGGATTACAAAATAGAAAATTGGTACCAAAATTTTAAAAAACCAACGCCATTTTTAAGTTCTTTGTTATTGTAGCGATTTCGCTCAAAATCAATATTTAGGGCTTCCTGGGATTACAAAACAGGAAGCTGATACCAAAGTTTTAAAAATCAGTGTTATTTTGAAATTCTTTGTTAAGTGACCAATTTCGCTCAAAATCGATATTAAGGGCTCCCTGGGGTTACAAAATAGGACACTGGTACCAAAGTTGTAAAAAATCTGCGCCATTTTGAAATTATTTGGGAATTGACCAATTTAGTTCAAAATTGATATTTAGGACTCCCTGGGAATACAATACAGGAAACTGATATGAAATTTTAGAAAAATCTGCGCCATTTTGTAATTCTTTGTTAATTGACCGATTTTGTTAAAATCGATATCTGAGGATCTCTGGGATTATAAAACAGGAAACTGATACCAAAGTTTTAAAAAATCAGCGAATTTTTTTTTTTTTTATCACAACCCGTGAGCTGCTTTAGCAGCTCACGCACAGAGCGAAAAACTAGTATTATAATATATATAGCTCAATTACCACTCACTGACTGACTCATTGACATAATTGTTCTCCTAGAAAGAGACAGAAAATGATACAATGATGTATGGGAGATGTGTTCGAGTGCGGGAGTCGAGTGGGGAAAAATTATGACATTTCGGAAAAACAAGATGGCGGCCGACGTGATTCTTGTAACTCTTTTGTTTTCCGACCGATTTCGTTACAACTCGCAGTGATGGAAGAAATTAGGAAACAATCTAAAGAAAAAGTGGAAAAAATTGAAAAAACAAGATGGCGGCCGAGCTGTAGTGTTTTAAAATTTTTGATTTTTCGACCTCGAACCGCGGCGCCACAGATCCGAAACGGCGTGGTCGAGCATAATTTTTTTTTCTATTCCCGCCTACAATTATCCTGTATTTTGACAGAATGGGGGTGGTTTTTAAAAATTCAAGATGGCGGCCGTCACGGCAGCCGTTAGGTTCGAGTTACGAAAAAACGCCATTTTAAAATTCAAATTTCTCGCAGTTGGCAACGTCGGAGCGGTTCGACTTCTACGGGGAGATTGTGTGTACAGACTCGAGGTATGGATTGAGGAAAAAAATTACCCCATTTCTCGGGAAAATTTCAAGATTTACCCCAAAAATTAAAAAATCGAAATACGTAGTTTTTGGAAAATTCGAGTACGAGCAACCACGTGTTTCACTTGTACGAATGACATTTGGGTATTTTCGTCGCCGAGGTCTGGCAGCACTGGAATTTATCAAAGTAAAAGTGATTTTCGACATGATATTTTTTCAGGGGCGATGGTTTAGGCTGGGTGCGAGCGAGACGAAAAATTGAAACGTCAACAGGAGCGGTGTATCCTGTAATTCATATGAAAATTATAAAACTATGTAAAAAAATTCTGTGAAACGAGATTTTGTATTCTTTTTGTGTTTTTGAAAATTTCGATCACATTTTTGAGGCAGTGGGCAACATTTGGGAAAGTTGATCGATTGTGTAACCCGACCAGCAGTATCCAAGAAAAATATGGAGACAGCTGATGATTGAGGATTTCGGCAACGGGTCAAGAGCACGGCCAAGGTATTGAAGAGAGGTAGGGGGTGCTCGAACAAATGTCACTCGAAACCTCATCCAATTGGCGGTGAATTTAAAAAAACTTAAAAATGGTGGATTCAAGATGGCTGCCATACAAATTTCGTCAGTGTCTATCTCGGAGAGTATCAGAGATGGAAGTGTGGTTTCTCGGCAAGAGATGATCAGGACGAGGAGGTGTATTTAGTTCAAGATGGCGGAACATTTTTTTCATACCAAATTATATGGCGAATATTGGAGAGACGTTACAAGTGATACGGTTCTGTTTTACCCACGAAGGGGCTCCCTGGGATTACAAAACAGGAAACCGATACCAAAGTTTTAAAAAATCAGCGCCATTTTGAAATTCTTTGTTAATTGATCGATTTCGTTCAAAATCGATATTTAGTACTCCATGGGAATACAAGACAGGAAACTGGTACCAAAATTTTACAAAATCAGCGCCATTTTGAAATTCTTTGTTAATTTACAGATTTAGTTCAAAATCGATATCTGAGGATCCCTGGGATTCAAAAACAGGAAACTGATACCAAAGTTTTAAAACATCAGCGCCATTTTGAAATTCTTTGTTAATTGACCGATTTCGTTCAGAATCGATATTTAGGACTCCATGGGATTGCAAAACAGGAAACTGGTACCAATATTTAAAAAATTCAGCGCCATTTTGAAATTCTTTGTTATTGTAGCGATTTCGTTCAAAATCGATATTTAGGACTTCCTCGAATTTCAAAACAAAAAACTGATGCCAAAGTTTTAAAAAATCAGCGCCATTTCGGAATTCTTTGTTAATTGACCGATTTCGTTCAAAATCGATATTTAGGACTTCCTCGACTTTCAAAACCGGAAACTGATGCCAAAGTTTTAAAAAATCAGCGCCATTTTGGAATTCTTTGTTAATTGACCGATTTCGTTCAAAATCGATATTTAGGACTCCATGGGGTTACTAAACAGTAAACTGTTACCAAAATTAAAAAAAACCAGCACTATTTTGAAATTCTTTGTTAATTGGCCGATTTCGTTCAAAATCGATTTTTAGGACTCCCTGGGATTTCAAAACAGGAAACTGATACCAAAATTGTAAAAAATCAGCGCCATTTTTAAATCCTATGTTATTGTAGCGATTTCGCTCAAAATCCTTATTTAGGGCTTCCTGCGATTACAAAACAGGAAACTGATACCAAAATTGTAAAAAATCAGCGCCATTTTTAAATTCTTTGTTATTGTAGCGATTTCGCTCAAAATCAATATTTAGGGCTTCCTGGGATTACAAAACAGGAAGCTGATACCAAAGTTTTAAAAATCAGCGTTATTTTGAAATTCTTTGTTAAGTGACCGATTTCGCTCAAAATCGATATTTAGGGCTCCCTGCGGTTACAAAACAGGACACTGGTACCAAAGTTGTAAAAAATCATCGCATTTTTGAAATTATTTGGGAATTGACCAATTTAGTTCAAAATTGAACTTTAGGACTCCCTGGGAATACAATACTGGAAACTGATATGAAATTTTAGAAAAATCTGCGCCATTTTGTAATTCTTTGTTAATTGACCGATTTTGTTCAAAATCGATATCTGAGGATCCCTGGGATTACAAAACAGGAAACTGATACCAAAGTAAAAAAAAATCAGCGAATTCTTTTTTTTTTAATCACAACCCGTGAGCTGCTTTAGCAGCTCACGCACAGAGCGAAAAACTAGTATACTATATATAGCTAAATTACCACTCACTCACTCACTCACTGACTCATTGACATAATTGTTCTCCTAGAAAAAGACAGAAAATGATACAATGATGTATGGGAGAAGTGTTTGAGTGCGGGAGTCGAATAGGGAAAAATTATGACATTTCGGAAAAACAAGATGGCGGCCGATGTGATTCGTGCAACTCTTTTGTTTTCCAACCGATTCCGTTACAACTCGCAGTGGTTGAAGAAATTAGGAAACGGTCAACAGAAAAAGCGGAACAAATTGGAAAAACAAGATGGCGGCCGAGCTGTAGTGTTTTAAAATTTTTGATTTTTCGACCTCGAACCGCGGCGCCACAGATCCGAAACGGCGTGGTCGAGTATAATTTTTTTTTCTATTTCCGCCTACAATTATCCTGTTTTTTGACAGAATGGGGGTGGTTTTTAAAAATTCAAGATGGCGGCTGTCGCGGCGGCCGTTCGGTTTGAGTTACGAAAAAACGCAATTTTAAAATTCAAATTTCTCGCAGTTGGCAACGTCGGAGCGTTTCGACTTCTACGGGGAGATTGTGTGTACAGAATCGAGGAATGGATTGGGGAAAAAAAATTACCCCATTTCTCGGGAAAATTTCAAGATTTACCCCATAAATTAAAAAATCGAAATACGTATTTTTTTAAAAATTCGAGTACGAGCGACCACGTGTCCCACTTGTACGAATGACATTTGGGTAATTTCGTCGCCGAGGTCTGGCAACACTGGAATTTATCAAAGAAAAAGTGATTTTCGACATGGTCTTTTTTCAGGGGCTATCATTTCGGCTGGGTGCGAGCGAGATGAAAAATTGAAACGTCATCAGGAGCGGTGTATCCTGTAGTTCATATAAAAATTATAAAACTATGTAAAATGTTTCTGTGAAACAAGATGGCGGCCATTTTGTATTCTTTCTGTGTTTTTGAAAATTTCAATCACGTCTTAGACGCGGTTTGCAACATTTGGGAAAGTCGACATGTATGGATCGATTGTGTAACTCGACGGGCAGTATCGAGAAATCAAAACAGTGTTGCCACATTCGGGGTAGTTTTCGAGATTTTCCCTAAAAACTTCCTCCTGTAAAATTTTGTATAAAAAATTTTTTTTTCACTGCTGTCTTCGTATGGAAGTTAGAAAATATAACTTGAAGAAAAATATGGAGACAGCTGATGATTGAGGATTTCGGAGACGGGTGAAGGGCACGGCCAGGGTATTGAAGATAGGTGGGGAGTGCTCGAACAAATGTCACTCGAAACCTCATCCAATTGGCAATAAGTAAAAAAAAAATTCAAAATGGTGGATTCAAGATGGCTGCCATACAAATTTCGAGAGTGTCTATCTCGGAGAGTATGAGAGATGGAAGTGTGGTTTCTTGGCAAGAGATGATAAGGACGAGGAGGTCTAATTAGCGAAATGGAAAAAAATTCAAGATGGCGGATTTTTTTTTTTCATACCAAATTATATGGCGAATATTGAATTGACTACAATTAGTGTAGAACTATGCAAGATTTTGATACGGTTGCGTTTTACCCACGACGGGGTTCCCTGGGATTACTAAATAGGAAGCTGATAACAAAGTTTTTAAAAATCAGCGCCATTTTGAAATTCTTTAATAATTGACCGATTTCGTTCAAAATCGATATTTGGAGCTCCCTGGGATTACAAAACAGGAAACTGATACCAAAATTTTAAAAATTCTGCGCCATTTTGAAATTCTTTGTTAATTGACCGATTTCATTCAAAATCGATATTGAGGACTCCCTGGGATCACAATACAGGAAACTGGTACCAGAATTTTAAAAAATCAGCGCCATTTTGAAATTCTTTGTTATTGTTGCGATTTCGTTCAAAATCAATATTTAGGGCTCCCTGGGATTACAAAACCGGAAACTGGTACCAAAATTTAAAAAAACCAGCGCCATTTTGAAATTCTCTGTTAATTGACCGATTTCATTCAAAATCGATATTGAGGACTCCCTGGGATCACAATACAGGAAACTGGTACCAGAATTTTAAAAAATCAGCGCCATTTTGAAATTCTTTGTTATTGTTGCGATTTCGTTCAAAATCAATATTTAGGGCTCCCTGGGATTACAAAACCGGAAACTGGTACCAAAATTTAAAAAAACCAGCGCCATTTTGAAATTCTCTGTTAATTGACCGATTTCATTCAAAATCGATATTGAGGACTCCCTGGGATCACAATACAGGAAACTGGTACCAGAATTTTAAAAAATCAACGCCATTTTGAAATTCTTTGTTAAAAAAAATTCAAGATGGCGGAATATTTTTTTTCATACCAAATTATATGGCGAATATTGAATTGACTACAATTAGTGTAGAACTATGCAAGATTTTGATACGGTTGCGTTTTACCCACGACGGGGTTCCCTGGGATTACAAAACAGGAAACTGATACCAAAATTTTAAAAATTTCTGCGCCATTTTGGAATTCTTTAATAATTGACCGATTTCGTTCAAAATCGATATTTAGGACTCCATGGGGTTACTCAACAGGAAACTGGTACCAAAATTTTACAAAACCAGCGCCATTTTGAAATTCTTTATTAATTGACAGATTTCGTTCAAAATCGATATCTCAGGATCCCTGGGATTAAAAAACAGGAAACTGATACAAAAGTTTTAAAAAATCAGCGCCATTTTTAAAATCTTTGTTAATTTACAGATTTAGTTCAAAATCGATATCTGAGGATCCCTGGGATTACAAAACAGAAAACTGATACCAAAGTATTAAAAAATCAGCGCCATTTTGTATTTTTTTTTAATCGCAACCCGTGAGCTGCTTTAGCAGCTCACGCACAGAGCGAAAAACTAGTTATTATAATATATATAGCTCGATTACCACTCACTGACTCACTCACTCATTGACATAATTGTTCTCCTAGAAAGAGACAGAAAATGATACAATGATGTATGGGAGAAGTGTTTGAGAGCGGGAGTCGAGTAGGGAAAAATTATGACATTTCAGAAAAACAAGATGGCGGCTGACGTGATTCTTGTAACTCTTTTGTTTTCCGACCGATTTCGTTACAACTCGCAGTGATGGAAGAAATTAGGAAACGATCTAGAGAAAAAGTGGAAAAAATTGGAAAAACAAGATGGCGGCCGAGCTGTAGTGTTTTAAAATTTTTGATTTTTCGACCTCGAACCGCGGCGCCACAGATCCGAAACAGCGTGGTCGAGCATAATTTTTTTTTCTATTCCCGCCTACAATTATCCTGTATTTTGACAGAATGGGGGTGGTTTTTAAAAATCCAAGATGGCGGCTGCCACGGCGGCCGTTCGGTTTGAGTTACGAAAAAACGCAATTTTACAATGCAAATTTCTCGCAGTTGGCAACATCGGAGTGTTTCGACTTCTACGGGGAGATTGTGTGTACAAACTCGAGGTATGGATTGGGGAAAAAAAATTACCCCATTTCTCGGGAAAATTTCAAGATTTACCCCAAAAATAAAAAAATCGAAATACGCATTTTTTGGAAAAATCGAGTACGAACAACCACGTGTCCCACTTGTACAAATGACATTTGGGTAATTTCGTCGCCCAGGTCTGGCAACACTGGAATTTATCAAAGAAAAAGTGATTTTCGACATGGTCTTTTTTCAGGGGCTATCATGTCGGCTGGGTGCGAGCGAGATGAAAGATTGAAACGTCATCAGGAGCGGTGTATCCTGTAGTTCACGGGAAAATTATAAAACAATGTCAAATGATTCTGTGAAACGAGGTGGCGGCCATTTTGTATTCCTTTTGTGTTTTTGAAAATTTAGATCACGTCTTAGAGGCGGTTGGCAACATTTGGGAAAGTTGACATGTATGGATCGATTGTGTAACTCGACAGGCAGTATCGAGAAATCAAAACAGTGTTGCCATATTCGGGGTAGTTTTCGAGATTTTCCCTAAAAACTTCCTCCTGTAAAATTTTGTATAAAAAATTTTTTTTTCACTGCTGTCTTCGTATGGAAGTCAGAAAATATAACTTGAAAAAAAATATGGAGACAGCTGATGATTGAGGATTTCGGAGACGGGTAAAGGGCACGGGTAGGGTATTGAAGATAGGTGGGGGGTACTCGAACAAATGTCACTCGAAACCTCATCCAATTGGCAATTAGTAAAAAAAAAACTCAAAATTGTGGATTCAAGATGGCTGCCATACAAATTTCGTGAGTGTCTATCGCGGGGAGTATGAGAGATGGAAGTGTGGTTTCTTGGCAAGAGATGATCAGGACGAGGAGGTATATTAAGCGAAATGAAAAAACAATCAAGATGGCGGCATTTTTTTTTTCATACCAAATTATATGGCGAAGATTGAAGAGACTACAAGTGTAGTAGTGTAGCAATTGACAGAATTGTTCTCCTAGAAAGAGACAGGAAACGATACAATTATGTTAGGGAGATGTGATCGGGTGCGGGATGGGAGTAGGGAAAAATTATGACATTTCGGAAAAACAAGATGGCGGCCGATGTGCTTTTTGTAACTCTTTTGTTTTCTAACCTAATTCGTTACAACTCGCACTGATTGAACAAATTAGGAAACGATTAATAGAAAATGTAGAAAAAATTGGAAAAACAAGATGGCGGCCGAGCTGTAGTGTTTTCAAATTTTTGATTTTTTGACCCCGAACCGCGGCGCCACAGATCTGAAACGGCGCGGTCGAGCATAATTTTTTTTTCCATTACCGCCTACAATTATCCTGTATTTTGACAGAATGGGGGTGGTTTTTAAAAATTCAAGATGGCGGCTGTCGAGGCGGCCGTTCGGTTTGAGTTACGAAAACACGCAATTTTAAAATTCAAATTTCCCACAGTTGGCAACGTCTGAGCGTTTCGACTTCTATGGGGCGATTGTGTATACAGACTTGGGGTATGGATTGGGGAAAAAAATTACCCCATTTCTTGGGAAAATTTCAAGATTTACCCCAAAAATAAAAAAATCTAAATACGCATTTTTTGCAAAATTCGAGTACGAGCAATCACGTGTCCCACTTTTACGAATGACATTTGGGTAATTTCGTCGCCCAGGTCTGGCAACACTGGAATTTATCAAAGAAAAAGTGATTTTCGACATGGTCTTTTTTCAGGGGCTATCATTTCGGCTGGGTGCGAGCGAGATGAAAAATTGAAACGTCATCAGGAGCGGTGTATCCTGTAGTTTACGGGAAAATTATAAAGCTATGTCAAATGATTCTGTGAAACGAGGTGGCGGCCATTTTGTATTCTTTTTGTGTTTTTGAAAATTTCAATCACGTCTTAGAGGCGGTTGGCAACATTTGGGAAAGTTGACATGTATGGATCGATTGTGAAACTCGACGGGCAGTATCGACAAATAAAAACAGTGTTGCCACATTCGGGGTACTTTTCGAGATTTCCCCTAAAAACTTCCTCCTGTAAAATATTGTATGAAAAAATTTTTTTTCACCGATGGCTTCGTATAGAAGTCAGAAAGAAAAATTGAAGAAAAATATGGAGACAGCTGATGATTGAGGACTTCGGAGACGGGTGAAGAGCACGGCCAGGGTATTGAAGATAGGTGGGGGGTGCTCGAACAAATGTCACTCGAAACCTCATCCAATTGGCGATGAGTTTAAAAAAACTCAAAAATGGTGGATTCAAGATGGCTGCCATACAAATTTCGTTAGTGTCTATCTCGGAGAGTATGAGAGATGGAAGTGTGGTTTCTTGGCAAGAGATCATCAGAACAAGGAGGTCTATTTAGCGAAATGAAAAAAAATTCAAGATGGTGGAATATTTTTTTTCATACCAAATTATATGGCGAACATTGAAGAGACTACAAGTGTAGTAATGTAGCAATTGACAGAATTGTTCTCCTAGAAAGAGACAGAAAACGATACAATGATGTAAGGGAGATGTGTTCGGATGCGGCATGGAAGTAGGGAAAAATTATGACATTTCGGAAAAACAAGATGGCGGCCGACGTGATTGTTGTAACTCTTTTGTTTTCCAACCGATTCCGTTACAACTCGCTATTATTAAAGAAATTAGAAAACGATTAATAGAAAAAGTGGAAAAAATTTGAAAAACAAGATGGCGGCCGAGCTGTAATGTTTTCAAATTTTAGATTTTTAGACCCCGAAACGCTACGCTACAGATCCGAAACGGCGTGGTCGAGCATAATATTTTTTTCTTTGTCCGCCTACAATTATCCGATATTTCGACAGAATGGGTGTGGTTTTTAAAAATTCAAGATGGCTGCTGTCGCGGTGGCCGTTCGATTTGAGGTACGAAAAAACGCAATTTTAAAATTTAAATTTCTCACAGTTGGCAAAGTCAGAGCGTTTCGACTTCGACGGGGCGATTGTGTGTACAGACTCGAAATATGGATTGGGGGAAAAAAATTACCCCATTTCTCGGGAAATTTTCAAGAGTTACCCCAAAATCAAAAAATCGAAATACGTATTTTTTTTTAAATTCGAGTACGAGCACCCACATGTCTCACTTGTACGAATGACATTTGGGTATTTTCGTCGCCGAGGTCTGGCAGCACTGGAATTTATCAAAGTAAAAGTGATTTTCGACATGGTATTTTTTCAGGGGCGATCGTTTAGGCTGGGTGCGAGCGAGATGAAAAATTGAAACGTCATCAGGAGCGGTGTCTCCTGTAGTTTATATGAAAATTATAAAACTATGTAAAATGTTTCTGTGAAACGAGATGGCGGCCATTTTGTATTCTTTTTGTGTTTTTGAAAATTTCGATCACGTTTTTGAGGCAGTGGGCAACATTTGGGAAAGTTGACATGCATGGATCGATTGTGTAACTCGACCAGCAGTATCCAAGAAAAATATGGAGACAGCTGATGATTGAGGATTTTGGCAACGGGTCAAGAGCACGGTCAAGGTATTGAAGAGAGGTAGGGGGTGCTCGAACAAATGTCACTCGAAACCTCATCCAATTGCCGGTGAATTAAAAAAAACTTAAAAATGGTGGATTCAAGATGGCTGCCATACAAATTTCGTCAGTGTCTATCTCGGAGAGTATAAGAGATGGAAGTGTGGTTTCTCGGCAAGAGATGATCAGGACGAGGAGGTGTATTTAGCGAAATGAAAAAAAATTCTAGATGACGGAACATTTTTTTCATACCAAATTATATGGCGAATATTGGAGAGACGTTACAAGTGATACGGTTCTGTTTTACCCACAAAGGGGCTCCCTGGGATTACAAAACAGGAAACCGATACCAAAGTTTTAAAAAATCAGCGCCATTTTGAAAATCTTTGTTAATTTACAGATTTAGTTCAAAATCGATATCTGAGGATCCCTGGGATTACAAAACAGGAAACCGATACAAAAGTTTTAAAAAATCAGCGCCATTTTGAAATTCTTTGTTAATTAACAGATTTCGTTCAAAATCGATATCTGAGGATCCCTGGGATTAAAAAACAAGAAACTGATACCAAAGTTTTAAAAAATCAGCGCCATTTTGAAAATCTTTGTTAATTTACAGATTTAGTTCAAAATTGATATCTGAGAATTCCTGGGATTACAAAACAGGAAACCATACCAAAGTATTAAAAAATCAGCGCCATTTTGAAATTCTTTGTTAATTGACCGGTTTCACTCATAATTGATATTTAGGGTTCCCTGGGATTACAAAACAGGAAACTGATACCAAAGGTTTAAAATAGCAGCGCCATTTTGAAATTCTTTGTTAAGTGACCGATTTCGTTCAAAATCGATGTTTAGTGCTTCCTGGGATTGCAAAACAGGAAACTGGAACCAAAAGAGAATGCCAGATTTTGCCCCACCAATTTTCATAATTTACACAAAATGTAAACTTTTTAAAATTATCTTAGGAATTTATGACCATGTATGATTTAATAATTATTGATAAAAAAGTTGCGGATTTAAAAATGTAAAAAAAAAGTAATTCAAGTCCCTCGTCCACTTCCTATTTCTCCTGCGGCAATTTGCATTACATTCTACGCATACACGACTAAATAAAACTACAGTTGTTATGTTTTTAAACACAAAACTCCTATTAGTTACTTATATCATACTACAGATCTTTGTTTAAATTCGTTATTTTGTGTTGTTAATTATTGAAAATGACACATTATTATTATTTTAATGTAAATAACAATGAATAATAAAATAGTTGCATTAAAACCTTACCTTCGCATTCACGCATTTTGTGCAATGAAACGTAATTGACAAACGTATTTGAAGATGTCAATGTCATTGTGATTTGTGATCATTGTTTATAACTGGTTTATATCGTGGTTTCAGTGAAGTCGACTGTTTACCGTGCTTGTTTTGAATGTTTCACCAAAAACTTGCTAGACCTATAATATTGATTCGATCTCGCCGACTTTACGCTATATTCCATGGATGACCAGTTTGCGATTTGGGTAACGTTGTTGAGGTGCATAAATTGTCACTGGAGTGTAAACAGGATCCTAAGACAAGTTGTTCCCATGTTGGGCTTACCATCAAAATGTTATTGATGCACCACGGCAGTATTTCTTGATAATATAGCGACTGATTACATATTTATTATGAAGATTAATAAATCAATGATTACTATTCAACCATTCTATCGTTAGAGAAGATAGCACAAGCTTATTTACTAGGTATCATATTACTTCAGGTAGACCTCAAGCTACGCAGGCATTTGAGTATCCTACTTCATTTTAAAGCCATAATATCTCTTGGCAAGAGCATTGTAACGATACACAGCATTTGTTTTTACTTATTTCACAATTAAAAATGCATATAACCTAAAATAATATTGCAACTTAAACTTAGTTTTAATAAAAAACCGCAAGTGTTAGAGGCTTCAAAATTTATGTATAGTTATCAGTAATAAAAAATCTATTAAATCCTACATACGGCATGCTTGTCAACGAAATTTAATAAGTGGGGCAAAGCTAACATAGTCTGGCGTTTTCCTTTTAAAAAATCAGTGCCATTTTGAAATTCTTTGTTAATTGACCGATTCCGTTCAAAATCGATATTTGGGGCTCCTTAGGATTACAAAACAGGAAACTGGTATCAAAATTTTAAAAAATCAGCGCCATTTTGAAATTCTTTGTAAATTGACCGATTTCGTTTAAAATCGATATTTAGGGCTCCCTGGGATTACAAAACAGGAAACTGGTATCAAAATTTTAAAAAATCAGCGCCATTTTGAAATTCTTTGTTACTTGACCGATTTCGTTCAAAATCGATATTTAGTGTTCTCAGGGATTACAAAACAGGAAACTGATACCAAAGTTTTAAAAAATCAGCGCCATTTTAAAATTCTTTGTTAAATTACCGATTTTTTTCCGAATCGATATCTGAGGATCCCTGGGATTACAAAACAGGAAACTGATACCAAAGTTTTAAAAAATCAGCGCCATTTTGTTTTTTTTTAATCACAACCCGTGAGCTGCTTTAGCAGCTCACGCACAGAGCAAAAAACTAGTATATATATATATATCGATTATTTCAATACGTCAACCGAAGAACATAGGCATAACTTTATCCCGGAAAATCCAAGGGTTTACTCACCTCCGGCTTGTCGAGAATGATAATTCTGTTCTCTATCTTGGGGGCCAGTTCACAGGCGTTCTGTTCCAAGTCGTCCAGGGACGCGCGACGGGTGAGCCTGAAAAAAGAAAAAAAATTCAAAGAGCTATAGCTATGTTGACGACCTCCCTGGCCCAGTAGTGAGCGTTATGGTCTAATGAATGAATGAAACGTTTATTATCAGACTACAAAGGCCCATAGTGGTTAGTTAGACTTAACCTATGTTAGTAATTCTAAAAAAAGAAAAACTACAATAATAATAATAGACAATAATATGTGTTAGTAAGACTTATTCTATGTTAGTTAATATAATTAATATACCTACTTACAAACTAAAGCCGACATCCAGTGCGCTTTGAAAGCGCTGTCCTGTCTGTCAGCTATCATCCTCAGAATAATATTGGAACTACTCTCCAGTCTACTTTTGGTTGAGGCGATCCTCTTATGTATGATTGCGAAAAAACCGTCCACACGATTTTCTGCAAACATACCGGACGCACTGCAGTACCGAGGCAGTCCCAAAACCATCCTGAAGATGTTATTATACTGGACGCGTACTGCAGATTTTTGGGTGTAGTCAACCCACAGACTGCAAGTGTAGAAGCTCTGGCAGAAGGCCTTAAAAAGTGTGACCTTAACTTCTTTTGTGCAACGAGCAAATCTGCGAGCTAACATATTCCCTCTAACCGCCAACGCCCTCCGCTCCCTATCTATGTCTCCATTGTCCTTCATGTCTGCTGTAGCCACGTGACCAAGGTAAGTGAACTGGTGCACCCTGATAAGCTCTGCACCGCACAATCTGACCGGTGGCACATAGCTCGGAGAACAACTGCCTGCAGCGGAGACCATGAGCATGCTTTTTTTAACATTATATTTAAGGTGCCAGCGGAGGGTGAATTGCCCATACAAACGTAATACCAAAATGATTCGTAATTCGAGAATATTTCCACCAGATTATGCGATTATTAAGATTGAACTTGTATTTATCTAGGCACCTGGATAATTATGTTTTCAAAATATTTTCCCAAAATTAAATGTAAGCGCATAGCGTTTTGCTTGTTTTTACGACATGAATGACATGTTTTCTCCTTATTTGTATCATATTAAAACCGACGATATGTTACGTACTAATTGACCAGGAGCATAGCCTATATTGTCAAGTTCCCGAATAACAACACGAAGTGAAAAACACAACAAGTTATCATTCATCATTTTTGTTATTTACGGAACAAGACTAAACGTACAACAAATTCTGTACGCTCATATTGCTATCGCGTTTGCACGCGATCATGTGTCATCAGCCAAATAGAGATAGCAATATACCGGCTTTATATTTGCGGGTTGAATAGAAATTGCGAGCGGCGATCACCGGCCTCTTAAGGCCGTGGTTTTCTGCATAGTCCTCACACACACGCAACATATCCCTCAACGCGCAGACTGAAGGACTCAGCAGCACCATATCATCCGCGTAACTGATGTTATTAATCATTTGATTATCAATAGAACATCCCGCAAACATGCTGCTAAGTCCCTCAATCAGCTCGTTCACGTACAGGCTGAAAAGCTTCGGAGAGCTACTGCCACCCTGCCGAACTCTGCATTCCAGCCTGTAGGTGCCGGAGTATGCCGTTTATGGTATCGTATATACCTAAACGGATGATTAGATATTTTGATTGAGATATTTTCTCAGAGCGATGTGGACCTGACTGGATGAGACAAGCTAGGGATAGAAAACTTTGGAAAGTTTTGATAGAAAGTAATTTTGTTCCTTTATCTTTATGAAGTAACATTACTCTGTGGCAGTAGTCACATATCTATGGAAAAATTAAAAAAGGTAATAAATTTTGTCTCTGGCCCGCTCTCTTCGTGTGGTCGCTGACACCAAGTAAAAATGGTTTTCATATAATTGAATCCACAAAAAACTAAAAATATAACATGGTAGCATAACAGTGGTTCCGAGCCAACGGAGGAACGTAAAAACAGTAAAATAAGAAAAAACGCTTGCTGAAATTCTCGGTAAGTCGAAACTCTAAAAGTAAAACTACGTACAAGTTACGCCATTTCCCAAGATGGACGAAAAAGACGCTTTGTCACGTATACAGCGATTGACAAATGACAAAACTTTTATAGTGTGGAAGTTCCAAATAGATATATATTTTCGCAGTAGCGATTTGTACGAATATGTCCATACTTCACAGACATACGTAAAAAAAGAGGATCTCATAAAAGATGCTCAAGCACAAAGAATCATTACAAGTACAATCGACCGCAAGCATCTACCCCTTTTACTATCCTGTAAGACTGCATCAGAAATGTATAGCAAATTGTGCTTCATATTCGAAAAGAAGAGTGATCAACAAAAATGTAATACCTTGCAAGAATTTTTCCAATACTCCTACATCCAACAACATGACATGACATTCCATATCAGTTCTCTTGAAAATCTTGCTTATCAACTAAACTGTCTCGGTGAACAAATAAATGATAACATGCTCATCTCAAAAATTCTTTCTACATTACCCGAACAATATAACAACTTTATTACAGCATGGGAATCCACTGCAATCTCTGACAAAACAATAAACAATTTAATTTCACGAATATTGGCTGAAGAAAAGAGGTTGTCAAATACAAATGAAACTCAAAGTGTAGCATTTAACGCTAGTAATAAAAATACTAAGAAGTACAAGTCATGTAAATTTTGCCATAAAAATAACCATCTAGTAAAAGACTGTTTTTATAAAAACAATAAGAAACTTTTCTGCACAATTTGTAAGAAGAACAATCATCAAGAAAAAGATTGTTTTTGGAAAAAGAAACCGGTATCATTTCTGGCTGTTGATGAGAACTTTATTATTGATTCAGGCTGTACTAGTCACATGACAAATAACAACTCAATCCTACATAATAAAAAACAATGTGAAATAGAAATTAAGACCGCAGAAAAATATAACTCAATAACTGCGAGTAAAATAGGTACAATAGAAACAAAAAACTGCAACTTTGATGATGTATTATATGTTCCAAAACTTGAAAAAAATTTATTGTCGGTAAATGCTATAACAGAAAAAGAAGGAGTTGTAATATTCACTAAAGATAATGTTATGATTAAAAAGGATAATGAAATAATATTAAAAGGTAATAAAAATAATAAAGGATTATATAACATAAATATTAACACAAATACAGAAGAAAATGTCTTGATGTCATACAACAAAGAAACCGCTGAAGATTGGCACCGCAGATATGGCCATCCTGGAAGAGAAACATTAAAAAATATTATTAAATCAGTAAATGGTATAAATATAACAAATCAGGATATAGATACACTTACTTCTACCTGTGACATATGTCTGAAGGCAAAACAAACAAGAATACCTTTTCATACTCATCAAAAATCTGAAAGAAAGTTACATACCATACATACAGATGTATGTGGCCCAATTTCACCTGTAACATGGGATGAAAAGAGATACATATTAACATTTATCGATGACTATACAAACTACACTCAAACTTATCTATTAACTAATAAAAGTGAAGTTTTTATGTATTTAAAACAGTATACACAAGAAATGGAAAGACATGCAAACTTAAAAATCAGTGTAATAAGGTGCGATGGTGGTGGAGAATATTCAAGTAATAACCTAAAAGAATGGTGTAAAAACAAAGGAATTAAAATAGATTATACAATACCATACAGTCCACAACTCAATGGAAAAGCTGAGCGCTTTAATCGCACATTGATGGAAAAAGCACGAGCGATGCTATATGAATCTGACTTAGAACCTGAAATGTGGGGAGAAGCAGTACTATCAGCAACCTATCTGTTGAATAGAACTCCACGAGATAGTCAAATTAAAACCCCTATAGAAATGTGGACAAATAAAAAACCAAATGTAACAAATATTCAAATATTCGGATCAGAAGTGTATACAAAAATATTAAAACCTTTAAAGAAATTAGATCAGAGAAGTGAAAGGCTCATAATGATTGGATATGCTCCAACTGGATACAGACTCTGGAATCCTGAAAGCAAAGAAATAATTATCAGAAGAGATGTCAAATTTGTTAAAAGTATAAATGAAGGAAAAAGTAAGAACTTGAATAATGATGAGGATATAGTTGAAATAACTAGCATTTTACCAAATAAAGAAATTATGGAGAAAGAAATTGAAGAAGAAATGATGAACGAAGAAAACCCTAATAACAATCAAATGACAGAGAATATAATACATGAAATAACAGAAGATGGAACACAAGAAATACCTGATGAAGAAGAACCAAAGTCAAATGAAGAAGAAACAAATATACCTGATACCACAAAATATAATAAGAAAGATAAATCTGATAAAATTACAGAGAAGGAAAAAAGAAAAAGGCAACGAAAATTACCGCAAAGATACGAAGACTATGTGTTAATTACATATAATGAAGCAATAAATGGACAAGACAAACAAAAATGGCAAAAAGCTATCGAAGATGAAAAGAATTCCTTAATTGAAAATGAAGTTTGGAAAATTGTAAGTGAAGAAGAGGCTAAAGGAAAAAAGATTCTTAGTAATAAATGGGTGTTGAAGATAAAAGATAATGGCACATTTAAAGCTCGTCTTGTAATAAGAGGATTTGAACAAAGAGAGGGAATTGATTATAATGAGATTTTCAGTCCTGTGATAAACAGTAGTCCTTTAAGAATGATTTTAGCTATAGCAGCTCTAAACAACTTAAAAATCAAAACATTTGATATTAAAACTGCATTTTTATATGGCAAATTGGACGATGAAGAAATCTATATGTATCCACCTGAAGGAATGAATATCAACGGAATATGCAAACTTGAAAAAGCCCTGTATGGCATGAAACAAGCTCCTCTTAAGTGGAATCAAACGTTCACAAATTTTTTGAACACTCAAGGCTTACTACAACTTAAAACAGAGCCATGCATTTTCAAAAATGAGGAAAACTCAATATTTCTAGGCATACATGTTGATGATGGAATAGTAATTGGGAAAGATGAGAAGGAAATAGACATGATAATTAAAAATATAGGAAATAGATTCATAACTAAAGTGGATAACAATCCAAAAAAGTACCTTGGCATGGATTTAATACAAAAGGAAAGTGAGTTAAATTTAAAACAAGAAAATTTTATAGAAAATTTGTTAAAAGATTACAATATGATGGAAACAAAAATATCATCAATACCTATAGAATCAAGTAAAGTAATAGAGTCACCTAAAAACACTAAATTTCCGTACAGAGAATTACTTGGAAGTCTAACATACATTTCAAATAAAACTAGACCCGACATAAGCTTTGCAGTAAATTACTGTAGTAGAAAAGTAGAGAACCCAACCGATCAAGATGTACAAAACTTGAAACAAATATTGAAATATCTCAAAGGAACTAAAGAAAAAGGTCTTATCTATACAAAAGGGAAACAAGATATAGAGCTAACAGCATATTGTGACTCAGACTATGCTGGAGATTCTGAAACAAGGAGAAGCACAACTGGATATATCATATACCTGAGTAACTGCCCAGTAACATGGTGTACTAGACGTCAACCTATAGTGGCACTTTCAAGCACTGAAGCCGAATACATTGCTGCGGCTGAATGTTGCAAAGAACTACTATACTTAAAATCCGTGATTCAAGAACTCTTGGACTTAAACAGTGTAAAAGTGACAGTGTTCATAGACAATCAAAGTGCTATAAGATTGATTGAGAATGGAGTCATAAATAGACGTTCTAAACACATAGACGTTCGTTTCAAATTTATTCATGAAAAAGTGAAAAATAGTGATCTTACTATAAAATATTGTCCCACTAGTGAACAAACGGCTGACATTTTTACTAAAGTACTATCTAGAATTAAAGGACATGACCAGTAATTGCCCTCCGATTCGGGACAATGCACAGGATTTCCGTTTTTACAGTAAGGTTTAAAAATTCAAAACGAAATTATTATGGATTTATTATTCCAAATAAGGTCAGGGTTCAAATGACAAAAAAAAACAGTATGTTTATTGTTTAAATCTAGAGCGTGCGCTTTCCTCTTTAAGCAATACTCCATTTTGACGTTCCATTATATCCATGCCTAATAATAATCTTGTAACCCTACATGAATACCATTTATGTACCTTAGTCATTATATTATGAATGATTTATTTTTGATCAATTAAATAGTAATGAAAAGGAAATGTATGTTTTGTTTATAATTATTTTTATTTATTGACAAGTCTCAAACTAATAGATCGAACAAAGCATTTTGAAATACTGCGTTTAAAGGAACGCCCTTTCACATTGCATATGCTGCCATCTGTGGTCGAATAGTTGAACTTGTTAACCAAAAGTAGTAACCAATACTTAAAAATATTTTCTAGACTCACCACAATAACTAGCGCCATCTAGAGTGGGAAATCAGTTTTTGGTGAAACTTTTTTAATTTATTTTCTCAGTTTTCAGAGCCTTCGGACTCCTGAAACTTTTTTATTTGAAAACTATAAAATATAACAATTACAATAATAAAGAAATAATACTTGAAAATATTTTTTTAGACTCGCTCAACACAATAAATAGCGCCATCTAGTGTGGGAAAGTAGTCTTTTGGTGAAACTTTTTTGTTCATTTTCGCAGTTTTCCGAGCCTTCAGACTCCTGAAACTGTTTTATCTGAAAACAGTGAAACATTACAATTACAATAATAAAGAAATCATTGCTGAACATTGATTTTTGACACCTAGGCAAGCTGCCATAGTTCCACCGGTCAAGTCCTTTAACTATCATGCAAATAAGATTGTTCTGTAAAATTAAACTCAGTGAACCTAGCACTGCATTATATAGGTTGTTAAACTATAAAACTTAAGAAACTTTGTGTAAAACTGTATAACTTGTAACTTAAAAATGTTTAAATAAAACTCAACTAAACATGTATAAGGAAAATAAATAAAACAACTTTATAATTAGCTCATATTATAATAACTTGTTAAAGTATGTGTTAATAGTATATAATATTTATTATGTTCAAGAAACATTGTTTAAAACTAAAAATTGTAATTTCTGTGTAACTTAGTATATAAGATAAAAGTTTTTTTTAATAAATATGTTTGTAAAAGACAAAGGAAATAAAAATTAGGGGAGTGTGATAGAAAGTAATTTTGTTCCTTTATCTTTATGAAGTAACATTACTCTGTGGCAGTAGTCACATATCTATGGAAAAATTAAAAAAGGTAATAAAGGACTTGACCGGTGGAACTATGGCAGCTTGCCTAGGTGTCAAAAATCAATGTTCAGCAATGATTTCTTTATTATTGTAATTGTAATATTTCACTGTTTTCAGATAAAAAAGTTTCAGGAGTCTGAAGGCTCGGAAAACTGCGAAAATGAACAAAAAAAGTTTCACCAAAAGATTGCTTTCCCACACTAGATGGCGCTATTTATTGTGTTGAGCGAGTCCAAAAAAATATTTTCAAGTATTATTTCTTTATTATTGTAATTGTTATATTTTATAGTTTTCAGATAAAAAAGTTTCAGGAGTCCGAAGGCTCTGAAAACTGAGAAAATAAATTAAAAAAGTTTCACCAAAAACTGCTTTCCCACACTAGATGGCGCTATGTATTGTGGTGAGTCTAGAAAATATTTTTTGTTAACAAGTTCAACTATTCGACCACAGATGGCAGCATATGCAATGTGAAAGGGCGTTCCAGTTTAACTATTCGACCACAGATGGCGGCATATGCAATGTGAAAGGGCGTTCCTTTAAACGCAGTATTTCAAAATGCTTTGTTCGATCAATTAGTTTGAGACTTGTCAAAAAATAAAAATAATTATAAACAAAACATACATTTCCTTTTCATTACTATTTAATTGATCAAAAATAAATCATTCATAATATAATGACTAAGGTACTTAAATGGTATTCATGTAGGGTTACAAGATTATTATTAGGCATGGATATAATGGAACGTCAAAATGGAGTAGTGCTTAAAGAGGAAAGCGGACGCTCAAGATTTAAACAACAAACGTACTGTTTTTTTTGTCATTTGAACCCTGACCTTGTTTGGAATAATAAATCCATAATAATTTCGTTTTGAATTTTTAAACCTTACTGTAAAAACGGAAATCCTGTGCATTGTCCCGAATCGGAGGGCAATTACTGGTCATGTCCTTTTGTCTCTGGCCCGCTCTCTTCGTGTGGTCGCTGACACCAAGTAAAAATGGTTTTCATATAATTGAATCCACAAAAAACTAAAAATATAACAAGTTTTGGGGGAGGCCTACGCCGAAGAGGCGACTTTTACGTTATTATGACAAAGGACTTGACCGGTGGAACTATGGCAGCTTGCCTAGGTGTCAAAAATCAATGTTCAGCAATGATTTCTTTATTATTGTAATTGTAATATTTCACTGTTTTCAGATAAAAAAGTTTCAGGAGTCTGAAGGCTCGGAAAACTGCGAAAATGAACAAAAAAAGTTTCACCAAAAGACTGCTTTCCCACACTAGATGGCGCTATTTATTGTATTGAGCGAGTCTAAAAAAATATTTTCAAGTATTATTTCTTTATTATTGTAATTGTTATATTTTACAGTTTTCAGATAAAAAAGTTTCAGGAGTCTGAAGGCTCTGAAAACTGAGAAAATAAATAAAAAAAAGTTTCACCAAAAACTGCTTTCTCACACTAGATGACGCTATGTATTGTGGTGAGTCTAGAAAATATTTTTAAGTATTGCTCACTACTTTTAGTTAACAAGTTCAACTATTCGACCACAGATGGCAGCATATGCAATGTGAAAGGGCGTTCCAGTTCAACTATTCGACCACAGATGGCGGCATATGCAATGTGAAAGGGCGTTCCTTTAAACGCAGTATTTCAGAATGCTTTGTTCGATCTATTAGTTTGAGTCAAAAAATAAAAATAATTATAAACAAAACATACATTTCCTTTTCATTACTATTTAATTGATCAAAAATAAATCATTCATAATATAATGACTAAGGTACTTAAACTGTATTCATGTAGGGTTACAAGATTATTATTAGGCATGGATATAAAGGAACGTCAAAATGGAGTAGTGCTTAAAGAGGAAAGCGGACGCTCAAGATTTAAACAATAAACGTACTGTTTTTTTTTTGTCATTTTTTGACCTTATTTGGAATAATAAATCCATAATAATTTCGTTTTGAATTCTTAAACCTTACTGTAAAAACGGAAATCCTGTGCATTGTCCCGAATCGGAGGGCAATTACTGGTCATGTCCTTTAGAGCAACCATCAGTCATCACTATTAATAATAGGCATGTTTCCTATGCCAAAAATAAATTATTTTGAAATTTAGATTTAAAGGAATTTCATAGTTTATTTAATTAGATGATGTTTGTTGTAACTTAATTTGGATTATAATAGAATTTTATGTTAATGACATTCATAAATAATAAACATTTTAATTTAAGTACCTACTCCCATTTATTTGTACACATTTTTATAAAATTATTTCTAAACACGTTTTACATAAATATATAAAAATACTATACAAAAAACATTTAAAAATAATCCTATAAAACTTCCACCCATTGCGGGAAGTTTATTAACTTCCCGCAATGGGTGGCGATTAAATTTAAGTTATTATTATGTAGACAATAGAACAAAAGATGTGAAATCCATATCATCTGTTAGTTTTAAGATTGATAACCATTTCAAACTTTTGATTAAAGTAAAAAAACTGTGTAAAATTTTGATGATCTCACAAGCAACAAGGACATTCAGGACAAGTGCCAATCCACCCACGTAAACTCAGAGATCTTTGCTTTGCTCGGTCAATAAAAAAGCAAGACAAAGTTATTTTTAGATATTTGTATATTGATCTAACAGTTAACCACAATTGCATATTTTCACATTAAATTATCAGAATAAGGGTATATTAACAATAATATTATAAATGTGAAAAGTGTCTGAAAAGTGAAAAAGAACATATGCTAGTAAAAATTAGGGAGTTCACGCGGGAATAATAAAAACTTAGTCAACGTGAACGAAGTTGCAAGCATCATCTAAGTAGTGTGTTTTAATTTAATTTTGCTTAACTCAACTTTTTGCTGGACACTTCCCATAGCGTACTACTTATATCCATAGCCACTGAGTTACAGAATGGCCAATATGTGCAGGCTTTCGTATGTGTACTCACATGATACTGAAACAGATGGTCCAAAGTCCTCGTGGAAGTCGTCAGATCCTGCATCACAGCGATCAGCTGTCACTGTCACAACGACAGAAGAAATTCTCTATGTTCAACTGCACTGAAACCGGGTAACTTTGGAAATGCTATAAATACTATCAATTTTGAAAATATCCTATTGCTGGTCTTCTTCTTCTTCTTCATGTTGATGCGGCTTTGCAGGGCTCTGTAGCGAGGCCCAGTATCACTTTGACCGTTGCCGATCTATTGTGATCGCCACTATCTAAAGTTCCTGGCCAATACTGCTTGCTGCTAGAAACAGCAGCAGCTTTTTGGCCGGGATATTCTTTGCCTCCTCAGGGTCTACAGAGTGTTTCCCTAAGAGGAGGTTACGTTTGTGCATTAAAGCGGGGCAGTAGCAGATAAGGTGCAAAGGCGTTTCCTCAGCCCCAGAGCAGAGCCTGCACACATCTGTTTCTCGGAGCTTTAGGTTGAACATGTGTCTGTTCAGCCCACAATGCCCCGTCAGTGCCCGCGCTAGTATGCACAAGTTTTTCCTACTAAGCGCTAGTGCCGCTGCGGCGGCCTTCTTATTGAAGGATTTCACTAGCGCTTTGGAGTGTTTCATTCCTGGAAAATCTCGCCAGCGAATGAGTGTTTCATAATAGCAGTAGGTCAACAGGGTGAGGTTGGCTAGGCTCCTAGGTATGCCGCACACAGGCTCAGGTCCAGTTTGCCGCTCCCTAGCTCCTAGCTTTGCGAGTTTGTCGGCACTTTCGTTGCCGTCAATACCCGCATGCACCAGGACCCAACGAAGAATCACCTTATTTGTGTTAGCTAAGGTGTTCAGTAGTTGCCAACAGTTTTCAACCAGCCTCGAGTTGACGATCACTGAGGATAGGGCTGAAAGAGCTGCTTGGCTATCCGAAAGGATATAAATAGTTTTGTTGACAGTGTTGCTTTCCAGTAGGGTTTCCACACATTCAATTATGGCATACACCTTTGCTTGGAATATTGAGGCATATTTCCCAAGGTTCCGGTGCAGTCGTACCTTGGGTCGCTCTCCATAAATTCCACAGCCCACTTCACTGCCTGACTTGGATCCATCGGTATACCATTTTTGGCTGCCCTGTCTCCAAGTCATTTGGTTTTTCAACCATTTATCCCTTTCAGGAATTTCCACAGAGTAGTTCCTCGGGAAGTGATATTTTGGGATCATGCTATCTGTTGGCATCCCCAAAATTGGTATCTCAAGCACTGAGTCATGGAGAGATCTCATTGCTTGTGATAGCCAGTTCACCTCCCTCTGGCTGACGATCCTGTACATACTAACCTTCGCCTCCTTTTCCAAATAAATGTGAAGAGGCAGGTTCAGTAATGCATCCAGGGCAGCTCCCGGAGAGGTGCTCATGGCTCCTGTGATAAGCAGACCAGCAGTTCTTTGTATGCTGCTTAGCTTGCTTTGTGTGGTCTTCTGGGTCGCTTTTCTACTCCAAACCACGGAGGCGTACGATAGCGTCGGCCTCACTATGGCGGTGTAGAGCCAGAGGGCTATTTTGGGTTTGATTCCCCATCTAGTCCCCGCCAGCCGACTACAGATACCTAGGGCTTGTTTAGCCTTACTGGTAATACCCTTCACATGAGGGTTCCATGTTAGTTTTTGGTCTAGAGTTACCCCTAGATATTTAACCTCAAATGAGAAGGGTATTTCAATACCATTCAACCGGGGCGGCACGAGCTTGTCGAGTTTTCGCTTTTTGGTGAATGGAATCAATACGGTCTTACCCGCATTAACGTTCAACTCGTTTTCTTTGCACCATTTTTCAACGGTGCAGAGTGCTTTCAGACTTTATTGCTGGTCAGACGATAAATATATTTTTTGTACATAAATTATGACCCTGATCGTTTGCTCGCTTTGAATAAAAAAACAGGGTCAATAATTATGGGGTTTTGGGGATCAGCCTGATTGGCTTGCTACTTCAACCCGCAATTGCTTAGGCGCTAAGGTGATGGACTAGAGGCAAATCTTTCTCATTTCGAGAAGACACTCGTACTCTGTAGATAGTGACTAGTGATGATTTAAATATACTTAGTAAACGTTTACAATGTTCAAAAATTTATCATGTTTCGGAGAAATCCAACGAGAAATCATATTTTATTTATCGACGGAAGTGTCAAGAGCAAGACTTATGCGGGTGAGTGAATCGGCGAGTATTCGTATAATGAACTTACAACCGAATAAAAAAAATTGGGAGCCATAAGAACTGTCGATAGAAGTGAAAACGATTTCTTTTTACTTAAAATTACAATAATATAGGTACACAAACCTTATCACTAAGGCATTAAAGTTTAATATCGAATGTAGTATATTTAAATATGTTCGCGAGCATGTCGCTGTTAGCGAGTCGGTCTATTCGCGGTCCGCATGTCGGTCAAGGTCACGTTAATCTACATTTTTACCCGCTATCAAAAAGTGCTCCACGCGCTTAAAGAAGTTTTCACTTCAATAAACCTATAGCTGATAGTTGTAATAATTATTATGTAATACCTACTCTATATTACATAATAAGTAATCCGCGGTAATGTCACAGCCGTGGGCCGGGTGGTAGAACCCATAGAAATAAGAATAGTAGACAGATTCCTAGTTCAATGGTAGAACCCGCCGTATTACACTAGAGCTAGTAGCAGAGCTAGTAGCACGTGAGTAAAGAAACGATTTCGTTTCCGTTTCTTTACTCATATGCTAGTAGTACGGTCTATCACAAAACGGCACCGTTTTGGTGGGTCTACAGCTTGTTGTTGTCGTTGTGGTTTAAATTAATTAAAATAGTAACAACTCGTTACATTAGACTCGATAGATCGCCGGGCCCGGAGGATAATAGACGATCTATCACTTACGCATGCGAAATTGCTGTCTACAACACCGACGCAATGTCGCCTGCTTATCGGTCTTTTATCGATATACCTACCATGGAGAGTGTGCTCAAGAACTTCAAAACCTTGTTCCTCCTGCCCCGTTCTACCACAAAGCAGCGAGAAACCGTCAGCGTTGGCATTCATAAGTGGTTGATGTCTGTTATCTGCCCGCACGAAACGTTTTTGTTCGATGTTTCTGGTCCGAACCGTCAGGGTGTGGAACAGCCTCCCAGCGTACGTGTTTCCTGCCACAATAAAAAAAAACTTGATTAAGTAGATTAGTTATTAGTTGATTTGGCGGTGACATTAAGGGTATCAGGTGACTTTAAGGGACACTAACCTATCGAAAGCGGAACAGGCTTGAACCGGTCAGAAAAGCTATAAGTATACGACATTATGAGTGAAAACACGGCAAAACGACGTTTCCGCGTGTGTAGCTGTAGAGCGACGTCTTTTCTACTCTAAATACCATAAATAGGTACATAAAGCTTTTTCTCACCGGACTAGACTAACGAGAGACCCTAACACTACCTAGCAGCAAACGTATTTAAATCACCCACTATGTTCAATGTCAAAGCTCTCATGACGCCAACGAGACCTGTAATTAACCCACTTGGTTTGGACAACTGGGTTTTGGAACCTTTGACTTTACCATTGCCAGATTAGCGTTCACACTAATCCTGAAATAATTGGGTAGGTAGGTATGATGCAGCATAAAAACCTCTAAGTAGTTAGTACCTAAGCTTAATATATGAACTTATTATTGTTTCATATTCTGTGGGTCGCGATTTTACATCACAACAACTTTTGTACTTTGTCCCACCAACTTATCTGGCCCGGTGGACAAAATTTTAACTTATTTTTATGCCTGTGTAGTTTTTGTTTTTTTATAGATTCTAGCGAGGCTGTGACCGCTCAAATAAGTTTATAGGGACCTATCGTTACAAATCTATGAACTTTGGTGTGATGCACTAAATAGTTTATTAAATTAAGGGATGCAGAACTAACTTAAGACAAAATAATGTGTTGCTTAAAATACCTTTGTACGTCGTGAGTGCAATAACTTAATCAAAACTGCTAAAATTACCACGGATCCTCATTCAATATTTTTATAGTAGTACAAAAGGATGCTGCATCAGTTCATTGATGCCGTATCATAGACTTTTAATATAATTGGCTGATTGCTTCTTTTTGTAATGTTGTTTGTGTTTTTTAAGTTTAACGCTATTTGTTAACTGGTAACCCAGCATTTACGAGATCAGATAAACGCCTGCTGGCTTGCCAGTAATTGGGTGTACACTCAAAAACTTTAAAGAGGTTAAGGAATCGTTTTTATCTTAAACTGCATTAATTAACACTTATCTTTAGGCCACAATAAGCAGATTTTTTGTTCCGTGGGTCATAATACCTCGGTCTAGAGATGTGTCAACTCGATTTACTAACTCGAGTTAACTCGAGCTGAATTCTCCCTCTCTCGTGTTTGGGCTGGCGGTAAATGAACGAATCAAGCGAAAGAGCGAGAGCGCGATTCGTTCGTTGGTTGCTCGCTTTATTACTCCCGCCATTTTATCGACCGAATGACACCAACGATGACAAATTTATATAAATTACTATTTTCAATGTGATGATTAAACTATTATAGCTTATGTACCTACATTAAAAGGTTAGACTGATATTTTTATATATCATAATTTGTGAAGAATGCTATATAACTTATTCGTTTTGTTGTTAAATATTAGCACTTGCTTTAACTAAACTAAGAGTAAAACCAAAAATAAATCGTAGTAGGTAACTCTAATGAGAAAGATATAAATTATTATGAAAACTATAAAACCTTTTTATTTCAATCCTACTTACGAAGTTTAATAATGATAATAATTGTCCTAACAGTTGGATCGAAGTACAATTATGCAAAAGAGTAATATTTTGTAACAAATAAAATACACTAGTTTCTTCTTGTTAACTCCAGTAGTGTAACTCGAATTCAATTCCGAGTTACCTGTATATAAAATCGAGTTAACTCGAGTCGTGTTATTTCCGGGTTGGCACATCTCTACCTCGGTCAACAGTGATTTATGCAACAAAGTGGTCTGGGACCTGGGTGATAGGTCTTCCTGATTAATGAATGGATTGAGATGACCCGTGTACGGTGTACTTTTACCCTTCTTGGAATACCTAATTACCTACAGGTTCAAATATAAATAAAAACTTAGTTGGCAGGTTTATGAACTAAGCAAAAATATTGTTAGGGTCATCAAATATAAATATTATAAATGCGAAAGTTTGATGATGATGAAGATTGATGTTTGTCACTCAATCACGCCCGAACGGCTGAACGGATCTGGATGAAATTTGGCACAGAGATAGATTATATTCTGGAATAACACGTAGGCTACTGTTTATCCCGGAAAATTAAGGAGTTCCCGCGGGAATCAAAAAAATCTCAATCCACGCGGACATAGCCGCGGGCATCAGCTAGTAACTCTTAAATAGGTACATACTATCGCTATCTTCTAAGTTTATTAGCTATGTCTACTTAGTAGATAAGTAGGTATTATATAATTTTGTTTGTTAATTTTTATTTACATTGATATGGAATAATTTAACATTTTTTTTAAAATAATAAATAAATTTGTAATTTTATCATAATTAATGCATTAATACATCCCTAGGCGATGACTAGATTGGATGCATGTATGGGACTGCATGAGTAACTACAGACTAAAAACATTTTTTAATTAAATAAATTGAATTGAAATTGAAAAATACCCATGAAATAAATCACTCGATCGATCCAATGCTCTGTTGCGGCGTGATCGATGGACAAACCATCAAACAAACACACTTTAGCATCATTGACTTATCGCATTTATAATTTTGGCATATCGATCGATGTTGCCATCGCCCAATAATATATTATAGGATACTGCATGAGTTCGGGTTCTAGGACGAACTAAGCTAAAAATAAAGTCATAATTAAAAAAAATACGACTGCCCTGCCAAAAAACGAACTAAAAAGTTAAATATCTAAATTAATCTAATACATCAATTAGAATCTTATTCACATTTTTATAAATGATATTTTTTTGTGAATTACTGGATATTGAACTAGTGTTATATATTTTTGGAATCTACTCATCATTTTCTAGATGATGATTAACTATATAGTAAATCTTATATGCGAATTTTTTTTTTCAACTTTAGTCTTTAATGCAGGACCATGGTCACTCCATCAATTTTTAAAAAAAATTATTAGCCTATGTCACCCGGAATAAGCTAGGGATTATAACGATTCGTCATTTATCAAAATCGGTTCAGGCATACCTATAGAAGTTATGGTGGAATATACAAACTCACATACATCCATACATGAACCCTGAAAACAAGATACTCCTTTTTTCAGGCAGTCGTATAATAATACGGGACACGTGATATTGGCCATATTCACCTACCCCTCTAGTTGTCATAGTGATCGACTTTTTCATAAACTAGTGTCAGTAATTGGGCAGAAAAATGACAAGGCAGTCTCCCCTCGCCCCTCAAAAGTTAGTCGAACATGATTTCATATATGTACGTATTTTACTTAAATTTCTATCCCGTATTTATTTTATCCACGGTGCGGGTATATTGATCAGTCAGAGAAAGAATTAAATCTTCTACCCCGTAACTGTTTACTGTGCCGTAATTCTTATTTGTACCTACCTATCCAAATTCTCGCGAATCAATTAGTGGGCGTCAGGACTCATGTACCAAGTTGTTGTACCTACGTACCTTAAGAGGCCGGTGATCGCCGCTCGCAATTTCTATTCAACCCGCAAATATAAATTTGCCAGTATATTGCTATCTCTATTTGGCTGATGACACATGATCGCGTGCAAACGCGATAGCAATATGAGCGTATAGAATTTGTTATACGTTTAGTCTTGTTTCGTAAATACCAAAAATGATGAATGATAACTTGTTGTGTTTTTCACTTCGTGTTGTTATTCGCGAACTTGACAATATAGGCTATGCTCCTGGTCAATTAGTACGTAACATATCGTCGGTTTTAATATGATAGAAATAAGGAGAAAACATGTCATTCATGTCGTAAAAACAAGCAAAACGCTATGCGCTTACATTTAATTTTGGTAAAATATTTTGAAAACATAATTATCCAGGAGCCTAAATAAATACAAGTTCAATCTTAATAATCGCATAATCTGGTGGAAATATTCTCGAATTACGAATCATTTTGGTATTACGTTTGTATGGGCAATTCACTCTCCGCTGGCACCTTAAATATTATTTGATGTAAGATAAAGTTTTTATCCTTTTGTTAGAGACAATCCAGAAGTAGGTATTTATGAGACTTTAATATATTTGTACTCTCATTTGGAACTTGCACGAATAAATGGTTAAACGTGTAGAGGTTCCACGAGAGATTTAATGTAATTTGGCTAAACTTAAAGATAATATTCATTTGATCCGGCCACGATTGCTATCGATAAGCTTTAAATCAAAATGCGATCTAAACACAAAATTATTCAATAATCGCTGAGTCTGCCGGCAGGAGAAAAAGAATTACCATCGTTCCAACACTCGTATTTAAACTACCTATTTTCAATATGGCGGCCGTATCCGCAAATTAAATCGAATGACATGAAACGAGTCAAATTGACACATATTATACTTCCTGTTTAATGAGATATAATGAGATATAATGACAAATAGTAATCATGCTAACACTTTCATATCCAATTTTGCTGAGCTGTCAATTTAGAAATTTTACAAACTCGACAATGTTATCAACTTTATCAGTCAGTACCACTCGTACCTTAAATTACCTACAGTATATACTTATTTATCTTTTTACAATCTATACCTACTAATCTATACTATTATTATAAAGAGGTAAATTTTGTAAGTTTGTGAGGTTGTAGCGGGTAATCTCTGGATCTACTGAACCGATTTTGAAATTTATGGATGATAAATTATGTATTTCAAATTTCGATGCACAATACGTAATAAGTACCTACAAGGTGGCAGTTAAAGTGAATGTGACTATTTATTTGTTAATATCATCAAGTAAAAATAAAGATCTTACTCTTAATTTGAAAATCTATCAAGAAAGGCAAAGAAATAATTAAAAATCGTTATTTATTTTATTTTCTCGTAATCGAAGTGAAAAGTAGAGTGCTTACCACGGGACTAAAAGCCATTCTACTCATTTCTGTAGCATACCTCGCTACGCTCGGTAAGCGAACCGTCTCGTATGGAATGGCTCATTTTAGTCCCTTGATGAACAATCTACTGTTACCGGCCAACGAAGTGGGCACGGGTCAGCTAGTAAGTAATATCTCTATTACATCCTATGTGAAGAAATAGACTGATAAAAACTAAAAAGAATAGACTGAAGGAAGACTGAAGGTCATGTAGGTAAGAAATAAGTCAGGTAGGATAAAAGATATAGGTCATTTAAAATAAAAATAATTATACCAAATGTAACACTATATAAATATCTGATTATAATCAATTACCTATTACTAATCTTAGCTAGTGCTATGTGTAGACATACTGAAGTTACCGCGCGTTATAAGTAAGTATGTATGTAATGTAAATGTATGTAAGTTTTAAACACATTGATAAATTCAAGAAGAAAAGTGATTGTCATAATGTCAATAATAGAAATAAAAAAAAACTTGTAATCCCTGCTTCTAGGCTTAGTAAAACTAGCAATTCATTTGTTGGAAACAGTGTCCGCTTCTACAATAAGCTCCCAGAGGACATGTTAAAGATGTCTTTAAATAAGTTCAAAGTTAATGTAAAACGTAAACTCATTGAAAAATCTTATTACCATGTAAAGGATTACTTAAACGACAAGGAAGCTTGGCAATGATTTGCTCTATGGCTCTGATAGTTCCTTATTTAAGATGATTTGTGAGATGGTGATAATAAAAAGAAAAAAAAAATCCCGGCTGAGTTTGTTGTGGGCTCTTCTCAGACCAGGGCGCGTTTGGAACCCTCGTAGCTTTAGTTTTAAGATACCGTAACCAATTATCACCATCATGTTTTATAGGTAAGTAATTTTTAACGTCAATAAGTCAGTGTACCTATATTGAATAAATGATATTGAGTATTGAGTATTGAGTATTATGATGTCGTCATTCCTGCACCATGGGACTTCAACGTCTTTCGATTCTTCATACAATGTGAACTACCCTTTGCCTTTTCAGTCTTCAGTCACGAGACTTATATAAAAACTTAAAATAAGTTAATGTTCTTAATTGTACATACCTATTATATTCATTTGTATACAATTCTTAACCTAGGAAACATTTCCGCACGTTACAATGACGATCGAATTTAGGAAAGTGTTTATCTATTTATTTATCAGTAAGTATAGGTACATTAGCACATGTACTAGGTAAGTATAGGATATTTTTAAAATTGCACCCAAAAAGCATTTGTGGTATTTTTTTAATCGCCCAGAAAAATTCAACATAATTTTGCTGTCTAGGAAATATATAGGTAGTATATTTAATTAATGATTATGATATGTGATTTTTGACAGTGTGAAATGCAAACAATATAGGAATAAGAAGAATAATTGAGCAAAGGCGGTGGGTATTTAGTTTAGATATGTCACCGTAAGATTGCAAAAACCGTTAGATTAAAATCTAACTCGCGAAATGCAAACTGTTGAAAGATTACAATTTAACGCCGTATTTTTCGGTAGATTGTAATCTGTTGGGTATATTAAACCGATAAAACCTAAGTGTCCGGCCTGCGGCCGAGCACTACCTAATTATTTATGTCGAACCCTAACCTAACCTACAAGAAACAGACAAGAAAACGTAAATACAATGAATATTTCAAAAATGTATACTCAGAACATTGAAAGGTTCACAATCTTTCGACAGTTTACAATTTCGCGAGATAGATTATAATTAAACTGCCTCGTTGGTCTATTGGTTAGCATGTTTGACTGCGGCTGACGAGGTCTTGGGTTCAAGTCCCAGGTCGGGCCATACTAAGTGTTGGGTTTTTCAGACTAGAAATTTTCAGTACTAGCCCGGAGTTAGGAAGTTGGCGGTGTTTCACCCCCGTGCCTCGGAGAGCACGTTAAGCCGTCTGTCCCGGTTATTATCACTAACATGATAATAGTCGTTAAAGCCCGCCAACCCGCATTGGAGCAGCGTGGTGGGTCTAAGCTCTAATTCCCTCTCTCCTATGAGAGTGGAGGCCTGTGCCCAGCAGTGGGACGTTAATGGGCTGTAGTGGATTATAATCTAACGGTTTTTACAATCTTACGGTGACATATCTAAACTAAATACCCACCGCCTTTGCTCTAGCCCCTAACAAGTCGCTTGACGTATTTATTTGCTAGTTCACTTTGAACGTATAGATCGCGCGGTGATATTCCACAGTGCGAGCATACCCTTACGGATTAGTATAAGGCACATGATTAGAATATATAACGTTGTATTAAACTGAAAAACACCATTTTCAAGATGACGCCATGGAGAGCGTTCGCCGTGTGGTAAATACACATTTTTAACACAATTATTATTTTTGTTAAGTTATAATAAAACGTGGGATTGTTTTGTAGTGAGTGATTGAAAATTGACTTGCTAATCTAGTTTTTTAAACATTAGGAAGATAATTACTATAGCTTTGCGAAATCAGTGTGGGTACTAGAAATTTATTTAAAAAAAAAAGGTATTTTTTAAACAATTTTTTTTTTCATTGTAAGTAGTTACTTACCTATTGAACTTTTTATACTTTTAATAAAATAATAATAATATAGTAAGTACCTAAGAATTAGAAAAATAGAGATGTTTTTAAATTCTTTTCTTGTGTCATCTTGATTTGGTACTTTTAATTTTCCAGGATAAAAAGTAGCCTATGTGCTATTCCAGACTATAATCTATCTTTGTGCCAAATTTTCCCCAGATCCGTTCAGCCGTTGGGGCGTGATTGAGTCAAATATCCTTCTAACCAAACTTTCGCATTTATGATATCCTACTAGTTTAATTTTTCGGGTTAATATAGCTTATGACACTCACAAATAATGTGGCTCTCTATTGGTACCAGAATTTTTAAAATCAGTTAAGTACATCCAGAGATTACCCCCTACAACGTCACAAATTCACATACTCACAAACTGTACCTCTTTATAATATAAGTATAGATAGAAGTATACATGCACCACATGTGATTAGGGCTTACGTTAAATCTGACCACCTAAAAATGACTTTGGATTAACAACCATTAAAAATTAAATAGGTATATTAAGTCTAATGCAGTCAATTTTACATTCTACCAAAATCTGATATTAATAATAGGAATGTAAGAATACCATTCCGTCCCATCGTAAAAGACTTAATGTTATTTACTTTTTAAATAATTTCGTAAAATAAAAAAGAAGAAGAGTCACGTTCACGTTTCTTGGTTCATTCAGGGTTCCCCTTATTTTATTTATTTATTAAAGTGTTAGTGTGTTAGTTAAAGTGGTAATACATACTCTGAGAAAATTTCAACTGTGTATCATCATCAGCCAATACGCATCCACTGTTGGACATAGGCCTCTCTGAGATTGCTCCAACGTTGCCTATCCTTGGCTGTTTGCATCTATTTGATGCCAGCCACTCTCCGGATGCAGTCACTCCACCTAGCCGGGGGGGCGCCCTAACTCCGTTTGCCAAGACGCGATCTCCACTTTAGGACCTTACGACTCCAGCTGGGCGACCGCGTATCTCTGACAGCTACAGTGTAACGATCGCAATCACCTCTGATTGGATAACACTCTTCCACTATTGGACAAAATCCATTGACGCAGCAAGAATACCATAAATTCAGCCAATCACAACAATTGATACTGTAACAATGATTGATGCAGAAGATACGCGGTACGCATACGTGACCAGCCCACTGCCACTTCAACCTCGTAGCTTTGAGAGCTATGTCTACCTATTATGCTGCCCGCTGACAGATGGACAGACATCAGAGGCTTAATAATAGGATCCCGTTGGCTCTCTTTAGGTACTGAACCCTAAATTGATTAATTTATGATCCCTACATCTACAGGCTTCTGGCACAAAGTGCTTTTTGTGCCAGCGATTTGAAGTTTCCCGCTGGGTTTAAGTTCGGTGCTGCGACGTCGTCCTATCAAATCGAGGGAGCATGGAACGTCAGCGGTGAGTTACCGATAAAGATGTTTTTTTTTAATCCACTACAAGTTAGCCCTTGACTGCGATCTCACCTGATGGTAAGTGATGATGCAGTCTAAGATGGTAGCGGGCTAACCTGTTCATGGTTCACTAGTTATTTTTATTCTTTACGCAATTTTTTTTATGATTTAATGGTTTTATTTTATCATTTTTTTTAATTGAAAATAATACAATATAACTTAATGCTAGCTAGCCTAACCTAATTACTATATAAATCATGCCCACGTGGAATGGTGGCAAGAATGCTGGCTGCATTTCCGCGCTGGACAGCCAGGCTGATCCTTTGCGCAAAAAATGAGCCAGCCCTTCTGTCACCAGATGAGGCAATTAACCGCGGTGAAATATCTCGCAAAACATTTTGGCACTAAGACTCCATGGCCCAAGGGTCTCCACGGCAAACGGAACAAATATGGTTTGGTTTATTTATATTTTGTTGTAGTAAATTGTAAAATATGTTGATTTATTAATTATTTGTGTTTTTTTTATGCATAATTTATTATTTATTGGTTAAAATGTGTTAGTTTTTTAATTTTGTTCCTTACACTTAATGGGCTAACCTGTTAGGGGCATGGCAGTTATATTAAACCCATACCCCTATTCGGTTTCTACACGGCATCGTACCAGAACGCGCAATCGCTTGGCGGCACGTCTTTGCCGGTAGCTATTAAACTTCTACATCAATGCGATAAAGATAAAAGAAGTAGAAGTTTAAGGGATGAAAACACACGCGGGGGTGAAACCGAGCAAGCACGCATTTCGCAAAAAATGCAAGAAATCATTTGTAAAAAAATTTATACTTATTTACTTTCCAATACAAATTAATCCGACAATGTGTGTGTTATAGAAATATTTTGCAAAAAAACGAACTAAAAAGTTTAAAATCTAATTTAATCTAGTAAAATTAGAATCTTATTCACATTTTTATATAATGATATTATTTTGTGAATCACTGGATATTGGACTATAGTGTTAGATATATATTTTTGGAATCTACTCATCATTTTCTAGATGATAATTATATAGTTAATCTTATTTTCGATTTTTTTTTTAAATTTCTTTAATGCGGGACCATGGTCACCCCATCATTTTTTTTAAAATTTTACTAGCCTGTGTCACCCGGAATAAGCTAGGGATTCTAACCGATACCTCATTTATCAAAATCGGTTCAGGCGTATGAAGTTATGGTGGAATATACAAACTCACATACATACATACATACATACATGAACACTGAAAACAATATACTCCTTTTTTCAGGCAGTCGTATTATAATTATTTTCCACTACTTCCTTTGCTTTTCTGATTTATTTGCATAATATTAGGAGTAGGTACATATATGTCACCGTAAGATTGTAAAAACCGTTAGATTATAATCTAACTCGCGAAATTCTAAACTGTCGAAAGATTGTAAACTGTTCAATGTTCTGAGTGTCAATTTTTGAAATATTCATTTTATTTACGTTTTCTTGTCTCTTTCTTGTAGGTTAGGTTAGGGTTCGACATAAATAATCAAGCACTTAGGTTTTATCGGGTTTAAATACCTATCAGATTACAATCTATCGGAAAATAATGCGTTAAATTCTAATCTTTCGACAGTTTAGAATTTCGCGAGTTGGATTATAATCTAACGGTTTTTACAATCTTACGGTGACATATAGATCTTAGTTTTCACTTGATGGCATTCTCAAATAGTTTGTCACGTTAACTCGATCACCTTAACCTTAATAGTTATGTGGATTAGGTACAGCATCGAATTTGATTATAGATCCATAGCTATATTATACCATAACTTATAGTTTTTTTTTTAATTTCTTGCTTTAAAAACGTATTAATTAATGTGCATCATCCAATCAAGGATATACCTATATTCGCCAGGGCAGCAGGTCGTTTTCTGATTCAGTTTCTAAAATAGATTCAAAATAAAAAACGCAAATATTATACCTGTATAGGTACATGCTCATACATTTACGTCATAGAACATAGAAGCAGACAGAAGATTTTTTTGTAGCATAACAATTAGCATACCTATCAAACAATATCCCTAGATCGTTAGCTAAATTACTCAGCTACTTGCTAATTACTAACACGTGATTCTCCATTAATGATGCATCAAGTAATTGTGTTCTATTTTGCATCTTAACATTAGCTAAAAATAATTGCAAAAAGATTTTCTCTTGCTCATTAAAATCGGTTCATTAGTTTCCCAGAAAAGCGTTAACAAAGACACACATACAAATACAGAACATCCTTTTTGAAGTCTGATAAAAACGAGTTTTGCTAACGAGTTCTTTATAACATTAACATTTCTAATTTAAATCTTATATTATTAGGTAGTAGATAATGGCCGCGACTTCGTCCGCGTAGATTGAGGTTTTTTAATTCCAGCGGGAAATCTTCCATTTTCGGAATAAAAAGTAGCCTAATTTCTTCCCCGGGTTGAATAGTTCGGCTGTGAAAGTGTAGCAGACAGATAGAAAGACAGATTAAACAGATTAACACACAGACACACAGAACAGATTAACAGACAGACACACTTTCGTATTTATAATATTAGTATGGATTTAGTAACGTTATTCTTAGTAATTTTAAATTGTACATAATGAAATTTAAGTTTTGCACACTGTCTTTGACTTTGACTTTGTGTACAGAAATGTGTGTGTATCGTGTACCTACCTAGTGTGTGTACGGAGTGATTGTGAAAGGAATTGTATACTTAAATAACTATTATTACATAGGTACTAAAATTCTACATTAATGATTGTTACCCACCACTTTGCAAAATAAATGATCTTTGATTTTATGATCGCCATCCTCGCATAAAGGTTAAAGTTTTTAGAGGATGGCTAGTGTTCATATATTATAATATTTATGTATGATTATCTTGAACAATAAATAAAAAAATAAAAATTCCAATAAACCGACTTCCAAAGCCACTGTAAAGTAAAAAATAATTTTGATTTCTACACACTATGTAGAAGTCGGGCGAGCCTGACGCGTCAACTTTGCTTGTCATTGTTATAGCTGCCCGACTTCAACATAGAGTGTAGAAATCAAAATTATTTTTTACTTTACTGTGGCTTTGGAAGTCGGCTTTTTGGAAATAATTAATTAATAACTTTTTAGTGTCAGGATTGGGGATTTTTTTGGAAGTAATTTTTTATGGGACCACCTCGAGAGCTTACTCTAAGGACTGTTTTTTTTTTAAATCGGTTCAGAAACCGCGGAGAATACGCGCCGAATTGAGAACCTCCTCCTTTTTTTAAGTCGGTTAAAAATCTATACTAATATGAGATATAAATGCGAAAGTTTGGATGGATGTATGGATGTGTGGATGGATGTTTGTTACTCAATCACGCCTCAACGGCTGAACGGATCTGGATGAAATTTGGCACAGAGATAGATGATAGTCTGGAATAACATATAGGCTACTTTTATCCCGGAAAATTAAAGAGTTCCCGCGGGAACCGAAATACTCCATCCACGCGAGCTTCATATTCATTCTTAGATACATTAAAAAAAAAACGCGCGCAATTGAGGACCTCGTTTTTTGGAAGTAATACATGCTCAATGGTTTTAAGCAGTAAAGGCGCATTTTTCGAGCTAGAGAGGTGATAAATACGTTGTGTATGTCTTAGGCAAAACGCCGAGTGTCTGGGACACCCACACACACACCCGCACACACACGATCGCGGACGGCAGCACTGGCGATGTGGCTTGCGACTCCTACAACCGCTGGCGGGACGATGTGCAGATCGCCGTCGACTTGGGGCTGGACTTCTATAGGTACCACATATTTCTAGCATAATATTATAAGACCTACTGCTAGCATAATATACTGAGGGACTTCTATAGGTATTTCTTCTAGCATAATATTCTGAGGCCACGATTACACTACGGCTTTTTAAGCGCTGATAGTGCGCCCTCAGATTTGGAATTATGGGGTATCGTTTCAATCCTTACATCCTCCCGAGTGACACAATAATAGGGATGATGCCTACATCAAAAATAAATTATTTTTAACTGATTATTAAATAGAGGGTCTTCCAAAAGACCTAAAATTCACATCCTCGGTAAGTTTTAAGTTTGTTATCCATTTTTTTAAATATAGATTAATGAAATAAAATGCGTTGAAATTTGATGACGTCACTATTGTGAATTTCATACAACTTCCATACCGTTTTTCAGTTTGTTAAGGAGTTGCTGATTTGATTGAGTTGTCATCATCCCTATTATATTGAATTAAAAAATAGGCTTTAATTTTTTTTTATTAAATTTGGCAGCGCAGACATTTTTTTATTCTTTATCTTACTAATACTGTCGGTAAAAACACCTTCGCAAGTGATGCTATGAAAATTATAAAAATTGTTATTGTAATTGCTATCGAGTACATTTTTTTAGAACCTTTTGAGAGGAACTTTGCCACCATACATTGTTTTCCTGTAACTTTAGTGTGAGATCTATAGATCAAAGTCAAAGTTCGCTCTATAGAGCGAACTTTGACTTTGCTTAGACTTAAGACATGGTTAAAACGAGATAGAATTATGTTGCTCACATAAGTCCATCTCGTTTTATCTCTAAGTAAAGTCTGAGCCAAGTCAAAGTACGCTCAATAGATCTCAGTACTGGATAAGACGACTTTTTCCGACTTAATTCACATTATTGCAATTTTCGGGAGTTTCTCAATTTTTTTGAAAATAAAATATAGCCTAGGTGGCTCGCTGATAATGTAGTTGTCTATAGGTGAAAGAATCTTTAAAATCGGTTGAGTAATTTTTGAGATTATCCATTACAAACAAACAAATAATGCAATATTTTCTCTTTATAATATTATAGTTTAGATTTTCACTTGTTTAAATCGTACCAAAAGACTAAAGAGCTTACCTACTGACGTTGTTACAATAAATTAATTGTTTATCTTTTCAGATTTTCAATATCATGGCCTCGTATTTTGCCCAAGGGTTTCCCGCACTATTTAAGCGAGGAGGGCCGGCGTTACTATGACAATCTAATCAACGGTTTGCTGGAGAAGGGAATCGAACCTGTGGTCACTATGTACCATTGGGATATGCCCCAACGATTGCATAATCTTGGTGAGTATGTCATACAATTTGTTTTACCACTGGAAATGGTCAGATGCAAATCCCCTGAGACGTATTTTTGGCCATAGCTCCGAGGATTTTGGGAAGATCGAGACGGGAATAGTACCAAGAGTTTAGGAATTTATCGAGACACGTGTGAGCGTTTGAATTTTGAAAAGTCGACTGGTAATTTTTTTTTTGGAATTTTGAAAGAGAAGTGCATTCGAGTTGGAATTTGGAAATAGGTCAATACATTTTTGTAAAATTTTGAAGAGATTTTTATTTCAGATTTCTTTTTCGTAAATTTTTGTATTCTTTTTCAATGCTCCGATTCTTGCGGGGACTGCGAAATCTGTGAATTTTTAAATATATAGCCTAGCGCTTGGCTGCAATCAGACTTGCTTGCAAGTGGTGATGAAGCCTAAGCGGAGAGCGCTTGCCTAGAAGATGTCCATTCACTCTAGATTTGAAGGTACCTATATTAAAAGAGGAGGATCATATCCTAGCGGTTCGAATTAGGAACGTGGAAGCGATTTGCTACGCGTCCGCAGAATTTCGACTGCGTAAGGGTGTATACCTTGTCATGGGAATGAGTGTTTGTTCGAAGGTTTGTCCTTCAATTACGCAGCAACAGAGCAACTGATTGACGTGAGTTTTTGCATGGGTATAGTTGAGGGCCTGGATTGTGACATAGGCTTTTTATCCCCGAAAATTAAAGAGTTCCCGGGGGAATTAAGAACCATGCGGACGAATTCGCAGGCATCAGTTTGTATGCTAATATTTCCACACTAATATGCGAATGCTAGTGTGTCTGTCCGTCTGCTATGCTTTTTGGGCCTATCTACTCAACCGATTTTAAAAAATCAAGTCAATCAGACGTCCACCAGGCTGTCAAAAATAATTAATCCCAAACGCGATGGAACTTTTTTTAATACAAGTTAGCCCTTGACTGCTATCTCACCTGATGTTTTGAGTCTAAGATGGTAGCGGGCTAACCGTAGGAGTACGGCAATTATTTAAACCCATATCCCTAATCGGTTTCTGCACAGCATCGTTCCGGAACGCTAAATCGCTTGGCATTGTACGCTTTTGCCGATTGGGTAGTAACAAGCTACGACCGAAGTCTCCCACAGGCTAGACCAAAATTATTAAATTCGTACATCGTCGGTAATTACGATAATAATAATTTTCTGTAGTAGTATGTCATCATTATGTAAATTACTGCAGAGGTAGGCTTGACAGGACGATGTGCAGGAGCAGAAATGACCATTGGTCTACCGGTAACTCCAGCCGCCGGAGGGCGTTGCAGGCCACGATAAGCGGGTTTAACAACAATTCTCTGAGATTGGCCACCCCAGGGTATAGCTTCCGGCAGTAGCATAGCTCTCCTCAGAGAAGTCTAGGTGGCTGACTAAACCTAGAGCCTCTCCCTGCAAGGAGGAGAGCAAGTACGTCAATTTTTGATAGGGCGAAAGGTCCCTCCGGGCGTCCACCACGGCTGTCAAATAACCCTAAAAACCCAGCCACTCACTCAGATTGCCGTCAAACTTCGGCAATTCTATTATAGGCAGTCTACCCAATAAGTCGGCGGCCTACATGGCGATTCAGGAAGCGCACTCAACGTCGCTTCCTTTCTGAGTTTGGACCCGGCCTCTACCAGGCTGTGGGTCAAATCTAAAAACTGCTCGTAGTCCTGTGCGGACTTGAGCAGTTCCTGGGGCGGGTCCAGACTCAGTAGGTCCCTGACAGCCTTCTCGACCACCTCAGCCTGGTCACCACTTGATCGCACCGCTGCAGCAAATCAAAAGGTATTTCATAGAGAAGTGGGGACGGGGCTAGGAGGTTTTACCCTTTCACACTCACCCCTTCCACTTCCTGACCTCAGATCGCCCGTAAATTATTTTTCCTTTAATTTTTGTTATATTCTCTTCCTTTTCCAAAGGGTTTCATCATACTATTATTTTTTTTGGTTTAAAATTATCGACCCTGGTCTATACTTACCGCTCTTTTATCACAAACTACTATTAAGTTACAGCATTTTTTTGCTTTGTTCTAGGTGGCTGGTCCAACCCACTGCTAGTGGAGTGGTTTACTGACTACGCGAGGGTGCTGTACCAGCTCTTCGGAGACCGGGTGAAGACCTGGATCACTATCAATGAGCCTTACAGCATCTGCACTCTAGGTAACTTGCTAACTTTAGGTCTTCTTCTATTTCTATAGAAGAATAGATGTATCTTTGGTCTATTTTTCTACAAGTTAGCCCTTAACTGCACGATGTCTCCTTAATAGTAAGTGATGATGCAGCCTATAATGATAGCAGGTTAACCTGTCAGGGGCATGGGTGTTATGCATGAATATAATAAACCCATACCCGTATTGGTTTCTTCACGGCATCGTACCGTAACGCTAAATCACTTGGCAGCACGACTTCTGCCGGTAGGATGGTAATTAGCCACGGCCGAAGCCTCCCAGGGAAAAATTTTAAATTCCCTAATTGATCCTGCCGTGGATCGAATCCAAAAGCTCCGCTGATTAAGACGACAGCACTCAACACAGAGCCAGGAAGATCGTCAAAAGAAGCCCTTTTCACCAGCTTTCTGGTTTGTTTACTGTCTTTTTGATTGTCCAGGTTACGCTGTAGAAGGCTTCTCTTCCGGCGTGGTAGACCCTGAAGTTGGCACTTATCTCTGCATCAAGAATGTCGTGCTGGCCCACAGTAAGGCCTGGAGGGTGTATGACAAAGAATTTAGGAAGGAATATCAAGGTATGGCCATTTAATTTGGTACAATACAGGCTGTTGCTACGGACGCCTAATGTTTTTTATTCTATTACTAATGCGAAAGTTTGGATAGATGGATGTTTGTTAAACACGTCAGAACGGCTGAACGGATCTGGATAAAATTTGGCACTAAGATAGATTAAAGCCTAGAACAACACATATGCTACTTTTTATCCCGGGAAATTAAAGAGTGGCCGCGAGAACCCAAAAACCTCATTCCACCCGGACGAAGTATAGTGGGCATAGGCTAGTTTATTAATATTTTGAAGCAATTTCAGAGTAATTTTAATTTAATTTATTTATTTATGGTCATCCAACAGCTTACGATATAATAACAGGAAAAATAAAGCTAGTTAAAAGAAGCGGCGGAAGTATGCCTCTCTCATAGAGAGTTACATATTTGTTCCGTTTGCCGTGGAGACCCTTGGGCCGTGGAGTCTTAGTGCCAAAATTTTTTTGCGAGATATTTCACCGCGGTTAATTGCCTCATCTGGTGGCAGAAGGGCTGGCTCATTTTTTGCGCAAAGGATCAGCCTGGCTGTCGCGGAAATGCAGCCAGCATTCTTGCCACCCTTCCACGTGGGCATGATTTATATAGTAATTAGGTTAGGCTAGCTAGCATTAAGTTTTATTGTATTATTTTCAATAAAAAAAAAGAAAGTAAGTACTTATCTCTAATTTGCAAGGAAATAATGAATAGAATTTGTTAAGTAATCATTACTACATTGACTTCCATTAATGTATGTTGCATATTGAAATTATCTGATTTCCTCTTTGAGTATTAGTGGCCAGAAAAGATCTAATTTACGTTTGGGTTTTGAAGCAATTTCAGAGTAATCCAACTTACTGTCTGCTACGGATTGCTGGATCTTGTCACAGCTAATTTAAGTTAATTATTATTTTGATTAGCTTATTTTTTATTTTATTCTTTATCTTTTCCTCTTTCATTTCTTTTTTCTCCGACAATTAGATATAATATTGCAAGCTGTGGCAGCCTCTAAGTGGATTTACAATAATGCGTATTATTCTTTTAACTTTTTTTTTTTATTGAAAATAATTCCAAAAATTTTTGGCACTAAGACTCCACTCCACGGCCCAAGGGTCTATACTTACTATACTATATCTATATATATACTTCTCGGCAGAAATAATAATTCACGGTCTTTTAAAAATTCACGGTCCTTTTAAAATCACAATAATGCTCAGTCGTAAATTGCTCGATGCAGTCCAAGATGGTGGAAATGCAGCCAGCATTCCATCATCACAGTAATTCATGCCTCTAATAATTTAACTTCGACTAAGGCCGCCGAGGTCCCGGGTTCGAGTCCCAGGTCGGGCCATAACAAGTATTGGGTTTTTGTAAGAAAAAATTCTCAGTACTAGTACATTGTACTATTATCTTTTCTGGGGTAGGTTGTTAAGTTGGCATTGTTTGACCCCCGTGCCTCGGAGAGCACGTTAAGCCGTCGGTGCTACGCCTGATCTCTCTCCAGTCGTGTCGGATTTTCCGTCCCATCGGACTATGAGAGTAAAGGAATATAGAGTGCACACACTAGTGTAGAGTGCTGCACCTGTGTACGCGCACACATTTGTGCATTATAATATCTCCCGCGAAGATGGCTAATCTCTCTGGAGATGGGTCGCCGTGGCCGAAATTCGGTCGGGAGGACATTATTATTTATTAATTCATGTCAATAATAAAATAAAGCAATTTTGTATTTTCTTAGAATAGCTTTTTTTTGTTGACGGGGGGAAATCTCCTTAAGATACCCGACTTCCTGGGGGGCAAATCGGATTATTTAAGATTTCTACCTACTAAAACCCCCTCGGTGACCGACCTTAACGCATGTTGGGAGGCTCCGAGATCTCATAAGAACGCATTTGTGCCTCCCTTTTGCGATGCCCATAGGACTCATCCCGGACTCCTGGAGAAGTCCCCTCATTAGCCGGACCTGTACATGAGGTATGGCTGCTTGTTGGCCACAGCAAGCTACCATCTTCCCAGGGTCGTGTTGTTAGGTGCACCCAGGACTTGTATCCAGGGCCGTGCAAAACAAAAAAAAATACCGACACCACCGGAGAGAGATCAGGCGCTGGACCGATGGTTTTACGTGCTCTCCGAGGCACGGGGCTGACACACCGCCAACTTTCTAACTCCAGGCAACTTTTCAATTCAACAATTTCTTGTCATAAAACCGCAATATTTAATTATGGCCCGACCCGGGATTCGAACCCGGGACCTCGTCAGCCGCAGTTGAACATGCTAAAACTAGACCAACGAGGTAGTTACTTACCTTCCGACGGAACACCAAGCGATTTTACTTTCCGGTACGTTACCGTGTAGAAACCGATTAGGTATGGTTTAATACAACTGCCATACCCGAACAGGTTAATCCGCTGCCATCTTAGACTGCATCATCACTTACCATCAGGTGAGGTCGCAATCATGGGCTAACTTGTAGTGACGTAAAAAACTGTCCCATCGAGCTTTGAGAGTTGAGGAACATAGAGTGCACACACTAGTGCACTATGATATCTCCCGCGCAGATGAATGTCCCTGGAGATTGTCCGCCGTGACTGAAATTCGGTCGAGAGTACATGAAGTAACTAGTACATAACAAAAGCTAGTTTTCAATAATGATGAGAATCAGAATTTCAATGATTCCTATATCAAAAATAAACAAGAGAAATTAATTTAACGAATTAATAAATACGACTGCCCTGCCATATTAATCTTGGAGTTTACCTCCATAAGAAGCGATTTGCTTACATAGCCTTTGGAATCTTATTCACATTTTTTATTAAATGATATTTTTCTGTGAATCACTGGATATTGAACTATAGTGTTATATATTTTTGGAATCTACTCATCATTTTCTAGATGATGATTATATAGTTAATCTTATTTTCGATTTTTTTTTCAATTTTGGTCTATAATGCGGGGCCATGGTCACCCCATTATTTTTTTTTTAAATTTTACTAGCCTATGTCACCCGGAATAAGCTAGGGATTCTAACGATACCTCATTTATCAAGATCGGTTCAGGCGTATAGAAGTTATGGTGGAATATACAAACTCACTTACATACATGAACCCTGAAAACAATATACTCCTTTTTTCAGGCAGTCGTTTAAAGAATAGTATAAAGTTTGATTCTCTCATTTTTAACGTGGTTAATCAAAATCTCTCCACCAGGTCGCGTCGGTATAGCCAATCCACTTCTTTACATGTATCCAGCGACTGAGGCAGATAAGGAAGTTGCTGCGTTGGCCCAAGAACTGTATGTGAGTACTACCCTCAGTTTTTCGGCAAATCGCTTCTTATGGAGGTAAACTCCAAGATTAATATGGCAGGGCAGTCGTATTTTTTAATTCGTTAAAATTAATTTCACTTGTTTATTTTTGATATAGGCATCATCCCTATTATTGAAAACTAGCTTTTGATAAGTACTAGTTACTTGATGTACTCTCGACCGAATTTCAGTCACGGCGGACAATCTCCAGGGACATTCATCTGCGCGGGAGATATCATAGTGCACTAGTGTGTGCATTCTATGTTCCTTAAATCTCAAAGCTCGATAGGACAGTTTTTTACGTCACTACAAGTTAGTCCATGATTGCGATCTCACCTGATGGTAAGTGATGATGCAGTCTAAGATGGCAGCGGACTAACCAGGGTATGGCAGTTGTATTAAACCATACCTAATCGGTTTCTACACGGTAACGTACCGGAAAAATCGCTTGGTGTTACGTCGGAAGGTTAGAAACTACCTCGTTGGACTAGTTTTAGCATGTTTAACTGTGGTTGACGAGGTCCCGGGTTCGAATCCTGGGTCGGGTCGTAATTAAATATTGCGGTTTTATGCCAAGAAATTGTTGAATTGAAAAGTTGCCTGGAGTTAGAAAGTTGGCGGTGTGTCAGCCCCATAAAAACCCTCGGTCCAGCGCCTGATCTCTCTCCGGTCGTGTCGGATGTTCTGTCCCATCGGGCTTTGAGAGTAAAGGAACATAGAGTGCACTCATTAATGCACTATGATATCTCCGCAGATGGCTAATCTCCCTGGAGATTGGCCGCCGTGACTGAAATTCGGTCGAGAGGCCATCAAGTAACTAGTACATAACAAAAGCTAGTTTTCAATAATAGGGATGATGCCTGTAATGATTGAACTCCAACTCTCACTGGCTCACCACTTATACCCAGCTATCTATCACGTGACACGTCCGACCGTGTCGAGCACTGATCAAAGACTGCCCCCGCTTGCTATTGACAGCTAACCTGTCCAACACTATATGCTGGTATAATGTGAGACAGTGTTTAGTATCTACTTAATAGATACACTAAGTACATGAGAACACTACATCCCTTCCATTTTAACAAATTTTATTTCGATACATTATTTTATGTTCAATATCCTAAATTAGTTATTATAATTTTTTCTCGATTGTAACAATCAGCTCTACTTTTAACGTCGAATATTATTTGTTTAGATTTTCATTTCCTTCTTTTGACAAGTTTTCGTCCTCCACTGTCTTCCATTGCCCTTCCACCCGCTTTAAATGGATAACATTTCTCCGTACCAATTGCCCCGTTTCTTCGTTTCTTACGGTGACATCGCCCCCTAGTGATTTCTCTACTATATGTGGTGTAGGATTGAAATGAGTAGAGAGCTTGGTCTTTTCCATTTCTTTTACATACACTTTCTCGCCTTCTGCTAATCCTAAATCACCCGCTCTTCTTTTGAGATCTCCATATTCCTTTCCTCTTTCTTTTTGCAACCGGTCACGGTCTCTAACTTCAGCGTCATTTTCCGTTTCGTTTATATCCTTCAACATAGGAATTTTATCCCTGTTCATCCTTTTGAAAAACAGTTCCGATGGTGTTTTTCCCGTAACTGAATGAGGAGTGGAGTTGTACATCATTAGATATTCATATAATGTTTCTCTCATATCTCTTTTCTCACTTGCCCCTATTCTAAGTCGTTTTAGTATGTCTCTGTTTTGGCGCTCTACTTCTCCGTTCATCTGCGGCCAGTATGGTACCGTGCTGAAAAGCCTAATGTTGCACCCACGACAAAAACTCTTAAACTCCTCGCTAGTGAACTGCCGTCCATTATCAGCAGTAATAGACATAGGATAGCCCAATCGACTGAAGATTTCTTTTAGGATTTTAATAATTTGGAAGCTTGTAATGGTCTTGGTAAGTTTTATCTCTTTATAACGACTGTAGTAGTCAATAACTACCAAAATATAATCGCTACTCGGTAATGGACCCAATAGGTCCATGGCAATGTCCACCCAGGGCTCAGATGGAAGTTCTCGGCGTTTCATCGGCGCTGGGGGATTCGGTAAGCTGACTAGGGTACAACCCTTGCAGCTTTTTACCACAGATTCAACGTCCTTATCTATTTTTGGCCACCAAACCTTGGATCGGAGGCGGCATTTCATGGCCACCACTCCTGGGTGACCTTCATGTGCTGCATCTAATATTTGCTTCCTTAGACTTACTGGAATTACTATTTTATTTCCTCTCAAAAGTATGTTCTCATAAAAACACAGTTCGTCTGCAAATAATTTATAATGCTTCACAGATTCATGCCACTGATGGTTATATATTCCTGTTTTTACTTTGCTTATTTCTTGATCGGTTTCGGATTCCTTGGTTATTTTCTGTATTGAGATTGCTCAGGGTCTTGCAAGTTCTACTATTTGATGAACGTAGTCCCCCACTGATGACTGGACTGATCGATTTGAATAATTACATAACCGTGATAGTGGGTCCGCAATATTAGTCTTACCTGGTTTATATTTTATATTATAACGATACGCCTGTAGCCGTAAAACCCACCTTTCAACGCGGGCACATGGTTTTGATTTTTGGCTAAATAAAAATTCTAGGGGTTTATGATCCGTTATTAAATCGAATTCTTTACCGAAAAGGAATATATTAAAATGTTCAATAGCCCACACTAGGCTGAGGGCTTCCTTTTCTGTTTGACTATATTTCCTTTCACATTGACTGAGTGTGCGATTCCCATATGCAATGATTCTTGGTCCTTTATTGTCAATTTGTACTAGGACTGCCCCTAGTCCTACAGGGCTTGCGTCCGCAATAACCTGTGTTTTGTCTTTAACATCATAATATCCTAAAGATTTTATCTCTGACAGCGTCGTTTTTAACTTTTTAAACGCGTCATTCTGATCGTCTTTCCAATATTCCTCGATGTTACCTTTTTTTCCTAATTTCCGTCTCAGTATTTGTTTAAGAGGTTCTGTGGTCGTAGCCAGATTAGGAATCCATTTATTTATGTAATTAACTAATCCTAGGAAGCTCTGTAACTCGTCTATTGTTTTTGGCACTCGAAATTCGGATATACTCTTTATATATTTAGGCAAAGGCTTCACTCCTTCCGATTTCAGTTCATGTCCCAAAAAGTTAACAGTCCCCACTTTGTAAATACATTTCTCTTCGTTCAATAAAACGTTGTTCTCCTTTAATACCTGGATCACCTTAGAAAGCCGTAAATCATGTTCTTTTTCATCAGATCCCCAGATTAAAATGTCGTCTATGAAGTTTATTACTCCTTGACATTTTATCAGCATCCTCTCCATAATTTTTTGAAATAATTCTGGAGCGCATGTTACTCCGAACATAAGTCTTTTGTACCTGTAAAGGCCATTAGACGTTATAAACGTAGTCAAATGTCTCGAATTAGGGTGAAGTTCGACTTGATGAAAAGCATTCTTTATATCGAGCTTTGAAAAATATTGTGCTTTTTTTATTTTAGGTAATAAGTTCTCCATACAGGGTAATGGGTGATTTTCTCTTAAAATTGCTGTATTAGCGCGCCGCATATCTACACATAGGCGTACATCACCATTATCCTTGAGGATTGGAACTATAGGGGATACCCACGGCGAAGGTTCATGTACCTCTTCTATTATATCTAAATCCAGTAATTCTTTGATCTTCGCATTTACCTTTCCTTCCAATGGAATTGGTATCCTTCGATAGGATTGCATTATCGGTTTTACTGATGAATCTGTAGGGATCTCGACAAGAGTATCTTTAAATTTTGGAAAAGGTTTTAGTGGATCTGTTTCCATATGATTTACATCCACACCCAATTTCAATACCCCCAATCGGATCGCTGTGTCTTTGCCAAGTAAGTTCCGTGATCCATCCTCAATAACGTAAATAGTACTACATTCCGCCTTCCTGCCTATTTTTATAACCGCTTCGAAAGAACCTTTGATCTTTAAAGGCGTTTTACTCCCATATGCCATTAGTATTTTATTTGTTCCTTTCACTTGCTTGTGACACACAACCTTTCTGCTCTTCAAATGCTCCCAGGTTTTATCAGGTATAAGATTTAATTTGCAACCTGAATCAACCAACATCTCTAAATTTACTCCACCTACTTCACATTTGATTGTGGCGTCCTCATTCAAATTAAATGTATATTGAACGTCTTCCTCGTCCAGAGAATTAACCGTAGTTTCCTTTCGTTGTCGTTTATAGTTGTTCCCGTTTCCTTCCTGCATCCGCTCTAATTTACGTTTTTGTTGATCGTATTTACTCCTGCAGCATCTTTGGAAATGACCTAATTTTTCACAACCATAACATTTCTTTGCTTGTGCCGGACATCTGAAACCTGGCGAAATATGTACGGGCCCTGCGCATCTGCCACACCTAGTCTTCTTTTCTTCATTAAATTCCCTTCCTCGCTTAGCATATTTCGTATTATCTTTGTTTCTACTTTGAATCGCATTCACTTCATTACTCACGGTCCTTTCCTTTTTTTCATAGCTTTCCAATTGGTAGTTCACAATTTCTAAAGTATTTGCTACTGTCATTACTTTATCTAACGTAATTTCTTCACCCATTGTCAACATTTTCTTACGTAACTCTGATGATAAACATTTCCCTATTATTTGGTCGATTATATGCTCATCTGGTTTATCAAATTTGCATTTCACTGCCTGATTTCTTAGTCTTATAAGAAATTTATCAAAGCTTTCACCTTCATCTTGTTTAATAAGGTGAAAGATATGCCTTTCATAGGTCTTATTTTGCTTAGGGAGAAAATGTTCATCAAGCTTATTTATAGCTACATCAAAAACATTAACATCGCCACTCGGCTCTACATTTGCTCCAGGCAGATTATAATATATTTCTTGCAGTGCAGTTCCGCCCAGAACTAACAACGTAGCTCTCTGTTTACTTGGATTTGTGATCTCGACGGCTTCGAAGTAAATTTGTAGGGATCGTTTCCATCTTTCCCACCTCAAGCCCACCGACGTGCTGTCACCTTCAAGGTCCAATTTTTCAGGTGGTGGTAGCTGGTTTGCCATGATTTCCGACCTGAAAATACATCCATCTGAATGAATGCAAAGGTTACTTCCAATTTAATGGAAATCCGAAGCTACTTCCAATTTAATGGATATCCTACTTCCAATTTAATGGAAATCCGAAGTTACTTCCAATTTAATGGAAATCCGAAGCTATGCACTTCCAATTTAATGGAAATCCGAAGCTATGCACTTCCAATTTAATGAAAATCCGAAAATACTTCCAATTTAATGGAAATCCGAAGTTACTTCCAATTTAATGGAAATCCGAAGTTATTTCCAATTTAATGGAAATCCGTAGTTACTTCCAATTTAATGGAAATCCGAAGTTATGTACTTCCAATTTATTGGATATCCGGAGATATGAAATAAAATCGATTTTGACAGGATTTTAAACTTGCGTCCTTCACCCCAACACACATACACACATATTGGCGTTACTTACACATTCGCTGTCAACGCGTAAGTACAATACTAGTTTCATATAGCACTCTAATTGACCAGTACCCAGCACAACCGCTCACTCTTGCAAGAATTTATAGCAGTTGTACTTATTTCTAATTTTACAACAAAAGTTTTAGCATCTGACGCTCAATACTTAGACCCCGACAGCGAACGTGTTAGCGTTTATTATCACAAGTATTTTAAATAATAGGAAAAATAATCCATGCGGTACCCTGAGCACAACTTGTCAGTTAGTACTCTTTCATGTAGGTATCAAAGAATTTAAATCTTTGGTAGGTATATGGTGAAAATCCAATGCCCGCGTTTGTACCGAAGATGGATCATCAAATATTTTATGCCAACTGCATCCTGTTTATCACATAGTTTGATTTTGTGAGTAAATGAGAAGCTTATGTGTATCCTTAGAATACATATAACAGGTACAGAAGACGAAGGATTCACTCTGCAAAATCATTCAAATAACTAACGACTCCTAGCTACGACAACAAGGTTTCCAATCGCAACAGGACAACCCTTAATGAATATTATACTGACTTATAGTATTGGATACGCGAGTGGATAAATGCCCACGCACCCACCTAGCGCTTAAAACATGTAGATAAAATGCGATGTGCGCTTGAGCTGCTGTACCATTTTTTAAAGTACTCGGAAATGTATTTCACTTTGAATATTTTATATCACTTAGAAGTTGTACTCGGGTCGAGACTTGAGTGTTATAAAGGGTTTTACCTAAGCCACTCAAAATACAAACGCACCGCCCAAGCTACAACAATCATTTTACGGTTACATAAACAAACGCGATCTCTCATTGAACATAACATACCTAGTCACTTAAACAAATGATAGGTACCTACTAATAACGCAAGATCGGGCATGGTACACTTTCGACTTTACAGGTAGTTGCGATTAACTGAACTATCATTCATTAATTATTATTATTTGATAGGTACATAGCTTTCCATATCGGAAACGTATTCAATAAATATAAGAATATAACTTGTGGTAATAAACTGTGCAGCACACATCACAATTTTACAATCTTATTCCATAATCTTCCTTATAATTTTTTTTTTTTTTTACTGACCTTTTTTTTCCGTCGTCGCCACTTGTAATGATTGAACTCCAACTCTCACTGGCTCACCACTTATACCCAGCTATCTATCACGTGACACGTCCGACCGTGTCGAGCACTGATCAAAGACTGCCCCCGCTTGCTATTGACAGCTAACCTGTCCAACACTATATGCTGGTATAATGTGAGACAGTGTTTAGTATCTACTTAATAGATACACTAAGTACATGAGAACACTACAATGCCTATATCAAAAATTAATTATTTCGAACTGATTACAAAATAGACGGTCTTCCAAAATACCTAATATTCACATCCTCGGTTAGTTTAGGTATAATAACCATTTTAAAATATACCTAGATCAAAGAGCGTTGAAATTTTATGACGTCACAATGGTGAATTTCATACAACTTCCATACTAGAAGTGCGTTTTTAAGTTTTTTTTTTATCCACTACAAGTTAGCCCTTGACTGCGATCACACCTGATGGTAAGTGATGCAGTCTAAGATGGTGGCGGGCTAACCTGTTCGCCTGACGCTTGGCGGCACGTCTTTGCCGGTAGGGTGGTAACTAGCCACGGCCGAAGCCTCCCACCAGGCCAGACCAGGGAAATTCAGAAATTATAAATTTCCAAACCCTGCCGGGGATAGAACCCGGGACCTCCGCACGTTAAGGCAACAGCGCTCAACACTGCGCTACGGAGGTCGTTTGATAAAAAGTTGCCGATTTGATTGAATTGTCATCATCCCTATTGTTCTTCTTTCCAGTATGGGCTGTACACGCATCCCATCTTCTCCAAACAAGGAGGCTGGCCATCGGGCATAGAGAAGGTGTTGGCGAAGAATAGCAGGCTCGAAGGATACCCTCGATCGCGGCTCCCGGCCTTTACTGATGAAGAAAAGGAATTGGCGAAAGGTATTCAATTAAGGGCCGATTTTTCAATTGTCCGATAAAGTTTATTGGAGGAATAAATTTGACGCTTTGACGGATTTTCAATACAAACCTGTCAAAACGTCAAAGGACATTGTTCCGTCCCCATATAAAGTTCGCCTAAGAACCAACAGTCGTAAAACATTGATAACTGAGTTCAAATAAATACCTTTTTATACTTGAGAGCAGATTAAAATAACGGACACTTGCTGAGAAATGACTTATTATCAGAAATATTTTCAATTTTGAGGTTATTTCAACTTTCACAATCAATCTGCTTGAACAAATAAATACCATCTTTATCACATTGTAATAGAGCTGTAAACAGTATGTAGATAAGAAAAGATTCGCCGTAGTTCATCAAAAACATTACAGATGGCGTTAGATATATTAAATTATTGTACTTTCAATAGATGGCGTTGCGAGATTCAGAATACTAGTGCACTTAGCACTTTAAGCTGCTTTTATCTTGTTTCTTACGATACAGATGTAGCGCTCAAGCGGTGGTATTGCATATTATTTTATCCTGTAAGATATTGATCTGTGGTTAATAATCGAGAGACGAAAACGTATAGTAATCAATTTAATACCCATTAATTATTTTGTAATTAATTTGAAGTGTCTGTTGAATTCTAATATTTGAAATAAAGGTTATAAAATAATCTAAGAATTACTGTACATTTTAAACACATGTTGATTCTTAGGCGAATTTGGTCAATGCCCTTTATTCCTCCGACAAACTTTATCTGACGATTGAAAAATTGGCCCTAAAAGGGATAACAATTAAATTGGCTATTTGACAATTTTCGAAAAAATATCTAAAAAAATACGTGGGTTCATTTTATACCTCTTGCAATCATCTTTTTCTCAAAAAAAGCGTTGTTAAATAGAAAAAAATGTATTTTTAATCCATCAATCTTAAACTCGCACGAAAACAGCTGGTTACGTGACGTCACATCTAGCAAAAGTCATGTGCACTTAACGTTTTAGAATAAAACAAAACTAAATACGACGCTCTATGTCATAAATAAGTATATTTTAAATTGTGAAAATTACTAGCTACAAGACGTGTGCCGTGCCTGTGTGTACAACTAAGTAAAGAAAGAAAGGAAGAAAGAAATCTTTATTCAGGGATACAAGACAAAAAAAACAGACTTATAAGAAGAAAAAATGGCGAAATGAAACTTGATCCCCAAAATGGTCTTCACTCAGCATGTGCTATACCTGTTAGGATACAGCGCTGATCTTCCGTAAAGCCAGTATGCTTGGACGGCGCCAAATATATATATATATATATATATGTCACCGTAAGATTGTAAAAACCGTTAGATTATAATCTAACTCGCGAAATTCTAAACTGTCGAAAGATTACAATTTAACGCATTATTTTCCGGTAGATTGTAATCTGATAGGTATTTAAACCCGATAAAACCTAAGGGCACTACTTGATTATTTATGTCGAACCCTAACCTAACCTACAAGAAAGAGACAAGAAAACGTAAATAAAATGAATATTTCAAAAATTGACACTCAGAACATTGAACAGTTTACAATTTTTCGACAGTTTAGAATTTCGCGAGTTAGATTATAATCTAACGGTTTTACAATCTTACGGTGACATATATACATATATATATTATATAGGTTTAGCTACATATCGATAAATAATGATAATAATAATAATGATAAAATATATAAAATCTGTTTAAGATTATTTAACATCCTGACAAATTGTTTATACTTACGCGTTCCTACAATATGTCCTAAACGAACCGCAGCGCCACAGCCTCGATCAATCGTAAGCAATAGACGACATATGGACGTAATAGCCAATTACAGACTATCAGATTATGCATGATGACAGTAACCAAGAATCAATTAAATTATGAATTTATCTAATGAAATAGGATTCATGGATTATAAAAAACGTATTTATTTATTTATTTCGAATGAGATTGCTATTTATTTTAATAAAATAAAACTATAAAATACAGCAATCCGCCATATTGGATTAAACACCAAGAAGCGAATGACGTCACAATTGTTTGTTTTCGAGCTTTGACAATCGCACTAATGTTTACTGCACACTGCACAGAGTACATTGGTAAAAACAATAGTGACGTCACAAACGACGCCATGACACCGGCGGGCGTTTTGGCGCGAATTTTAAAATTAAAATTTCAAATGCCAATTTTATCTACCAAACCTTATTTTTCTGCAGAAATAATATATTTTTTCGAAATAGTAGATACGTCCGAACATAATCTGACCATTTCTCAAAATCAGTCATCATGCCTATTCCTAAATGACTACATAACTGACATGACATGGCCCATGACATATCTATTAAAATTTGACTTTAAATTATCTATTATCTATTTAAATTATAAATTATCTATTAAAATTTGACTTTTAATTATCATGCCTATTCCTAAATGACTACCTAACTGACATGACATGGCCCATGACATATCTATTAAAATTTGACTTTAAATTATATTCGTAATAGTTAAAAAATACTAACTAATATTCGAATTCAACATAACTTGTGAGATTAGACATTCTTTTTATTTTAATTTTAATTATTACATATACGTCGATAAATTAAAATGTAAAGTGTAAGACTTACTGGAATTGTTAATAGGTATAAGTTTGTTTAATAGTACTAATATACATATTGCAATGCCCTGACGGGGCCTCATGTTCTTATAATTAATTAATTATATTATATTGTTTGTACATGAATGCAATGAATAAATAAATGAATGAATAAAATGAATGAATGTTGATGTTTCCATTACAGGAGCGTACGACTTCTTCGGTTTCAACTTTTACACATCCCGAATAATCCGAAGGCGTAAGGACGGCGAAAATATAGATTTAGGGTCCATTTTCAGCAGCATTTCAGAGTTGGACGCCATTTTTGAAGTGGATCCGGGTTGGGAAACGGGTGCATGTTCATGGTTTTTCGTAAGTAATTTTCCTGTCTTAACTTTTTTTTCCTGCGCTGCTGCTAAAGCTATATAAAATGTCCTCACGTTGAAATTAAAAAGTGCGTTTGTTTGTGGGTTTGTCCTTGAATAGCGCTGCAACGGAGCAACGGATCGACATGATTTTGTGCATGGATATATTTAAAGACCTAGAAAGATGGCAAATGCTTACATTTATCCAGGATAACTAAAGAGTTCCCAGGGGATTTTGAAGACGAAGTCTTGGGTACCTATCTCAAGGTCTAGCCCCACTACAGATATACGGCCACGTAATGGCAAATTTTATTTGTCTGAGTTTGTATAGAGCTGGACCTCCGTAGCGCAGTTGTCTTAACGTGCAGAGGTCCCGGGTTCGATCCCCGGCGGGGTCAATTTGGAAATTTATAATTTCCTTGGTCTGGCCCGGTAAGAGGCTTCGGCCGTGGCTAGTTACCATCCTACCGGCAAAAACGTGCTGCCAAGCGATTTAGCGTTCCGGTACGATGCCGTGTAGAAACCGAATAGGGGTTTGGGTTTTATAACTGCCATGCCCCTAGCAGGTTAGCCCGCTACCATCTTAGACTGCGTCATCACTTACCATCAGGTGAGCTCGCAGTCAAGGGCTAACTTGTAGTGGTTAAAAAAAACGCATTTAAGCGATGCAGCACGGAGATGATTCTAGGCAAAAGCTAGTTGACCCCAACAATAATTCCTCAGCCGACGAAACTTTACAGGATGTTACAGTATCACGAGATAAACGTATATTATAAATATCCAATAGAAAATCACAAAGGAAGTAAGATTTTTTTATGCTATACCCAATTGTTAAAGGAAGGTACATTATCGCGTAAACACAGTTTAGGTTTGATAATAAAATCGGTTTAAATATCGATGTTCTGCATGATTATTTCGTTTTTGATTGTAAATATACTACCTACTATTATTTTAAAAAGAGATCGAGAAAATATTCAGTCATAAATATTAAGTTTTAGGTATATTTACCTAACTTCCAGATGTTTTTTTTGTTGGATATTTTTGGGTTGATTTTGGATCATTCAATACTAAAACCCAGCCAAGTTTCATCGACTGAGGATTTAATGCGGGGGTCTCCATACAACGGACCGCCCCGTTGCTTAAACTGCACTGTGACTAGATACTTGCTATTGCTAGATTTATAAAGATATATATATGTACTTTGAAAATAATATGTAGTAGGTATATTTATTTTTTCTTGTTAAATTATATTTAGCACCTAGAAATTAAATATATTTTTTCGTAGGTATTGTTTTGTGAAATCTATACTTAATATTATAAATGCGAAAGTTTGGATGGATGTATGAATGGATGGATGGGTGTTTGTTACTCAATCACGCCAGAACGGTTGAACGGATCTGGAAGAAATTTGGCACAGAGATAGATTATAGTCTGTGTTAGCACATAGGCTAAATTAAGGAGTTCCCGCGAGAACTCCTTAATTTTCCGGGATATAAAAGTAGTCTATGTGCTAACACAGATCCAAATCCAAATAAATTTCTTCCAGATATGTTCAACCGTTTTGGTGTGATTGAGTAACAAACATCCATACATCCATACATCCACACATCCATCCAAACTTTCGCATTTATAACATTATATATTTTTAAATATTTTAAATTAATTTTTATTTTTATATTATTATTATTATTATTTATTTTTATTGTTTATTTATTATTTATTTCTACTATATTTATAAAATAAATATATTTAAATACATGTGGTTTGTAGAGTTGGCCCGAAGGCATACGCAAGCAGCTGGGCTGGGTTAAGGCTCAGTACGGAGACGTGGAGATCATCATCACGGAGAACGGCTACCCTTCCAAAGGGTCCGGCTTGAGGGACTTTGAGAGGATCAAGTATTACAGGGACCATTTGGAACAGGTGAGACTTTCAAAAACGAAATATAGTACTCAACAAGTGAAATTAATTTAACGAATTAAAAAATACGACTGCCCTGCCATAATATTTTTGGAGTTTACTTCAATAAGAAGCGATTTGCATATATAGCCTTTGGAATCTTATTCACACTTTTTTTTTGTGAATCACTAAATATTGAACTATAGTGTTGTATATTTTTGGAATCTACTCATCATTTTCTAGATGATGATTATATAGCTAATCTTATTTTCGAATTTTTTTTTATTCAATTTTGGTCTTTAATGCGGGACCATGGTCACCCCATCAATTTTTTTTAAAATTTTACTAGCCTATGTCACCCGGAATAAGCTAGGGATTCTAACGATACCTCATTTATCAAAATCGGTTCAGGCGTATAGAAGTTATGGTGGAATATACAAACTCACATACATACATACATACATACATGAACCCTGAAAACAATATACTCCTTTTTTCAGGCAGTCGTATATTATAATATGCTGTACCGACCAAACTCCTTTGAAAACAAACCGGTCAAATGCGAGTCAGACTCGAAAAGGGTTCCGTACCACACAATATAAATTGTTTTGGCAAATAACAAGATGTCATAACAACGCGTTATCAGCTGTGAAATAACTGGCTTACTTAAGGCGCTCAACTCAGGGCCGTCTTTAACCTATTGGAATTTATAGGCACTGGGCATATTAGGGTAATGGGGCCTCTATGAAAAGGCATATATGCCTGTTTTAACAAAATAGACAGAGAACTAATGCATATACAGAAGGTAGATAAGCAATATTCTAAATTGATTCAAATGTTATTTTAAACGGTTACTTCGAAAAAACTTCAAGACAATTTAAAATCTGATTAACTTACTATTGAGGTATATTTTGAACGTAATTTATGTGTATAGTTATCGTTCATGAATATCGGGTAACTAGGGGGCCCCCATCGATCGTGGGCCCTGGGCACTCGCCCAGAGTGCCCAGTGGGAAAGAGGGGCCTGGCTAAACTGGTTGCGCTTGACAAATAATTCGACAGTTTACACGCACTATTTATGTTTCCAGGTGTTGCTCTCCATCCACGAGGACAAGGTCAACGTAACCGGGTACACCGCGTGGTCTCTTATCGACAACTTCGAGTGGATTGATGGATACACGTATGTATACTTTGCTTATTTCCACACTAGGCTTGTCTACTTTGCTTACATCCACAGTGTCATGTCGTACGGCATGTTATTGTGAGGCAGAGCAGCTGATATCCAATCGATTTTTATTTTGCAGAAAAGAGCGATCCGTTCTATTTATAAACTCGTATCACGCGTATCACTTCGTGAAAAATTAAAAGAGATTGGTTTTCTTACAGTGCCTTCGCAATACATACACAATAATATAGTATTTATTAGGCAGAACATTAATCTTTATAAGCAAATAGGTGATACTCACAATCGATACACTAGAAACCGCCTTAAGCTAGTAACAGCGTCGTATCGTATGCGCTAGGTACAGAAATCCTTTGTGGGGTCGAGTGTACGCTTTTATAATATGGTTCCCAAAGAGTTTCTGGATTTGCTATTACACAGAATTAAAGCCTGTGTTAAACAGCATTTGTTAAGTCGATGTTATTACACTATCGATGGTTTTATTAACGACAAAGTTGCATGGAAGCAACTGGCCTCGCATCCAGTGACCCACAAGTCAGTGTAATACTTGTAACGTATGTGTTGTTTTTCTACATATTGTAACCTTTTCTTTTCTATGAAAAGAGCAACTGCTGAGTTTATTGTCGGCTCTTCTCACCGAACCGGTGATAGTCTTAACGTTTCATAAGTGACACAAGTTGTTCTACATAAAATAAATAAATAATTTATTCATTTATTTATTCATTAATTTATAAAATGACTAACTTGATACCAGCGACTTACGACAAACAATGCTCCCTACCGTCACACCATCTTCGCCGGGGAAGACCAGACCTAGCCAAGTTGACAGAGGCGTGCAGTTCCTAGAGGCATAAAAGCACCGCCTACCCTTATTGTATCCAAGAGAGTTTTAATTAAAAGATTTATTCATGAAAAAAATTAGTTTCTACTTAATAATGTTAACTGTTAAGTAACTGATTAAAAACTATTAATAACACATTAGCAACAAAGATTTAATAAGTTAAATTTTCTTTTCACTGCGGCCCTGCGTGGCCTAACTACCTAATTTTATACTGGTTCAGGGAATCAGTGCTTAAAAAAAAAAGTTTGTTGACCAGCACTACAATACTTAGCATAACTAAACTTATACAAATACAAATTAAACTTAAATTATTAAACGTGCGGTCAATGGGCCACCTCCTCCTGCTTATAGGCTACTATTACACTGCACTTTTTACGGGGCCCTGTGTTAAGGGTGGGCGTGGCCGCTAGTTAGAGCGTCGCTTATTACACAGCAATAAGGACCAATTTAGGGACCCTTACTCCCTACATTTTATTACAGATAGAAAAGTGCAGTGTAATAGGCCTATTACTGCTTACCCTGTGGAAAAAAAAGCACGCCACTGCAGGTTGACTATCTATAATCGTTAACGCTTTAGAATACTATATGGGGAAACTGTATGGGCATTACATAATATTCGTTATCGTGTTTCTATGTCACGTGGTCAAAGAAAAATCTTAGTCAAGTTTACAAGTTAACAGTTAAAAAAAATTTAGTAGAATTCAGCGATTCTATCAGAAACTTAACTGCTAGTCCGGTCAAATTATTTATTAAAATCTTTCGTCTTTATAATATTAGTTTATATTATAATTTCTACTGGTGTACCCATAGAGTATAAATATAACATCTACGATACTACTACTACGATACTATACTTTTAAGCGACTTCCAAAAAAGGAGGAGGTTCTCAATTCTGCGCGTAAATATAATTTTTTTTAATGTATGTCGGTGCATATCTCCGTGATTTCTGAACCGATTAGTATTTTTTTTTAGTCTTTAGAGGAAGCTCTCGAGGTAGTCCCATAAAAATTCCAAATCTTCAATCCTGATACTAAAAAGTTAAAAATAAAAATTCTTTCCAAAAAACCGACTTCCAAAGCCACTGTAAAGTAAAAAATAATTTTGATTTGTAGAAACACTGTTGAAGTCGGGTGAGTCTGATTTATAAGAGAAACTCAATGAAACTTTTAAAAATTGCGCGCACAAATTAAAGATTTAGTATGTACGGCGCGTTGTTTTAATTGCCTTTTTTTATTGCTCTAGGTTCAGCTCTAACTCCCAGTCTGACTAATCAGCATTTGCTTTTTTTAATCTATAAGACTTATAAACTATTTATATTAATTACAATTTTTAGTGTCATCAATTAATTTTATTATTCTACATCTAAATGTTATTATTTTTTAGGTTTTCTACAAAGTAGTTTTTTTTTTTTAGAAAATAACTTTTTATTTAGGAGTAAAGTAAATAAGCTTGAAATAATTAAAAAAAACTGCAAAATTACTGCACGAGGGCAGTAAATTCTGCAAAAAAATAGCCCGAGGGCAGTAAATTTAACTTACAAGTCCTGTTTACTGTCTCTTTAAGTGCATTTTCCGAGCAAGTGTATTGAAAAATATTTTATGTATCTTCTTAGACCGTTATAAATTCGTATGGATTGTACTTGTTATTAACATTTTTTCTTTTTCAGGTCGAAATTCGGATTATACGAAGTCAATTTTGAAGACCCAAAGCGCACTCGCACCCCGAGGGACTCCGCTAAGTATTACAAGGAAGTGATCAAAACCAACAACATCGAGATTCCAAAGAAATACATCAAAGTTACTGACGAATTATGATATCAGTAATGAATTATTAATTATGATCTATTATTATACTTTATAATAAAACAATTTTAATTAGCAATTTAGGCAAAAACACCTGAGGTATTCTCAGGTAACAGGTAATGGATGCCACCAAATTAGATCGATATTTGATCGATATATTTTACCGAGTGATTCATAGCAATTCATAGCAAAACTGCAATGGATAAAAAATATCTGTCAAATAAGTTGCTTTTATTTTTTCAGGCACTATAGAATTGGTGGATAGGAACGTTCAGTTTTAAGTGATTAAATAAAATAAGTAAATAAGTTTAAGTAAATAGGTTTTGATTTTCCCATTCCCATTTCCCATTCATGATTTTGATATGGTTTGTAAGTATTTATTAAATGTTTTAATGTACTACTTTGCTTCTCTATTTAAATGTAATTGTAATAAATAATAATAAGAGAAGTCGCGTTTTATTTCATGAACAGGGTTCAAGAGTAGGCTTTTTAAGGTCAGTTTATTGAAAAATCAGAATTTACAGGAATTTTGAGTTAGGTCACTTTCATTCTAAGGGTGCGACAAAATAGTGGCTTAAGTGTGTTGGTTGGATTAAAATAAGACACGTCTGTTCTTCAATAGGTTCGCTTTATTACTGTTACACTACCTACATCATTCCCCTAAATGAAAAAAAAAAGAAAAAATACAAAATGGTATCTATTTTCTTTTTTTTTTTTGAATGCTTACAATAATCACGTAAATGGTAACAGAAATGATATTCTATGCAGAACATATTACTACTATACTTATTGTCTAATACATAGAGTAGTGAATAAGTACACTAACACTTATTGACATGAATTCAATGTTTCATAAATTGAACTACAATAAAAAAAATACACGTAATTATTTTTTGTAAAGTTTTGTACGATTTTTATGAATAAATTCAATTTTGTTTTTTTTTAATTATTTCAACATTAAGTTCAATATCTTTAATGACTAAATAAGGACCTTTATACTATGGATCCATTTTATTGTTACTTTCATTTCAAATCGTCTTTTTGGTAATTAAATGGTTTTTATCATAAGATAATTTTCGATCTATCTTACTGTCAATTAACCTTTTTCTCGCATCTTGATGTGCTAGTTGTAATCTATATTTCAACTGTAATGCATAATTATTGTCTGCCCAATTTAATGGTTCTATAATATCACCTTTCAATCAACTTGGAATATGACAGGCCTATGAAAAACAATATACTATTATATTTTGCAAACGATACGGTACTTAAGTAACACGACATAATTAATCTATACCACATTATTGCTTTAAGCGTAATATCCGTGGTATAATCTGTGGTTAGTTACTATTCGGTTGCCGCCATTTTTTTGAATTTAGTTTAGAACGAGGCCTACGGTAAAAGGGTGCGTGATACTACCAGGGATGAAATTGCGACGTAGCTCACACACACGTCCGACAGACAGGGCCAGGGCAGTGAAGTATAAATTTTATATTTTATGTTTTAGGTATAAGCTCCTATTTTTTATATTGTTATTATATAAACATTATATTTAATGTATAATTTCATAACTAGTGAAGGAATCTTGAATAGATATTAGGTAAGACTAATCTATTAAATGTATTGATCATGACCATTTTTGTATGAGACTTGGGCTATTCTTGCGTCACCGAAATTAACCGTAAAACATTTCTAATGTTTTACGGTTAATTTCCAATGTATCCAATCACTGGATAATAATTTTTCAAAAAAATAATTAAGATATTCGATGGGAGTTTAGAGTAATCTGACTTTTAAGTTATAGGTTCTTTGAGATTAAGTTTGGCAATTGTCAAGTATACTTTATCATAAAATATTATATTCATAGACTGGTAGCGTTCCGAAACACGTAAAGATTAATTTCTTATAGTAAGTTTAAATGAATGGTTTGGATAATTATATCATTCTTAGCCAATCACAGTGAAAGTCTGGGCGATGTATATATCATTTAGGTGCAATCTATGACTTAGGTAACATTCAAGAAAAAGTATTTACTGTATTCAAGAGAAAAAAAAGACTAAGTATATCAATTTTAGACTCTACTTCAGAACTAATAATGGGTTCTAGGCTGCGTAGAGGCTTCAGTTAGGGCTAGATACAATCCTTCCAGCAAGCGCTGCCAACTCAATTAGCATTCTTTATCTATATAGAAACATTTTTCGGGTTATAATGATAATAAATTCTTTTATTTGCTTTGAACACAGATAGTAGGTTGTAATCATACATAAAGATGCCAACCATGTTTTACCATAATGAAGACATGCAAATGTTAAATTATAGCTAGTCATTAGGATACTGGACACATAATTTTATTACCCCATTATTCAAAAAAAAATTCTTTAAAAAAAACGAACAGGTGATTCAGTTTGTTTATTTTCAAACATAATTGCACTTTTGGAACTTGTGTAAAATATAGAAGCGTGGCTCGGTCAGGTACCAATAAGTGTTCTAGTCCTAAACATCTAAAAGCTTGATGTAGCTACTGCATGTCAAAAGACTGCAGAGCAAACCTTTGGTGTGGTAGTAGTGAGTCCAGAGTGTTGAGCAATGAATCGAATTCTTGCAACTTTGGTAGATTTGCATCAAGTTGTTTTCTATGGACCTCTCTATTTGCTGAATACCAACAGGCAGCACAAACTTTTTCCAGGCTTGAAACCTAATAATAAATGTACAGGTTGAATTAGGTAAGCAATGTACACATGTACAAGTTGAATAAACAAAATAATTATAATAATTCATATTACCTGATGTACAGGGATAAATCTAATTATAAGGACATTCCCATGACACTATTAGATCGAGCTCATATTAGAGGTTGCTTGAGTTTGAATTTATATACTTAAAGCATTTAACACTTAATAAATCAGTGATCTGAAACAAAAGATTTTTTTATATAAATTAGCAAGTCTATAATAGAACATAGGTAAAATAATACAAATGTATACATAAGGATAGGTCCACTGATTGTTGACAGTCAGTCACCAGCAAATGCTGTCATTGGTAGTGGTATCTACAGTGTTAGATTAATTTGATTATTTGCACTTGTAAAAAAAAAATATATATTTGAATAGAAAAACTTTTGAATTTGAATTGAACTAGTGTTGTATTAGACCAGCACTGGCAGGCGAATGCTGGACAGGCAGAATAAAATGTTTAAGTACCTACTAGGCACCACAACCATGCTGTTGACATTCACTGAATCAATAAAACCTACCCTTAGTCATGCCAACATGCAGTTGATGTCTCTTAACTATCTGCATATACTTGTTTTTTCATTTGTGAGTGAAGTTAGCACTAGTGTTTAGCACTAGTAGTTAGTGAAGTTAGTTAGTCTGAGATATAAAATCATGTAAAATAGTGTAGCATTTAGTTATAATTATCAATGAATTTAATACTTACTAAGTCCGGCGCACGAAGGAACAGGAAGCAACGGCGTGGTATATCGCCACGGATAACCGATCTAGTAGATCTAGACATTGTAAGCTGTGTTGTAAGTCTATATAGTGTTCAACTAGTTAGTCGGGTAAATAATCAAATGTAAGAGTCCAGCCTCAGTTCACGACACTTATTAAACTTGTTGTTAGTCAACCGAGGATTAGGGATCCGCAAAAAGTATCGATACCTGAGTAGTATCGATACTTTCGTTTCGATACCTAGTATTATTGTACTCGATACTTTTATTCTAGTATTTTACTAAGTATCGATACTTTTACCAATTACTCGATACCTTGTCGCATCACTAGATTACACACATAATTTATATACAACTTCTCTTTTCGATGTATAGCGTTGTCTCCCTCGATGGACTACAGCTTTCGGGGAAACACCTACTATGGTCTATAGATTGCTTGGTAGGCAAAAACTAAACCCCGTAGACAAAGAAAGAGATATAGACAGGGCGAATACAGTATGCGAATGCGATAGCGATATCATAATGCGATATTTTCAGCGTGAAGTTTGGGAATTAATTTCAAAATATTTACTAACTCGATTCCTTTGAAATTTTTTTCTATGCGAATAGGTTAGACAAGGACAGAGTATGAATTTTTTGGAGAACATATTCTATGACATGAATTTATGGGTAGAAATTTCGTGCGAGTGAAACACGAAATGTAAGGTGATACCCTCTATTTTTTATTTTTGGTTTTTGTTCTTGAAATAGACAAATGGAACAGAATCTTTGGTTCTTGTTGTTTTACTCTGGAATGACTAATCATAGTGTCAATAAACCTTTTTAAACAAAGTTAGAGGTTATATTGTTTATTTTGTTGATGTTTTTATTTCAAAAACGGGGTCATTTTTTGTTGTTGTTTTTGTTATTTTTTTGTGTAAACTCTATTATAAGTGCGATAACCTTTTTAACTGTAATCTATAGCTATGTTTCGTAACGATTTGAATGACGTACTGTGTGTTTACGTAGCTCGTACAAGTGATACGATATGATTTAAATAAACACGCCCGGCCGGCGAAATTCGACACCGCCACTTGAGATCTTGAGATTGCACTTGAGATTAACGCAGATCCGCGGTAACCGAATAAAATTGCGCGCCAGACGAAGGGTTAATGGTAAATAAGTATATTTTTTGTTATTTCTTGTAGCATTCATACGAGTCTTTACAAACATAATCTGTTTTTATCTGTAACAATCAGGTAAAATTAAGGTCAAAATTGTAATATTAGGTTATGTTTTCCTATTTACGTTCAAGTCTGCTTTTGCAGCCTAACTGCCTAACACACAGCAATACACCATCGTCTTTAAGTTAAACCACTTTTTTCGTAAGCTACCAGTTCAGTTACCACTTTGTCCAATTCCGATTTCTTACGAATATGGGCGAATAACGAAAATGACACATGATTGTCTGACCTGAACTGTCAGATAGGTCAAACAAAAAAAAAGTGATACGCTGAGCAGGACAAGAGACAACATTTTTTCGCTCTGTCACTCCTTGGCATTAGCGTATATTACTCATTTCGCTCACTTGTGGTATTATTATTACATTGTCTCGTCTTGTTATAATTACTCTATGGGGAAACCCCTAGAGTAATTATAATAGACTTGGTCTATAGATTGCTTGGCAACAGCTTTCGGGGAAACCCCTACTATAGTCTATAGATTGCTTGGCTACAGCTTTCGGGGAAACCCTAACTATAATCTATAGATTGCTTGGCTACAGCGCCTACAGCTTTCGGGGAAGCCCCTACTATAGTGTATAGATCAGTGTCCCCACCTTAGGGTATTTTCCCCTAGATTTAGGGGATTTTTTAGCACTTAGGGAATTTTTTAGGGTATAAAATTATTTAGGGGAATTTTATGGGGGAAAAAATTATTAGGGAATTTTTTAGGGAAAGTTTCAACTTTCGGTTCGAATCGGTGTCTGCGTGTATCTGAACGTAACTTGGTGTGCCGATGTTACCCATGGAAGTAGGAATCAAGGAATTACAACTATGATGTTACATTTCTCTATGGCTAGTACCAAACAAAATATATTTTTCTCTTTCCCGCTCATAGATTTGTGTACGCGGAAAGAAGAGATGTCGAATACGAATAAAGCTGCTTCATGTGTGCGAGGTAAACTGGTTTTTAAGGATTTCTACACGTTATATTTTAGGTACTCTTGCTTGTTTCAAATTCAAATTCAAAGGTTTTTTATTCAAATAAACTTTTACAAGCACTTTTGAATCGTCAAGTGAATCTACCACTGGTTCGGAATGCCATTCCTACCGAGAAGAACCAGCAAGAAACTCGGTGGTTGCTCTTTTTAAATAATTCATTTACAATTATTATATCAATGTGACTTGGTTTGGCTGTCAGTGTTTTTTTTATTCTAGATAGTGTGTTTTTTGCTTGTTCCAAATGTACGCTGTGCACCATTGTCCTCTATAAATGATCTATGGTTAACATAGTTCGAAAAGCTGATGATCGTTGGAGTGCCAAGGTGCTTGAGTGCAATCCCGTACTGGGAAGCGCTGTGTTTTGCAGACCCCCTCTAAGTGGACCGACGACATCAAACGAGTCGCAGGGAGCCTTTGGATTCAGGTTGCACAAGATCGAGGCCTGTGGAAGTCCATGCAAAAGAACTATATCCAGCAGCGGACATCTATGAATGAATGAATATACTTTTATTGTACACCAAAAAACAATAATAACAGTAAACTTAGCTAATAACAAAGGAAGTGTCGGTTGATAAAGAAGAAGAAACTGTTGAACTCCAACACTCGTTACCAACATTCGTTACTGTTAGCGCGCTATTTTGGCGTGCCAAAAGTAACGAGTGTCCAAGTCCCAACTTCCCCAAGGAACTAAAATTTTATTTCGTTGGCAAGAACATTGATGTAGAATTTTAGTACCTATTTCTATTTCAGTGGGTAAGAAGCTTAAATACCTACCATAATTCCTTGGACACTAGGTGACAACTGATAATTATTGATACTTTTTGGTATATCCTGCAGTGTCATATTTTGTCAAATGTGATCCATTAAGGAAAGCCATTAGACGTAGTCGTAATTCCTAGTTCCATGGCCGGTCCAGTGTTAATCATAGTCATAGAACTCATAGATAAGCTATAGAGGTCAGTGTGTTGGACTGTGGGCTTTGTTTTGTTCTTCTTTTCATTATCAAAGTGATTTTGACTCAAAAATGCCTCCCACAAAATATAAACAAAAGTATTGCCACCAATGGGAAACAGACAGTTTACTGAAAGGTAAGTCTATCCTTCTTCAAATGTGCCATGTAATAATGTAAGGCTGCTGTTATTTTCTATTCATAGTAGTGTCCATTAGACCATTAGGTAGGTATTTTACTTAGTGATAGTGTCGGATTCTATTATTATAATAATATATATATAGATAATATTATATTCCAATACATTTGGGTGTATTGTGAGTACCTACTCGTGCTGCATCCACAGCACTTAACTCAACAGCAACTTTGACCGATTTGTTCATTGAGAATTTGAATTTCAAGTCATGTTGACCGCTATAATATGAACTGCCAACAAGCGGGGAGTGGGGGCCGAGGTTAGTATGTTTTAATTTTTATCTATGGAGCGGGGTTCCCGGGTTTGTGTTGGTCTCAGTGTTACTAGGTGTAAGACGCTTACCCAAAATCCAAATGTGGGAAAATATGCTAGCGGGGTAAGATTGATGTATTTTTTTTTTCAGATTGGGTTGCTCCTGATCCTACAGGGGAAAATGGTGCATATTGCAAATACTGTCACCTCACTTTATTACCACACAAAAAGGGGCTATTATATCATGCTAAGAGCAAGAAACATGGAAAAAATGTCTCTTTAAGTAAAACAGCAAAATCTTGTAAACAATTAATGTTCACGAAATTAATTCCAAATGAAAGAAAGATAACCGAACTGAAGATAGCCGCTTATATAGTTGAGCATTCTTCAATATCAAACGTTGACCACTTGGGTGAGATGCTCCCCAAACTTGACCCCAAATCTGAAATCTTGAATAATATCCAACTACATAGAACTAAATGCACTATGTTAATAAAAAATGTTCTCAGTATATGTATGTTTCAAGAACTACTGGAAGAAATTGGGAACTCTCCTTATTCCATCATTGTAGATGAGACTACCGATATAACTACCACTAAGGTGTTATGTATAATGATCCGCTTTTTTTCAAAGAAAAAGAATGATGTTGTTACAACATTTTATAGAATCGTCAAAGTTACAGATTGCGATGCAACATCTATTTACAATTTAGTTTGTCAAACTCTACAAGAAGATGGTCTTCGTATCGAAATGTTAGTTGGTATTGGCTTAGATGGAACCAATGTCATGGTGGGAAGAAATCTTTCCCTTGCCGCTCTTTTAAAGCAAAAGTTACCTGATCTGATTGTCATAAAATGTACAAGTCACTCCTTGCATTTATGTGCGGAAAAGGCTGCAGAGGTTCTGCCACGCCAACTCGAATTTCTGACAAGAGAAATACATAACTGGTTTTCCTACAGTTCCAAGCGTCTGGACGCATACAGAGATCTATACGAAGTAATGAATAACAGTAGGAATCCAAAGAAAATTGCAGGTTTCTGCGGAACTCGTTGGTTGGCGCGATATAATGCCATAAGAACAATCCTCGATCAGTGGGAAGAATTGAAGCTTTTGTTCCTACTATCGAAAAGAGAAGACAAATGTTACATGGCAGAAAAAATTCACGATATAATGAGCTCTCCTATATTCAAATGCTATTTGACATTTTTAAGTGTGCAACTGAAACCTATAACAAATCTCAACATGTTGTTTCAAAGTGAAAATGTGGAACCTGTCAAATTGCTTGAGGACGTTTATTTGTTATTGAGAGGAATCTTACAAAAACTGGTTGTGCCCGCACAACTTGAAAAAGTAAGTGACAAGGAGTTAATAACATTTGACTTTAAAAGTTATTTAATGCACACAAGTACGATTAATCTTGGGTATGAAACAGAGCAACTGTTGCTTGAAGTAAACGAGAATGAATCCAGGGAACTTCGTGAACGTTGCAAAAATTTCATGGTCACTTTGTGCACAGAGGTACAAGGTAGAACTCCTGAACATATTCATATACTAAAGTCTGCGTCAATGCTGACAGCACAAATTGCCACTTCTCAAGGGAAACCCTCCCTGAAACCTTTTCTGGAAATATTTCAGAGAGAGGTGGTATATGGTAACAAAACTGAAGCAGAATCTGAATGGCACAATTTGCATCACAAAGAGTGGAAAAATACATCGTCCAGCGTGAAATTTTGGGCCGAGGTAGATGATGATTTAGATGCCGGAGGAAACAAGAGGTTTGGTGCCATTTCTAAATTTTCTTTAGCTGTATTGACTATGCCACTGTCAAATGCTACGGTGGAAAGAGCTTTTTCCATTTATTCAATCTTAAAATGTAAACTGAGGAACCGATTATCAATTGAGATGTTACAGCATTTGTTACTGGTAAGGTACAGCCTTAAAGCAAATTACCAATCTTGTGTATCATTTACCCCGACAGACGCAATGTTAAAAAAATTTACGAATGACATTTATGATTATAAGAAAAAAAAACACTGAAGAGCTGGAATTAGAAACCCAAACAATGGATGCATTCCAAGAACATATGAAAATAATATAGATATACTATATTACATAGTATTCAGTTTATATTAACTAATTAACTATTATAAACACTAGCTATTGCCACAGTAATGTATCTGTTTACTGTGCTATTGCCCTGAATAAACACGGACGAAATTATTATTCTTCTTCTTTTCAAAATACCGACTTCATGGGCTAAGGTCAAGATCCTCATAGATTTGTGTTAGACATGTAATATGATCGTTAAATGTTATGTAAGTGAATTATGGCTGCATAATTAGATCTTCACCATAATAATTGGTCAAAACTTATCTGATGGTAGTGTACTTCCTACATATATAAACCTTATATATGGTTCAGACTTCAAATAGTATTTATTTAGTAGTTTTTTTTAAGTTTAATATAATAAAAAAAGTTGAATAAAAGTTTAATGCACTTTCATTTGTGTTTTATTCTTAGAAATTTTTTTTAGGGGAAAACATTTTGAAAAGTGCTTATTTTAGGAGAATTTCACGAGGAGTTAGGGGAAAATCCAAATCTGAGGGTGGCAACACTGGTATAGATCAGGGGTTCCCAACCTGGGCGCCGTAGAAATTACAGAGGGGCGCCGTGAGGCGCTCCTCTGTACACTTCCTTCACCATCTCCAGAGTCTTCAAATGAAAAATTTGATTTTTGGAGCCCTCACAGAAAACTGGCCCAAAAACGACAAACCAGACGGACCGACTTTGATAGACGGGACGAAACTTCATTGTATCTCGCAAGTCCGGTATCACCCTTAAAAACTAACCCTTTTGAACAATGGGTGGAAATGAAAAACGTATTTCCCAAACTTTATTCTTTGTCATGTAAGTATTTAATAATTCCGGGAACTTCAGTACCGTCAGAGAGATTGTTTTCTAAAGCGGGTGCGATGGTAACTGCGGCACGCAATCGATTAACGGGATCACGGATAGACAGATTATTATACATGTCGGATTGCACTGAAGAAGATTGGGGGCTTGGAGGTTACCAGTTGTTTTTTTTTTAATTTACAGACTAGCGCTTGGTTGCATTCTGACTTGCTGGAAGTAGTAATGCAGCCTAAGGTGGAGCGCGCTTGCCTAGAAGTATTTTTCTTTTTAATTTATAAATAATCACGAATTAAATTATTACTAATTACTGTTGTTGTTGTTTTTCTGTTACTCCTCAAATTTCTTAAAAATATTATTCGATACCTATTCGATACCTATTCGATACCAAGTAGTATCGATACTTTTGGTTCGATACTTTTATCGGTATCGATACTTTTCATTCGATACTTGGCATCGAGTAGGTATCGATACTTTTAAAAATTTGCGGATCCCTACCGAGGATTATTCCACTCAAAGTAAACAAAAAAAAAACACTTTTACAACTGAATGATGATTAGAATAAACAACTTTTGACCAGAGACAAGTGTTTTGACTAATTGAATTGACAATTAGGCTTGCACAAAAAATATCGATATTTTAAAATACCCCGATATAATAAATATCTTCGATATTTTAAATCTAAAAATTTTGATAATCGATATTTATTCAATTCAAAATTCAAGTATCAAATTAGTGTCAAATTCGATATTTTTTAAGAGCTCAGTACATACAAGCAGCACTACTGAATCATTTTCTATCTCTTGTTAACCTACTTATGAAAACAACAAATATTTATAAGAGTTGTTTAGGATAAAGTAGATTTAATAAGTACAAGATTATCTGTGGTAATTGTGACAGGAAATAGTATCTATGGTTTTGTCTTTTAAGAATTATGATAGCTTCCGGGTTCTTTTAGGTCCCTTGGTAAAGAGAGGAATAAAACGTGTTCTCAATTATCAAGTATTTTTTTATTTTTCATAATAGCCAACCACCTAAATAATTCAAGAGGTTATGGGCCCAGTGCACGCTCATCCCCCATTGAAAATATTTGGTTGCCTATTATCGAAAAATACGGTGTGGTAAAGCATCAAAGAAGAGACACGTGGCGCGTGGTCAAGCGTGCTCAAAATGGAAGCAATTAACATTAACGCCATCAACGACATTAAATTCGTGACCCAGCACAATGGGCGGCGTGGAAGTTCCGGGTCAAGGTTCTTCTTAGGGCGGCAGGTGTCTTAGGCATCGTGGACGGTTCCAGTCTGAGGCCGGAAGAGGCCAAAGAAGAGTTTGCAGCGTGGGCAGACAGCGATGCAAAGGCGCAAAACATTATTGTTGGCAGGTTAGCAGAAAAAACAATATCACAAGTACTTAGTTGTACAAATGCAAAACAAATTTGGGACAGGTTGCACACTGTGTTTGAACAAAAAGGGAATCTCTCAGTCCATATTGCTCAAGAAAAGTTTTATAATTTAAAATTCACTGAAAAGGACACAATAGCAAACTTTTTGGGGCGTTTCGAGGAGAACTTAGCTACCTTAGAGTCACTAGGTGTTAAGATCCCATCGAGCATGGCAGTCACGAAAATAACATCATCACTGCCAGCACCTTACAAGCACTTTGTCTCTGCCTGGGAGTCCGTTCCTGTAGATAGGTAAACGTATGAATAATTATCCTCTAGGCTTTTGATAGAGGAGTTGCGCATGAAGGATAGTACGAGTTTGTCCTCGGAGGCGTTTAAAGCAGTGAAGAAAGGAAGAAAGTGTTTTAAGTGTGGTGTTGAAGGTCATTATAAAAGTGAGTGTTGTAAAGGTCAATCTACATATAAGAAAAATAAGTTCTGTAATGATTGTAAACGGTCAAATCATAATATAAGTGAATGTTGGTTTAAAAATAAGTGTAAACATTCTAAAGTAGCATCTCATGATGTCGAAAAAGGTAGTAATGCATTTCATGTAAGTATGTCCCCAGCCTTGAATGCACAATGTCAAAGTAGGGATTTGTGGATCATGGATAGTGGCGCTTCAGAGCATATGTGCCATAATATTAAGTGTTTTACGAATTATGAAAGTTTTTCATTGCCTAAACAAATAATAATAGGAGACGGTACAGTCATTCATGCAATGGGTAAAGGTGATATATATTTAGAGGCATATAATGGTTCTGAATGGATAGAAACAAGCTTAAATGGTGCTTTATATGTGCCAGACATGAAGTTAAATTTATTCTCTGTCAACTCGGCTACAGATAGGGGTTATGTGTTACAAATGAATAAAGACAATTGTATTTTCAGGAAAAATAATAATAAACCGAAAACAAGTGCAATAGCTTATAGGAAAGATAAGTTATATATAATGGAATTTAGATATAAGAATAGTGATATTGCATGTGTAGGTAAAGTGAGCGATAATTTGTTAGAGTGGCATGGTAAAATGGGCCACCAAGATATTGAACACGTTAAAAATATTCTAAAAAGATGCAATATTAAGGTATCACCTACATGTGAAGATTGTTTAAAAGGTAAGTTACATAAACAACCATTTCCTTTGAATGAGGTTAGAGGTCAACAACCTGGAGAAATTTTACATATGGATTTGTGCGGACCCATGGAAGTTAGTTCATTAGGTGGTGCACATTACTATCTGTTAATTAAAGATGATTACTCTCGTTTTAGGACGGTTTATTTCTTAGTTAATAAATCAGAAACTGTAAAATATGTTCAAAAATTTCTACAATATACAACAAATAACTTAGGTCATAAAGTAAAAATAATTAGATCCGACAATGGTAAAGAATTTGTCAACTTAAAGATGCAATCCATTTTGGATAGTATGGGTATTATACATCAAACAAGTTGTTCCTATACTCCAGAACAAAACGGATGTGCGGAGAGAGAAATTAGGACTGTAACAGAAGCTGCTAGAACTATGTTGCTAAGCTCAAATTTAGACAAAAGTTTGTGGGCTGAGGCTGTAAATAAAGCTGTCTATGTCTTGAATAGAACTAGTAAGAGTAGGGTCAAAGAAGTAACACCATATGAATTATGGTTAAATAAAGATATATTTGACATAAAGCAATTAAAAGTATTCGGTTCAAAGGTTTCTGTACATGTTCCAGACCAAAAGCGTCTCAAATGGGATTCAAAATCTGAGGTCGGTTACTTTGTAGGTTATGGTGAAAACACCAAGGGTTATAGGATTTACTTTCCAAATAAAAATGATGTTTTAATTAAAAGAGAAGTTGTATTTATTAAACAAAGTGGAAAATATTTGTCAAAAGAACATAGTCTGTTAGAAGAAAACGAATGGCCCGTAGAGTATCTAGAAGAAGAAAATGAAACAAGGCAAGATGATGAATTTCACAGCTTTTATGAAGAGGATACGTCGACCATGCATGATTTAACTATGGAACAACAAGAAAATCAAGATGATACATTACAGAGGGAAGCAGAATGTTCTCTAAATGATCCAGAGTATTTGGACGAATCAGGATGTTCTCAGAGTTCGAGTGGTCCAGAAATAGAAGAAAATATCCAGAAGGAACAAGAAGTTAGTAGGCCATCAAGGAAGAAGGTTAAGCCACAGTGGCTTGATGAATATGAAACAGGTCTCGTGTCATTATATAATGAACCATTAACATATGAAGAAGCTATGACAAGGGATGATAAAGATAAATGGAAAGAAGCTATTCAGAGAGAAATGGACACATTAAAAGTGAATAATACTTTTACAGTGGTGAGTGAAATGCCTAAGGGTCTAAACGTGATATCTACCAAATGGGTTTTCAAAATTAAGGATACTGATGAAGGGAAATTGTATAAAGCTAGATTAGTTGCCCGTGGATTTGAACAAAAAGATGGTATTTCAAATGTGTATTCACCTGTTGCTAAGTTAGGAACATTGAGGATTTTTATGGCCATGGCAAACAAATTAAAACAATCGGTTTATCAGATGGATGTAGTAGGTGCTTTTCTACATGGTGATATAAAGGAAACAGTTAAATTACATACAGGAGAGATATGCAAACTTAACAAATCTCTATATGGCTTAAAGAAAGCTCCAAAATATTGGAATGAGAAGTTTGACAGCTTTATTGCAAAACAGGGTTTTTTAAGGTCTAAAAATGATTCATGTTTATACTTTAGAAAGATTAAAGGTAAATTTATGTATGTATTGTTGTATGTGGACGATATTCTATATTTTGGATCAGATCAGCAGGAATTACAAAGTTTTAAGGATCAATTATGCCAAACATTTAAGATGAAAGATTTAGGATTGGCATCAAATTACTTAGGTATAAACATTAAACAGGAAGGTGGTATAACTACTCTTAACCAAGAAAAATATTTACTCTCTATATTAAAAAAGATACCAAATGTTAAATTGCAATCCTGTTTCTACCCCAATAGATCAAAACTTTAATTTTCAAAATATTACAAAGAGAACGGTCTGAAAGTAGTGAAATTGAAACAAAATGTAGACAAATAATAGGTTCTTTATTATATGCAGCTTGCGGTACAAGACCAGACATATGAGTCGCAGTGAGTTTCTTGAGTAGGTTTCAACATTGCGCCAGTCAGTTGTTATATAAGTGTCTGAAAAGAATATTAAGGTATATTAAAGGTACATTACAACTTTCTCTAACTTACAACTGTAACAATTAATGTATTGTAGACGGCTATGTTGATGCAGACTGGGCTGGTGACATACAAGATAGGAAATCTACATCAGGTTATATATTTAAACTATTCGGATGTGTAATTTTGTGGAATAGCAAGAAGCAATTGTGTATAAGTCTCTCTTCAACAGAATCTGAGTACATTGCATTAAGTTTATGTATTATGGAAGCGAACTGGTTAAAGAATCTGTTGAAAGAGTTTTCTATCAAGTGTAATAGTATAACTATCTATGAGGACAATCAGTCAGTAATTAAATTAGCATATAATTCTGAAAATATCAAAAGATTAAAACATATTGATATAAAATATAAATACATTGTTGAACAAGTAAATTAAATTATCTAAATATTAATCTCATTGAAATATATAAGTACTTCAGATAATATTGCAGATCTCCTAACTAAACCATTGGGTAAAACAATGTTTGAAAAATTTAAGAATAATATTTTAATTTAAATAAATTAGCACATAATAACACTGCTCTGCTTCTGCTTTAGTTAGTACCGTAATAGAAAAGAATATTGTTTTAACTAGGTACTTAAACTGTTTTAGCGTAATTAAGATAAAAGTTGTTCTGTTTAGTTTGTTTGAGTAATGCTTAATGTTTATTTGTCAATGAAAATCGGTACAGTGATAGAGTAAAGTGTAAACTGTACAGTCACAAATAGTCAAGATAGGTAATATGTTTATTTGTATCAGCGATAATAAATGTTTTATCTAATTTAATTGTTAAGCGCTGAAAGGTAAATATTTGTTGAGGGGGGGTGATGAAAACAACAAATATTTATAAGAGTTGTTTATGATAAAGTAGATTTAATAAGTACAAGATTATCTGTGGTAATTGTGACAGGAAATAGTATCTATGGTTTTGTCTTTTAAGAATTATGATAGCTTCCGGGTTATTTTAGGTCCCTTGGTAAAGAGATGAATAAAACGTGTTCTCAATTATCAAGTTTTTATTTTTATTTTTCATAATAGCCAACCACCTAAATAATTCAAGACCTACGATTTCCACACCCTCACTACTAGTAGAAAGAGTAAGCCCTCAGTATCGTGAATACTTTGACAGTAATATTTAAGTTACCACGCCTTGGGGTAAAATATCGATAAATTGAAATATCGATATATTTTTTTCATTTGCTCATCCCTATTGACAATACTATAAATTTCTTTAATCTTTGCCTTGTCAAATTGACACTGTCACAAAGACAGAAGAAATTCTCTATGTTCAACTGCACTGAAACCGGGTAACTTTGGAAATGCGATAAATACTATCAATTTTGAAAATACCCTATTGCTGGTCAGACGATAAATATATTTTTTGTACATAAAATAAGACCCTGACAGACCTGACTGACCCTTGCTCGCTTTACATAAAAAACAAGGTCAATAATTATGGGGATCAGCCTGATTGGTTTGCTACTTCAACTCGCACTTGCAGGCACTAAGGTGATGGACTAGAGGCAAATTTTTCTCATTTCGGGAAGACACTCGTGCTCTGTAGATAGTGACTACTATGGTATTACTAATAATTAGTAAACGTTTACAATGTTCAAAAATCTATCATGTTTCGGAGAAATCCAACGAGAAATCATATTTTATTTATCGACGGAAGTGTCAATAGCAAGACTTAAGCGGGTGAGAGAATCGGCGAGTATTCCTCTAATGAACTTACAACCGAATAAACAAAAATTGGGAGCCTTATGGACTGCCGATAGAAGTGAAAACGATTTCTTTTTAATTAAAATTACATTATTATACACAAACCATAACACTAAGGCATTAAAGTTTAATTTCAAATGTAGTATTTTTAAATATGTTCGCGAGTCGGTCTATTCGCGGTCCGCATGTCGATCACGCGAACATGTCGGTCACGGTCACGTTAATCTACATTTTTACCCCCTATCAAAAAGTGCTCCACGCGCCTAAAGAAGTTTTCACTTCAATAAACCTACAGCTGATAGTTGTAATAATTATTATGTAATACCTACTCTATATTACATAATAAGTATTCCGCGGTAATGTCACAGCCGTGGGCCGGGTGGTAGAACCCATAGAAATAAGAATAGTAGGCAGATTCCTAGTTCAATGGTAGAACCCGCCGTATTACAATACAGCTAGTAGCACGTGAGTAAAGAAACTATTTCGTTTCCGTTTCTTTACATGAGTAATAATTAATGCTAATAGTACCTACGGTCTATCACAAAACGGCGCCATTTTGGTGGGTATACGGCTAGTTGTTGTCGTTGGCGTTTAAATTAATTATAATAGTAACAACTCGATACACTAAGACTCGATAGATCGCCGGGCCCGGAGGATAATAGACGATCAATCACTTACGCAGGCGAAATTGCTGTCTACAACACCGACGCAATGTCGCCTGCTTATCGGTCTTTTATCGGATATACCATGGAGAGTGTGCCCAAGAGCTTCACAACCTTGTTCCTCCTTCCCTGTTCTACCACAGAACTAAAGAAGTTTTCACTTCAATAAACCTACAGCTGATAGTTGTAATAATTATTATGTAATACCTACTCTATATTACATAATAAGTATTCCGCGGTAATGTCACAGCCGTGGGCCGGGTGGTAGAACCCATAGAAATAAGAATAGTAGGCAGATTCCTAGTTCAATGGTAGAACCCGCCGTATTACAATACAGCTAGTAGCACGTGAGTAAAGAAACTATTTCGTTTCCGTTTCTTTACATGAGTAATAATTAATGCTAATAGTACCTACGGTCTATCACAAAACGGCGCCATTTTGGTGGGTATACGGCTAGTTGTTGTCGTTGGCGTTTAAATTAATTATAATAGTAACAACTCGATACACTAAGACTCGATAGATCGCCGGGCCCGGAGGATAATAGACGATCAATCACTTACGCAGGCGAAATTGCTGTCTACAACACCGACGCAATGTCGCCTGCTTATCGGTCTTTTATCGGATATACCATGGAGAGTGTGCCCAAGAGCTTCACAACCTTGTTCCTCCTTCCCTGTTCTACCACAGAACAGCGAGAAACCGTCAGCGTTGGCATCCCTAAGTGGTTGATGTCCAATTTGTTATCTGCCCGCACGAAACGTTTTTGTTCGATGTTTCTGATCCTCCTAGCGTATATACGTGTTTCCTGCCACAAAAAAGAAAAATCTTGTTAATTAGATTAGTTGATTTGGCAGTGACATTAAGGGTATCAGGTGACATTAAGGGACACTAACCTATCGAAAGCGGAACAGGCTTGAACCGGTCAGAAAAGCTTTAAGTATACGACATTATGAGTGAAAACACGGCAAAACGACGTTTCCGCGTGTGTAGCCTTAGAGCGACGTCTTTTCTACTCTAAATACCGTAACTACCTAAAGCTTTTTCTCACCGGACTAGACTAACGAGAGACTTAAATCGTACGAAACGTATTTAAATCACCCTCTGAGCAGTTTAATGTCAAAGCTTTTATCTCGTGACGCCAACGAGACCTGTAATTAACCCACTTGGTTTTGGAAAACTGGATTTTGGAACCTTTGACCTTACCATTGCCAGATTAGTGTTCATACTAATCCTGAAGTAATTGGGTAGGTAGGTATGATGCAGCATAAAAACCTCTAACTAGTTATAATTTATGAATTAGTTATGGTTTCATATTCTGTGGGTCGCGATTTTACATCACAACAACAACGCTGAATTCGAACATCGAAATATTTGCCTTGTTGTTCCTTGTCCCACCAACTTATCTGGCCCGGTGGACAAAATTGGAACTAAGTTTTATGCCTGTGTAGTTTTTGATTTTTTTATAGATTCTAGCGAGGCTGTGACCGGTCAAATAAGTTTATAGGGACCTATCGTTAGAAATCTATCAACTTTGGTGTGATGCACTAAATAGTTTATTAAATTAAGGGATGCAGAACTAACTTAAGACAAAATAATGTGTTGCTTAGAATACCTATGTATGTCGTGAGTGCAATAACTTAATCAAAACTGCTAAAATTACCACGGATCCTCATTCACTCTTTTTACAGCAGTACAAAAGGATGCTGCATCAGTTCATTGATGCCGTATCATAGACTTTTAATATAATTAGCTGATTGCTTCTTTTTGTAATGTTGTTTGTGTTTTTTAAGTTTAACGCGATTTGTTAACTGGTAAGTGGTAACCCCGCATTTACGAGATCAGATAAACGCATGCTGGCTTGCCAGTAATTGGGTGTACACTCAAAAGCATTAAAGAGGTTAAGGAATCGTTTTTATCTTAAACTGCATTAATTATCACTTATCTTTAGGTCACAATAAGCAGATTCTTTGTTCCGTGGGTCATAATACCTCGGTCTAGAGATGTGTCAACTCGATTTACTAACTCGAGTTGAATTCTCCCTCTCTCGAGTTTGGGATGGCGGTAAATGAACGAATCAAGCGAAAGAGCGAGAGCGCGATTCGTTCGTTGGTTGCTCGCTTTAATACTCCCGCCATTGTATCGACCGAATGATACCGACGATGACAAAGTTATATAAATTAATATTTTCAATGTGGTGATTAAACTATTAAACTTTATAATATAGGTATTTAAACCTATATTATAAAGTTAGACTGATATTTTTATATATCATATTTTGTGAAGAATGCTATGTAACTTATTAGTTTTATTGATAAATATGAGCACTTGCTTTAACTAAACTATGACTAAAACCAAAAATAAATGTGTAATAACTCTAATGAGAAAAGTAGGTATACATTATTATGTAAACTATGAAAACGTTTTTATTTAAATCCTACCTACGAAGTTTAGCAATGATAATTGTCCCAACAGTTGGATGGAAGTAGGTACAAATATGTAAAAGAGTAATATTTTGTAGCAAATAAATTACACTAGTTTCTTCCTGTTAACTCGAGTTGTGTAACTCAAATTCAATTCCGAGTTACCTGTATATCAACTCGAATTAACTCGAGTCGTGTTATTTCCGGGTTGGCACATCTCTACCTCGGTCAACAGTGTTAGATGTAGGGATCCGCAAATTTTTAAAAGTATCGATACCTACTCGATGCCAAGTATCGAATGAAAAGTATCGATACCGATAAAAGTATCGAACCAAAAGTATCGATACTACTTGGTATCGAATAGGTATCGAATATTATTTTTAAGAAATTTGAGGAGTAACAGAAACTCACGCTCGTCTCGTGAGGACGCTCAGATCACATGATGTGCATGTCGCGTTCCGGACAAATAATACACTTCGGAGGATTTGCAATGGAAAAGATAAATTAAAGAATCATCAAAAATCGGGTGTTTATAAGCTTGAGTGTCCTGAATGTGGTGCCACATATGTTGGTCAAACTGGACGCAATTTTGAGACGCGCTATAAGGAACATATGTCTGCTTATAGGAACGATCAGCCACAAAGGTCCCACTTCGCTAAACATCTTTTGGACAGTGGACATGAGGTGGGCAATAACCATTCATATAAAATCCTGCATAAATGTAATAAAGGGTTTCGAATGTGCGTTTGGGAGCAATTAGAAATAATTAAACACAATAATAAAGGATTTGAGTTGCTAAATGAACAAATAAACGTATCAAATTCACCTTTACTCAATTTATACAGTAATAGGGGAGGGGGCGGGGCTTCAGTATGAGCCATGCCAAAAAGGTATATAAGCCGGAACTTGCGATACGATAGTCACTTCACAATCGTGCATTGTCGAGTCAACATCTCCTGAAGATGCTCCGGTATCGGAGTGAAACGTACGTTGAGAGTGATTTGGAGGATTTGTGTGGTGTGGTGTTGTGCCTGTGCGAATTGCTGGGTGGTGGGTGTCGCATGCTGCAGGTGAAAGACACGCGCTGTACCACACAGATTTGTCTACTGTAGCGGATTATAGCGAATTAAACTTCTAGTTCATTTAGTAACAGAAAAACAACAACAACAGTAATTAGTAATAATTTAATTCGTGATTATTTATAAATTAAAAAGAAAAATACTTCTAGGCAAGCGCGCTCCACCTTAGGCTGCATTACTACTTCCAGCAAGTCAGAATGCAACCAAGCGCTAGTCTGTAAATTAAAAAAAAAACAACTGCTAACCTCCAAGCCCCCAATCTTCTTCAGTGCAATCCGACATGAATAATAATCTGTCTATCCGTGATCCCGTTAATCGATTGCGTGCCGCAGTTACCATCGCACCCGCTTTAGAAAACAATCTCTCTGACGGTACTGAAGTTCCCGGAATTATTAAATACTTACATGACAAAGAATAAAGTTTGGGAAATACGGTTTTCATTTCCACCCATTGTTCAAAAGGGTTAGTTTTTAAGGGGGATACCGGACTTGCGAGATACAATGAAGTTTCGTCCCGTCTATCAAAGTCGGTCCGTCTGGTATGTCGTTTTTGGGCCAGTTTTCTGTGAGGGCTCCAAAAATCAAATTTTTCATTTGAAGACTCTGGAGATGGTGAAGGAAGTGTACAGAGGAGCGCCTCACGGCGCCCCTCTGTACTTTCTACGGCGCCCAGGTTGGGAACCCCTGATCTATACACTATAGTAGGGGCTTCCCCGAAAGCTGTAGGCGCTGTAGCCAAGCAATCTATAGATTATAGTAGGGGTTTCCCCGAAAGCTGTTGCCAAGCAATCTATAGACTATAGTAGGGGTTTCCCCATAGAGTAATTATAACAAGACGAGACAATGTAATAATAATACCACAAGTGAGCGAAATGAGTAATATACGCTAATGCCAAGGAGTGACAGAGCGAAAAAATGTTGTCTCTTGTCCTGCTCAGCGTATCACTTTTTTTTTGTTTGTCCTATCTGACAGTTCAGGTCAGACAATCATGTGTCATTTTCGTTATTCGCCCATATTCGTACGAAATCGGAATTGGACAAAGTGGTAACTGAACTCGTAGCTTACGAAAAAAGTGGTTTAACTTAAAGACGATGGTGTATTGCTGTGTGTTAGGCAGTTAGGCTGCAAAAGCAGACTTGAACGTAAATAGGAAAACATAACCTAATATTACAATTTTGACCTTAATTTTACCTGATTGTTACAGATAAAAACAGATTATGTTTGTAAAGACTCGTATGAATGCTACAAGAAATAACAAAAAATATACTTATTTACCATTAAGAAAATATCGCATTAAGATATCGCTATCGCATTCGCATACTGTATTCGCCCTGTCTATATCTCTTTCTTTGTCTACGGGGTTTAGTTTTTGCCTACCAAGCAATCTATAGACCATAGTAGGTGTTTCCCCGAAAGCTGTAGTCCATCGAGGGAGACAACGCTATACATCGAAAAGAGAAGTTGTATAGAAATTATGTGTGTAATCTAGTGATGCGACAAGGTATCGAGTAATTGGTAAAAGTATCGATACTTAGTAAAATACTAGAATAAAAGTATCGAGTACAAAAATACTAGGTATCGAAACGAAAGTATCGATACTACTCAGGTATCGATACTTTTTGCGGATCCCTAGTTAGATGCAACAAAGTGGTCTGGGACCTGGGTGATAGGTCATCCTGATTAGTGAATGGATCAAGATGACCCGTGTAATTTTACCCTTCTTGGAATACCTACGTAGACTCACTTACCTACAGGTTAAAATATAATAATAAATACTTAGTTGGCAGGTTTATGAACCAAGCAAAAAGATTGTTAGGGTCATCAAATAAATATTATATCAAAACAATCAATGAAATCAAATAAATATTATAAATACGAAAGTTTGGATTGATAGATGGATGTGTGGATTGATGTTTGTTACTCAATCACGCCCTAACGGCTGAACGGATCTGGATGAAATATGGCACAGAGACACATAGGCTACTTTTTATCCCGGAAAACTAAGGAGTTCCTGCGGTAACCAAAAAACCTCAATCCACGCGGACGTAGTCGCGGACATTAGCTAGTAACTCCTAAATAGGTATTATCGCTATCTTCTAAGTTTAATAGATATACCTTCTTAGTAGATAAGTAGGTAGTATATAATTTTGTTTGTTAATTTTTATTTACATTGGGAATAATTTAACATTTTTTTTTAAATTAATAAATGTGTAATTTTAACATAATTAATAATAAATAATAATAAATTCATTTATTCCAAACATTTAAAGTACAATTACCAATTTTAAATACATAATATTCCTAAAATAAGCAATATACAAGGCATTATATATCTAGTCCTCAGTAGTACATATGATGTATAAAAATGGATTGAGCCAGCAGCTTACCTAGGATCTTGCGATTCTGTATTAAAGCTGCCGGATCTTCTCTGCGCGGCTGAAGATTCAGATATTAATTAATGCATTAATACATCTCTAGGCGACTAGATTGGATGCATGTATGGGACTGCATGAGTAACTACAGACCAACAACCCCCCTTTTTTATATGTATAATACTAGCCGATGCCCGCGACTCCGCGTGGTATAAGTTTTTTTAATTCCCACGGGAACTTCACAATATTCCGTGATAAAAAGTAGCCTATGTCATTCTCTAAGACCCCAACTATACCCATGAAATAAATCACGTCGATCCAATGCTCTGTTGCGGCGTGATCGATGGACAAACTATCAAACAAACACACTTTAGCATCATTGACTTATCGCATTTATAATTTTGGCATATCGATCGATGTTGCCATCACCCAATAACATATTATAGGATACTCCACGAGTTCCGGTCTAGGAAGAATTAACCTAAAAATAAAAACAAATCATAATTAAAAAAATTAAAAACACGACTGCCCTGCCAAAAAACGAACTAAAAACTTAAAAATCTATTCACATTTTTATTAAATGATATTTTTTTGTGAATCACTGGATATTGAACTATAGTGTTATATATTTTTGGAATCTACTCATCATTTTCTAGATGATGATTATTTAGTAAATCTTATATGCGAATTTTTTTTTTCAACTTTAGTCTTTAATGCGGGACCATGGTCACCCCATCAATTTTTAAAAAAAATTACTAGCCTATGTCACCCGGAATAAGCTAGGGATTATAACGACACCTCATTTATCAAAATCGGTTCAGGCATATAGAAGTTATGGTGGAATATACAAACTCACATACATCCATACATCAACCCTGAAAACAATATACTCCTTTTTTCAGGCAGTCGCATAATAATACGGGACACGTGATATTGGCCATATTCACCTACTCCTCTAGTTGTCATAGTGATCGACTTTTTCATGAACTAGTGTCAGTAATTGGGCAGAAAAATTACAAGGCACTCTCCCCTCGCCCCTCAAAAGTTAGTCGAACGTGATTTCATATATGTATTTTACTTAAATTTCTATCCCGTATTTATTTTATCCAAGGTGCGGGTATATCAGGTGAGATCGCAGTCAAAGGCTTACTTGTAGAGGATAAAAAAAAATAATTGATCAATCAGAGAAAGAATTAAATCTTCTACCCCGTAACTGTTTACTGTGCCGTAATTCTTATTTGTACCTACCTATCCAAATTCACGCGAATCAATTAGTGGGCGTCAGGACTCATGTACCTAGTTGTTGTACCTACGTACCTTAAGAGGCCGGTGATCGCCGCTCGCAATTTCTATTCAACCCGCAAATATAAATTTGCCGGTATATTGCTATCTCTATTTGGCTGATGACATATCGATCGCTGTTGCCATCGCCCAATAACATATTATAGGATACTGCATGAGTTCGGGTCCAGGACGAATTAACCTAATAGATAAAAACAAGTCATAATTAAAAAAAATAAAAAACACGACTGCCCTGCCAAAAACGAACTAAAAACTTAAAAATCTTATTCACATTTTTATTAAATGATATTTTTTTGTGAATCACTGGATATTGAACTATAGTGTTATATATTTTTGGAATCTAATTATCATTTTCTAGATGATGATTATATAGTAAATCTTATATGCGAATTTTTTTTTCAGCTTTAGTCCATGCGGGACCACGGTCACCCCATCAATTTTTAAAAAAAATACTAGCCTATGTCACCCGGAATAAGCTAGGGATTTTAACGATACCTCATTTATCAAAATCGGTTCAGGCATAAAGAAGTTATGGTGGAATATACAAACTCACATCCATACATCAACCCTGAAAACAATATACTCCTTTTTCAGGCAGTCGCATAATAATACGGGACACGTGATATTGGCCATATTCACCTACCCCTCTAGTTGTCATAGTGATCGACTTTTTCATGAACTAGTGTCAGTAATTGGGCAGAAAAATGACAAGGCACTCTCCCCTCGCCCCTCAAAAGTTAGTCGAACGTGATTTCATATATGTACTATCCCGTATTTATTTTATCCAAGGTGCGGGTATATCAGGTGAGATCGCAGTCAAGGGCTAACTTGTAGTGGATAAAAAAAAAAAATTGATCAATCAGAAAAAGAATTAAATCTTCTACCCCGTAACTGTTTACTGTGCCGTAATTCTTATTTGTACCTACCTATCCAAATTCACGCGAATCAATTAGTGGGCGTCAGGACTCATGTACCAAGTTGTTGTACCTACGTACCTTAAGAGGCCGGTGATCGCCGCTCGCAATTTCTATTCAACCCGCAAATATAAATTTGCCGGTATATTGCTATCTCTATTTGGCTGATGACACATGATCGCGTGCAAACGCGATAGCAATATGAGCGTACAGAATTTGTTATACGTTTAGTCTTGTTTCGTAAATACCAAAAATGATGAATGATAACTTGTTGTGTTTTTCACTTCGTGTTGTTATTCGCGAACTTGACAATATAGGCTATGCTCCTGGTCAATTAGTACGTAACATATCGTCGGTTTTAATATGATGCAAATAAGGAGAAAACATGTCATTCATGTCGTAAAAACAAGCAAAACGCTATGCGCTTACATTTAATTTTGGGAAAATATTTTGAAAACATAATTATCCAGGAGCCTAGATAAATACAAGTTCAATCTTAATAATCGCATAATCTGGTGGAAATATTCTCGAATTACGAATCATTTTGGTATTACGTTTGTATGGGCAATTCACTCTCCGCTGGCACCTTAAATATTATTTGATGTAAGAAAAAGTTTCTATCCTTTTGTTAGAGACAATCCAGAAGTAGGTATATAAGAGACACTTTTAATATATTTGTACTCTCATTTGGAACTTGCACGAATGAATTGTTAAACGTGTAGAGGTTCCACGAGAGATTTAATGTAATTTGGCTAAACTTAAAGATAATATTCATTTGATCCGGCCACGATCGCTATAGTTAAGCTTTAAATCAAAATGCGATCTAAACACAAAATTATTCAATAATCGCTGAGTCTGCCGGCAGGAGAAAAAGAATTACCATCGTTCAAACACTCGTATTTAAACTACCTATTTTCAATATGGCGTCCGTATCCGCAGATTAAATCGAATGACATGAAACGAGTCAAATTGACACATATTATACTTCCTGTTTCATGAGATATAATGACAAACAGTAATCATGCTAACACTTTCATATCCAATTTTGCTGAGCTGTCAATTTAGTAATTTTACAAACTCGACAATGTTATCAATTTTATCAGTCAGTACCACTCGTAGCTTAAGGTACCTACAGTAGGTAATTATTTATCTTTTTACAATCTATACCTACTAATCTATAATATTATTATAAAGAGGTAAAGTTTGTAAGTTTGTGAGGTTGTAGCGGGTAATCTCTGGATCTACTGAACCGATTTTGAAAATTCTGGTACCAATAGAAAGCCACATTATTTGTGAGTATCATAGCCCGCTATATATTAACCCGATGTTTTGTGGATGATAAATTATTATACATTTCAAATTTCGATGCATTGCTGAACCGATTTCGAAAATTCTGGTACCATAATAGAAAGCCACATTATTTGTGAGTATCATAGCCCGCTTTAAATTAACCCGATGTTTTATGGATGATAAATTATACATTTCCGATGCACAATACGTAATAAGTACCTACAAGGTGAAGGCAGGTAAAGTGGATGTGACTATTTATTTGTTAATATCATCAAGCAAAAATAAAGATCTTACTCCTAATTTGAAAATGTAACAAGAAAGGCAAAGAAATAATTAAAAATCGTTATTAATTATTTTACTTTCTCGCAATCGAAGTGAAAGGTAAAGTGTTTACCACGGGACTAAAAGCCATTCTACTCAATTCTGTAGCATACCTCGCTACGCTCGGTAAGCGAAACATCTCGTATGAAATGGCTCATTTTAGTCCCTTGATGAACAATCTACTGTTACCACCCAACGAAGTGGGCACAGGTCAGCTAGTAAGTAATATATTTGTCACCGTATGATTATAAAAGCCGTTAGATTATAATCTACCTCGCGAAATTGTAAACTGTCGAAAGATTGTGAACCGTTCAATGTTCTGAGTGTCAATTTTTGAAATATTCATTGTTTTTACGTTTTCTTGTCTGTTTCTTGTAGGTTAGGTTTAGGTTCGGCATATATAATCAGGTAGTTAGGTTCTGTCGGGTTAATAAACCTAACAGATTACAATCTACCGGAAAATAATGCGTTAAATTGTAATCTTTCGACAGTTTGCAATTTCGCGAGTTAGATTATAATCTAACGGTGTTTACAATCTTACGGTGACATATCTATTCCATCCTATGCAAGGAAATAGACTGATAAAAACTAAAAAGAATAGACTGAAGGTCATGTAGGTAAGAAATAGCTCAGGTAGGATAGTAAAAGACAAAGGTCATTTAAAATTAAAATAATTATACCAAATGTAACACGATTTAAATATCTGATTATAATCAATTACCTACTTAATAATCTTAGCTAGTGTTATGTGTAGACATACTGAAGTTATCGCACGTTATAAGTAAGTATGATGTCGTCATTCCTGCACCATTGGACCCCGGCGTCTTTCGATTCTTCATACAATGTGAGACATAAATAAAATCTTTAAATAAGTTCATGTTCTTAATTGTACATACCTATTATATTCATTTGTGTTTACCGTAAGATTGTAAAAACTGTAAGATTATAATCTAACTCGCGAAATTGTAAACTGTCGACAGATTGTGAACCATTCATTCAATGTTCTGAGGGTCAATTTTTGAAATATTAATTGTATTTACGCTTTCTTGTGTCTTTCTTGTTAGGTTAAGGTTCGGCATATATAATCAGGTAGTTAGGTTCTGTCGGGTTAATATACCTAACAGATTAAAATCTACCGAAAAATTAAAAACCGTTACATTATAATATAAACTTGCGAAACTGCAAACTGTCCAAAGATTACAATTTAACGCATTATTTTCCGGTAGATTGTAATCTGTTAGGTATATTAACCCAATAAAACCTAATTATTTATGTCGAACCCTAACCTAATCTACAAGAAAGAGACAAGAAAACGTAAATACAATGAATATTTCAAAAATTTACACTCTGAACATTGAACGGTTCACAATCTGTCGACAGTTTACAATTTCGCGAGTTTATAAATTATTTAGAATTATAATCTAACGGTTTTTACAATCTTACAGTGACATATATAATTCTTAACCTAGGAAACATTTCCTCACGTTACAATGACGATCCAATTTAGGAAAGTGTATAACTATTTATTTCTCAGTAAGTATAGTTACTAGCACAGGTACTAGGTATATAGGTAAGTATAGGATATTTGTAAGATACTAGGTATAATAGGTATAGGATATGTATAAAATTGCAACCAAAAAGCATTTGTAGTATTTTTTAACCGCCCAGAAAAACTTAACAAAATCTTGCTGTCTAGGAATTATATAGGTAATCATATTTTATTATCGTAATATTATAAATGCGAAAGTTTGGATGGATGGATGTATGGATGTTATTTAATATTATAAATGCGAAAGTTTGGATGGATGTATGGATGTATGGATGTAGGGATGTGTGGATGTTTGTTACCCAATCACGCCCCAACGGCTGAACGGATCTAGCTGACATTTGGCACAGAGATAGATTATAGTCTATAGTACATAGGCTACTTTTTACCCCGGAAAATTAAGGAGTTCCCGCGGGAACCAAAAAAACCTCGATCCACGCAGACGAAGTCGCGGGCATTAGCTAGTGTTTAATGGTTATGATAAGTGATTTTTGGCAGTGCTTAAATTTCTCGGAAATGTAAACAATAAAGGATTAAGAAGAATAATTGCGAATAAAAAAAAAAAATACCCGATTAAGAAGAATAATTGTGTTCGTATCTGTCACCGTAAGATTGTAAAAACCGTTAGATTATATTCTAAATAGATTACAATCTACCGAAAAATAATGCGTTAAATTGTAACCTGTCGACAGTTTACAATTTCGGTTGTTAGATAACAATCTAACGGTTTTTGCAATTTTACGGTGATATCTAACTAAATACCTTTTTGCTCTAGCCCCTAACAAGTGGCTTGACGTATTTATTTGCTAGTTTACTTTGAACGTATAGATCGCGCGGTGATATTCCACAGTGCGAGCATACCCTTACGGAGTATAAGGCACATGATTAAAATATTTAACGTTGTGTTAAACTAAAAAACACCATTTTCAAGATGACGCCATGGAGAGCGTTCGCCGTGTGGTAAATACACATTTATACCATAATTATTATTTTTAACTAAGTTATATTAAAACGTGGAATTCTTTTATATTGAGTGATTGAAAATTTACTTACTTAACTAGTTTTGTAAACATTATGAAGATAATTACTACCTATACGTTTGCGAAATCAGTGTGGATCCGGGTACTAGCAAATTATTTAAAAAAAAAGCGTATTTTTTAAACAATTTTTTTTCTAGGTATGTACTTGGACTTTATATACTTATAATAAAATAATAATAATATAGTAAGTACCTAAATATTAGAAAAATATCTAAATTCATTTCTGCTGTCATCTTGATTTGGCACTTTTAATTTTCCGGGATAAAAGTAGCCTATGTACTATTCCAGACTATAATCTATCTCTGTGCCAAATTTCCCCCAGATCCGTTCCAGCCGTTGGGGCGTGATTGAGTAACAAACATACATAAAACCAAACTTTCGCATTTATAATATCCTACTAGCAGATGCCCCCGACTTAGTCCGCGTTTAATTTTTCGGGTTAATATAGCTTGACACTTACAAATAAATTGGCTTTCTATTGGTACCAGAATTTTTAAAATCAGTTCAATACATCCAGAGATTACCCCCTACAACGTCACAAATTCACATACTCACAAACTTTACCTCTTTATAATATAAGTATAGATAGAAGTATACATGCACCACATGTGATAAGGGCTTACGTTAAATCTGACCACCTAAAAATGACTTTGGATTAACGACCATTAAAAATTATATAGGTATAATAAGTCTAATGTAGTCAATTTTACGTTCTACCAAAATCTGATCTTAATATACCTATTATTAGGGATGTAAGAATACCATCCCGTACCGTCGTAAAAGACTTAATGTTATTTACTTTTTAAACAATTTCGTAAAATAAACAAGAAGAAGAAGAGTCACGTTCACGTTTCTTGGTTCTTTCAGGGTTCCCCTTATGTTATTTATTTATTGTTAAAGTGGTAATAAAAATACATACTCTGAGAAAATTTCAACTGTGTAGCATCATCAGCCAATACGCATCCACTGTTGGAAATAGGCCTCTCTGAGATTGCTCCAACGTTGCCTATCCCTGGCTGTTAGCATCCATTTGATGCCAGCCACTCTTCGGATGTCGTAGCTCCACCTAGCCTGAGGGGGCGTCCTAACTCCGTTTGCCAAGACGCGATCTCCACTTAGGACCTTACGACTCCAGCTGGGCGGCCGCGTATCCCTGACAGCTACAGTGTAACGATCGCAGTCACCTCTGATTGGATAACACTCTTCCACTATTGGACAAAATCCATTGATGCAGCAAGAATACCATAAATTCAGCCAATCACAACAATTGATACTGTAACGATGATTGATGCAGAAGATACGCGGTACGCATACGTGACCAGCCCACTGCCACTTCAACCTCGTAGCTTTGAGAGCTATGTCTACCAATTATGCTGCCCGCTGACAGATGGACAGACATCGGAGGCTTAATAATAGGATCCCGTTGGCCCTCTTTGGGTACGGAATCCTAAAAATGATTAATTTTTGATCCCTACATCTACAGGCTTCTGGCACAAAGTGCTTTGTGTGCCAGCGATTTGAAGTTTCCCGCTGGGTTTAAGTTCGGTGCTGCGACGTCGTCCTATCAAATCGAGGGGGCGTGGAACGTCAGCGGTGAGTTACCGATAAAGATTTTTTTTTTATCCACTACATGTTAGCCCTTGACTGCGATCTCACCTGATGGTAAGTGATGATGCAGTCTAAGATGGAAGCGGGCTAACCTGTTCATGGTTCACTAGTTATTTTTGATCTTTACGCAATTTTTTTAATTATTTATTGCTTAATTTTTTTTTTATCATTTTTTTTTTAACTTTTTTTTTTAATTGAAAATAATACAATAGTACTTAATGCTAGCTAGCCTAACCTTATTACTATATAAATCATGCCCACGTGGAATGGTGGCAAGAATGCTGGCTGCATTTCCGCGCTGGACAGCCAGGCTGATCCTTTGCGCAAAAAATGAGCCAGCCCTTCTGACACCAGATGAGGCAATTAACCGCGGTGAAATATCTCGCAAAACATTTTTGGCACTAAGACTCCATGGCCCAAGGGTCTCCACGGCAAACGGAACAAATATGGTTTGGTTTATTTGGTTTATTTTGTTGTTGTAAATTGTAAAATATGTCGATTTATTAATTACTTGTGTTTTTTTATGCAAAATTTATTATTTATTGGTTAAAATGTGTTAATTTTTTAATTTTGTTCTTTAAACTTAATGGGCTAACCTGTTAGGGGCATGGCACTTATATTAAACCCCTACCCCTATTCGGTTTCTACACGGCATCGTACTGGAACGCGCAATCGCTTGGCGGCACGTCTTTGCCGGTAGCTATTAAACTTCTACATCAATGCGATAAAGATAAAAGAAGTAGAAATTTAAGGGATGAAAACACACGCGGGGGTGAAACCGAGCAAGCACGCATGTCGCAAAAAATGCAAGAAATCATTGGTAAAAAAAATAATATTTACTTTCCAATACAAATTAATCCGACAATGTGTTTGATATAGAAATATTTTGCAAAAAACGAACTAAAAAATTTAAAGTCTAATTTAATCTAGTAAAATTAGACTCTTATTCACATTTTTATTAAATGATATTTTTTTGTGAATCACTGGATATTGATATAGTGTTATATATTTTTGGAATCTACTCATCATTTTCTAGATGATAATTATATAGTTAATCTTATTTTCGATTTTTTTTTTCAAATTTCTTTAATGCGGGACCATGGTCACCCCATCATTTTTTAAATATTTTACTAGCTTATGTCACCCGGAAGGCTAGGGATTCTAACGATACCTCATTTATCAAAATCGTTTAAGGCGTTTAGAAGTTATGGTGGATTATACAAACTCACATACATACATATATACATACATGAACACTGAAAACAATATACTCCTTTTTTCAGGCAGTCGTATTATAATTATTTTCCACTACTTCCTTTGCTTTTCTGATTTATTGGCATAATATTAGGAGTAGGTACTTAAAGATCTTAATTTTCACTTGATGGCATTCTCAAATAGTTTGTCACGTTCTCGATCACCTTAACCTTAATAGTTATGTGGATTACAGCATCGAATTTGATTATAGATCCATAGCTATATTATACCATATCTTATAGTTTTTTTTTAATTTCTTGCTTTAAAAACGTATTAATTAATGTACATCATCCAATCAAGGATATACCTATATTCGCCAGGGCAGCAGGTCGTTTTCTGATTTAGTTTCTAAAATAGATTCAAAATAAAAAACGCAAATATTATACCTGTATAGGTACATGCTCATACATTTACGTCATAGAACATAGAAGCAGACAGAAGATTTTTTTGTAGCATAACAATTAGCATACCTATCAAACAATATCCCTAGATCGTTAGCTAAATTACTCAGCTACTTGCGAATTACTAACACGTGATTCTCCAATAATGATGCATCAAGTAATTGTGTTCTATTTTGCATCTTAACATTAGCTAAAAATAATTGCAAAAAGATTTTCTCTTGCTCATTAAAATCGGTTCATTAGTTTCCCAGAAAAGCGTTAACAAAGACACACATACAAATACAGAACATCCTTTTTGAAGTCTGATAAAAACGAGTTTTGCTAACGAGTTCTTTATAACATTAAAATTTCTAATTTAAATCTTATATTATTAGGTAGTAGATAATGGCCGCGACTTCGTCCGCGTAGATTGAGGTTTTTTAATTCCAGCGGGAACTCTTCCATTTTCGGAATAAAATGTAGCCTAATTTCTTCCCCGGGTTGAATAGTTCGGCTGTGAAAGTGTAGCAGACAGATAGAAAGACAGACAGATTAAACAGATTAACAGACAGACACACTTTCGTATTTATAATATTAGTATGGATTTAGTAACGTTATTCTTAGTAATTTTAAATTGTACATAATGAAATTTAAGTTTTGCACACTGTCTTTGACTTTGACTTTGTGTACGGAAATGTGTGTGTATTGTATACCAACCTAGTGTGTGTACGGAGTGATTGTGAAAGGAATTGTATACTTAAATAATTATTATTACATAGGTACTAAAATTCTACATTAATGATTGTTACCCACCACTTTGCAAAATCTTTGATTTTATGATCGCCATCCTCGCATAAAGGTTAAAGTTTTTAGAGGATGGCTAGTGTTCATATATTATAATATTTATGTATGATTATCTTGAACAATAAATAAAAAAATAAAAATTCCATTAAACCGACTTCCAAAGCCACTGTAAAGTAAAAAATAATTTTGATTTCTACACACTATGTAGAAGTCGGGCGAGCCTGACGCGTCAACTTTGCTTGTCATTGTTAAAGCTGCCCGACTTCAATATAGAGTGTAGAAATCAAAATTATTTTTTACTTTACTGTGGCTTTGGAAGTCGGCTTTTTGGAAATAATTAATTAATAACTTTTTAGTGTCAGGATTGGGAATTTTTTTGGAAGTAATTTTTTATGGGACCACCTCGAGAGCTTACTCTAAGGACTGTTTTTTTTTTTAAATCGGTTCAGAAACCGCGGAGAATACGCGCCGAATTGAGAACCTCCTCATTTTTTTAAGTCGGTTAAAAATCTATACTAATATGAGATATAAATGCGAAAGTTTGGATGGATGTATGGATGTGTGGATGCATGTTTGTTACTCAATCACGCCTCAACGGCTGAACGGATCTGGATGAAATTTGGCACAGAGATAGATGATAGTCTGGAATAACATATTATAGGCTACTTTTATCCCGGAAAATTAAAGAGTTCCCGCGGGAACCGAAATACTCCATCCACGCGAGCTTCAGCAAGGACTGACTTTTTTTTCAAATCGGTTCAGAATCCACGGAGATATGCACCGACATACATTAAAAAAAAAAACGCGCGCAATTGAGGACCTCGTTTTTTGGAAGTAATACATGCTCAATTGTTTTAAGCAGTAAAGGCGCATTTTTCGAGCTAGAGAGGTAATAAATACGTTGTGTATGTCTTAGGCAAAACGCCGAGTGTCTGGGACACCCACACACACTCCCGCACACACACGATCGCGGACGGCAGCACTGGCGATGTGGCTTGCGACTCATACAACCGCTGGCGGGACGATGTGCAGATCGCTGTCGACTTGGGGCTGGACTTCTATAGGTACCACATACTTCTAGCATAATATTATAAGACCTACTGCTAGTATAATATACTGAGGGACTTCTATAGGTATCACTTCTAGCATAATATTCTGAGGACACGATTACACTACGGCTTTTTAAGCGCTGATAGTGCGCCCTCAGATTTGGATGTATGGGGTATCGCTTGAATATTTACATCCTCCCGAGTGACACAATAATAGGGATGATGCCTACATCAAAAATAAATTATTTTTAACTGATTATTAAATAGAGGGTCTTCAAAAAGACCTAAAATTCACATCCTCGGTAAGTTTTAAGTTTGTTATCCATTTTTTAAATATAGATTAATGAAATAAAATGCGTTGAGATTTGATGACGTCACTATTGTGAATTTCATACAACTTCCATACCGTTTTTCAGTTTGTTAAGGAGTTGCTGATTTGATTGAGTTGTCATCATCCCCATTATATTGAATTAAAAAATAGGCTATAATTATTTTTTTTAAATATGGCAGGGTAGACATTTTTTTAATTCTTTAACTTATTAATACTATGTCGGTAAAACACCTTCGCAAGTGAAGCTTTGAAAATTATAAAAATTGTTATTGTGAGTCAACCTTAAAAGATAGATATACGCTATCGAGTACATTTTTTTAGAACCTTTCGAGAGGAACTTTGCCACCATACATTGTTTTCGTTTAACTTTAGTGTGAGATCTATAGAAGTCAAAGTTCGACTTTGACTTTGCTTAGACATGGTTAAAACGAGACAGAAATATGTTACTCACATAAGTCCATCTCGTTTTGTCTCAAAGTAAAGTCTGAGCCAAGTCAAAATACGCTCTATAGATCTCAGTACTGGATGAGACGACTTTTTCCGACTTAATTCACTTTATTGCAAATTTCGGGAGTTTCTCAATTTTTTTGAAAATAAAATATAGCCTAGTTTGCTCGCTGATAATGTAGTTGTCTATAGGTGAAAGAATCTTTAAAATCGGTTGAGTAATTTTTGAGATTATCCATTACAAACAAACAAATAATGAAATATTTCCTCTTCATAATATTATAGTTTAGATTTTCACTTGTTTAAATCCTACCAAAAGAGCTTACTGACGTTGTTACAATAAATTAATTGTTTATATTTTCAGATTTTCAATATCATGGCCTCGTATTTTGCCCAAGGGTTTCCCGCACTATATAAACGAGGATGGCCGGCGTTACTACGACAATCTAATCAACGGTTTGCTGGAGAAGGGAATTGAACCTGTGGTCACTATGTACCATTGGGATATGCCCCAACGATTGCATAATCTTGGTGAGTATGTCATACAATTTGTTTTACCACTGGAAATGGTCAGATGCAAATCGCCTGAGACGTATTTTTGGCCATAGCTCCGAGGATTTTGGGAAGATCGAGACGGGAATAGTACCAAGAGTTTAGGAATTTATCGAGACACGTGTGAGCGTTTGAATTTTGAAAAGTCGACTGGTAATTTTTTTTTTGGAATTTTGAAAGAGAAGTGCATTCGAGTTGGAATTTGGAAATAGGTCAATACATTTTTGTAAAATTTTGAAGAGATTTTTATTTCAGATTTCTTTTTCGTAAATTTTTGTATTCTTTTTCAATGCTCCGATTCTTGCGGGGACTGCGAAATCTGTGAATTTTTAAATATATAGCCTAGCGCTTGGCTGCAATCAGACTTGCTTGCAAGTGGTGATGAAGCCTAAGTGGAGAGCGCTTGCCTAGAAGATGTCCATTCACTCTAGATTTGAAGGTACCTATATTAAAAGAGGAGGGGTAAACGGAAGGTGGAAGGGCATTCCATATCCTAGCGGTTCGAATTAGGAACGTGGAAGCAAATCGCTTCCTACGCGTCCGCAGAATTTCGACTGCGTAAGGGTGTATAAGGTATACACCCTTCATGGGAATGAGTGTTTGTTCGAAGGTTTGTCCTTCAATTACGCAGCAACAGAGCAACTGATTGACGTGAGTTTTTGCATGGGTATAGTTGAGGGCCTGGATTGTGACATAGGCTTTTTATCCCCGAAAATTAAAGAGTTCCCGGGGGAATTAAGAACCATGCGGACGAATTCGCAGGCATCAGTTTGTATGCTAATATTTCCACACTAATATGCGAATGCTAGTGTGTCTGTCCGTCTGCTATGCTTTTTGGACCTATCTACTCAACCGATTTAAAAAAATCAAGTCAATCAGACGTCCACCAGGCTGTCAAAAATAATTAATCCCAAACGCGATGGAACTTTTTTTAATACAAGTTAGCCCTTGACTGCTATCTCACCTGATGTTTTGAGTCTAAGATGGTAGCGGGCTAACCGTAGGAGTACGGCAATTATTTAAACCCATATCCCTAATCGGTTTCTGCACAGCATCGTTCCGGAACGCTAAATCGCTTGGCATTGTACGCTTTTGCCGATTGGGTAGTAACAAGCTACGGCCGAAGTCTCCCACAGGCTAGACCAAAATTATTAAATTCGTACATCGTCGGTAATTACGATAATAATAATTTTCTGTAGTAGTATGTCATCATTATGTAAATTACTGCAGAGGTAGGCTTGACAGGACGATGTGCAGGAGCAGAAATGACCATTGGTCTACCGGTAACTCCAGCCGCCGGAGGGCGTTGCAGGCCACGATAAGCGGGTTTAACAACAATTCTCTGAGATTGGCCACCCCAGGGTATAGCTTCCGGCAGTAGCATAGCTCTCCTCAGAGAAGTCTAGGTGGTTGACTAAACCTAGAGCCTCTCCCTGCAAGGAGGAGAGCAAGTACGTAAATTTTTGATAGGGCGAAAGGTCCCTCCGGGCGTCCACCAGGCTGTCAAATAACCCTAAAAACCCAGCCACTCACTCAGATTGCCGGCAAACTTCGGCAATTCTATTGTAGGCAGTCTACCCAATAAGGCGGGCTGAATAGTAGGCCTGCATGGCGATTCAGGGAGCGCACTCAACCTCGTTTCCTTTCTGAGTTTGGACCCGGCCTCTACCAGGCCGTTGGTCAAATCTAAAAACTGCTCGTAGTCCTGCTGTACTTGAGCTGACTTGAGCAGTTCCTGGGGTGCGCCCAAACTCAGTAGGTCCCTGAAGGCCTCCTCGACCACCTCATCCTGGTCACCACTTGATCGCACCGATGCAGCAAATCAAAAGGTATTTCATAGAGAAGTGGGGAAGGGGCTAGGAGGTTTTACCCTTTCAAACTTCTTTCAACTTTCCACTTCCTGACCTCAGATCGCCCGTAAATTATTTTTCCTTTAATTTTTATTATATTCTCTTCCTTTTCCAATGGGTTTCATCATACTATTTTTTTTTTTGGTTTAAAATTATCGACCCTGGTCTATACTTACCGCTCTTTTATCACAAACTACTATTAAATTACAGCATTTTTTTGCTTTGTTCTAGGTGGCTGGTCCAACCCCCTGCTAGTGGAATGGTTTACTGACTACGCGAGGGTTCTGTACCAGCTCTTCGGAGACCGGGTGAAGACCTGGATCACTATCAATGAGCCTTACAGCATCTGCACTCTAGGTAACTTGCTAACTTTAGGTCTTCTTCTATTTCTATAGAAGAATAGATGTATCTTTGGTCTATTTTTCTACAAGTTAGCCCTTAACTGCACGATGTCTCCTTAATGGTAAGCGATGATGCAGCCTATGATGATAGCAGGTTAATCTGTTAGGGGCATGGGTGTTATGCATGAATATAATAAACCCATACCCGTATTGGTTTCTTCACGGCATCGTACCGTAACGCTAAATCGCTTGGCAGCACGACTTCTGCCAGTAGGATGGTTATTAGCCACGGCCGAAGCCTCCCAGGGAAAATTTTTAAATTCCCTAATTGATCCTGCCGTGGATCGAATCCAAAAGCTCCGCTGATTAAGACGACAGCACTCAACACAGAGCCAGGAAGATCGTCAAAAGAAGCCCTTTTCACCAGCTTTCTGGTTTGTTTACTGTCTTTTTGATTGTCCAGGTTACGCTGTAGAAGGCTTCTCTTCCGGCGTGGTAGACCCTGAAGTTGGCACTTATCTCTGCATCAAGAATGTCGTGCTGGCCCACAGTAAGGCCTGGAGGGTGTATGACAAAGAATTTAGGAAGGAATATCAAGGTATGGCCATTTAATTTGGTACAATACAGGCTGTTGCTACGGACGCCTAATGTTTTTTATTCTATTACTAATGCGAAAGTTTGGATAGATGGATGTTTGTTAAACACGTCAGAACGGCTGAACGGATCTGGATAAAATTAGGCACAGAGATAGATTAACACCTAGAACAACACATATGCTACTTTTTATCCCGGGAAATTAAAGAGTGGCCGCGAGAACCCAAAAACCTCATTCCACCCGGACGAAGTATAGTGGGCATTGGCTAGTTTATTAATATTTTGAAGCAATTTCAGAGTAATTTTAATTTAATTTATTTATTTATGGTCATCCAACAGCTTACGATATAATAACAGGAAAAATAAAGCTAGTTAAAAGAAGCGGCGGAAGTATGCCTCTCTCATAGAGAGTTACATATTTGTTCCGTTTGCCGTGGAGACCCTTGGGCCATGGAGTCTTAGTGCCAAAAATTTTTTGCGAGATATTTCACCGCGGTTAATTGCCTCATCTGGTGACAGAAGGGCTGGCTCATTTTTTGCGCAAAGGATCAGCCTGGCTGTCCAGCGCGGAAATGCAGCCAGCATTCTTGCCACCCTTCCACGTGGGCATGATTTATATAGTAATTAGGTTAGGCTAGCTAGCATTAAGTTTTATTGTATTATTTTCAATAAAAAAAAAAGAAAGTAAGTACTTATCTCTAATTTGCAAGGAAATAATTAATAGAATTTGTTAAGTAATCATTACTACATTGACTTGCATTAATGTATGTTGCATATTGAAATTATCTGATTTCCTCTTTGAGTATTAGTGGCCAGAAAAGATCTGATTTACGTTTGGGTTTTGAAGCAATTTCAGAGTAATCCAACTTACCGTCTGCTACGGATTGCTGGATCTTGTCACAGCTAATTTAAGTTAATTATTATTTTGATTAGCTTATTTTTTATTTTATTCTTTATCTTTTCCTCTTTTATTTCTTTTTTCTCCGACAATTAGATATAATATTGCAAGCTGTGGCAGCCTCTAAGTGGATTTACAATAATGCATATTATTCTTTTAACTTTTTTTTTTTTATTGAAAATAATTCCAAAAATTTTTGGCACTAAGACTCCATTCCACGGCCCAAGGGTCTATACTTACTATATCTATATATATACTTCTCGGCAGAAATAATAATTCACGGTCTTTTAAAAATTCACGGTCCTCTTAAAATCACAATAATGCTCAGTCGTAAATTGCTCGATGCAGTCCAAGATGGTGGAAATGCAGCCAGCATTCCATCATCACAGTAATTCATGCCTCTAATAATTTAACTTCGACTAAGGCCGCCGAGGTCCCGGGTTCGAGTCCCAGGTCGGGCCATAACAAGTATTGGGTTTTTGTAAGAAAAAATTCTCAGTACTAGTACATTGTACTATTATCTTTTCTGGGGTAGGTTGTTAAGTTGGCATTGTTTGACCCCCGTGCCTCGGAGAGCACGTTAAGCCGTCGGTGCTACGCCTGATCTCTCTCCAGTCGTGTCGGATTTTCCGTCCCATCGGACTATGAGAGTAATGGAATATAGAGTGCACACACTAGTGTAGAGTGCTGCACCTGTGTACGCGCACACATTTGTGCATTATAATATCTCCCGCGAAGATGGCTAATCTCTCTGGAGATGGGTCGCCGTGGCCGAAATTCGGTCGGGAGGACATTATTATTTATTAATTCATGTCAATAATAAAATAAGGCAATTTTGTATTTTCTTAGAATAGCTTTTTTTTGTTGACGGGGGGAAATCTCCTTAAGATACCCGACTTCCTGGGGGGCAAATCGGATTATTTAAGATTTCTACCTACTAAAACCCCCTCGGTGACCGACCTTAACGCATGTTGGGAGGCTCCGAGATCTCTTAAGAACGCATTTGTGCCTCCCTTTTGCGATGCCCATAGGACTCATCCCGGACTCCTGGAGAAGTCCCCTCATTAACAGGACCTGTACATAAGGTATGGCTGCTTGTTGGCCACAGCAAGCTGCCATCTTCCCAGGGTCGTGTTGTTAGGTGCACCCAGGACTTGCATCCAGGGCCGTGCAAAAAAAAAAAAACCGACCGAACCGGAGAGAGATCAGGCGCTGGACCGATGGTTTTACGAGGACATGTATCCAGGGCCGTGCAAAAAAAAAAAAAAAACGACACCACCGGAGAGAGATCAGGCGCTGGACCGATGGTTTTACGAGGACAGGTATCCAGGGCCGTGCAAAAAAAAGATTTAAAAAAAATACCGACACCACCGGAGAGAGATCAGGCGCTGGACCGATGGTTTTACGTGCTCTCCGAGGCACGGGGCTGACACACCGCCAACTTTCTAACTCCAGGCAAATTTTCAATTCAACAATTTCTTGTCATAAAACCGCAATATTTAATTATGGCCCGACCCGGGATTCGAACCCGGGACCTCGTCAGCCGCAGTTGAACATGCTAAAACTAGACCAACGAGGTAGTTACTTACCTTCCGACGGAACACCAAGCGATTTTACTTTCCGGTACGTTACCGTGTAGAAACCGATTAGGTATGGTTTAATACAACTGCCATACCCGAACAGGTTAATCCGCTGCCATCTTAGACTGCATCATCACTTACCATCAGGTGAGGTCGCAATCATGGGCTAACTTGTAGTGACGTAAAAAACTGTCCCATCGAGCTTTGAGAGTTGAGGAACATAGAGTGCACACACTAGTGCGCTATGATATCTCCCGCGCAGATGGCTAATCTCCCTGGAGATTGGCCGCCGTGACTGAAATTCGGTCGAGAGTACATCAAGTAACTAGTACATCACAAAAGCTAGTTTTCAATAATAGGGATGATGCCTATATCAAAAATAAACAAGTGAAATTAATTTAACGAATTAATAAATACGCCTGCCCTGCAATATTAATCTTGGAGTTTACCTCCATAAGAAGCGATTTGCATATGTCACCGTAAGATTGTAAAAACCGTTAGATTATAATCTAACACGCGAAATTCTAAACTGTCGAAAGATTAGAATTTAACGCATTATTTTCCGGTAGATTGTAATCTGATAGTTATTTAAACCCGATAAAACCTAAGTACGGCACTACATATAAATAATCAAGTAAGGCACTACTTGATTATTTATGTCGAACCCTAACCTAACCTACAAGAAAGAGACAAGAAAACGTAAATAAAATTAATATTTCAAAAATTGACACTCAGAACATTGAACAGTTTACAATCTTTCGACAGTTTAGAATTTCGCGAGTTAGATTATAATCTAACGGTTTTTACAATCTTACGGTGACACATATATAGCCTTTGGAATCTTATTCACATTTTTTATTAAATGATATTTTTTTGTGAATCACTAAATATTTAACTATAGTGTTATATATTTTTGGAATCTACTCATCATTTTCTAGATGATGATTATATAGTTAATCTTATTTTCGTTTTTTTTTTTTCAATTTTGGTCTTTAATGCGGGGCCATGGTCACCCCATCAATTTTTTTTTAAATTTTACTAGCCTATATCACCCGGAATAAGCTAGGGATTCTAACGATACCTCATTTATCAAGATCGGTTCAGGCGTATAGAAGTTATGGTGGAATATACAAACTCACTTACATACATACATACATCATGAACCCTGAAAACAATATACTCCTTTTTTCAGGCAGTCGTTTAAAAAATAGTATAAAGTTTGATTCTCTCATTTTTAACGTGGTTAATCAAAATCTCTTCACCAGGTCGCGTCGGTATAGCCAATCCACTTCTTTACATGTATCCAGCGACTGAGGCAGATAAGGAAGTTGCTGCGTTGGCTCAAGAACTGTATGTGAGTACTACCCTCAGTTTTTCGGCAAATCGCTTCTTATGGAGGTAAACTCCAAGATTAATATGGCAGGGCAGTCGTATTTTTTAATTCGTTAAAATTAATTTCACTTGTTTATTTTTGATATAGGCATCATCCCTATTATTGAAACCTAGGTTTTGTTATGTACTAGTTACTTGATGTACTCTAGACCGAATTTCAGTCACGGCGGCCAATCTCCAGAGAGATTAGCCATCTGCGGAGATATCATAGTGCACTAATGAGTGCACTCTATGTTCCTTTACTCTCAAAGCCCGATGGGACAGAACATCCGACACGACCAGAGAGAGATCAGGCCTATCATGCCTATATCAAAAATTAATTATTTCGAACTGATTATTAAATAGAGGGTCTTCCAAAAGACCTAAAATTCACATCCTCGGTTAGTTTTAAGGTTTATAACCATTTTAAAATATAGATTAAAGAAAAAAAGAGCGTTGAAATTTTATGTCGTCACAATGGTGAATTTCCTACAACTTATCCACTACAAGTTAGCCCTTGACTGCGATCTCACCTGATGGTACGTGATGATGCAGTCTAAGATGGTGGCGGGCTAACCTGTTCGCCTGACGCTTGGCGGCACGTCTTTGCCGGTAGGGTGGTAACTAGCCACGGCCGAAGCCTCCCACCAGGCCAGACCAGGGAAATTCAGAAATTATAAATTTGCAAACCCTGCCGGGGATCGAACCCGGGACCTCCGCACGTTAAGGCAACAGCGCTCAACACTGCGCCACGGAGGTCGTTTGATAAAAAGTTGCCGATTTGATTGAGTTGTCATCATCCCTATTGTTCTTCTTTTCCAGTATGGGCTGTACACGCATCCCATCTTCTCCAAACAAGGAGGCTGGCCACCGGGCATAGAGAAGGTGTTGGCGAAGAATAGCAGGCTCGAAGGATATCCTCGATCGCGGCTCCCGGCCTTTACTGATGAAGAAAAGGAATTGGCGAAAGGTATTCAATTAAGGGCCGATTTTTCAATTGTCCGATAAAGTTTATTGGAGGAATAAATTTGACGCTTTGACGGATTTTCAATACAAACCTGTCAAAACGTCAAAGGACATTGTTCCGTCCCCATATAAAGTTCGCCTAAGAACCAACAGTCGTAAAACATTGATAACTGAGTTCAAATAAATACCTTTTTATACTTGAGAGCAGATTAAAACAACGGACACTTGCTGAGAAATGACTTATTATCAGAAATATTTTCAATTTTGAGGTTATTTCAACTTTCACAATCAATCTGCTTGAACAAATAAATACCATCTTTATCACATTGTAATAGAGCTGTAAACAGTAATTAGATAAGAAAAGATTCGCCGTAGTTCATCAAAAACATTACAGATGGCGTTAGATATATTAAATTATTGTACTTTCAATAGATGGCGTTGCGAGATTCAGAATACTAGTGCACTTAGCACTTTAAGCTGCTTTTATCTTGTTTCTTACGATACAGATGTAGCGCTCAAGCGGTGGTATTGCATATTATTTTATCCTGTAAGATATTGATCTGTGGTTAATAATCGAGAGACGAAAACGTATAGTAATCAATTTAATACCCATTAATTATTTTGTAATTAATTTGAAGTGTCTGTTTAATTCTAATATTTGAAATAAAGGTTATAAAATAATCTAAGAATTACTGTACATTTTAAACACATGTTGATTCTTAGGCGAATTTGGTCAATGCCCTTTATTCATCCGACAAACTTTATCTGACGATTGAAAAATTGGCCCTAAAAGGGATAACAATTAAATTGGCTATTTGACAATTTTCGAAAAAATATCTAAAAAAATACGTGGGTTTATTTTATACTTCTTGCAATTATCTTTTTCTCGAAAAAAGCGTTGTTAAATAGAAAAAAATGTATTTTTAATCCATTAATTTTAAACTCGCACGAAAACAGCTGGTTACGTGACACTTGCTATGACGTCACATCTAGAAAAAGTCATGTGCATTAACGTTTTAGAATAAAAGAAAACTAAATACGACGCTCTAAGTCATAAATAAGTATATTTTAAATTGTGAAAATTACTAGCTACAAGACGTGTGCCGTGCCTATGTGTACAACTAAGTAAAGAAAGAAAGAAAGAAATCTTTATTCTGGGATACAAGACAAGAAAACAGACTTTTAAGAAGAAAAAATGGCGAAATGAGACTTGATCCCCAAAATGGTCTTCACTCAGCATGTGCTATACCTGTTAGGATACAGCGCTGATCTTCCGTAAAGCCAGTATGCTTGGACGGCGCCAAATATATATATATATATGTCACCGTAACATTGTAAAAACCGTCAGATTATAATCTAACTCGCGAAATTCTAAACTGTCGAAAGATTACAATTTAACGCATTATTTTCCGGTAGATTGTAATCTGATAGGTATTTAAACCCGATAAAACCTAAGGGCACTACTTGATTATTTATGTCGAACCCTAACCTAACCTACAAGAAAGAGACAAGAAAACGTAAATAAAATGAATATTTCAAAAATTGACACTCAGAACATTGAACAGTTTACAATCTTTCGACAGTTTAGAATTTCGCGAGTTAGATTATAATCTAACGGTTTTTACAATCTTACGGTGACATATATACATATATATATTATATAGGTTTAGGTACATATCGATAAATAATGATAATAATAATAATGATAAAATATATAAAATCTGTTTATGATTATTTAACATCCTGACAAATTGTTTATACTTACGCGTTCCTACAATATGTCCTAAACGAACCGCAGCGCCACAGCCTCGATCAATCGTAAGCAATAGACGACATATGGACGTAATAGCCAATTACAGACTATCAGATTATGCATGATGACAGTAACCAAGAATCAATTAAATTATGAATTTATCTAATGAAATAGGATTCATGGATTATAAAAAACGTATTTATTTATCTATTTCGAATGAGATTGCTATTTATTTTAATAAAATAAAACTATAAAATACAGCAATCCGCCATATTGGATTAAACACCAAGAAGCGAATGACGTCACAATTGTTTGTTTTCGAGCTTTGACAATCGCACTAATGTTTACTGCACACTGCACAGAGTACATTGGTAAAAACAATAGTGACGTCACAAACGACGCCATGACACCGGCGGGCGTTATGGCGCGAATTTTAAAATTAAAATTTCAAATGCCAATTTTATCTACCAAACCTTATTTTTCTGCAGAAATAATATATTTTTTCGAAATAGTAGATACGTCCAAACATAATCTGACCATTTCTCAAAATCAGTCATCATGCCTATTCCTAAATGACTACATAACTGACATGACATGGCCCATGACATATCTATTAAAATTTGACTTTAAATTATCTATTATCTATTTAAATTATAAATTATCTATTAAAATTTGACTTTTAATTATCATGCCTATTCCTAAATGACTACATAACTGACATGACATGGCCCATGACATATCTATTAAAATTTGACTTTAAATTATATTCGTAATAGTTAAAAAATACTAACTAATATTCGAATTCAACATAACTTGTGAGATTAGACATTCTTTTTATTTTAATTTTAATTATTACATATACGTCGATAAATTAAAATGTAAAGTGTAAGACTTACTGGAATTGTTAATAGGTATAAGTTTGTTTAATAGTACTAATATACATATTGCAATGCCCTGACGGGGCCTCATGTTCTTATAATTAATTAATTATATTATATTGTTTGTACATGAATGCAATGAATAAATAAATGAATGAATAAAATGAATGAATGTTGATGTTTCCATTACAGGAGCGTACGACTTCTTCGGTTTCAACTTTTACACATCCCGAATAATCCGAAGGCGTAAGGACGGCGAAAATATAGATTTAGGGTCCATTTTCAGCAGCATTTCAGAGTTGGACGCCATTTTTGAAGTGGATCCGGGTTGGGAAACGGGTGCATGTTCATGGTTTTTCGTAAGTAATTTTCCTGTCTTTACTTTTTTTTCCTGCGCTGCTGCTAAAGCTATATAAAATGTCCTCACGTTGAAATTAAAAAGTGCGTTTGTTTGTGGGCTTGTCCTTGAATAGCGCTGCAATGGAGCAACGGATCGACATGATTTTGTGCATGGATATATTTAAAGACCTAGAAAGATGGCAAATGCTTACATTTATCCAGGATAACTAAAGAGTTCCCAGGGGATTTTGAAGACGAAGTCTTGGGTACCTATCTCAAGGTCTAGCCCCACTACAGATATACGGCCACGTAATGGCAAATTTTATTTGTATGAGTTTGTATAGAGCTGGACCTCCGTAGCGCAGTGTGTAGCGCTGTTGTCTTAACGTGCGGAGGACCCGGGTTCGATCCCCGGCGGGGTCAATTTGGAAATTTATAATTTCTGAATTTTCCTTGGTCTGGCCCGGTGGGAGGCTTCGGCCGTGGCTATTTACTACCCTACCGGCAAAAACGTGCCGCCAAGCGATTTAGCGTTCCGGTACGATGCCGTGTAGAAACCGAATAGGGGTTTGGGTTTAACATAACTGCCATGCCCCTAGCAGGTTAGCCCGCTACCATCTTAGACTGCGTCATCACTTACCATCAGGTGAGCTCGCAGTCAAGGGCTAACTTGTAGTGGTTAAAAAAAACGCATTTAAGCGATGCAGCACGGAGATGATTCTAGGCAAAAGCTAGTTGACCCCAACAATAATTCCTCAGCCGACGAAACTTTACAGGATGTTACAGTATCACGAGATAAACGTATATTATAAATATCCAATAGAAAATCACAAAGGAAGTAAGATTTTTTTATGCTATATCCAATTGTTATAGGAAGGTACATTATCGCGTAAACACAGTTTAGGTTTGATAATAAAATCGGTTTACATATCGATGTTCTGCATGATTATTTCGTTTTTGATCGTAAATATACTACCTACTATTATTTTAAAAAGAAATTGAGAAAATATTCAGTCATAAATATTAAGTTTTAGGTATATTTACCTAACTTCCAGATGTTTTTTTTGTTGGATATTTTTGTGTAAGTTTTGGATCATTCTATACTAAAACGCAGCCAAGTTTCATCGACTGAGGATTTAATGCGGGGGTCTCCATACAACGGACCGCCCCGTTGCTTAAGCTACACTGCGACTAGATATTTGCTAGTGCTAGATTTTTAAAGATATGCACTTTTAAAATAATATGTAGTTTATCTATTTTTTCTTGTTAAATTATATTAAGCACCTAGAAATTAAATTTATTCTTTCGTATTGTTTTGTGAAATCTACACTTAATATTATAAATGCGAAAGTTTGGATGGATGGATGGATGGATGTTTGTTACTCAATCACACCAAAACGGTTGAACGGATCTGGAAGAAATTTGGCACAGAGATAGATTATAGTCTGTGTTAGCACATAGGCTAAATTAAGGAGTTCCCGCGGGAACTCCTTAATTTTCCGGGATATAAAAGTAGTCTATGTACTAACACAGACTATAATCTATCTCTGTGCCAAATTCCAGCCAGATCCGTTCAACCGTTTTGGTGTGATTGAGTAACAACCATCCATACATCCATACATCCACACATCCATACATGCGTACATCCATCCAAACTTTTGCATTTATAACATTATATATATATATATTTAAATATTTTAAATTAATTTTTATTTTTATAATATTATTATTATTATTTATTTATATTATATTTATGAAATAAATATATTTAAATACATTTGGTTTGTAGAGTTGGCCCGAAGGCATACGCAAGCAGCTGAGCTGGGTGAAGGCTCAGTACGGGGACGTGGAAATCATCATCACGGAAAACGGCTACCCCTCCAAAGGGTCCGGCTTGAGGGACTTTGAGAGGATCAAGTATTACAGGGACCATTTGGAACAGGTGAGACTTTCAAAAACGAAATATAGTACTCAATAAAACATGCTCCTTTGAAAACAAACCGGTCAAATGCGAGTCAGACTCGAAAAGGGTTCCGTACCACACAATATGAATTGTTTTGGCAAATAACAAGATGTCATAACAACGCGTTATCAGCTGTGAAATAACTGGCTTACTTAAGGCACTCAACTCAGGGCCGTCTTTAACCTATTGGAGGCACTGGGCATAGGGTAATGGGGCCTCTGTGAAAAGGCATATAACTATGCCTGTTTTAACAAAATTGTTCTGTGTCTATTTTGTTAAAACATGCATATATTACCGTAAGATTGTAAAAACCGTTAGATTATAATCTAACTCGCGAAATTCTAAACTGTCGAAAGATTACAATTTAACGCATTATTTTCCGGTAGAATTGTAATCTGATAGTTATTTAAAACCGATAAAACCTAAGACCTACTTGATTATTTATGTCGAACCCTAACCTAACGTACAAGAAAGAGACAAGAAAACGTAAATAAAATGAATATTTCAAAAATTGAAACTCAGAACATTGAACAGTTTACAATCTTTCGACAGTTTAGAATTTCGCGAGTTAGATTATAATCTAACGGTTTTTACAATCTTACGGTGACACATATACAGAAGGTAGATAAGCAATATTCTAGATTGATTCAAATGTTATTTTAAACGGTTACTTCAAAAAAAATTCAAGATCAATTTAAAATCTGATTAACTTACTATTGAGGTATATTTGGAACGTAATCTAAGTGTATAGTTATCTTTCATGAATATCGGGTAACTAGGGGACCCCCTCCAACGCGGGCCCTGGACACTTGCCCAGAGTGCCCAGTGGGAAAGAGGGGCCTGGTGAAACTGGTGGCCTGGGGCTTGACAAATAATTCGACAGTTTACACGCACTATTTATGTTTCCAGGTGTTGCTCTCCATCCACGAGGACAAGGTCAACATTACCGGGTACACCGCGTGGTCTCTTATCGACAACTTCGAGTGGATAGATGGATACACGTATGTATACTTTGCTTACTTCCATACTAGGCTTGTCTGCTTTGCTTACTTCCACAGTGTCATGTCGTACGGCATGTTATTGTGGGGCAGAGCAGCTGATATCCAATCGATTTTTATTTTGCAGAAAAAGATATCCTCAGATATCGATTTTGAACGAAAGCGGTTCAATAACAAGGAATTTCAAATTGGCGCTGATTTTTTAAAATGTCGGTACCAGTTTTCTGTTTTGTGACCCTAGGGATTGTCAGATATCGATTTTGAACGAAATCGGTACAATAACAAAAAATTTCAAAATGGCGCTGACTTTTTAAAATTTTGGTACCAGTATCCTGTTTTGTGATCCTAGGCAGCCCCAAATATCGATTTTGAACGAATTTAAAAAACGATGGTTCCGGTTTTATTGAAGCAGAGTTCAAACAGCCGTATACTACGCAATACACTCCTGGCATTTTTAGAAAGATCGCGGAAATAGACACTCGTCATGACGCGGCACTCACTACTGACGGCACTGCGACGACCGCTTAGGGGTCTCGTCGATGCGCATGTTTGTGTGAGTGAGCTGTTTCGAACTTTTCTAGGTAGTTTCACTACTGTTTGTATCTGTTTACTGTGTTATAGGCCTATTACACTGCACTTTTAACAGGGCCCTGTGTTAAGGGTGGGCGTGGCCGCTAGTTAGAGCGTCGCTTATTACACAGCAATAAGGACCAATTTAGGGACCCTTACTCCCTACATCTTATTCAAGTGTAAGGGTCCCTGTGAAAAGTGCAGTGTAATAGGCCTATTACTGCTTACCCTGTTGAAAAAAAAAACACGCCACTGCAAGTTGACTATCTATAATCGATAACGCTTTAGAATACTATATGGGGAAACTGTATGGGCTTTACATAATATTCGTTATCGTGTTTCTATGTCACGTGTGGTCAAAGAAAAATCTTAGCCAAGTTTACAAGTTAACAGTTAAAAAAAATTGAGTAGAATTCAGCGATTCTATCAGAAACTTAACTGCTAGTCCGGTCAAATTATTTATTAAAATCTTTCGTCTTTATAATATTAGTTTAGATTATAATTTCTACTGTTGTACCCATAGAGTATAAATATAACATCTACTCTATGGGTGTACCTACCCACTCAAGGTATCTAGCAAAATTCAGCTCTGTCAGAGATCGGAGTTTTTAAGCGACTTCCAAAAAACGAGGTATTTCTGAACCGATTTGAAATTTTTTTTTTCAGTCTTTAGAGGAAGCTCTCGAGGTGGTCCCATAAAAATTTCCCATAAAATTCTGACTCCAAATCTTCAATCCTGATACTAAAAAGTTAAAAAGAAAAATTCTTTCCAAAAAACCGACTTCCAAAGCCACTATAGAGTAAAAAAATAATTTTGATTTGTAGAAACGCTGTTGAAGTCGGGCGAGTCTGATTTAAGAGAACCTCAATGAAACTTTTAAAAATTGCGCGCACAAATTAACGATTTAGTATGTACGGCGCGTTGTTTTAATTGCCTTTTTTTATTGCTCTAGGTTCAGCTCTAACTCCCAGTCTGACTAATCAGCATTTGATTTTTTTTAATTTATAAGACTTATAAACTATTTATATTAATTACAATTTTTAGTGTCATCAATTAATTTTATTATTCTACATCTAAATGTTATTATTTTTAGGTTTTCTACAAAGTAGATTTTTTTTTAGAAAATAACTTTTTATTTAGGAGTGGTATAAAGTGGACTTGCAAAAATTAAACGAGTGCAGTAGATTCTGCTAAAAAATAGCCCGAGGGCAGTACATTTACTTACAAGCCTTGTTTACTGTCTCTTTAAGTGCATTTTCCGAGCAAGTGTATTGAAAAATATTTTATGTATCTCCTTAGACCGTTATAAATTCGTATGGATTGTACTTGTTATTAACATTTTTTCTTTTTCAGGTCGAAATTCGGATTATACGAAGTCAATTTTGAAGACCCAAAGCGTACTCGCACCCCGAGGGACTCCGCTAAGTATTACAAGGAAGTGATCAAAACCAACAACATCGAGATTCCAAAGAAATACATCAGAGTTAGTGACGAATTATGATATCAGTAATGAATTATTAATTATGATCTATTAATATACTTTATGATAGATCAATTTTAATTAGCAATTTAGGCAAAAACACAGGTATTCTCAGGTAACAGGTAATGGATGTCACCGAATTAGATCGATATATTTTACCGAGTGAAATAGAAATAACAATTCATAGCAAAACTTCAATGGATAAAAAATATATGTCACATAAGTTGCTTTTATTTTGACAAAACTTCAATGAATAAAAAATATATGTCAAATAAGTTGCTTTTATTTTTTCAGGCACTATAGAATTGGTGGATAGGAACGTTCAGTTTTAAGTGATTTAATAACATAAGTAAATAGGTTTTGTACTTAATTGAAGTAAGTTTCCCATTCATGATTTTGATATGGTTTGTAAGTATTTAATAAATGTTTTAATGTACTAATTTGTTTCTCTATTTAAATGTAATTGTAATTAATAATAATAAGAGAAGCCGCGTTTTATTTCATGAACAGGGTTCAAGAGTAGGCTTTCAATAAACTGACCATAAAAGGTCAGTTTATTGAAACAATCAGAATTTACAGGGATTTTGAGTTAGGTCACTTTCAAAATAGTGGCCTGAGGTAGGATTAAAATGAGACACGTCTGTTCTTCAATAGGTTCGCTTTATTACTGTCACACTACATCATTCATTCATTCCCCTATATGAAAAAGAAATGAAAAAAAACAAAATGGTATCTATTTTTTTTTTGAATAAGTATCTACAATAATCACGTAAATGGTTGCAGAAATAAAATCCTATGAAGAACATAATACTACTATACTTGTTGTCTAATACATAGAGTAGTGAATAAGTACTCTAACGCTTATTGACATGAATTCAATGTTTCATAAATTGTACGACAATAAAAAAAAAACGTAATTTTTTTACGATTTTTATGAATAAATTCAATTAAGTTTTTTTTTAATTATTTCAATATTAGGTTCAATATCTTTAATGACTAAATGACCTTTAAACTATATGGTTCAATTTTATTTTTACTTTCATTTCTAACCAAAATTAAATCGTCTTTTTGGTAATTAACTGTTTTTTATTTTTATCATTATGTTAATTTTCGATCTATCTTACTGTCAATTAACCTTTTTCTTGCATCTTTATGTGCAAGTTGTAATCTATATTTCAACTGTAATGCATAATTGTCTGCCCAATTTAATGGTTCTATAATATCACCTTTCAATCAACTTGGAATATGATAGGCCTATGAATAACAATATATATTTAAAGGCGCAGGACAGCCTTCATCATCAACTCATCTTAGCTGGCTTGGGTATGTGGGCATCTGATTGATTTTCTATGGAACAAAAATTATAATAATCCTGTGTATAATGTTGTCGCCACAAAATAAATCTTCTTATAATTAATTATCAGTCCGTTGTCTTTAACTCAACTCAAATTTAACTTTTAACAACTTAGATTAAAATATCCGATAGCGATTCGTCGCAGGAATGGTGCGCTGACCCTTTTTCATATCCTAACTGCCAACAAGATGGCTGCCTCGCTACCATAGACACGACGCTCTGCCAGAGTGACCAGCAACACTCTTGATCACAGACTATAATATCATGTCATTGACGCGCGCGTCGTCATATTAATATATTTTGCAAACGATACGGTACTTATTACTTACATGACTGTGTACATTAGTTACTCAGATAAGCTACTAAGTGAGCCAAACTTACAAGTGTTAATGCGACAAAAGGGTGCGTACCACCAGTGGCGTGCAGTTCAAAGAAGCGTAAAAGCACTGCTTACCTAAATGGAAATACTCAATGTCAATGTTAATTTTTCATCAAAACTGACCAACTAGTGCCTACCACGGCTTCAAACCCTGTGCACGCCACTGCGTACCACTATCGCTTAAAGCAGTATTATTTAAAAATTGTTGTTTTAGAATTATAATTACTTTAAAATATACTTAATAAATAATAAAATATTAATCCTTATTTTTAGGGACATCAAGGTAAAACTATAATTTTAAAATAATATTAATACCTACTGCTTTAGCGATGGCTGTACCCCCTAGGTAGGTACCTATAACAATTTATTTTATTAGGTACTAAAAAGAACGATATAATAGAGTACCTATTAACGGATTACTTAAAAAAATTATATTATGGTAATAGTATCCACATTTTATCAAATATATACCTACAGATTTCCTATTTATCCTTAGATTAAGTAAGTACTTAGGTATTTATTATGGCATAGATAACAATCCTGCAAATAATGGTTGAACGACTTTATGAGACCTAATAAGACACCTATGTAACCTTGGAGTAGTAATCTAGACAAAAACGTATAAATTCCGATATTTTCGATAATATTCAGACTTGATAACAAAACTTGACTTTTACCTCGTCGAATTGGTTTGACCCTTTCGTAGGGTATTACACTCACTAAGATAAAAGATAAGATAGGGACATTGTTTGTTTCACACTACAAAGAATCAATAACAGGTTACTAAACTAGGAAGAAGGAGAATACACACAGATTTTTTGGAGTTTACTCCTTAGGAATAGATTTTCATATAATAATTATAAGCCCGGGGTATGAAATTTCATGGGGAGTAAAATCAAACTTTCTCCGTTACGTTATTCACTTTATGTTTCCATGATAACACTTGTTTATGTTTAAATGGTAACAGTTTTCGTTCGTAAAGAGTAAACTCCAGTCGTGTGTTGAAGCTATCACACACAATTTTTTTCTAAATTGAATATTATAAAATGCGAAAGTGTGTCTGTCTGTCTGCTACCAATTTTGCTGTTTGGTATAATAGTATTGGATGATTGGATAGGTTTTATCCCGGGGAAGGATATACCTAAGAGAGAAAAAGCCTACCTTTTATCCCAGAAATTTAAGGAACTGAAAAACGTAATTCGCGTTATAATTGACCGATCGAAGCGAAGGTCTCTGAGTCTACTTAAGTGAATTTGCACTTGTCCGCCCGTCCGTCCGTCCGTCTGTCAGAGCTTTATAACTTCTGTATTACTGAACGTAATTACTTCAAATTTAATTATAATATGTAAACCGATGGCCTCCAGCCGAATATGACTTAAAAAGTTCTAAAAATCTTTATTTCAGGGGGGCTCTCATAGAAGCGAATGCAAAGTAAAATATTTTTCAGAGCGTCAGATAGGGTCGCGGTATATCATTTTAAATCATTTTAGTCTGTCTGTCTGTCTGACTGTCTGTCTGACTGTCTGTCTGACTGTCTGTCTGGTCTGTCTGTCTGTCTGTCTGTCTGTATGTCTGTCTGTCTGTCTGTCTGTCAGTATGTCTGTCTGTCTGTCTGTCTGTCTGTCTGTTTAAAAGCTTTACTTTCGAAGGTGTTTCTACTGACATTGTATTAATCTTTATCAAAATAAAATGGCTGGTCATCTTAAGTATTTAATATAGACTATATTCGCCTTGCACACCTTTTAATTCAGATGAATATCTTAGAAGATATCATAATATAAATAAATTAACGCGCATTAGAAATAGGAGCGGCCGCGAGGTCCTTATCTATATACTTTTTACTTTACTTAATTTTCATAGAGATAATTTTCGTCACAATTTATGTTTTAAATAATGAGAAATCATTTTTATGATAAAATTATTATGTTAGCTTGTAAAACCACATATTTTTGTGGTGTCACGTAATTTAAAAAAAATATTAAAATTGAGTTTACTGTTCCTATTTGCATAATATAACGCATTTTCATGAATACGTTTCTATACAATCGGACACTTTTAGGAGTTCATTAGATCGTCAATTTTACGAAATTCGAATTTCGTATTTACGATCAATGACTATCGTATTTAATATCCATCCATGAACTAAGTTACATAATCGCACTTCTGGTGTGCATCTGACTGGCTATTTTTGGGTATGTACTATTATGATTAAACCCGTGCGAAGCCGAGGCGTACCGCTAGTATTGAACTAATTTTATTTAATTAGCTATCTATTCAACTGCAAAGTTGCGTCACAGTAAACAGATACAAGTTTACTGTGGTTGCGTCTTGCGGAATTACCTACTCTGCGACAGTTCAGTTGTCAGCATGTGGTGGATAAACACGCTCGTGTGCAGGTTAGTGGTTTGCCATTTTTAGCCGGCTTCCAAAAAAGGTGGAGGTTCTCAATTCGGCGCGTATTTTTTTTTAATTTATGTTACTGCACATCTCTAGACTGTAGGTCATCTGTCTAACCAATTATTATTTTTTTAATGTATGTTACTGCTTATCTCTAGACTGTAGGTAATCTGGCTAACCAATTTAAGCGAAAGGTAGTACCCCGGAGAAGAACGTAGGCTGGGCTAATTTTTATTTATTTATTTTTACTTTATTTTGAAACTTAAATTAAAAACATTTAAACCATAACAATTTTCAACGTTTTTTTTGCACATATTGTCTTACTAGGGGTCGCCCGCGACTTCGTCCGCGTAGGTTTCTGATTTCCTATGAGATTTTCCCGCTGCAAAAAGCCGAGGTACATATAGCGGCTAAAACTGATAAGTAATAACCTTAATGCCGATTTTAAAAACTTGTAATCTACATGTAAGCTTCCAACCCTTCCAACACACCGGGTGGATTTTCGTAAAATTGCTTACAAAGGGTATTATTATTTAAAACTAATAACCTAAATCCCGATTTTCAAGCCTCTAACTTCAAACACAAAGGACTTTTATAAAAACTTAAATAGACAACACTCTATTTCGTGCAGTCTTCACACACGTTTGGGAACATTATGGAGGACTCTTAGGAATCCAGGTTGCGACTTGCGTTGCGATGTTGTCCTTTTGATTGCTTTAAAAGGACTTTACTAAAAAAAAATTGAGGTGCCTACTTACCTCGGTTCGATTCACAGATCGCTAAGAGGAAGTCCTAGGCATATAGTGACTACTGACTAGACTATTATATCTCTTTTTTTTTTTTAAAAGGGTCGTTATTCTGTTTTTTCAGTGCCATATTGGTAGTAGTATGTTGCAACCGGAAATTTCCGCCTGGCTTTAAGTTTGGTGCGGCAACAGCTGCCTACCAGGTCGAAGGAGCATGGAATATCAGTGGTAAGGAAGCACAGGTGTCCTGGAATGAACCACTACTACAGCCCATTAACGTCCCACTGCTGGGCACAGGCCTCCACTCTCAAGTCTCAATAAGAGAGTGGGAATTAGAGCTTAGACCCAACATGCTGCTCCAATGCAGGTCGGCGTTAACGACTGTTATCATGTTAGTGATAATAACCGGGACCCTTAACGTGCTCTTCCAGGCACGGAGGTGGAACACCACTAACTTCGTAGCTCCGGGCTAGGTACTGAGAATTTTTATTTCTCTTTGAGAATGTCTGAAAAACCCAATACTTAATTATGGCCCGACCCGGGACTCGAACCCAGGACCTCGTCGGCTGCAGTCGGACATGCTAGCCACTCCGATCGAACCGAACGAACGAACGAACCGATGGATCCATTTTTATTTGAACCGACTTCAATAAAAGACTTATGCCACTATAACAATATAGCCCTTGACTGCGCCGTCATAAGACGGCATCATGTCATGACTAACCTTCAGGTGAAATCACAGTCATGACGTAACTTGTAGTGGAATAAAAAACTGCTGTGCCTGCACCTTCCGCCGTAGACTATATTTATGGTTCCGTAGTCAATAAGAACCCTTATAGCTTCGTTATTTCCGCCCGTCTGTCTGTCCGCGGCTTTGCTCAGAGGTTCTTAGAAAGAAAGCTGTAATTTGGCATGGGTATAGATACATATTGAACACGGTAAATTAAAATTTTGAAAAATAGGGTTTTACTTCCTGATTCACGTAAAGTGGGAATGAATTATTTTTCTCGTCGATCCCGCAGTATGGGGTGTCGTCGAAAGTCGAGTAATAGTCGACCATCTAATAAAATTTCCACATTGTTGGGATATATAATTATGTCACCGTAAGATTGTAAAAACCGATTATAGATTATAATCTAACTCGCGAAATTGTAAACTGTCGACAGATTGTGAACCGTTCAATGTTCTGAATGTCAATTTTTGAAATATTAATTGTATTTACGTTTTCTTGTATGTTTTTTGTAGGTTAGGTTAGGGTTCGACATAAATAATGAGGTAGTTTAGGTTCTGTCGGGTTAATATACCTAACAGATTACAATCTACCGAAAAATAATGCGTAAAATTGTAATCTTTCGACAGATTGCAATTTCGTGAGTTAGATTATAATCTAACGGTTTTACAATCTTACGGTGACATATATACCCGATAGGGCTTCCAATACCGGGATCCCGGACTTTTTTTGTCAGTTTTCAATACCGGTATTGAAGTGTCTAATACCGGGATCCCGGTATTGGTGACACTATAAACGAAACAGTGACTTTTGCATATATTTCTTGGTACATGCCACTGTTTTTATTCGGCTAAGTTTAAAACTTGTATCTTAAGCACATTAGCTCAATAAGAGCAACTTTATCGTTTAAAACCAGTGAAGAAAAGTCATTTTTGATCACTCAGAGGGAAAATTTTGTGTTTGAATTTAGAACCCTGTGTCTGGCATTTCTATTTCATTGACTCACGAAACGTTCAGAATTCTGTTTTATAACCAACGCAATATTTTATTATGATTTATTTTCTTTTAAAAAATAACAATTTAATTTTTTATTAATTTGTGTTTTAAATTTTAAATGCCAAGAAATGGCATTTCTTCATTGAATTTAAGCATTTTTTATGGAAAAATCTTTTTTATGGTGCACATTCCTTCAGAAAAGACTAGTTCTAAGTTAAAAACAATCTATCTAATTTTAAGTTTTTCCCAATACCGGTATCCCGGCATCCCGGTATTAAAAAAACCCGGTATTAATACGGGTAAAAAAAAAACCGGTATTCGAAAGCCTAGGGCTTAGGGTAGGAAAACCGGTTTTTTAAATGACGGAACCCTACAATGCGACACGCTCGTGGCTGGCTTTTTTTTTAAAGTATTCCCACGTCAGACTGAATCGTCATATTATGCATTAACCGAGATCAAGAGCAAGCTTTTCGTTGAAAAGTAGCGTTTCCTCCTGTAATAGTGCTTAATACCAGTTAATTACCCGACTGCGGAACGCACAGGGTTAAATCATGTTATGTTATGTCATCTTACTTTTTCTCTTATCTTATCTTACTAATATTATAAATGCGAAAGTTTGGATGGATGTATGGATGTTTGTTACTCAATCACGCCCCAACGGCTGAACGGATTTGGCTGAAATTTGGCACAGAGATAGATTATAGTCTGGCACATAAGCTACTTTTTATCCCGGAAAATTAAAGAGTTCCCGCGGGAACCAGAAAACCTCAAACCACGCAGACGAAGTCGCGGGCATTCGCTAGTCAGTCTATATTTGTTTTTTGTTCCTTCCAGGACAGCTACAGCCTAAACGCGTGGATCGATTTTGATGATTCTTGCACCAGTTGATGCCGAATATATCTTAGGAGTGTCACTGTGGAAGCCGAATTTGAGAAAAAACAAAATGGCGCCCACTAGATGCTATAATATTGTAACAAATATAAAAATGAAAGTCAATAAACTATGGCAAGTGAGGTATCGATGAATAGGTCTTATAAAATCATAGTTAGGTTCCCTAGATCATTTTCTCATTTTAATGATAATTTAGGATTCACGAGGTTTCAAAGGGTCATTTTTAATGTATTCCTTTGTGTCGCACTACAGACAAAACGGCTGAACTGATTTTGATGATACTCGCACCACTAGATTTGTCTTAATCTTCCGAATGTCACTAAGGAAGCCGAGTTAATGAAAAACAAAACCAATAACTAAATGAAAGGATATGGCAAGTGAGGTATCGTTAGATAGATCTTTTAAAATCACACTAACGTTCATAAACCGTTCTGTTTAAACGATCATTTAGGATTAACGAGGGTTCACAGGAAATAAGGTACTACGTAGATCCTCTATTTATCTAAATTTATCCATCTAATATTATAAACAGAAAAGATTTGTTTGATTATTTGTTTGTAATGGATAAACTCAAAAACAACACAACCGATATTAAAAATTCTTTCACCCATAGGAAGCTACATTCTCAGCGAGTAACAGAGACTATATTTTATTTTCAAAAAAATTAGGGATCCCTACGAAAATTGCAATAATGTGAATTCATTCGGAATGAATCGTCTCATCTGAGAGCTTCCGTTGCGTACCCTACATCACTACAGCCCATTAACGTCCCACAGCTGGGCACAGGCCTCCACTCTCATAGGAGAGAGGGAATTGGAGCTTAGACCCACCACGCGGCTCCAATGCGGGTTGGCGGGCTTTAACGACTATTATCATGTTCGTGATAATAACCGGGACCGACGGCTTAACGTGCTCTCCGAGGCACGGGGGTGAAACACCGCCAACTTCCTAACTCCGGGCTAGTACTGGGAATTTCTAATCCGAAAAACCCGATACTTAATTATGGCCCGACCCGGGACTCGAACCCGGGACCTCGTCGGCCGCAGTCAAACATGCTAACCACTAGACCAACGAGGCAGTTCCTACATCGTTACACGAAAATTATGTGTGCTGGAATAGCTCCTCTCAAAAAGTTCTAAAAATAAATCCGCGATAGCATATATGTGTCACCGTAAGATTGTAAAAACCGTTAGATTACAATCTAACTCGCGAAATTGTAAACTGTCGAAAGATTGTGAACCGTTCATTGTTCTGAGTGTCAATTTTTGAAATATTCATTGTATTTACGTTTTCTTGTCTGTTTCTTGTAGGTTAGGTTAGGGTTCGACATAAATAATCAGGTAGTGGTTTGTTCGGTTCTGTCGGGTTAATATACCTAACAGATTACAATTTACCGAAAAATAATGCGTTAAATTGTAATCTTTCGACAGTTTTTTACAATCTTACGATCACATAATGTCCTCCCGACCGAATTTCGGCCACGGCGGCCAATCTCCAGAGAGATTAGCCATCTGCGCGGGAGATATTATAGTGCACAAGTGTGTGCGCAAACACAGGTGCACTCTCTGTTCCTTTACTCTCATAGCCCGATGGGACGGAAATCCGACACGACCGGCGCAGGACCGACGGCTTAACGTGCTCTCCGAGGCACGGGGGTGAAACACCGCCAACTTCCTAACCCCGGGCTAGTATTGAGAATTTCTTGTCAGAAAACCCCAATACTTGTTATGGCCCGGCCCGGGACTCGAACACGGGACATCCTCGGTCGCAGTCGAACATGCTAACCACTAGACCAACGAGGCAGTACGGTCACATATGTATCTTACTATTATGGCTGACTAACAATAAACATTTGTATGATTTTTAAACTTGGTGTAAAACAATGCTTTACTCATGAAGGTTTTTTACCGACATAACAATAATCCTTAACAAAATAAGTATGTTCATTATCTCAGGAATTTAATTAAGATAAAAATAACCTTTTACACATAATACAATAAAATATTCGTCTAATTCTAAATTAAACATTTAGAATTTTATGAGATACTAGCGAATGCCCGCGACTTCGACCAAAAAACCTCAAACCACGCGGTTTTTTGGTTCCCGCGGGAACTCTTTAATTTTCCGGGATATAAGGTAGTCTATGTGCTATTCCAGACTATAATCTATCTCTGTGCAAAATTTCAGCCAGATCCGTTCAGCCCAGTGCACAGATTTTGAAGCTAGGATAGGCATTAATTAGTCAGAATGCCTATTTACTAGCTGTTTTGATGAAAAATGATCATCGAGGTATTGTCATTTGGGTAAGCAGTGCTTTTATGCCTCTAAGAACTGCACGGCACTGGTTTAGCAGTTGGGGCATGATTGAGTAAGAAACATCCATACATCCATCCAAACTTTCGCATTTATAATATTAGTAAGATCATAGAAATACAGTTACGTTCAACAGAAAATGGCCGGCCGTACTCTCACAATATAATGTTACGGTATTAAGTGTAACGTATCATTTCATATGCGTAATGTGACGACATAACGAGACTCAAAAAACTTGATGATTTGTACTCCTTCAATCGATCAATCAAACAATCCATCCAATATTAGTAAGATCATAAAATAAAAATACAGTTACGTTCAACAGAAAATGGCCGGCCGTACTCTCACAATATAATGTTACGGTATTAAGTGTAACGTATCATTTCATATGCGTAATGTGACGACATAACGAGACTCAAAAAACTTGATGATTTGTACTCCTTCAACCGATCAATCAAACAATCCATCCAATATTAGTAAGATCATAGAAATACAGTTACGTTCAACAGAAAATGGCCGGCCGTACTCTCACAATATAATGTTACGGTATTAAATGTAACGTATCATTTCATATGCGTAATGTGACGACATAACGAGTCTCAAAAAACTTGATGATTTGTACTCCTTCAATCGATCAATCAAACAATCCATCCAATATTAGTAAGATCATAGAAATACAGTTACGTTCAACAGAAAATGGCCGGCCGTACTCTCACAATATAATGTTACGGTATTAAGTGTAACGTATCATTTCATATGCGTAATGTGACGACATAACGAGTCTCAAAAAACTCGATGATTTGTACTCCTTCAATCGATCAATCGAACAATCCATCCAATATTAGTAAGATCATAGAAATACAGTTACGTTCAACAGAAAATGGCCGGCCGTACTCTCACAATATAATGTTACGGTATTAAATGTAACGTATCATTTCATATGCGTAATGTGACGACATAACGAGTCTCAAAAAACTTGATGATTTGTACTCCTTCAATCGATCAATCAAACAATCAATAAATTCATCAATGCCACATGCTTTGCACTTTCGACTAACTTAAAGTGGAACTACAAATATTAAAAAAAAAAACAGCCAAGTTCGAGTCGGACTCGCGCACCGAGGGTTCCGTACAAACCTGTAGTAACTTTAAAATTATTAAAAATATTTTTATTGTAACTAAAAATTTATGTTTTTCGCAATTTTTACTTTATCTGTGCTTTATGACGTTGCTTAGTTCACGGGAAATATCCAGTAGGTTTTGAAATTTTGATTCCCTTGCGAGTGTTGAAAATTTGCAGCATTAACGGCTGTATCTTTTAATTGGGTTGGCTTAGAAGTTTGATTTTTTCACAGCTCCAAGGGACAGTAATTTATTACAGCTTAAAGGTATTATAGAACTGAGTATTTGATATGAATTTCAATTTAATACCTCTACGCGTTCATGAGGAAAGGGCTAATAAGTTTAAAATTATTAAAAATATTTTTATTATATGATGTAACTAAAAATTTATATTTTTCGCAATTTTTACTTTATCTGTGCTTTATGACGTTGCTTCGTACCAAATTTCAAGATTCTTAGTTCACGGGAAGTATCCAGTATAGGTTTTGAATTTTTGATTCCCTTGCGAGTGTCTAAAATTTGCAGCATTAACGGCTGTATCTTTTAATTGGGTTGGCTTAGAAGTTTGATTTTTTCACAGCTCCAAGGGACAGTAATTTATTACAGCTTAAAGGTATTATAGAACTGAGTATTTGATATGAATTTCAACTTAATACCTCTACGCGTTCATGAGGAAAGGGCTAATAAGTTTAAAATTATTTAAATCATTTTTACTATATGATGTAACTAAAAATTAGTTTTTTGCAATTTTTCCTTTATCTATGCTATAAGACGTTGCTTCGTACCAAATTTCAAGATTCTGAGTTCACGGAAAGTACCCTATAGGTTTTGATTCCCTTGCGAGTGTCGAAAATTCTGCAAAAACATAGCACGAGGGTAGTAATTTAAACTTACAAGTCCATTTACTGCGACTAATTCTGCATATATCACAATCTGTAAACTAAATTTTAATGACACCTCTATAGTTCTGTCCCTTTCTGCAGAGCGTAAGTGAAAAGGTTAGCAATATTTTAATGCTGTCATTTTAGTTAAGTTTAGGGATTGTTAACAACAGAATCAGCCCCACTGCCTCTGTAAATTTGCATTTTTCGAGCAACTGTTTTGAAAAATATGTTACTTAATAAACAATAAGTACCTACTTAGTTACATTTTATTTAACAAGATTGCAAGTGCAAAAATCCTATTAAAAGATTCTATAATAGAATCACTAACTAAGAATTCTAAATAATCTGCTCAAAACCAGTGAGCAAAGAATCATTGAAATCATTTTACTAGTTTCCTAGAAAATCGTCAACGAACAAACATACATACGGGTCTATTATTCCTTTTTGAAGTACTTATATTAAAAACGAGTTTTGCTAATGAGCTCTATATATACCAGACATTGAATTTAAATTTTATATTATTATATTCTAACTAGTTTTAAAATAAGTAATCCATTCTTCCATACTAATATTATAAATGCGAAAGTGTGTCTGTCTGTCTGCTACGTTTTGATGTTTGGTACAGGGATAGGTTGTACCCCGGGAAAGGATATATGTTACTTTTTTGAGATATATTTATAGTCTGGATTAACACATAGGCTACTTTTTATGCCGAAAAATTTAAGAGTTACCGCAGAGATCAACAATCTATCTACGCGGACAAAGTCGCGGGTATCATCTTGTGTAATATAATTTTTGCACACTGTCTCTGACAGTAGATTCTGTACGGCAGTATGTGTGTAGGTACTATGTACTGTGTAGTGTGTGTACGGAGTGATTGTGAAAGGAAGTTTATACTTATAAAGTTGTTACTACCTACCCACAATTTTGCAAAATAAATGATTTATGATTTTACCACTTCGCCCGCGTGAATTGAGGTTTTACAAAAAACGCAGGAACTCTTTAATTTTCCGGAATAAAAAGTATGTGACATTGCATCTGTCTGCCATCTGTGGTCGAATAGTTGAACACGCTAGCCAAAACGTCTAGCGTCATCTAGGGTGGTAAAGCAGCAGTACAATGTAACATGATTTATTAAAAGAATTACATAATTCTTGCATATAAATATAGTTTTATTATTCCAGTTAAGATTTCAGTATTATCCTCATCCCTGCCCAAACAATGCAAAGCTTAATTTTTTCCTGACCAACGTGGTAGAATAGTTGAAAATAATTGTTTAGACTCCCTAACCACAACGTCTAGCGCCATCAAACGTGGGAAAGCAGCAGTTATTTGGTGAAGCTTTGCTCTATTTTTTTTTAATTTTTGTGAGCCTTCTGAAACGGTTTAATCTGAAAAGTATAAAATGTAACAATTGCAATATTTAAAAAATCTTTGCTGCACATTAATTTTTGACACCTAGGCAAGCTCCCATAGTTGCCCTGGTCAAGTTCCTTTCATCCAGATCCGTTCGGACATTTTGGCGTGATGGAGTAACGAACATCCATCCGTCCATACATCCATCCAAACTTTCGCGTTTATTAGTATAGATGCTCATTAGTTTTAAGCAGTAAATGAGCTAGAGAGGTGAAAATTACCTTGTCTATGTCTTAGGCAAAACACCGAGTGTCTGGGACACGCAAACGCACTCCCGTACACACACTATCGCGGACGGCAGCACTGGTGACGTGGCTTGCGATTCCTACAACCGCTGGCAGGACGATGTGCAGATCGCCGCCGACTTGGGACTGGACTTCTATAGGTATTTCATACTCTCTCTGCGTCGAATTCCTCATTACTGAGGATCGTGACCCATTAATCACTTAATCGTAGGAGTTTTCTTGGGTAAATAATACACTGCCTCGTTGGCTAGTGGTGATATGAAACTCCTTTGTCATTGTTGCCAGCTAACTTTAAATAATGAACAATGAGCGTCAATATTGTTATTAATGTCTTCTTCTTCTTCTCTTGGTGTATGGCTTTGAGTAGTGCCAAGCCAGCACAATGCACTTCGCCAGTGTCGAGAAACTTGAGGGAGGCACGAAGGTTATTAACGTCATTCTATATTATTGTGAAATGTCGTACGTATAATTTTAGTAAATTAAATTGATATAATACAAGGAAATACCACAGGGAAATACCGCAAATCATAGATCTAGGCTTGACGTATAGCACATCTAGAGCTGAGCGATATGCCACAGCGATGACAGCTCTAGATGTTGTTTTTCTGGCAAGAAATTCTCAGTATTACCCAGAGTTAGGAAATTGGCGGTGAGTCACCCTCGTGCCTCGGAGAGCACGCTAAGCCGTCGGTCCTGGTTATATCACTAATGTGATAACAGTCGTTAGAGCCCGCCAACTCGCATTGGAGCAGCGTTGTGGATATAAGCTCTAATTCCCTCTCCCCTATGAGAGCGGAGGCTTATGCACAGCACTGGGGCATTAATGGGCTGTAGTGATGGTGGTGGAATAATGCGCTGGGTTCCCAGGTCCTTCTGCATACCACTCGACTAACAGTCTGTACTTACTATTTCAGCTCTTGGAAATGTTACGACTAACTATAAATTATCAGTTGTTAGCGATAACAACCGCGGGACCAACTGCTTAACTTAAGGCTACATTTGATCCTCCAAATTGGGTAACCCATCCGTCAGTAACCGACTTGGGCTAACTTGGTTTAAAAATCCCAATTGACCGATATGCGTTGTCACAACTAGGCCACTCATCCATCTCTCATAGATATAATTCTAAAACACGAACGTCAACGATATTAAAATAATACGTATTCAATAGCTGGTAGTATGCCCCCAGATTTTGATGTACATATTATGGGCCATGGGGTATCGTAAGAATTCTTACATCCTCCCGATTGACACAGGCTGTATTTTTAGCTGTATTTAAAAAAAAAAATTAAGTAAATCGCATTATTTTCAAATTATTTTCTAAGTAAGCTTACTTTCTAATAATTAATTGTTTATCTTTTCAGATTTTCGATATCATGGCCTCGTATTTTGCCCAAGGCTTTCCCGCACTATATAAACGAAGATGGCCGGCGTTACTACGATAATCTAATCAACGGTTTGCTGGAGAAGGGAATCGAACCTGTGATAACTATGTACCATTGGGATATGCCCCAACGGTTGCATAATCTTGGTAAGTATGTCATACTAATATGCATGGTAGTGGGCTAACCTGGTAGGTAACGTAAACGTAGAATCGCTGGGCTTTGTACGCCGTTGCCGGTTGGGTGGTAACTAGCCACGGCCGAAGCCTCCCACAGGCCAGACCAAAAATAAATTATACTTATTTTTGGTCTGGTTTTATACTAATTTAATCGTCGTTGATAATTATGATAATATTATAATAATCTTTATATATAAAAAAGCGATTCACTCACTCACTGATTCATCACGATATCTCAGGAACTATAAAGCATACAGATTTGAAATTTGGAAGATAGGTTCCTTCTATGGTATAGACGTCAGATAAGAAACGATTTGAAAAAATTCACCCCTAAGGGGTTGAAATGGGGGTTGGAAGTTTGTATGAAAGTCCTTTGTTTTTGAAGTTAGAGACATGAAAATTGGCAATTAAGTTAATAGTTATAAATAATAATAAATCCATTCAAGCAATTTTACGAAAATTAACCCCAAAGAGGGTCTAATGGGGGTTGTAAGTTTGTATGAAAGTCCTATATGTTTGAAGTTAGAGACCTGAAAATCGGCATTTATGTTTTAAATTTAAATAAATAATAACCTGCTTAAGCAATTTTACGAAAATCTACACCAAAAGGAGTAAAATAGGGGTTTGAAGCGTTAAATGAGGGTTTTAAGTTTTTGATGTAAGAGACTTGAAAATCAAGATTTAGTTTATTAGTTTTAAATTATATAATAACCTATATAATCAATTTTAAGAAAATTCACCCTAAAGGGTATGAAATTGGGGTCGGAAGCTTGCATGTAGGTTATAAGTTTTTAAAATCGCATTAAGGTTACTTATTACTTATTAGTTTTTAGTTACTTATTAGTTTTAGCCGCTATATGTACCTAGGATTTTTGCAGCGGGAAAATCTCATAGGAGATCAGAAATTCTCTAGTTTTCTATAGTCGTATGTCATTATTATGTAAATTACTGCAGAATTACTCGTTATCTAATACCTTTAAATGAGCAATTCTTGTATATATATATTTAAATAATACCTGAATCTTGGAAAATGCTCGAACGATTTTCATGAAATTTAGTATGCAGGGGGTTTCGGGGGTGATAAATCGATCTAGCTAGGATTCATTTTTAGAAAATGTTACAATAGCTCAGTTGGGAAATGGGGTTCCGAAACCAGATGACCCCGGTTCGAATCCAGAGGTCTCCAGTATGATTATTTCCCATGTTTTTTCAAGTTCCTTCTCTAATGAGAAAACCTATTATTGGGTACCCAATTATACTCGTGATTTTTTATTTAAATAACCAGTTCATATTTTTTTATTATTATGTCAGTAAGATCGATATGTAATTCGTATTTAAATATAATTTCGAAAAACACGATTTACTAGTCATCCAGGTACTTTAAATTGTATACATACTTAATTAATATAAAAACAAAACTAACTAACGACGATAACTAGTTAAATAAAAGCTTTAAATGAACTATTTATTTGTTTTAAGTTTTGTAGAACATCAAATTACATAATATTATGTAACTGAAAGTTAATAAAAGACAAATAATTACAGAGGCTAATTTTATATTGTTGATAATTTTAAAAACCGGTCAAATACGTAGAACTCGCACACGAAGGATTCCGTTCCTACGTACGTACAAGATATAACACTATCATGTATCTACTTAGTTTTTAAATACAAAGTAAACAAGAGAGGCGCTAAAAATCACGCTTCATATATCAAACTTTATTTAATATTTTATTTTTATAATTTTTTGTTATAACGGCAATAGAAATACACACTTTGCGAAAATTTCAATTGTCTACCTATGAGATAGAGCCCGCTGACACACAGACGGACAGCGTAGGCTTAGTAGTCCCGTTGGTACCATTTGGGTACGGAACCCTAAAAATATTTGGATATTCTAGTGTCATAAACAAATCTGCTATCTGTTGTGTTTATTTGTTTTGCTATTTTGTCACGGAATCTTAATTAAATATTAGAATAGGTTTCTGACCTTGATGATAATACTAATATTTGTGCATTTGATAACGCATTTTAATAATACGAAAACAAGAAATTCTTATTTTTAAAAGAAAAGTTAATAATATCCCCGATCGTGGAATCAGGAAAACCTTAGGATGCCTACACATACAGTCGACTTCACGAAGCGAAGGAATTAATGTAAATAAAACATACCAGTCACGACATTTCAACTTTACTAACAATATTTTCACTGTTGTGTATTGCAAATCACTCACAAATGTCTTATTTCCTGAAGTAAAACATTTATAGTTCTTAGTATACTCAAAAGTAATTCAATTTATGCACTATGAAGCTATTAATCTAACAAATAACTTGCAATAATCCCAAAATAGAAACACAGACTAATGACTTAATGGGTGTTTGACATATAGAAATTGAATGATTCCATAGAGATGTGACATGAAAAGTAAACCATAGACTGAATGATATGAGCGGGTTTAGTCGATTGTAAAAATCGAATATCGTTATATTAGGTTCGCAGATCTTTAATCTCTTTATTACGGCAAGCAGTCAGCGGCCGCGCCGGCACAAAAAAATCCGGTCATTCGTTTCGCTGCTTCTATTGATGTTGTACGTTTCGGGTGTTCTCTGATGCTTTTTAGTTTTTATTTTCAACGACTTAGCTTTATTAACTGATTTTTATTTGCTCTACGATTGGACTGTGTTAAACTTTGGACTGACGACCATTTTCTATTCTTCAAGGACATCGTTTTTGCATAAGAATTGGATTATTCGGAATTTATTTTGTTTAGACAAGGTATGTAACTTATTTTATATTAAGTACCTATTAGTAATCAATGAAATTTTCAATATTTCATAATTTATTTAACTTTTAGCTTGGATATATTTCGGATACAACGTTTTTAATATAGGTGCTGTTTCCGTGAAGTGAAATTTTCTATTTACAACCTCACACTAATCGTCGCTGCATACAAATTATTTTATTTATTGTATTACCTTTTTATTACTAGGTTAGCTAGGTTATCTGCTTTACCAATTTGAACCAAAGGAATTTTTGGTGTTTTTTTTAATTTTGTGTTTTAGTTTTGCCGGCCAAATAAAAATAACTTTTATTTTTATGGTAAAAATATATATTCTGAGTCACTTGTTATTACAATATATTGAATGAAAAATGTTAAGGTTGTGAGTTTTGCCCGGAACAAATTTTGTCAGGTTTTTCTTTGATTCACTGAAATTAATAAGCCCCAATTTAAGCGATATCCTTTGCTGCGTGGCTAGGAAAGGACCACGGCATTATGTAAAAACTTATGCAATTGACAAAATAATACGGGCCCTAATATCATGCCAAAGTTCGTGCAGAACTTTTGGTAGTCTTTTTGAGTTTACTACAATGCAATAAACTTAGCTTACCACGCTATTATCGACGAAACAGCAGTGTTGCTGACACGAAAGTAATTATATTTATTTATATATGTATAAATATATTTATTTATGATGTAGGGTCTTAATCGCTACAGCCCATTAACGTCCCACTGCTGGAACAGGCCTCCACTCTCATAGGAGAGAGGGAATGAGAGCTCGATGTGAGTTGGCGGGCTTTAACGACTATTATCATAATATTAGTGATAATAACTGGGTCGACGGCTTAACGTGCTCTTCGAGGAACGGGGGTGAAACACCATCAACTTCCTAACTCCAAGCTAGTACTGGGAATTTCTAGTCAGAAAACCCCAATACTTAATTATGGCCCGACTAGATAAGAAAACGCTAAGAAACCAGGTGCTCAAAATTTCTACTCAATCAAATAATACAGTACACACAGCATACTACATAATATAACACATAAAAACATGTTACTGAAACTAAAATATATTTATAATACTAAATTATACGATAAAATAAATAAAATAAAAATAAATAATAATTTATTTCTCAAAATTTAACAAAAGTAAGACTTAGGTCTATAATAACAATGTATGGTCGGTCTCTGCAGCCAAATGTAGGATACCCTGTGGTTTAGGCTGCAGTGACTCGCCTTGCAGTGAATTACTTATTACGTATTATATACATACACATACATATTATAGAATTATATAGAATAAACAGCTAGTCGTCTTCAATTTGAAAGAAAATATGTCTTTAGACCATTTTTGGACAAGCCCAGCAATTTCGACTGTCTAATAGTAGGTGGATTGGCGGGCTTTGACGACTATTATCAAGTAAGTGATAAGATGTTAGTGAAAGGTTTAATTATAATATCTTCTTCAACATCACAAGGTTATTTCGTAATCATAGTGTGTGGTAATCGATTTCAGAATGTATTCATTCAATCGTTCATTCACAACTAGTCTGTCAATGTTCGCATCACTATATGTCCAATGACAATTTTAATCACGTGACCTGAAGCCATATTTGATTACATTAATTCCTTCGCTTCGTGAAATCGACTGTAGGGCTATGCATATGCGCCACATATTACTGTTTTAATGCACCTGTTGGCGTAAAGCTCGCTTATTAAAAAAATAATTAAAAAAAATAATGCGCGTGATAGCCACTGCTTACATCCTACGCTCGATTCGACATATATTAACCATAAGAGTATAGTAATAAGGACGTGATTGAGCTAAGTAATGGTGTTAGTACACTTAAGTCCTTTGTTGGTCGACAAAGGACATTGACCAAATTCGCCTAAGAATCAACATACGTTTGAAATAGATAGTAATTCTTAGCTTATTTTATAGCCTTTATTCCAAATATTAGAATTTAACGGACACTTCAAATTAATTAAAAAATTAATAAATGGGTATTAAATTGATTACTATACGTTTCCGTCTCTGGATTATTAACCACAGATTAATAACTTACAGGTTAAAACAATAAACAATAGCACCGCTTGAGCGCTAGATCCGTATCGTAAGAAACAAGATATAAGCTGCTTAAAGTGCTAAGTACACCAGTATTCTGAACCTCGCAACGCCATCTATTGAAAGTAGAATAATTTAATATTTTTAACGCCATCTGTGAAGTTCTCGATGAACTATGACGATACCTGCATCCTTATTAATAACGCCATCTGTAATGTTTTTGATGAACTACGGCGAATCTTGTTTTATCTACATACTGTTTACAGCTCTATTACAAATGGATAAAGATGATATTTATTTGTTCAAGCAAATTGATCGTGAAAGCTGAAATAACCTCAAAATTGAAAATATTTTTGATAATAAGTAATTTCTTAGCAAGTGTCCGTAGTTTTAATCTGCTCTCAAGTATAAAAAGGTATTAATTTGAACCCAGTAATTAATGTTTTATGACGGTTGGTTCTTAGGCGAACTTTGTATGGGGACGGAACAATGTCCGTATGTAATGTAACCCTATAATAAGGTAGACTAAGAGAACAGTTTCGATTAGAGAGCTTGTGACGTTTTATTTAAATCCTGAATATATTACTAAATAATTAACCCCTTCTATCATACTTTTTGTAACACGCGCGTGCATATCGCGTGTATTCTACGTATGACAGTATGCTAAATTAAGTTTGTTCCCTTGTTTCCCTCTGTTAGAATGTTGCTTTTTGACTGTATATGCAGACACCGTGGTTCACGTGCAGCGCAGGAGCATCAGATCGTACTACGTAACCCATGCGTTGAGCACGCGAACCTTTCGTTACAATCGCAGTTGCGGCGTATTCGCCAGATGTGTACGCACCTATAAACTGACAGGTTCTTTAAAATACCGTCTGCTAAAACCCCTTATCTAACTTTTAGAAATTAATTAACACTCCTTAATTAGTTAATGAAGTGATTAAAATTCCGGTTTCTGATACGGTGTGTGAATATTGGAAGAATTAAAAAAAAGGGAAAAGAATTTAAAAAAATTGCTTGCTTTAACGTGAAGGAAAATTGCATGCCTAAGTTGAGAGTATCCATAATCTTTTCAAAGATGTCTGAATCCGCCCTTGTCCAGAGTGGTGTCTGGTAGACTACGGCCTAAACCCTTCTAATTCTTAGATTTTTTTAAATATTGTGCCTCCCTCACCTTTCTGCTGTCGAACCGCAAGGCATCGTCAGAGCCTGCGTCCGTACATACTTAGTTGAAATTCCACGAACGTGTACGAAGCGATTTTACTTCCTCGTTTCTAATTGGAACCACTAGTATATGAAATGCCCTTCCGGCTTGCGTTTTCCCCTCTTTTTTTAATATGGGTATTTTCAATTAAAATCGAGATTGAATAAACATTTTCTATATATCACCACTTGCCATTAAGTCAGATTACAGCCAAGCGCGAGTCTAGGTTTGAATTTAAAAAAAAGGAGATCAGAACTCAACAGCTGCTGGCCGGCGATAGCTTGGGATCACGAGGTTAAAGCATTTTTTTGGTTTTTTCTAGGTGGCTGGTCCAACCCCCTGATAGTGGAATGGTTCGCTGACTACGCGAGGGTTCTGTACCAGTTTTTCGGAGACCGGGTGAAGACCTGGATCACTATCAATGAGCCTTACACCATCTGCACTCTAGGTATTGAACTTTAGGTATTTTTTTTATTACAAGTGGGTAAGTCCTTTAGTTCGCGATCTCTCCTTAATGGTAAGTGATGATGCATCCTATGATAATAGCAGGTTAACCTGTCAGGGGCATGGCGGTTATATTAAACCCATACCCTTAATTGGTTTATACACGCAATCGTACTGCGCTAAACTATTTCTCTAACTACTTCAGTGCAACTGTCCGTTAGTAGAGTCAGTCAGCACATATGAGGCATTTTGCCTTAGTAGATTTACACTACGTGGACGGAAGATGTTAAATGAGTCGCAGGGAACCGCTGGATTCAGGGGCCATACTAATACCTATTCTGCGGCCATGCTGCCAACGCTTGAAGCCATATTATTTCATTATTGTTGACTGTGTTTTAGATTATAATCCTTATTTTACGAACCTCAAGGTACGTGACATCATACTGTCATATTGAGTAATATTGCTTTAAGCGTAGGCAGTTTGGCCGCAGGCAGCGCAAAACCGCACGTTGTGGAAGCCCCTACAGGAGACCTATGTCCAGTAGCACACGTCTATCGCTTGACCAGACCGCAACAAACCGCTTCCTCGCACAGCTGCCTAAGGGCAATCCTAGGTCCAATCAGTTTCTTCATACAGCTGACTGAAAACAGCCTCGCACCGCTCAGCTTTCTCGCATAACTTTGGTAGGTGTCTCCACCACCACTCACCATTTCACAGTTCTGCTATTTGGTGGAAAAGTAACCCCATCAGCTGCGACAACTGTATTTTTAAATCTGGTGGAGTTTGCATTCTTTTCACCAGCTTTCTGGTTTGTTTACAACTGTCTTTTTGATTGTCCAGGTTACGCCATAGAAGCCTTCTCTTCCGTCGCGAAAGACCGTGAAGTTGGCACTTATCTCTGCATCAAAAATATCGTGCTGGCCCACAGTAAGGCCTGGAGGGTGTATGACCAAGAATTCAGGAAGAAGTATCAAGGTACGGCAAGGTGCTGGTTAAACACAGCCCAAAATAAGGAGTGGAAGGAGAAGGGGGAGGCCTTTGCCCAGCAGTGGGATGATATATAACTTATCGTAATAATAAAACGTACTAATTAAAGAAAACAAGTTCAGGCTTATATAAATGAAATAAATAAAATCAAGGTACGGCCGTTTAATTTGGTACAATACAAGCAAGCTGACACGTAATGATATTTAATATATTGTGTCCTACTTGCTTCATTAAATAATAAAATTATAAATTAAATACTTAAATTGGACCTTTTCTGGCTAATAATTCTTAAATACGATATCACATCATTTCAATATATAACCCATAAAACACAATGTTCTGGCGTGAGTTAATGTAAGTCAATGCCACCTATCGACAATCTAGAAAAGATTACTTAACAAATTCTGTTCATAGTTTCCTCGCAAATTAGAGAAAAGTACTTTACAAGTCTCGGCCAAAATAGCACTTCACGGCCTCGTTTACTTAAAAAGGCCTCTGCTGGCAACTCGTCCTTTTATAAGCACATTATTACTCAGTCGTAAATTGCTTGATGCAATCTCTCTCTGCGTCATATTCCTCATTACTGAGGGTCGTCACCCCTTTTCATTAATCACATAATGGTTTTCTTGGGATAACCTAACCTGTTAGGGGTAATGCGGTGGGTTCCCACCTCCTGCATACCTACGACTCGAGTAAGAGTATTTAAACTATTGTAACGATTACTATCAGATGTCGATGTTATGATAATAACCGGGACTGATGACTTAACGTGCTCTCCGAGGCACGGAGGAAATTTGAACGTCCAAATTCGGTCACCCATCCAGTTACCGACATTGGTCACAGATGCTTAACAATCGCAATCGACTGATATGCAGTCTAAGATGGTGGAAATCCAGCCATCATCGCAGTAATTCATGCCGCTAATAAAATAAGGCTAGCTAGTTAAAAGATTGATACTATCATTTTATAATTGCTTAATCAAAAATTCTTCTTCAGGTCGCGTCGGTATAACCAATCAACATATTTACATGGATCCAGTCTCTGAGTCGGACGAGGAAGTTGCTGCGTTGGCCCACGAACTGCATGTGAGCTTTTAGCTTAGCTTTACTTTTTTCTGCAGACCCTTAACAAGAAGTATTTTACGCTACTACTTATAAGTTACCGTACTACTTGTTCGTATCTAAGTAGTTATGTACATCTCTTCCGCCCTAATAAAATTAGTAGGTATTGATTCAGGTCGTAGGTCAAAACTAGGGTTATAACGGAACCTCGCCTCCGCCTCCGTAAGTGCGGAACTTTCGCAAGGAATCGTACCTCTGCTTCCGCATCCGCCCCCGCCGTTTTTTTGCGGAGTTGTAACGGAGGTTTATTTACGATGACTTACAATGTAAGAGGTACAAATCGAAGCAGGATACGTCAATTAAACCATTACAACAAGTAAAAGAATGCTTAAAAGAATCCTCAAAATAAATCAAATGTGGGATTCATCGCACCATAGATCACAGACGATGTGATCGGAGAAATCCACCTGCACCTCCGCTTCCGTTAACCTCCGCGTCCGCGGAGGCACAGCTCCGTGACCTCCGCATCCGTCTCTGCTTCCATAAAGAACGCTTCCGTTATAACCCTAGTCAAAACCATGCTACGGAATAAAATAAATTGTTTGCACTTTAATTTTAGGAACAAAGTTCCATAAGGAACGATACGAAGGACTACCTTAGCCGGCAAAGAACGTCCGTATCGAAAATGCGTGGAGTAAGATTTTTATGTGTATGTCACCGTAAAATTGCAAAAACCGTCAGATTGCAATCTTACGCTTTTTATCTCGATAGATTGTAAACTGTCAACAGATTGTGAACCGTTCAGTGTTCTGAGTGTCAATTTTGAAATATTCATTGTATTTACGTTTTTTTGACTTTTTGTTCTAGGTTAGGTTAGGTTAGTTCGACATAAATAATCAGGTAGTGCCTGGCCAGCTTCTATCGGGTTAATATACCTAACAGATTACCATCTACTGAAAAATAATGCGTTATATTGTAATCTTTCGACAGTTTACCATCTCGCTAGATAGATTACAATCTAACGGTTTTCACAATCTTGCGGTGACAAATATATGAACTTCGTTCCTATCTGATGTCCAGCGACACCACATGTTTTTTTTCACGCCACTTTAAGTCAAGGTCAAAGTCAAAGTATAGGTATTTATTCAATTATTTAGGTACACTACCTACACTTATTGACGTCCAGTTATTGATAAAATACATATGATAGTGATAATCAGCTACGGTATCTTAAAACTAAAGCTACGAGGGATTAAGTTAGCCCTTGATTGCTATCTCACTTGATGGTAGATGATGATGTCGTCAAAAGGGGTATAAAAGGGGGGGGGGGGGGCGATAAAGGGGTATAGGTGTAATATAACTATTAACTGCCCTGCCCCTAACAGGTAAGCCCGCTACCATCACAGGCTGCATCATCACTTACCATCAGGTGAAATCGCAGTCAAGGGCTAACTTGTAGTGAATAAAAAAAAACGGTTTCTACACGGTATATTGTACTGGAACGCAAAATCGCTTGGCGGTACGTCTTTGTCAGTAGGGTGGTAAACTAAGTACCTATCTACTAACTAGTAACTGCCTCGTTGGTCTAGTGGTTAGCATGTTCAACTGCGGCTGACGAGGTCCCGGGTGCGAATCCCAGGCCGGATCATAATTAAATATTGCGGTTTTCTTACAAGAAACTCCCCTACTTGCCCGGAGATATGAGGTTTGCGGTGAGTCACTCTCGGAGATCACGTAAAACCGTCGATCTTGCGCATGATCTCCCTCCGGTCGTGTCGGATGTTCCGTCCCATCGGGCGATGAAAGTAAAGGAACAGAGAGTGCACTTGTTTGCGCACACACTAGTGCACTATAAAATCTCTGTACAGATGGCTAATCTCTCTGGGATGCTGACAGAAATTCGGTCGGGAGGACATTAAGTAACTATTTTTGTTCTTCTTTCCAGTATGGGCTGTACACGCATCCCATCTTCTCCAAACAAGGAGGCTGGCCACCGGGCATAGAGAAGGTGTTGGCGAAGAATAGCAGGCTCGAAGGATATCCTCGATCGCGACTCCCGGCCTTCACTGATGAAGAAAAGGAATTGGCGAAAGGTATTCTATTCACCGCCTTGTTGGTTTAGCACGATTAGCATGGTCGACTGCCGATCACGATGTGCTGGTTTCCTGGTCGGGCATAAAAATTGTTAGGTACTGGGTTTTTTCAGTTAAGCTGTCGGTTACGGTTATTCTCACTAACATGATAATAGTCGTTATTCCCGCCAACCCGCATTGTAACGGCGTGGTGGGTCTAAGCTCAAATTCCCTCTCTCATAGGACAGTGGAGGTCTGTGCCCAGCAGTGGGACGTTAGATTCTATTCGCTATTTTCTGTCTAGTTAGAGATTTAATAATAATAATAATAATAATAACTTTATTTCAGGAAACTGTCCCATATTTTGTTAGTTACAATTACTTAACCTATGTTAGTAAATACAAAATACTTAGCCTACTCTATACCTATCCATACTAATTAAAACCTAACACAACTACAAGGCCCTTTGGGGCCTCCTCGCGCGACTGTGTGCACCATTCCAGCACCTCCAGAGAGGGCTGTCCAGTTTAACAACCAATGTGCCAAGGAGGGTGTTGCAGCTACTCAATAGCCTGCTCATTATGGACGCGGCACGCTTGCGTATGATCGCGTAGAAGTCATCCACCCGAGCTTCCGCAAACATTGCCGACGCGCTACAGTGTCGATTTAATACTCCATGGATTCCTATAGGCAATAATTATTGTTTCCTAACTTTTGAGAGGGATCTTATAACTTAGAAAATAATAATTGTCTCGAAATTTTCCTGGAGATAACAATTAAATGATGAAACACCAACCTATCTTGCCCGGTGACTATAATCGAAACTATTGTTTATTTACCTGTTTAGTTTAATTTTATTTTTAATATATACTATTGATATTTCCTTACAGGAACATACGACTTCTTCGGTTTCAACTTTTACACATCCCGAAAAATCCGAAGGGGAAAAGACGGCGAAAATACGGATTTACTGTCCCCTTTGAGCAGCATTTCAGAGTTGGACGCCATTTTGGAAGTGGATCCGGGTTGGGAAATGGGTGCCTGTTATTGGTTTTTCGTAAGTTATTTTGCTGTCTGTGGTTTTTACTCTGCGCTGCTGCTAAATCTTTATTTGTCCAACTTTACTATTATTAATTATTATTATTATTATTTATTATTATTATTATAGATTATTATTATTTACTATTATTATTTATTTAGTGTATTGAGTGAATTTGCACTTGTCCGTCCGTCCATTCGTCTATCAGAGTCGTATAACTTCGGAATAACTGAACGTAATTACTTCAAATTTAAATATATTGTAATATATATAAACCGAAGGCCTCCAGCCGAAAACGTTATAAAAAATCTTTATTTCTGGGGAGCTCTCATAGAAGCGAATGCGAAGTAAAATATTTTTTATAGCGTCACATAAGGTTGCAGTATATCATTTTAAAGATAATTAGGAATAGAGTCCAAAAAATTTTTTTTAATTTTTCCCCTAAAATTGACGAAGGCTTTCAAAGTGGAGATTTACTAACGTCCAAAGTTGACCTCAGAACTCTCAATTTTCTGAAAGGTTGACCCTGAAACTTAATCAATTATTTGAATTATATCCTGTACTTACTTGAACAACAGATACTAAAATTAGATAAATATTATAAGGAAACAAAATTATTTACTTTTTAATGAGCTTCAGTATTTTTAACAGAACTTTACAATAATGTCAATAGATAGCGCTCTGTAAAAGTTTATTCGTTTGTGCTTACAAATAATAGACGTTAGCGCCATCTTACGTGGAATAAAAAAATAGTCTACTGATAGTACTGATGTCTATGAACGTAAAGATGAGCGCGCATCTTGTCATGCTCCCCGCAGGAGCCGTAAGCACACAGTCTTCACGTTTTATAATTTTTTATTATGAAATCGTATCCTTCGTGACACCCGCTCATCGAACGAGCTGCATTTTAGTAAAATACTATAGGTATACGTATCCCATCCACGCAAGCGGATGACCATTGACGTCATCAGATTCGGCGCGTTTTTATGCGTACGGTGCAGTGAATTAATACCGCGACGTTTCAGTTCGGGGCAAACCACTAGTTAATTGCTTATCTAATGATAATAATAATATATCTATGCGATAATAATATGTGGTATTACTTTGAGCGCCTATATTATTATTTCCCTAAGAACCTTAATCATGTAGTGCGACCCTCTAGGATTATTATAATTTCAAAATGTTATTAATTATAAATAAGACTTTAGGTTAGATAAAAGTTTATTGTAATCATAAACAAATATTTGCAAACTACGTATTTAAATACATTTGGTTTGTAGAGTTGGCCCGAAGGCATGCGCAAGCAGCTGCGCTGGGTAAAGGCTCAGTACGGGGACGTGGAGATCATCATCACGGAGAACGGCTACCCCACCAAAGGATACGGCTTGAGGGACTATGAGAGGATCAAGTATTACAGGGACCATTTGGAACAGGTGAGACTTTGAAAAATAAAATATTGTACTCATTAAAATATGCTGTACCGCGACCAAACTCCTTAGAAAACAAACCGGTCAAATACGAGTCAGACTCGCAAAGGGTTCCGTACCACCACACAATATAAATTATTTTAGTAACTAACAAGTAAGATGTCATACAAACACGTTATGAGCTGTGAAATAACTGGCTTATTTAAAGTGCTAAACTCAGGGCCGTGTTTAACTTATTGGAGGCCCTGGGCATATTAGAATAATGGGGCTTCTATGAAAAGGCATATATGCCTGTTTTAACAAATTAGTTCTCTGTCTATTTTGTTAAAACATGCATAAAGAGTTTGTAATAAGCAATATTCTACATTGATTCAAATGTTATTTTAATTGGTTACTTCGAAAAAACTTCAAGATCAATTTAAAACCTGATTAACTTACTATTGATGTATATTTTGAACGTAATTAAAGTGTATAGTTATCGTTCATGAATATCAGATAACTAGGAGGCACCCATCGATCGCGGGCTTTGGACACTTGCCCAGAGTGCCCAGTGGGAAAGAGGGGCCTGGCTAAACTGGTAGTGTTTGACAAATAATTCGACAGTTTACACGCACTATTTATGTTTCCAGGTGTTGCTCTCCATCCACGAGGACAAGGTCAACATTACCGGGTACACCGCGTGGTCTCTTATCGACAACTTCGAGTGGAATGATGGATACACGTATGTATAAAAGTACTAACTCGATGCCCGCGACTTACGACAGACGACCTCCGTGGCGCAGTGTGTAGTGCTGTTGTCTTAACGTGCGGAGGTCCCGGGTTCGATCCCCGGCGGGGTCAGTTTGGGAATTTATAATTTCTGAATTTGCCCTGGTCTGGCCTGGTGGGAGGCTTCGGCCGTGGCTAGTTATCACCCTACCGGCAAAAGTGCCGCCAAGCGATTTAGCGTTCCGGTACGATGCCGTGTAGAAACCGAATAGGGGTATGGGTATAACTGCCATGCCCCTAACAGGTTAGCCATCTTAGACTGCATCATCACTTACCATCAGGTGAGATCGCAGTCAAGGGCTAACTTGTAGACGTTAAAAAATAAAAGACAATGCTCCCTACCGTCACACCGTCTTCGCCGGCGAGGACCAGACAGGACAGCTACAGTGTAACGATCGCAATCACCCCTGATTGGTTATCACTCTTCCATTATTGGACAAAATCCATTGACGCAAAAAGAATACCATAAATTCAAACAATCACAACAATTGATACTGTAACAATGATTGATGCAAAAGTTACGCAATCGCACTGCATGCCTAGCCAAGTTGACAGTGGCGTGCAGTTCATACAGGAAAAAAAGCACCTCTTACCGTATTGTATGCAAGAAATTTTTATTGACCGAGCGAAGCGAAGGTCTCTGAGTCTACTTGAGTGAATTTGCAACTGTCCGTCCGTCCGTCTGTCAGAGCCTTATTACTTCTGAATTACTGAACGTAATTACTTCAAATTTAAATATAATATGTAAACCGATGGCCGCCAGCCGAATATGGCTTAAAAAGTTATAAAAATCTTTATTTCACGGGGGCTCTCAAAGAAGCGAATGCGAAGTAAAATATTTTTTATAGCGTTACATAGGGTTGCGGTATATCATTTTAAAGATAATTAGGAATAGAGTCCAAAAATATATTTTTTTATTTTCAGGAATCAGCCCCCCAATTGTGTAAGGAAACCGTAATCGTAATCGTTTGTCAAACTGATAATTCGACATTTTTAGGGAGTTCATAGATGTCTGCATGTCAAAAAGTATGCATGAACTCCATAAACAGTTTGAGTAATATGTTTCACGTTGTCAAATGATTACGATTTGATTAGTCAATTGGGCCTCGTTGCTTACATACTGCTCACACTGTTGAAAAAAAAAACTGTGCACGCCACTGGAAGTTGACTATCTATAATCGTTAACGCTTCAGAAAACTATAAAGGAACGTATGGACTTTACATAATATTCGTTACCGCTGTCACGTGAAAAAAAATCGTAGCCAAGTTTAAAAGTTAACAGTTCGTTAAAAAATAGTATATTACTGCAGCGGCCAGCAAAACAGGCATTGAAGGACGAACGTGAGTCCATCAATGCCTAGTTGTGGCCAAGGCTTGTATAGTGCTTTTCTCAAATAATGCGCGGAAATTAAAACTAAGTAGTACCTAGACAGAACTTTTTGTTTAAACATATTTTTCTTACGATTTTGGCGGCAACAAGTTTTCTATTACGGCTCTTGCCGCCTCTTGAATTTCAGATGGCGTTAAAGTAAGTTCATCACACTCATTGTCTTTACTTGAACTCATTTTGTCAAATACATTTCAAAATCAATGACGAACAACGAACAACAATAATTTTTCCGCGTTGTAGTGTTCATTTTTTCTTTTCAATAAACAGCATTCTATTTGTAAGCTAGTTCTAAATTTAAATAAAACCTTTGTTAAGTTACCTCCTTGGTTGCCATGTTTTGGAGTAAAAGATCGTTCCATTTTTAAATTAAACGACAGATATGAATTTACTATGTAATTTATTTTGCCGCTAAACCACCACACATATGGATTTTCATACAATATTTGCCGGCCGCTGCTCGCATGTATTTGACCAGTACGGCAAGTTCGATTTATCTCGAAGAAGGTTGTCAAAATAATGCTCAAATTTCCAAGCATGTTTGAGAAAAAGTAGATAATTTAGCGATTCTTAGAAACTTCACGAACGGCGAGAGTGACAGCCGTGACTGACGTTTAAAAACGCTAACCATAGACTTTTCTCTTATTTTTTTCTATCCGCGGAATAGAATGAATGAGTGATCGAGGTAGTTGTCTAAAACTCAACACCGCTGAGTTTTGTCGACTTATCAATTATTCTTTTTCTAAGATGGCTTAAGTGTTAACGATTATAGAAAGAGAATAGACACGAAATAACTTGACTACGAGGGCAGGTCCCCGATTTCTTACGTCTGGACGTGAACTCACGTCCTTGAGGGCATATTAAGGCTAGTCTAACTCTAACCGACCCCCTATGTTCCAGATAGACGGACAGAAAGGCATATTTTCCCAATTATAATATTCTACCTATCTCCTTAGACCGTTATATAATCGTATTTCGTATGGATTGTACAGGTATTTGTTTCTTTTTCGGCAGGTCGAAATTTGGATTATACGAAGTAAATTTTGAAGATCCAAAGCGCACTCGCACTCCGAGGGACTCCGCCAAGTATTACAAAGAAGTGATCAAAACCAATAACATTGAGATTCCAAAGAAATACATCAGGATCACTGACGAATTATGATATCATTAATAAATTATTATACTTACTTTATAATTGATTAATTATAATTAGCAATTTAGGGAAAAACAATGTACAGTGGCGATTCCGTGGTCAATCGTGGATTTGCGCTAGCTGATGGTTAGGTATTTCCTCAATATTAGTAGAATGTTCATCAAGGGACTAAAATCAGCCATTTCATACGAGATGTTTAGCTAACGTATGCTAATGTATGCTATAGAATCGAGTCGAATGGCTTTTAGTCCCGTGGTAAACACTTCTACTTTTCACTTCGAATGCGAGAAAATAAAATAACGATTTTTGATTATTTCTTTACCTTTCTGTTATATTTTCATATTAGGAGTAAGATCTTTATTTTTACTTGAACATATTAACAAATAAATAGTCACATTCACTTTACATGCCTTCCTTCCTTGTACTTATTATCTACGTATTGTAACTGCCTTGGTCTAGTGGTTAGCATTTTCGACTGCAGCCGACGAGGTCCCGGGTTCGAGTCCCGGGTCGGGCCATAACAAGTGTTGGGTTTTTCTGGCAAGAAATTCTCAGTACTAGCCGGGAGTTAGGAAGTTGGCGATGTTTCACCCCCGTGCCTCGGAGAGCAGGTTAAGCCGTCGGTCCTGCGCATGACCTCTCTCCACTCGTGTTGGATTTTCCGTCCCATCGGGCTATGAGATATGAGAGTAAAGGAACAGAGAGTGCACCTGTGTATGCGCACACACTTGTGCACTATAATACCTCCCGCGCAGATGGCTAATCTCTCTGGAGATAGGCCGCCGTAACCGAAATTCGGTCGGCAGGGCAATTATTATTACGTATTGTGAACAGAAATTTGAAATGGATTAATTATCATCCATAAAACATTCATTTAAATAAATAAAAATAATAATTACAACTAAAAAAATATTTTTTACCCTTCTCGTTATCAAGAAGGAATTTTAAAAAATACAGTAGTACGTACCATAGACATAGATCTGTAGCATACGATGGGTAATATTGACATTCAACTAAGTGACATAATTTTTTTTGCTGTTGATCTTAGTTGTCTCTGCTGTTGATAGTAACCATAGACTAAAAATTTTGGATAACCGAATGAGGATATATATCACGCATACCGATATAAAGATAGTACCTACAGCAAAAATTATAAAAATAACTTTAATCCCTAGACCCTAAATGCTAACTTTAGTCCGCCTACGCTAAGCTATAATGACATATTTTTAGAGCATGAGAGGTGAAAAATACATTTATCTAAATCTAAATAATAAAATATATCACTAATTAGGATACATAGCTTTAATATAATATTATATAACTGCCATATTCCTTACAGGTTTGCCCGCTACAATCATAGAGTACCTACTTTCATCATCACCCACCACCTGGTGACATTGCAGTCAAGGGTTAACTTGTACTTAGTAGTTTACTTGTTTTTTTACTTTACTTTGATTATTATATTTATTTATTTTACAAGAAGATACCTATTATAAATGCGAAAGATGGATGTATGTTTGTTACTCAATCACGCCCCAACGGCTGAACGCATCTGTCTGAAATTTAGCCCAGAGATAGATTTTAGTCTGGAATAGCACATAGGCTACTTTTTATACCGGAAAATTAAAGAGTTCCCGCGAGAACCAAAAAACCTCAAACCACGCAGATGAAGTCGCGGGCAGTTTATTAATAAAAATAACAATAGGTACGTATAGAGTATTAATGGATTACTTAACTAAAATTATAGTAATAATACCAACATTTAATCAATTTTAAACCTACTTAAATATAATATGGTATGGTATAAAATGTTTAACGACTTTATGAGACCCAATAGACTTGTAACCTTGGGGTAGTTATTTAAAAAAAAACGTTTAAATCCCGATATAGTCGATAATAGGTACTAAGACCACATAATAAAATTTGACTTTTACCTTGTCGAATTGGTTTGTCCCTTCCGGTGGGTAGGTTTACTCACTAAGATAAAATAAGACAAGGTAAGGACACTGTTTCTTTCACACTACTAAGAAATAGAAGTAAACTAGCGTCGCCCGCGACTTCGTCCGCGTACAATTTCTGATTTCCTATGAGATTTTTCCCGCTGCAAAAGGCCTACTTATAGCAGCTATATAGCATCGTCAGGTTTTTAGTATTTAAGACTAAGAAGTCCTCAATGCTGACTTCATAACCTTATACCCTTAATGCAAGCTTTCAACCCCTATTTCACGCCCTTTGGGGTGGATAATCGTAAAATTGCTTATGCAGTTTATTATTACTTAAAACTAATAATCTTAATCCTAACTTTCAAGTCTCTAACGGCAAAAACATAGGACTTGCATACAAATTTTCAACCCTCATTTCACCCTCTGTGGGGTAGATTTTTGTAAAATTGCTCATGCAGTTTATTATTACTTAAAACTATTACTTTTATGCCGATTTTCAAGTATCTAACTTCAAAAACTTCAAAACCTCATTTAAGCTTCCAACCCCCATTCTACTCCCTTTGGGGTGAATTTTCATAAAATTGCTCATACAGGTAATTATTATTTAAATTGAATAACCTAAATCCCGATTTTCAAGTCTCTAACTTCAAAAACACAGGACTTTCATACAAAGTTACAGCCCCTATTTCACCCTCTGTGGGATAGATTTTCTTGGCGGCCGTCTATACTATAGAAGGAACCTATCTTTCAAATTTCAAGTCTGTATGCTTTATAGTTCCTGAGATATCGTGATGAATCAGTGTTCTTTATATAATATATAGACTAGGAAGAAAGAGAATCATTTAGTTATGACTAATTCTTTTTTATTTAATACTAGAAGACGCCCGCGACTTCGTTCGCGTGAAATAAATTTTTCGGGTTAATATATAGCATATGACACTCGCAAATAATGTGACTTTCTATTGGTATCAGAATTTTCGAAATCGGTTCAGTAGATCCAGAGATTACCCCCTACAACGTCACAAACTCACAAACTTTACCTCTTTATAATATATTTAATATTACAAATGCAAAAGTAATTCCGTCCGTCGGTCTGCTACGCTTTAACAGCCCATATCAAATTTCAGCAAAATCGGTTGAAAAGATGGCCGTAAAAGCATTGCAGACTGACAGACATACGGACAGATCGTCACAGACACACTTGAGCATTTATAACAATATTTTTTCTGAAGTGGTAGAGTGGTGACTTATCATTGAGTGACACAGATAATTTAAGATTTATTTATTTCTACGCGAAATAAATAAATCATTTATCATACTTTATGGTTATTGATTAGTATGGATATTAGTATCAAAAACAAAATGGCAGTAGAATAGTGAAAGTGTCGAGTTTTAATTTTAGTTTAATATAGAATTATGGCGTTATAGCTATTAGCATCCGCTAAGAAAGGATATATTTTTTAAAAATCGACCCCTAAGGTGGTAAAATAGGTGTTTGAAATTTGTGAAGGCCACGCGGACGAAGTCGCGAGCAAAAGGTAGTGTGTATTAATAAAAGACATATTTTAGACTATATTTAAAATCACATCTAGGTACATGCTGTGCTTATACTTATAATATACTCGTAAATGCGAAAGTTTGGATGGATGTATGGATGTTTGTTACTCAATCACGCCCCAACGGCTGAACGGATCTGGATGATATTTGGCACAGACATAGATTATAGATTGGAATAGCACATAGGCTACTTTTTATCCCGGAAAATTAAAGAGTTACCGCGGGAACCAAAAAACCTCAAACCACGCAGACGAAGTCGCGGGAATTCGCTAGTAATAATATAAATGCGAAAGTTTGGATGGATGTATGGATGTATGTTTGTTACTCAATCATGCCCCAACGGCTGAACGGATCTGGATGATATTTGGCACAGACATAGATTATAGACTGGAATAACACATCTATAAACTACTTTTTATCTCAGAAAATTAAAGAGTTCCTGCCGGAACCGAAAAACCTCAATCCACGCGCACGCTAGCTAGTATATTATAAGGTAACCGTGTGAAGCCGGGCGCTCTAACCAGTTATTGTTAAAATACTGCAGTAACTAATCTCTAAGTAGGTATCAAATCAAGCTAGTTGCAACCTTACCAACTGTGACAGTTTAGTAGCCAGTATGTGGTGGATAAACACGCTTGTGTTCAGGTGAGGTGAGATTTTCTATTGTATATTTTCCATCAAAATTATATCTTCGAATCAAGCGACTAATTATGATAGAACTTCACTTTGCAAGTTCGTTTAATTATTAATAAATAAGCGAGGTTTTTGAAAAGAAACGTTTGTGAATATTAACTTTAGTATCGGTGCTAGCTGATGCCGGCGACTTCGTCCCCGTGGATTGAGGTTTTTTGGTTCCCGCGAGAATTACAGTTGTTACCCACAATTTGGCAAAATATAAATGATCATTATCATTCCGGGATAAAAAGTAGCCTATGTGTTATTCCAGACTATAATCTATCTCTATGCCAAATTTCACAGATCGTTTAGCCTTTCTGAAGTGATTGAGTAACTTCAAACGTCTGCATTTATAAAATTAGTAGGTATAGACAGTATACCTACTTAGATTAATTTTATCTGTCTGCTTCGTAATCGTCCTTATGAAGGTCGGGCCTCGTGACCCTTTCTATTAATGATAATACTAGTGGTCCGCCCCGAACTGAGACGTCGCGGTATTTTTTTATTCCACGTTAGATGGTGCTAACGTATGTCATTTGTAAGCACAAACGAATAAACTTTTACAGAGCGCCATATATTGACATCATTGTGAAGTTCTGTTAAAAATACTGAAGCTCATTAAACATTAAATAATTTCGTTTCCTTATATTATCTATCTAATTTTAGTATTTGTTGTTCAAGTACAGGAAATAATTCAAATAATTGACCCAGGTTCAGACTCAACCTTTCAGATAATTTAGAGTTCAGAGGGCAAATTTGGACATTAGAAAATCTCCACTTTGAAAGGCCCCCATTTCCTCAATTTTAGGGGAAAAATTAAAAAAAAATAATTGGACTCTATTTCTAATCTTTAAAATGATATATCGCAACCTTAGGTAACGCTATTAAAAATGTTTTATTTCGCTTTCGCTTATATGAGAGCCCCCCTGAAATAAAGATTTTTATAACTTTTTAAGCTATATTCGTCTGACAGACGAATATAGATTAAAAACGGACGGACGGACGGACGGACAAGTGCAAATTCAGTCAAGTAAGGCTCAGAGACCTTCGCTTCGCTCGGTCAATTACTGTTGTTACCCACAATTTGGCAAAATATAAATGGTCATTATCATTCCGGGATAAAAAGTAGCCTATGTGTTATTCCAGACTATCTAATCTAATCTATCTCTGTGCCTTTTCCAGATCCGTTTAGCCATTCTGGAGTGATTGAGTAACTTCGAACGTCCGCATTTATAAAATTAGTATAGATTAATTTTATCTGTCTGTTTCGTAATCGTCCTTGATGAAGGTCGTGACCCCTTTCTATTTATGTTAATATTATTATAATGGAGGCATTTTGATACATTATTGCGGTGATCCTTCAGCTTCTACTAAGAGAACGGTATATACAGTCTAATATAATAATAAAAGATCATGGATGGGATCTCTTTCATTACTCAAGTACTAAATAATACGTAAATCTTTGGGTACCTACTTATCCATACTGCTTATATTTATAAATGCCAAAGTGCGTCTGTCTGTCTGCTACACTTTCACGGCCCAAAACCGTCCAAACGATTTTGATGAAATTTAGTACAGGGATAGGTATCCCGGAAAGGCATAGGCTTTTTATCCCGGAAAATCAAGGAGAACTCCTTGACGCGGGCATCAAAAAACTTAATCCACGCGGACGACGCCGCAGGCATCTTTTAGTTTAGTCTATATACCTATATATAGACCTCAGGACTTATATAAAGCATACAAACTTGAAATTTGGAAGGTAGGTAGGTTCCTTCTATGATGTAGACAGCTAAGAAATGGTTTTGAGAAAATTCATCCCTAAGGGGTTGAAATGAGGGTTAGAAGTTTGTATGAAAGTCCTATGTTTTTGAAGTTAGAGACATGAAAATTGGCAATTAAGTAAATACGGTTATAAATAATAGAAACCTATATAAGCAATTTTTCGAAAATCTACACCAATAGGTGTGAAATAGGGATTGGAAGCTTACATGAGGGTTTTAAATTTTTGAAGTTAGAGACTTGAAAATCGGCATTTACGTTATTCGTTTTAAGTAATACTAAGCTGCATAAGCAATTTTACAAAAAGGGTGTAATGGGGGTTAAAAATTTGTATGTAAGTCCTATGTTTTTGTAGCTAGAGTCTTGAAAATCGGGATTTAGGTTATTAGTGTTACATACCTAGAAATAACCTGCATTAGCAGTTCTATGAAAATCTACTTAATTGCTTTTTTGAGACCTATTACGTAAATGTAATGATGCAGATTCAAGAAAAATATTATCTTTATTTTGAATCACAATTATTTATGCACACACACAAACACACTCAGATCAATTCTAAATGATAACTTACAAAGGTTGGTTTTTATTAAATGCTTTAAATAAATGCTTAAAACGGTTTCAAACTCTTCCTATTGCCCTTTTCTCTCTAACATTATTTGCGAATACGCTCACATTGAAAAATCTTTATAGCTAACTAGCAGATTTGCCCGCGACTTCCTCCGCGTGAAATAAGTTTTATAAATTTCCATGGGAAGTCCCTAATTTTTCGGATTTTAATAGGTATATAGCCTATGACACTCACAAATAATGTGGCTTTCTATTGGTACCAGAATTTTTCAAAATCGGTTGAGTAGATCCAGAGATTACCCCCTACAACGTCACAAACTCACAAACTTTACCTCATTATAATATTAGTATAGATTTACCATTCACATTGTTTCTTAAAATTGATTTTGTATACTCTAGCACACGCGTTGATTGTGCCGGAAAATTAAAGAGTGCCCTTGGCGATTTTATTTTGCAACGTTCAAAAAATCACTATTCAACTTAATCAGTGAACAGGGGTCTCCTTTCAGATTGAGAAGGGTTTAGGACATGGTCCACCAACTGATCAATTATAGTAGATAGGCAGACCTCTCTATTTCGTGCAGTCTTCACACACGTTTGGGAACATTATCGAGGACTCTTAGGAATCCAGGTTGCGACTTGCCTCACGATGTTGTCCTTTTAATTGCATTAAACGCACTGTACTAAAAAAAATTGAGGTGCGTACTTACCTCGGTTCGATGCACAGATCCCTAGAGGAAGTCCTAGGCGTATAGTGACTACTGACTAGATATCTCTTTTTTTTTTAAGTTGTTATTCTGTTTTTCAGTGCCATATTGGTAGTAGTATGTTGCAACCGGAACTTCCCGCCTGGCTTTAAGTTTGGTGCGGCAACAGCTGCCTACCAGGTCGAAGGAGCATGGAATGTCAGTGGTAAGGAAGCACAGGCTTAAGCAAGTAAATCGATACTAATACTATAAATGCGAAAGTTTGTATAGATGAATATAAAGCGTTTCCTCCTATAATTGCATTACGTATAATATCAGTTAAATACCTGTTAATTTTATCCTATTTATAATGAAAAGATTCCACCTACTATCAAACTATTCTATGCTAAATATAACAGCGATGGCGATAACAGCTACAGATAATTTGTATTTTATTAGATTCGCATTAATATTGATAAGATTTGATTGTGTATAGTAGTCCCAAAGATATTAATATTGTTAAATTTCTTGATTTGAGTCACCAGTTTATGTATGACGTCATGTAATTTTGGGTCTTATCAAACCATTATTGAAATGTTCTTGAAGTACCTACTAAATAAAGCTAGCGGACCCCAACAATAATTCCTCTGGCGACGAAACTTTAAATGTTAATGTAACGAGTTAAATGTATATTATAAATATCCAATAAAAAACAGAAAGGAAGTTAGGGTTTTTATGCTACACCCTATTGTCAAAGCAGCAAAGAAGGTACATTATCGCGTAAACACAGTTTAGGTTTGATAATTAAATCGGTTTAAATATCGATGTTCTGCATGATTATTTCTGTAACTTATGTTTGGACTGTAAATATACTACCTACCATTATTTTAAAAAGAAATCGAGAAAATGTTCAGTCATAAATATTAAGTTTTACCTATAAATACCCAACTTCCGGATGGTTTTTTTTTTTTTTGAATATTTTTGTACAATTTTTGATTCATACCATACTAAAATCTCGCCAAGTTTCAACGACTGAGGATTTAATGCGGGGGTCTCCATACAACGAACAGCCCCGTTTCCTAGACTGTACGCCCAGCGGCGCTTTTTTTGGCACGTCATGGTAAAAAAGTACATATTTAAAGATTATATACCTACATAATTTTTTTGTCTTACTCATAACAAAGAATCTATACCTTTTTTTCTTCTTCTGGACATCCTCATGGATGTTAAAAAACATGCCCGACTTCACTGGGATGCTCCCGCTGACTTACGGACGTCAACAAACTTGAACTCACTTTTTTCTTTAATCTTTATAATGGTTATCAAACTTAAAACTAACCGAGGATGTGAATTTTAGGTCTTTTGGAAGACCCTTTATTCAATAATCAGTAAGAAATAATTTGTTTTTGACATAAGCATTAGGCTTCATCCTTAATATAATATCGATTGATTTGGATAGAATAAGGCGTTACTTTGTGGAAGTTCATGATTTAGCAAGAAAAATTTACAATTATTTTGCTATAATCCGCCAACAGAAAAAATTCTGTATGGTCAAGCATGCACTAGACAATCTTGCATTGTAAAGTCGACATCTCCTGAAGATAGATGCTCCGGTGTCGGGGCGAAACGTGCGTCGAGAATAGTATAAAAGTTTTGTGTGGTGCATGTGAGTGGTGGTGGCATTGCTTGCTTGGGAACTTGGCTTTCTTGCTTGGTTGGGAAGGTAAACGGTGCTTCGCTTGTAACTGCATGCTTCACCATACAAAATTTTTTCTGTTGACGGATTATAGTAAAATAATTGTAATCTTTTCTTGCTAAATCGATTGATTTAACAACAGATAAATCTGAGAGCATCTGGGACGTGTTCACCCACAACCACCCTGAGGCCATCATAGACCAGTCCAATGGCGACGTGGCCTGTGACAGCTACCACCAGTGGCGGAGGGACGTTGAGATCGCCTCCGAACTTGGACTGCACTTTTACAGGTATACTGATGATGACCTCCCTAGTGCAGTGCTTATATCTATAGTTAGATAAACAGCCACCCTAAGGCTATCATAGACCAGTCGAACAGAGATATGGCTTGCGACAGCTACCACCAGTGGCGGAGGGACGTTGAGATCGCCTCCGAACTTGGATTGCACTTTTACAGGTATACTTTTGATTACCTGCCTAGTGCAGTGCTTATACCTATAATTAGATGAACAGCCACCTTAAGGCTATCATAGACCAGTCGAACAGAGATATGGTCTGCGACAGCTACCACCAGTGGCGGAGGAACGTTGAGATCGCCCCCGAACTTGGATTGCACTTTTACAGGTATACTTTTGATGACCTGCCTAGTGCAGTGCTTATACCTATAATTAGATGAACAGCCACCCTAAGCCTATCATAGACCAGTCGAACAGAGATATGGCCTGCGACAGCTCCCACCAGTGGCGGAGGGACGTTGAGGTCGCCTCCGAACTTGGATTGCACTTTTACAGGTATACTTTTGATGACCTGCCTAGTGCAGTGCTTATATCTATAGTTAGATAAACAGCCACCCTAAGGCTATCATAGACCAGTCCAAGTATAAAATACTGATTTTTTCCCCCACATTTCCCCATTTCAGATTTTCCATAGCCTGGACAAGGCTGTTGCCGAATGGTTTCTCAAATTATGTGAGCGAAGAAGGCAAGAAGTATTACAGCGATCTCATTGACGCGCTTCTGGAGAAGGGAATCGAACCCGTGGTCACGCTGTATCACTGGGACCTGCCGCAATCCTTGCAAAATCTAGGCAAGTGGATAGTTAATTTAGCTTTGTTAAGCTCAGAGTCACTCAGCGGGTGATGAAGAGAGCACGGAGTGTCTTTAAGCAATCAAATAAAAAACCGGCCAAGTTCGAGTCGGACTCGCGCACCGAAGGTTCCGTACAAACCTGTAGAAAGTTTAAAATTATTAAAAATATTTTTATAAAATGGTGTAACTAAAAATTTATGCTTTTCGTAATTTTTCCTGTATCTGTGATATCTATAAGAAGTTGCTTCGTAACTAAAGTAATCGACTTAGCTCGAAGTGTTGCGAAGCTGAAATGGCAATGGAAATAGGTAGGTAGGTATATGTATAGTCGCACAAACTTATCTGACGCTGTGATAAGGTCGCTGCTTTCACATTTGAAAATTGCTAATAAAAATTAAAAACAAACCAAACAGTCATAAAAGTCAGCCTGCTATAACTTTAATTGCTATTTTATTATAAATAAAATAAACAAAAAGTAAACATAAAAATTAGTTCCAATATATTGACTGACTTCTAGATAAATTGACTGTAGTTATCTCACAGATACCATTATGTAACATTGGCAATGAAGAAATATGTATACAAATAAACCAATTTTTCAGGTGGCTGGACAAATCCACTAATAGCAGACTGGTTTGGGGAGTACGCTCGAGTCGCGTATTCCCTATACGCTGACCGAGTCAAGACCTGGTTGACCATCAACGAGCCTATAATCTATTGCCAAGCTAGTTACGCCTCTGGTTTTCACGCCCCTGGTATTGTGAGCCCAGGGTTTGGAAGCTTGATGTGCACTAAAAACGCTGTCTTGGCTCATGCGAAAGCGTGGAGGATTTATGATGAGGAATTCAGACCGAAATATCAAGGTAAGTATTATTTCAACTTTTTGATTGAAGCAAGGACCTAAATCGCAAAAAATAAACGAACTAGCAGGACGTCAAAACGCACCATCTAACTATGTCGAGCATTCTGGACTGCATTTATCGGTTGAAATTATAATTAAGTATTATTTTTGCCAACAATATTAAGAGCGCCAAACTGAACTTGACTATATAGTAGCGATTTTCTTCCTCGTTTCCTAGACGCGTCTGCTAGATTAAGAAATGCTCTTCCGGTTTCCGTTCATTGAGATACTTATCAAGCTTTTCCTACGAGGAGGAAAATTCTCGTTAATACCATAAGCTGGAATGGTGTTGTACAGTGATCTACGAACTAAAAACCTCCTCCATTTTCCGATTCCTCCGCCCTCAACTTCCCGGTTTGAGACAAAACATAGCATCGTATATCATCTCAGCATAGTTTCAATCGTCGAGTGAATCTGGCATTCCAAACCAGTGGTAGATTCAAAGTCCCTTGTCAAAGTCTACTTGGATAAAAATGATTTGAGTTTGAGACTAAATGTCATGTGGAGGGTGTATCGGCAGAGCGATTACGTAACTTCTGCATCAATCATTGTTACAGTATCAATAGTTGTGAGTGGCTGAATTTATGGTATTCTTGCTGCGTCAATGGATTTCGTCCAATAGTTGAAGAGTGTTAACCAATCAGAGGTGAATGCGATAGTTACACTGTAGCTGTCATTTTTAGCCGTTTGCATGCCCTGCTGGGCTACATCATCAACCCAACAGGTGTGATTGCAGTAAAAAACTGCAAAAAAATGTATGGATGGTTGTTTTTACCAGTATTTAATGAGTAACATTTTTAATTCAGGTAAAGTTTCCCTGACCAATCAGTTGATGTGGTTCGAGCCAGACGATGTTAATGAGCAGGAATCGGCAGATCTTTGTCACCAACTCTGTGTATGTACATTCCACATTTTTTGTATTCAAGCATTTAAAGAGACGGCGCAATGGCCCAGTTGCGACAGCGCATACAAATTTACTAGCTTTTGCCTGCGACTTTGTTTACGTTAAGTTAAATTTTCCACATTTCAAACGCCAGTTTTACCCCTTCAGGGGCTGGATTTTTTAAAAATATCAGGTAACACAAGATTTTAAACAATATTACCTTTGTGATCTCAAGCTCTTCATCCCCTCTGTTGACGAAACTTTCCGAATTTCAGGCCGGAGTATACACTCATCCCATATACTCAAAAGAAGGTGGATGGCCTCCAGCGTTAGAGAAGAAAATAGCTGAGAAAAGCAAGCAGCAAGGGTATAAGGTGTCGAATTTACCCCCGTTTACTCAAGAAGAGAAAGAACTTGCTAGAGGTAAGATTGTTAGTATTCATTGGTGATAGCCTTAACTCTAATAATGCCCGCGTTGAATGGTGGCATGAATGCTGAACCATTTCCGTCCCAGCCAAACTGATTCTTTGCGCAAAAAAGAAGCCAGCACTTCTGTCACCAAAAAATTTGCACTTTAAACGCGGTGAAATATCTCGTCAGTAATTTTTGCGCTAAGCCTTCATGGCCCCCGATTTCTTTACAGCAAAAAAAAAAACGGAAGAATTACGTAACTCTAAAAGCTGGTTTCAGCCATATTTTCTGCTGCGGCTCCCAGCAATATCCATATTCGAAAATGAGTATAGCTGTCTGTGTTGCTTTTTTGTACCATCTTCCGATTTTGAAGAATGCTAAAAAGCTAGGTTGCATTTTGGAGAAGAACTTAGGCTTTTTTAGGATATAATAATAAGAAATAGGATTTCCAAAAACCTTTATCCATGCAGATGATCGTTCCACCGTGGATATCATCTAATTTACATGTATGTACGTTCGATAGGCTTAACTGCTAAAACTGAGTGCAAGTAATCTGAATTACTTAACATCCACGCAAACATAATAATTCATCAATCCATCCATCCATCAGCCTGTATGCATCCACTGCTGGACATAGGCCATCTTCTTTAAGTCATCGGACCAGCGAGCTGGAGGTCGTCCTACACTGGACATAATTTAATTAATCTGTCCAAAATATTTAACAACATAAACATAATTATGTTCAAACTAAAAATAGTACTTAAAAATGAATTGACAATCCTTTTTTTTTATCCACTACAAGTTAGCCCTTGATGCGATCTCATCTGATGGTAAGTGATGATGTAATCTAAGATAGCGGGCTAACCTGTTAGGGGCATGGCAGTTATATTAGACCCATACCCCTACACGGTTTCTACACGGCATCGTACCGTAACGGTAAATTGCTTGGCGGCACGTCTTTGCCGGTAGGGTGGTAACTAGTCACGGCCGAAGTCTCCCACCAGACCAGACCAGGGAAAGTTCAGAAATTATAAATTCGCAAATTGACGCTGCCGGGGATCGAACCCGAGACCTCCGCAAGACAACAACGCTCAACACTGCGCCACGGAGGTCGTCATTATCTACAAGATGAGCATTATTTATGTATGACTAGCGAATGCCCGCGACTTCGTCTGCGTGGTTTGAGGTTTATTGGTTCCCACGGGAACTTTTTAGTTTTCGTGAAAAAGTAGCCTTTGTGCTATTCCAGACTATAATCTACATCTGTGCCAAATTTCAGCCAGATCCATTCAGCCGTTGGGGCGTGATTGAGTAACAAACATCCATACATCCATTCAAACTTTCGCATTTATAATATTAGTAAGATAAGACTGAGGGTAACTTTGTAACTAAGAAGCCATCTTGTTTGCTTATTCTATTATGCAAGTTTGAGGGTAACTTTGTAACTAACAAGCCAAATCCTTTAGCCATCTCCTTTAGAATAAGTTCTAGGACTTCTGACGTATCAGAAGTCGAGTATCGAAGTCATCTTCGTATGTATTTATGACTCCGTACAGGAACATACGACTTCTTCGGCTTCAATTTCTACACAGCACGCACCACTTGCAAGGCGAGGCCGGGAGAGGAGGTCGGACCCTGACCCTTCACTGGTGCTCACAAACATCCATACATCCATCCAAACTTTCGCATAATATTAGTAAGATGAGATTTAGGGTAACTTTGTAACTAACAAGCCATCTTGTTTGCGTATTCTAGGACTGCTGACGTAGACAGTATTCATGACTCCTTACAGGAACATACGACTTCTTCGGCTTCAACTTCTACACAGCTCGCACCGCTCGCAAAGCGAGGACGGGAGAGGAGGTTGGACCCTGACCCTTCACTGGTGCTCACAAACATCCATACATCCATCCAAACTTTCGCATTTATAATATTAGTAAGATAAGATTGAAGGTAACTTTGTAACTAATAAGCCATCTTGTTTGCTTATTCTAGGACTTCTGACGTAGACAGTATTCATGACTCCTTACAGGAACATACGACTTCTTCGGCTTCAACTTCTACACAGCTCGCACCGCTCGCAAGGCGAGGACGGGAGAGGAGGTCGGACCCTGGCCCTTCACTGGTGCTCCGGACATCGACGTGGTTCTGTCTGTACGACCAGACTGGAAGCCTGGCGCAACACGGTGGTTCTTCGTACGTATTTTGACGACCTCACCAGCGCAATGTTGAGCGCTGTTGTCTATAACTTGGTCCCCGGTAGGGAATTGGGACTTTATAATTGAAGTGAAAACTTCTTTAGCCACGTAGAGCACTTTTTGGTAACGGGTAAAAGTTGCGGAAATATTTTGACGACCTCCCCGGCGCAGTGTTGAGCGCTGTCGTCTAAAAGTTGGTTCCCGGTAGGGAATTGGGACTTTATAATTGAAGTGAAAACTTCTTTAGCCGCGTAGAACACTTTTTGGTAACGGGTAAAAGTTGTGGAAATATTTTGACGACGTCCCCGGCGCAATGTTGAGCGCTGTTGTCTAAAAGTTGGTTCCCGGTAGGGGATTGGGACTTTATAATTGAAGTGAAAACTTCTTTAGCCACGTAGAGCACTTTTTGGTAACGGGTAAAAGTTGCGGAAATATTTTGACGACCTCCCCGGCGCAGTGTTGAGCGCTGTCGTCTAAAAGTTGGTTCCCGGTAGGGAATTGGGACTTTATAATTGAAGTGAAAACTTCTTTAGCCGCGTAGAACACTTTTTGGTAACGGGTAAAAGTTGTGGAAATATTTTGACGACGTCCCCGGCGCAATGTTGAGCGCTGTTGTCTAAAAGTTGGTTCCCGTTAGGGGATTGGGACTTTATAATTGAAGTGAAAACTTCTTTGGCCGCGTAGAGCACTTTTTGGTAACGGGTAAAAGTTGTGGAAATATTTTGACGACCTCCCCGGCGCAGTGTTGAACGCTGTCGTCTATAAGCTGGTCCCCGGTAGGGAATTGGGACTTTATAATTGAAGTGAAAACTTCTTTAGCCGCGTAGAACACTTTTTGGTAACGGGTAAAAGTTGTGGAAATATTTTGACGACGTCCCCGGCGCAATGTTGAGCGCTGTTGTCTAAAAGTTGGTCCCCGGTAGGGGATTGGGACTTTATAATTGAAGTGAAAACTTCTTTGGCCGCGTGGAGCACTTTTTGGTAACGGGTAAAAGTTGTGGAAATATTTTGACGACCTCCCCGGCGCAGTGTTGAACGCTGTCGTCTATAAGCTGGTCCCCGGTAGGGAATTGGGACTTTATAATTGAAGTGAAAACTTATTTAACCGCGTAGTTTTCACTTCACTTTTTGGTAACGGGTAAAAATTGTGAAAACGCGTGATCGACACCGTCGTCCGTGACTGACACCTTGCGTTGTTACGAAGAGAAAAGGTCTTAAATATAAATATAGTACATTCGATTTCAGATTTATATTTTAAGTATATTTCTTTTTTAATATTCGTTTTCACTTTTATCGGCAGTCCCTAGATATGACTGTAAATTTAATTTTTCTGAATTTGCTTGTCTGACTTTGGCTGTAGCTAGTTACTACCCTGCCTGCAATTTAGCGGTACGTTTCCGTGTAAAAACCGGTAAGGTATGGGTTTAATATAACTGTCTTACCCTTAACAGGTTAGCCCGCTGTTATCTAAGACTGCATCATCACGTACCATTAGGTGAGATCGCAGTGTTAGCGACACGACCGGTTAACATATTATACGGCCGCAGACAAGAGGTCCGCGGGCTCGATTGGTCATATTACCTCAGATCAAAACGGATACCTAGTCGACTTAAATTGTGCATTTGTTAAAACTTTATTGGACTACACGAAATAAATCAGTGAATAAACAGTATAATAGTACCTAATTGGATGCCAAGATATGACCTATGACCTTCTTCTTCTTCAAGTACAGGCCACTTGGTGCCAAAGGCCAACACGCAGTCAAGAGCTAACTTGAAGTGGATAACAAGACATAATTAAAAAAAATAAAAAATACGACTGCCCTGCCAAAAAACGCTCTAAAAAGTTAATAAAAATCTAAATTAATCTAGTTAAATTAGAATCTTATTCACATTTTTATCAAATTATAGTTTTTGTGAATCACTGGATATTGAACTGGACATATATTGAACTGGATAGTGTTATATATTTTTGGAATCTACTCATCATTTTCTAGATGATGATTATATAGGTAATCTTATTTTCGATTTTTTTTTTCAACTCGATCATCCCACATTAAATACTAACTTTAATGCGGGATGGTCCCGCATTAAATTGATGGGGGGAACATGGTCACCCCATCACTTTTTTAAAATTTTACTAGCCTATGTTACCCGGAATAAGCTAAGGATTCTAACGATACCTCATTTATCAAAATCGGTTCAGGCGTATAGAAGTTATGGTGGAATATACAAACTCACATACATGAACCCTGAAAACGATATACCTACTCCTTTTTTCAGGCAGTCGTATAAAAAAATACGAGTCATACATATAGTTATTTGAAATCGGTTGACGCAGACGACGAATGCCTCAGGCTATGATTAGGAGTACTTACTTTCTGACAGTACATTTAATTTAACAAGAAAAGATTACAATTATTCTGCTATAATCCGCCATCAGAAAAAAATTCTGTATGGTCAAGCATGCAGTTACAAGCGAAGCACCGTTTACCTTCCCAACCAAGCAAGAGAGCCAAGTTCCCAAGCAAGCAATGCCACCACCACTCACATGCAACACACAAGGCTTTTATACTATTCTCGACGCACGTTTCGCCCCGACACCGGAGCATCTTCAGGAGATGTCGACTTTACAATGCAAGATAGTCTAGTAGACGATTGTCTATCCAATAGTACATTTTTTTTTTCTATTCTAGACATACCCCAAAGCCCTACGTCTCCAGCTGTCCTGGGCGAAGCAGCAGTACGGTGACGTGGACATCTTCGATTGTCTATCCAATAGCACATTTATTTATTTATTTCTATTCTAGTCATATCCCAAAGCCCTGCGTCTCCAGCTGTCCTGGGTGAAGCAGCAGTACGGTGACGTAGACATCTTCATTCTGGAGAACGGCTTCGCTGGGTACGACGCGGATCTGAACGACCAGGATCGCGTTGACTTCTATAGGGATCACTTAGAACAGGTATATATGTCACCGTAAGATTGTAAAAACCGTTAGATTATAATATAACTCGCGAAATTGTAAACTGTCGAAAGATTACAATTTAACGCATTACTTTTCGGTAGATTCTAATCTGTTAGGTATATTAACCCGATAGAACTTACCACCACCTGATTATTTATGTCGAACCCTAACGTAACCTACAAGAAAGACACAAGAAAATGTAAATACAATTAACATTTCAAAATGAATTTGCAATAGATGAGGGAGCACAGTTCTTAGAAACCAAACTCAATAACCACCAACCAACCAACTAGCTGCAGCAGTTTTTCTTTTAGGTAAAAATTACTTCCAGCCATCTAAGTATCTATTTCATAGCGAATTCAGTTCCACTTTGCGGGCTAAAAAACATCAATCAGAGGCCCAAATCGCAATCATTTGACAGCTTAAAAAGTATTACTCCAACTGTATATGGAGTTCATAAATGCTTTTTGACAGTCCTCCTTGACATGAACTCCCTAAAGGTTCCTTTATCTGTTTGAAAAATGATTACGATTTCCTTACACAATCAGGGGGGTTTACATGTGTCACTGTAAGATTGTAAAAACCGTTAGATTATAATCTAACTCGCGAAATTGTAAACTGTCGAAAGATTGTGAACCGTTCAATGTGCTGAGTGTAAATTTTTGAAATATTCATTGTATTTACGTTTTATTGTCTGTTTCTTGTAGGTTAGGTGCCGGGAGCTTAGGTTTTATCGGGTTAATATACCTAATAGATTACAATCTACCGAAAAATAATGCGTTAAATTTTTTGTTCCAGGTGTTATTGTCAATTAAAGAGGACGGAGTGAAAATTGTAGGATATACAGCGTGGACTATGATCGACAACTACGAGTGGAGCGACGGCTATCGGTAAAGCTTTCTCATTAATTGGCTGACCACCACCACTACTACCTACACTACAGCCTATTGACGTCCCACTGCTGGGCACAGGCCTCCACTCTCATAGGAGAGAGGGAATTAGGAGCTTAGACCCACCACGCTGCTCCACGTTGGCGGGCTTTAACAACTATTATCATGTTAGTGATAATAACCGGGACCGACGGCTTAACGTGCTCTCCGAGGCACGGGGGTGAAACACCGCCAGCTTCCAACTCCGGGCTGGCACTGAGAATTTCTTAATTGAAAAACCCAATACCTAACAATTTTTATGCCCGACGGGGAATCGAACCCAGGACCTCGTGATCCGCAGTCGACTACGTTAACCGCTAGACCAACGAGGCAGTCCGCAGTGATCCGCAGTGGCTGACCACCATAACACCGGAATTTTTTACCACCCTGACGCTGTGGTTGAGCGCTGTGGTCCCGGGTGCTATCCCCCAGCAGGGTATTTTTTTTTTCTAGGAGACTTTTTCGTATCCACTACAAGTTAGCCCTTGACTGCAATCTTACCCTGGTGGTAAAATTTAGGAATTTCTGAATTTTCTCTGGTCTGTTCTAGGAGACTTTTTTTTCTATTTTTTTTAACCACTACAAGTTAGCCCTTGACTGCGATCTCACCTGATGGTAAGTGATGATGCAGTCTAAGATGAACTTCGACTTCGTTTTGCTCAACGTTTCGAACCGCTAAGGTGTGGAATACCCTCCCGATGCACTTGTTTCCTGCCACATATAACTTAGGTACCTTAAAGGGAACAGTGAATAGGCATCTTTTAAGTAAGCGCGTACCAACGTAGACCTCTTCATTGCTATACACTTGATTGTCGTCAATCGCAATATCTATCATATTATTACATATTACAATTTAATATTAACTATTTGGCGTTTAATTATACGCTGTTTTACGAAACGGGCGGCGGCTCAAGTTCTGCCCAACTGCCATGTTTACAATCTGACTTAGGTTAGGCCGCCGTATTGCAAAGTATCACCGTTTTGTAATATGAGATTGACGTTCAAAAAGTGTACAATTTTGATTATCTGTTTCTGTAATTCATTGCCTTCCATAAATTAAACAAAAATTACGTCACTATTATATAGACCAAAGCACTGGCTGGTGTTTAAGTTTAAATTAAGTGCGAGATCTATAGAGCGAACTTTGACTTAAGACATGGTTTAAACGAGAAAGATTTTATGTTACTTACATAAGTCCGTCTCGTTTCAACTCTAAAGCAAAGTCTGAGCCAAGTCAAAGTACGCTCTATAGATCTCAGCATAAGTCTGAGCAGAGGACAAGCAAAAATAATCGACCGAATTGTAAGAATATGACAATGATAACAAAATATATTTAGTTAATCACCTCCTAATAGTAACTTTCTTTTGACGAGAATTGATAGATCAAGGAACAGGAAGTTTAATTCGCTATATCTAATCCGCCAAAGCAGACAAATCCATGTGGCACAGCGTGTAGTTTGCGATATTCACCGCCACGTACATGCTAACACACGACACGTGCAAGTTACACAAAATAAATTAAATAAGCTACATAAATTCAAGTCTACTTTGGCGGGCCAGTAATAAAATTTTAAAAAAAACCCACGATGAACTACAGCGCTCCATTGTGACTTTATAACTTTGAAACAACAATTAGAACTTCGCAGAAGTATATCATATAATATCTAAAACACAAAACTGCATCTCTGTCGGCTCAGTACATTTTTTGACCAGCGTGCTGGACTATGGCCAAATAGTATAGTAATGTAAGAATAGATAATAATACAAAAAAGGTGTCAAATAGTGTTAAATTTGTATATTCTGAACAATAATAGGGATGATGACAACTCAATCAAATCAGCAACTCTTTATCAAACTTAAAAACGCGCTTCTAGTATGGAAGGTGTATGAAAATCACAATAGTGACGTCATCAAATTTCAACGCAATTTTTTTCTTTAATCTACGTTTTAAAATAGTTATCAAACCTAAAACTACCCGAGGATGTGAATCTTAGGTCTTTTGGAAGACACTCTATTTAATAATCAGTTAGAAATAATTTATTTTTGATATAGGCATCATCCCAATTGTAAAAAAATATATATCAGTTCAAAAACTACGTTAAAAAAATTATGGATTAAAAAAAAATTTGATCCTTGATCATCAAGGACTTCCGCATAGCAACGCCTGCTTCTATCCAATATTTGACAAGTCGTAATTTAAAAAATTAAAAAACACGACTGCCCTGCCAAAAAACTAACTAAAAAGTTAAAAATCAAATTAATCGAATTAAATTAGAATCTTATTCACATTTTTATTAAATGATATTTTTTTGTGAATCACTGGATATTTGACTATAGTGTTATCTACATATTTTTGGAATCTACTCATCATTTACTAGATGATGATTATATATAGTTAATCTTATTTTCGATTTTTTTTCAACTTTAGTCTTTAATGCGGGACTATGGTCCAATAAATTTTTTTTAATTTTACTAGCCTATGTCACCACGAATAAGCTAGGGATTCTAACGATACCTCGTTTATCAAAAACGGTTCAGGTGTATACAAGTTATGGTGGAATATACAAACTCACATACATACATACATGAACCCTGAAAACAATATACTCCTTCAGGCAGACTAATAATTAACGAATTAAAAAATACGACTGCCCTGCCATATTATTTTTGGAGTTTACTTCCATAGAGAAGCGATTTGCATATATAGCCTTTGGAATCTTGTTCACATTTTTTATTAAATGATATTTTTTTGTGAATCACTAAATATTGAACTATAGTGTTATATATTTTTGGAATCTACTCATCATTTTCTAGATGATGATTATATAGTTAATACTTATATACATTAGTCTTTAATGCGGGACTATGGTCCCATAATTTTTTTTAAATTTTACTAGCCTATGTCACCCGGAATAAGCTAGGGATTCTAACGATACCTCATTTATCAAAATCGATTCAGGTGTATAGAAGTTATGGTGGAACATACAAATTTACATACATACATACATACATGAACCCTGAAAACAATATACTCCTTCAGGCAGTCGTATAGAAAGGGATTGATTGATGTTTTTCCATAGGTCTAAGTTCGGTCTGTACGCGGTGGACTTCGAGGACGCAAACCGAGCACGGGCCCCCCGCTCCTCCGCCCGGTACTATGCACGCGTCATCAGGAAACACTCTCTCGATGTGGAAGACACCAATAAAACTACTGATGAACTGTACATGACCTTTTATTCATTTTTCTTTTCATTCCATTACAAGTTACCCCTCTGCGATCTCACCTAAGCTAAGTGACCAATAGTAATTACAAGAATTTAGAAGTCAACACTCAACCATAAGGCTACACGCGCCGCGTTTGAAGGGGTAAGAGTTACTAAATAGAAAGAGAATTATAGAGATAGAATTTCGTAGGTAATTAATTATTTTCACTCGGAGCGCTGTGCGAGCTGGATTGGGCTTTATTACGACATAAAATGAGTCGCTGATTGTTAAAAGGTCTTCGCGGAGTAATTTTTCTGCTATATTTGGATATCACTCGCTCGATGTGCAGGATGACACCAATAAAACTACTGATGAGCTGTGCATGACCTTTTATTCATTTTTCTTTTCATTCCATTACAAGTTAGCCCTCTGCGATCTCACCTAAGGTAAGTGACCAATAGTAATTACAAGAATTTAGAAGTCAACACTCAACCCTAAGGCTACACGCGCCGCGTCTGAAGGGGTAAGAGTTACGAAATAGAAGGAAAATTATAGAGATAGAATTTCGTAGGTTTTACTTTCACTCGGAGCGCTGTGCGAGCTGAATTGGCCTTTATTACGACATGAAATGAGTCGCTGATTGTTAAAAGATCTTCGCGGAGTAATTTTTCTGCTATATTTGGATAACATTCGCTATATGTGGATGACATCAATAAAACTACTGATGAACTGTACATTACCTTTTATTCATTTGTCTTTTCATTCCGTTACAAGTTAGCCCTCTGCGATCTCACCTAAGGTAAGTGATGCAGTCTAAGATGGTAGCGGGCTTAGGGGCATGGCAGTTATCTTAAGCCCATACCCCTATTCGGTTTCTACTAAATCTATTCATAATAATGTGGGACGAGTGAGTGATATATCTTTTATCTATTTTAAAGTAATTGTCGTCATCATTGCAACCGATTACCGACCCATAGTAATTACAAGAATTTAGAAGTCAACACTCAACCCTAAGGCTACACGCGCCGCGTCTGAAGGGATAAAAGGCGATAGAAAGAGAAATATAGAGATAGAATTGCGTAGGTAATTAATTATTTTCACTCGGAGCGCTGTGCGAGCTGAATTGGGCTTTATTACGACATGAAATGAGTCGCTGATTGTTAAAAGGTCTTTGCGGAGTAATTTTTCTGCTATATTTGGATAACATTCGCTATATGTGGATGACACTAATAAAATTACTGATGAACTGTACATACCGTACAACCCGGGATTAATTTTTTTTCAGTCCTTAGAGGAAGCTCTCGAGGTGGTCCCATAAAAAAATCTGACTCCGAATCCTCAATCCTGACACTAAATAGTTAAAAATAAAAATTCTTTCCAAAAAACCGACTTCCAAAGCCACAAAAAAAAATCTACACACTAGGTTGAAGTCGGGCGGGTAGAACAAAGTTATGCAAAGTAGACGCATCAGGCTTGCCCGACTTCAACATAGTGTGTAGAAATCAAAATTTTTTTTAACTTTACAGTGGCTTTGGAAGTCGGTTTTTTTGGAAAGAATTTTCTATGGAGTCGTATCGTATCGCGTCGCGATACGATAAGGACAAACGCGACATCGCGACTCAATATGACGCGACGCGACTGTACCTATTTCAAACAGCACCTGCCGTGGCGTACGTTGACGCGTACATAAGTTTTTCATTTCATCGCATTGCGTTGCGTTGCGTTGTATTATGTTTTGCGCTACCTAGGAAAATGGGTAAAAATTTTGGCCCGTCCGCGTGGTTTAAATCTTTTTTATTATTTCCGAGGGACCTCCTTAATTTTCCGGGATAAAAAGTAGCCTTCACCGTTCCCCAGGATGAAACAGTTGATGAAGATGGCTCGTTAAAGTGTAGCATAGAGACAGTCACACTTTCGCATTTAATAGGTATATTGGTATGGATTGATTTGTGTTGCTCCGTGGACGACGACCAACGCCGACTGCTGAGTGCCGAGTGATAACTAAGGACTGAAACCGTAACCAAAATAAGGGGTTTAAACGCTGTTTTTTGAAACTGTTATAAAACAGAAACACTTATCTAAGTATAACGTAAACAAACGGTGACTCAATCAATCTGTAACAGTTCATTTCAGATAATAAGTGGTTTTATCTGTAACCCTAATAAGTACATGCCCTAACGAACTGCACGGTGTGACAACGCGTCCTTCTCACTTCATTGGACTTTACACACACTGACTTTACTTTTTTACGGTATTTTTACGGAATTATTAAAATACAAAACTTACCTCATTGGAAACATTGATCTTTGCTGTATTTTTAAGTATGAACAAAGGCCTACAGTTACCTTTCGCTTAAAAGTGCCTCTGACGCGAAACTATAACGGTTTCCTTAATGTCGACATACTTAAATAAAAAAAAAAGATATATTAATAACTTGCGAATTTATTATGAAATTACAGCTGCAGGTCTTGGAAAATACATGTAATAGGATATTTATTGAATTATATTTTTTATTCTATTGTATGGTAATGAAATGCACTTATTTCTTTTTTTATATTATTTCATTATATTATAATTAACATGAAACCTTTGAACTAGGCTGACTCCACAAGCGTTGTCCTGTCCAAATTTCTGAATTTTCCCCTGGTCTGGCATGGTGGAAGGCTTCGGCCGTGGCTAGTAACCACCCTACCGGCAAAGACGTGCCGCCAAGCGTTTTGCGTTCCGTTACGATGCCGTGTAGAAATCGAATAGGGGTATGGGTTTAATATAACTGCCATGCCCCTAACAGGTTAGCCCGCTACCATCTTAGGCTGCATCATCACTAACCATCAGGTGAGATCGCAGTCAAGGGCAAGGGCAAGTGGATATTTTTTTTTTTTGCCTTAAAATTCATAATTTATTAAAAAAATATATAGGTATAATAAATTTTTCCAATCTACGCATATTGTACAGTACAGGCTTAGCGGTAAGTCATGTTGGCAGCTAAAAGTCTTAAACATGTTCTTTATACGACTGCCTGAAAAAAGGAGTATATTGTTTTCAGGGTTCATGTATGTATGTATGTGAGCTTGTATATTCCACCATAACTTCTAAACGCCTGAACCGATTTTGATAAATGAGGTAATGTTAGAATCCCTAGCTTATTCCGGGTGACATAGGCTAGTAGAATTTTTAAAAAAATTGATGGTGTGACCATGGTCCCGCATTAAAGAATAAATTTGAAAAAAAATATTCGAAAATAAGATTAACTATATAAACATCATCTAGAAAATGATGAGCAGATTCCAAAAATATATAACACTATATAGTTCAATATCCAGTGATTCACAAAAAAATTATATCATTTAATAAAAATGTGAATAAGATTCTAATTTAACTAGATTAATTTAGATTTTTTACTTTTTAGTTCGTTTTTTGGCATCATTCATGTTTTTTTATTTTTTTAAATTATGATTTGGTTGAATATTGTAAGTGTTTGTAAAATTAGTAGGACATGTCTTCAGTATTATGCTGAGAAGTTGCCCTTCTAATATCCCCTATTATGTTTACATGAACCTTAAAGATAAGTATAACAGTATATCGTGGTGTGCCTAATTAAAAATATCTATTTATGACAGTATGTGGGGTGACCTAGGGCTTACTAAGGAAGCATAGGGGCTAGCCTAGGGCTTACCACATCGTAACTCATGCTGTCGAGGGATTTTACAACAAATCATACTAATATTATAAATGCGCAAGTGTGTTTGTTTGTTGGTTGGTTGGCCCTTCAATCACGCCGCAATGGAGCAACAGACCGACGTGATTTTTGGCATGGGCATAGTTATTTTATAGTTAGACTGTTATTGTCTATTATTATTATTATTGTTGTTTATTATTATTAATTATTTATGTTACTTAATTGAATTACTAACATAGGATAAGTCTTTTACTTACCATTATGGACCTATGTTATCTATCAATAAAAAGATTCATTCATTCGTTCATTCATAGTTGAGGACCTGGAGAGTGACAAAGGCTACCTTTTTCCCGGAAAATTGAGCAGTTCAAAAAGGAGAATTTAAAAAAATTAAACCTCAGACTATTAAACATCAGCTAAAAATACATAGTGTGACAAAATATAACATCTTGTGGCTTATAATCGGAATACCAAGTATGTAATAGCATTAAAAACCAATTTTCAACACAAATTTATTGATTAATGCAATATAACACAAAACCTTTCTAGATTTTGCAGATCTTAATTTTATACCTACCTACTTATTATAGTTATGTAACCTTGTGTCTCGACAACTTCGCTAAATAATTATACAGAAACCCAAAATAGCGATTAAATTTGGATTTTTAACAGACTACAAAAAGGTGTTTTGTAACTGATCGATATGGATATATTATACTACATGCATGTATGTATGTTTGTTTGTTAACGATTTTCTCGAAAACTAATACTAAACAACAGTATTTTTAACTTAATTGGTTGATAGTTAATTAACAGAGATGTGAAAAAAAATGTTAAGTAAAAGTATTTAAACACAAATGCATAGTTACTTCACTATTTAAAATAGAAATATAAAATAGTTTTAAATATAAGTATTTAAAAACAAAATGCAAATTTTCAAAAAAGGTTTTCCAAATAAAATACCTTATTCTTATTACTTATCTGATTTTAATACTAGTATTTGTTCAAAGAGTTCATCTTTCGTGTTACGTCTATGGGGCTTCATAATCATTCCACCGAATTAAAATAGTTTACACTTTTAAATATTGTTAACTTAGGGTACTTCATCCAGAATATTGAAACAACCAACTCTTCCTGCCATCTTACCAAAGTCAGTTAATATTGACAGGTTACTTGTGATTTTTTTAGTGCATACCATGTCACCATACAATACAATACAATACAAATATTTTTTATTCAAATAGACTTTTTACAAGTGCTTATGAATAGTCGAATGAATCTACCACTGGTTCGTAATGACGTTCCTACCGAGAAGGACCAGCAAGAAACTAAGTGGTTCCTCTTTAATATACATACACATATTGTATATTTCTATTGTGTTTTGTGACTTGTTTTATATTGGGCTTTATATGCCTTTTAATTAATAAGTACATTATTATTATTATTTAAAAAAATAAATATATATTTTTTTATATATATTTTCCTATATCAATTGTAGAAAATAAATCCTTTAGGGCTCTTATTGAGGGTGCATTGCAATTAACCGTTCTACCGAAAATTATGTGCCGGCAAACATGTAATACAAAAATTGCAGGTGACAATGGTGACAACATTTTAGGATTAGATATTGCGATAGATAGTGCGTTCTTAAATAAGGCACAATAAGGTATGAATTAAAAAATGGAACACAAATACTTATTTTGTATTTTACAAATACTTAATATTTATTATAGTATTTGAACATACTAAATGCATTTCGAAAAAAGTATTTAATATGTAAAATGAAAATAGGTATTTTGCATTTTGGATTTGTATTTAAAATACAAGAATTTTTTTAAATAATTCACATCTCTGGTAATTACTTAACGCTCATAACATGAACAATCGTTAACCATTAATCTAGGATTATTTTTATTTGTTTGCATAAATAGGTCATGAACAACAAGTTGGCAGGTCATGGCGATTTTTTTAAAATTATAAATAGGTATCTAGCTACTTGTGTCTCGTAGTGTTATTACTAATTACCCACTTTTACGGGCCACATTATGATATTATTTATGTTTTCGAGTTTTGAAAGATATTTTATTTGAAAACTGTTCATAACTTCATACAATAACTTTCAAAACACAAAAAAATAAGTTTTAAATATCAATCGGTGCTTATTTTTGGTTCTTAATTTATTTTATCCTAAGATTGTCTACAATTTCAGGATCAAACATTTTCCAAAGAATACTCCAAAATTATGATTTTTTTAGTTTTATTCGGAAAGAGATTTGTCGGTTCAACTAGTTTTTGTCATCAACAGTGAATAGACATCTTCTAGGCAAGCGCGCTTCACCTTATAGGCTGCATTACTACTTCCAGGAAGTCTGATTCCAGCCAAACCTAGTCTATAAATTAAAAAAAAGTGTCAGTATGTCAGGACATACCTAGATAGCCCAATCGATATGGAGTAACTATCGATATGGAGTTCTATAATCCAGGTTCAAGATTTTAATTACTAAACAAAAAATTTGTGACAAGTCATAATTAACAAAGTTAAAAAACACGACTACTCTGCCAAAAAACGCACTAAAAAAAGTTAAAATTCTAAATTAATCTAGTTAAACTAGAATCTTATTCACATTTTTATTAAATTATATTTTTTTGTAAATCGCTGGATATTGAACTATAGTGTTATATATTTTTGGAATCTACTCATCATTTTCAAGACGATGATTATATAGTTAATCTTATTTTCAATTTTTTTTTTAAACTTTAGTCTTTAATGCGGGTCCATGGTCACCCCATCATTTTGTTTTAAATTTTACTAACCTATGTCACCCGGAATAAGCCAGGGATTCTAACGATACCTCATTTATCAAAATCGGTTCAGGCGTATAGAAGTTTTGGTGGAATATACAAACTCACATACATACATACATACATACATGAACCCTGAAAACAACATACTCCTTTTTTCAGGCAGTCGTATAAATAACGTTTGCGTCATTCACTTCTATCAACCGGACTTGATGTTCAGGGCGGACGTTTTGTCCTGTCTGATCCGCCGTTTGTGAAGTCTTTATGCCGATTGAAATGAAATGAAATGAAATGAAATGAAATGAAATGAAATGAAATGAAATGAAATGAAATGAAATTAAATAGCCATACTTTTTAATACAAAGAAAGGGCTGTACGGGTTGAAATAGGAGGATGAAAGTTTGTATGGAAATTACGTCATCTTTAAAGCTAGAAGCTTGAAATTTATTTTTTAGGCTTTTGATCCATACTATTATACCATACACTATGCATACTATCTATACTAATATTATAAATGCGAAAGTATGGATGGATGTTTGTTACTCAATCACGCCAGAACGGCTGAACGGATTTGGCTGAAATTTGGCACAGAGATACATTATAGTCTGCTTTTTATCCTGGAAAATTAAAGAGTTCCCGCGGGAACCTAAAAACCTCAATCGCGTACGAAGTCGTGGGCATCAGCTAGTTTCATATAAGACACAAGAAATCTATACTAATAATATTATAAATTCGAAAGTTTGGATGGATGTTTGTTACTCAATCACACCCCAACGGCTGAACGGATCTGGCTGAAATTTGGCACAGAGATAGATTATAGTCCGCTTTTTATCCTGGAAAATTAAAGAGTTCCCACGGGAACCTAAAATCCTCAATCGCATACGAAGTCGCGGGCATCAGCTAGTTTCATATAAGACAAGAAATCTATACTAATAATATTATAAATTCGAAAGTTTGGATGGATGTTTGTTACTCAATCACACCCCAACGGCTGAACGGATCTGGCTGAAATTTGGCACAGAGATAGATTATAGTCCGCTTTTTGTCCTGGAAAATTAAAGAGTTCCCACGGGAACCAAAAAACCTCAAACCACGCAGACGAAGGCCTATTTCACTTTTCCCACGGGAACCAAAAAACCTCAAACCACGCAGACGAAGGCCTATTTCACTTATAATGTGAAATAGGCCTTAGGCCTCGCATGTTCTTACGATGGTTTCATAACCGACAAGGGTGAATACGCATCAACTCAATTATATTTTTATATAAAAAATCGAAAGACAAACACACCAGCTCAGTTAACACCATGTTCTCCATCCAAGCAGTTGTATTGTGGTAAGCTTAACTTTTTTTTTTTTTATCTACTACTCTAGTTAGCCCTTGACTGTCTAAAATGGTAGCGGGCTAACCTGTTAACCAGTGGCGTGCACAGGGCTTGAAGCCAGGGTAGGCATTAGCTGGTCAAAAAGCCTATTTACTGACTTTTATAATGAAATGAGCATTGACGTATATCCACTTGGGTAAGCAGTGCTTTTATGCCTCTATGAACTGCACGCCACTGCTGTTAACCATGGCAGTTATATTAAACCCATTCCCCTATTCGGTTTCTACACGACATCGAACCGGAGCGCTAAATCGCTTGGCGGTCTTTGCCGGTAGGGTAACTAGCCACGGCCGAAGCCTCCCACCAGGCCAGACCACAAAATTCAGAAATTATCAATTCCCAAATTGACCCTGCCGGGGATCGAACCCGGGACCTCCTCGTTCACGGAGGTTTTACAAGCCTTCTCAGCCTACAATCGACGGAAGGCTTTATATCTGTCATCGAAATATTTCTGCATAGGGAGTAATACCTGATTAATGCTATAGTAATGATAGGATTTTATGTAATTACTACATATTGCCCGCGACTACGTCCGCGTGGATTGAGGTGTTTTAGGGGTATGAAAAATAGATAGTAGCCGATTCTCAGACCTACTGAATATGCATATAAAATTTCATAAAAATCGGTAACTATGGTATGGTAATACAGTATGGTAACTAACATTGTGAGAAGAGAATTTTATTAATATGAAGATTTTCTGAAACTCGATTTAGGCGCAGACCGAAGACAGTTACTAAAGTTTTTTTTAATTTTCATTAGTCAAATTAATTGAATTGATAGATAGATAGATAGATAAACTCTTTAACAAGACATAAAAATACATAGAAAAGAAACATATCTATAAGAATAATTAGTATGTTGTTACGAGAATATTGAATTCTATATTATTTTGCAATAGTTTTTCAATATAGTAGGAAGTTTAGGACGTATAGAGAAATTAGGAAAAGGACATTGTTCCGTCCCCATACAAAATTCGCCTAAGAACCAACAGTCATAAAACATTGATTAATGGGTTCAAATAAATACCTTTTTATACTTGAGAGCAGATTAAAACAACGGACACTTGCTAAGAAATGACTTATTATCAAAAATATTTTCAACTTTTAGGTTATTTCAACTTTCACAATCAATCTGCTTGAACAAATAAATACCATCTTTATCCAATAGTAATAGAGCTTTAAACAGTATGTACATAAGAAAAGATTCGCCTTAGTTCATCAAAAACATTACAGATGGCGTTAGATATCTTAAATTATTGTACTTTCAATAGATGGCATTGCGAAATTCAGAATACTAGCGCACTTAGCACTTTAAGCTGCTTTTATCTTGTTTCTTACGATACAGATCTAGCGCTCAAGCGGTGGTATTGCATATTATTTTAACCTGTAAGTTATCTGTGGTTAATAATCGAGAGACGGAAACGTATAGTAATCAGTTTAATACACATTTTTTTTGTAATTAATTTGAAGTGTCCGTTGAATTCTAATATTTGAAATAAAGGTTATAAAATAAGCTAAGAATTACTGTATATTTTATACATATGTTGATTCTTAGGCGAATTTGGTCAATGTCCTTTATCATCAGTGTTCGGATACAGTACCTATACTATGAACTATCTGATAATAGAATATTCTGTGATAATTAATTAGAAAATATTTGGACTCGATCCTTTGTATGTTGGTCCATCCTCGTTGGCATTGTAATTCATAATAATTATAGTTAATAGGTAGAGAGTTAATTAAAGAGCTTAATTAAATATAAACGGTATTTAGTTTATCATTTATCATTTGGACGGCGTGTATTTTTTGTAAATATAATTAGTTTTTAATTTAGATTTTAATTTATTTCTTAGTTTTAATTGAAATAAATGTACACTAACTAAATGATAATTGCAAAAAAAAAAACGATTTCGGAACTCTGTGAAAACTAGGTAGATATACTTACTTGTTTCCTTCTTGTTTGGTAGTCTGTCTTGTCAGTAGTATCATAGCTACTTATCTATACTAAAATTATAAATGCGAGAGTGTGTCTGTCTGTCTTCTACGCTTTCACGGCCCATCTGCTTAATCGATTTGGTATGGGGATAGTTTGCATCCCGGGGAAGGATATAGGCTATCTTTTTATCCCGGAAAATTAAAGAGTTCCCGCGGGAATCTAAAACCTTAATCAAAGCGGTCAAAGTCACGGGCATCAGCTAGTAGAATATAATAAATATTAGGTACTTAGAATTTAAGTATTGGTATGAATTGAATTAGAACGTGATAACAATAAAAATAACACGTATAGCCTCTTTATAATCAAAATCATTCTGATTTAATAGAAAATAAATACTTAATTATCTATTGTTGACTCGATCATGCTTTTTTGAGTAAGATATAAAATAAATCCTACAATAAACAGGGTAATGTCTGGTACGCGTTTGTAAGGTAGTAGATAGATAAACGAGAGGGAACGTAACCCATTTACACCTGAGGTTGATAGTTTGAGGGTGTAAATTGGTATATTTCCGACTTAAAACACACAAGGTAAGTACTTTTCTTAGCAGATATGGGAAACCATAAACTAAGACCAAAAAAATGATTAAAATAAGACGTGTTACCAACCCTTTCCACCATTTTGTATTTAAAGATAATAACAGCGAATGAGAACAAATACTCACGTTTATTATACACGACAGTCATCTGCTGCAGGTAAGTTGTTCAATTCTAAAAAAAATACATTTTAACTTAATTTACTATTTAATAAACTAGTGGCTCGCCCAAACTGAGACCTCGCGGTATCCATAAGATAGTTTTTACTATAGATTAAAAGAGCTAAAGAGTTATTGGCGAAACGAATAAACTTTTACAGAGCGCCATCTATCTGTTAAAAATACTGAAGCTCATTAAAAACGAAATAATTTCGTTTCTTTATAATATTTATTTAATTTTAGTATTCGTTGTTCAAGTAAAGGATATAATTCCAATAATTGATCAAGTTTCAGGTTTAGCCTTTCAAAAAATTAAGAGTTCTGAGGTCAACTTTGGACGTTAGAAAATCTCCACTTTGAAAGCCCCCCATTTCGTCAATTATAAGGGAAAAATTAAAAAAAAAAATTTGGACTCTATTCCTAATTATCCTTAAAATGAAATACGCTCTAAAAAATATATTACTTCGCATTCGCTTCTATGAGAGCCCCAATGAAATAAAGATTTTTATAACTTTTTAAGCCATATTCGGCTGGAGGCCATCGGTTTACATATTATATTTAAATTTGAAGTAATTACGAAGTATTAAAATTTCAGTAATTCAGAAGTTATAACGCTCTGACAGTCGGACGGACGGACGGACGGATAAGTGCAAATTCACTCAAGTACACCTTCGCTTCGTTCGATCAATTATTAATTAATAGTAAATTAAGTTACCAGTTACCGGGACCAATACCTTTTTATATATCCACTATTGATATTAGCTTTATTAGACAAACTCTGTTTTATATTTGTTTGCAGTGCTATACTACAGAGGTCATTGTGTACAGAGCTGACTTTTCCGCCCAACTTCAAATTCGGAGCTGCGTCCTCTGCGTATCAGGTCGAAGGTGGATGGAACTCTGATGGTAAATCTAAAAAAAAACAATACTCAAATACTCCACTATAGCCCATTAACGTCCCACTGCTGGGCACAGGCCTCCACTCTCATAGGAGAGAGGGAATTAGAGTTTAGACCGACCACGCTACTCCAATGGGGTTGGCAGGCTTTAACAACTATTATCATGTTAGTGATAATAACCGGGACCGATGGCTTAACGTGCTCTCCGAGGCACGGAGGGGAAACACCACCAACTTACAAACTCCGGGCTAGTACTGATTATTTCTAATCCGAAAAACCCGATACTTAATCATGGCCCGACCCGAGACTTGAACCCGGGACCTCGTCGGCCACTAAACACTAGACCAACGAGGCTGTTTAATCAACTACTCAAATACTGAATCTATACTAATATTATAAATGCGAAAGTGTCTTTGTTTGTTGGTTTGTCCTGTTGCGACAACGGAGCAACGGATCGGCGTGATTTTTTGGTATGGGTATAGTTGAGGACCTGGAGAGTGATACTTTTTATCCTGGAAAATTAAGGAGTTCCCACGGGAATAAAAAAAACTGTAATCACTCGGGAGACGTCGTGGGTATCAGCTAGTACATAATAAATTAAAATTGTAGGGTATTTCAGTAAAATAATGCATCACGTACGAGTACAGAGCACTATTGCGTTTGGAATTTGGATATTCGAGATGTGTGTATGAGTATGATGATGTTGCTTGTTTGCCTTTAGATTACTTTTTGTTCACTTGTTTCGTTTACTTTTACCTAATTGTTTATTGCTGTGTTACTGTTATTTTATTCGTCCGCGCAATACTTGTATTATGTACTAGATTTTAGAGGAAAGTGCAGCCCCCAGACAAAGTCGACAAGGGTTGGGGTGCTAAGTGTAACACAACATTACTATCTGTGTTATTGTAATCTGTGGTTATCATGTAGTCTGTGGTTATCGTGCGAGTCGGTTGCTTATATATATTTTTTTTTGGAAAATGCGTTTAGGCATCCCCCCCGGAAACAGTACAGGTGAACTGTGCTGTTTCCGGGGGGGTATGTGGGACTCACTGTCAGAGCAGAATACCCACTAAAACCCAGCGGACCCGTCTTCCATCGTAGTGAGGCGGTACAGGGTCACAAAAATGTTTTCTACTGTATCGCCTCAACGGTCAAGGCACTATGTTTCCTCGCCTAACCCAACCACAAGCCTAACTTAACCTCAACTTTTGACAATTGTAGCACTAATTAAACCGCTCTGGTCCCATCACAGCCTTCTATCACAACTGTAAGGATTTCTGGATGGTCTTTCGGGCGGTTATGTAAAAAAAATCTAGGCATAAATAAATTGAATTGAATCGATCTACAGGCAAAGGTGAAAGTATATGGGACAGATACGTCCACGAGCACTCTGAAGATGTCAGGGATGGCGATACGGGCGACGTGGCGGCCGACTCCTACCACCAATGGAGGGAGGATGTACGAGCCGCAGCTAACATGAAACTACAGTTCTACAGGTCAGCTGACAACCCTTCTTCTTTTTATACGACTGCCTGAAAAAAGGAGTATTATACGGCTGCCTGGACCCAGCCAGGACAGCTGGAGACGCAGGGCTTTGGGGTATGTCTAGAAGTAAAAATAAAATAAAAATACTGTCAGAAAGTATGTACTCCTAATCATAGCCTGAGGCATTCGTCGTCTGCGTCAACCGATTTCAAATACCAATATGTATGACACGTCTTTTTTTAGACTACTGCCTGAAAAAAGGAGTATATTGGTTTCAGGGTGCATGTATGTATGTATGTATCTATGTATGTGAGCTTGTATATTCCACCATAACTTCTATACGCCTGAACCGGTTTTGATAAATGAGGTATCGTTGGAATCCCTAGCTTATTCCGGGTGACATAGGCTAGTAAAATTTTAAAAGAAATTGATGGGGCGACCATAGTCCCGTATTAAAGACTAAATTTGAAAAAAAAATATTCGAAAGTAAGATTAACTATATAATCATCATCTAGAAAATGATGAGTAGATTCCAAAAATATATTTCACTATAGTTCAATATCCAGTGATTCACAAAAAAATATCATTTAATAAAAATGTGAATAAAATTCTATTTAACTAGATTAATTTAGATTTTTAACTTTTTTGATAGTTTTTTGGCAAGGCGGTCGCGTTTTTTTAATTTTTTAATTATGACTTGTTCTCCATCTCATATCAAACTCGAACTCAAATATTTTTTATTCTAGTAGACTTTCATCCGTATCATCAAACTCAAACCTTTTTAGGGTTCCGTACCTCAAAAGGAAAAACGGAACCCTTATAGAATCACTTTGTCCGTCCGTCTGTCTGTCAAGACCCTTTTTCTCGGGAACGCATGGAGGTATAAAGCTGAAAGTCATATCAAATACTCAGGTCTACTGTCCTTTGGAACTGTGAAAAAATCAAACTTCTAAGCCCACGCAATCCTTTTGATTGCGTGGGCTTAGAAGTTTGATTTTTTTACAGCCGTTTATGCTGCAAATTTTCGACACTCGCAAGGGAATCAAAACCTACAGGGTACTTCCCGTGGACTCAGTCTTGAAATTTTGTACGAAGCAACGTCTTATAGCACAGATAAAGGAAAAATTGCGAAAAGTATAAATTTTTAGTTACATTATTATAATAAAAATATTTTTAATAATTTTAAACCTACTGCAGGTATGTACGGAACCCTGAACGGAACGGAGTTCGACTCGCACATGACCGGTTTTTTATCCAAGTAGACTTTCACCAGTGCTTTTGAATCGTCGAGTGAATCTAGCACCAGTTCGTAATGTCATCCCTACCAACAAGAATCTCGGTGGTTGCAGACAGACAGACAGACACGCTTTCGCATTTGTAATATTAGTATGGAAGTATGGATTTTCTTGCTGGCTTTTCTCAGTAGAAACTGGTTTCCAAACTGGTCGTGCAGTCAAAACATGATCTAACATAAGAGACCAGGGACTACAAAACAGATACATGCAGAAATATAAGTGTTACAGAATGAAAGTGTAACTGAATCGAAGCTGTAACCCTTTTAAATGCCTTTTTAATTCTGTTAACCCGAAACATTTATACTGTAACAGAAATGAATCTGTACCAGAAATAAAGGGTTTTAAAGAGTAACCGAAATAGCGACGTTGCCAAATTTACTGTTGACGCGTATTCAAATTTGAACCTGAGGTGAAAGCACCGATGGTTGCGATTGTTTTAAGAAAAACATGGCCATGTTGTGTGTCAGTGTGTGTAAAGTCCAATGAAGTGAGAAGAACGCGTTGTCACATCGTGCAGTTTGTTAGGGCATGTACCTATTAGGGTTACAGATAATAACACTTATTAACAGGAATAAAAGGTTACAGATTGATTGAGTTTCTGTTTCCGTTATAAATCTTTCTGTTTTATAACAGTTTCAAAAAACAGTGTTTGAACCCTTTATTTCGGTTACTGTTTCAGTCCTTATAAGAGACACCTGTATATCCTACATGCAATAAATAAATTGAGTACTCAGTTGAGTAATCATTTATGTTATGCCAGGTTCTCAATAAACTGGCCTCGCATACTGCCATCGGGTTTCACCAACAAGATCAACGAGGCTGGTGTCAAGTACTACAGCGACCTCATCGACACCCTACTTGCTCAGGGCATTGAACCCGTTGTAACTATGTACCATTGGGAGCTGCCTGTGAAGATCCAGGATATGGGTAAGCTTAGTGGTCGTATTTAAATGTTTTTTATTTAAATAAACTTTTGCAAGTGCATTCGTACCGAGAAGAGCCACCAAGAAACTCGGCGGTTGCTCTTTTTAAAAAGTTTAAGAATAAAATCAAATATAACGTATACTGAAGACGCTCCCAACGTAGTTCATTAGAAATACGTGTTATTTAGCATCTATCTACTTCTTACAATGATGTCACATAATTTTGAAAAATATAATATATAGTGAAGTATCTCTAGATTCATGCTCTCCAATACTGTAACCACACACACGCATCGTTGGAGCTAATCAAATCTATGCTTTTTTATCGTTTCCTCGATTGTATAGTATACGAGCATACTATTAATTATGTTTGAAGTCATATCAAAGTCCTCCTCCCTAGAAGCTATGCCTTTATATAAAAAAAATTGGCAGCATAGGGACTGCCGATAGAAGTGAAAACGAATATTTAAAATAACAACACAGCACTTTTAAAATAATTAAAATATAAACCTTAAAACTAAGGCATTAAAGTTTAATTACGAATGTACTATATTATTAATACTTAAAACCTTTTGTCTTAAGAAGAATCGTGTCGCGAGGTGCCAGTCACGGTTACACATCACTTTTAAATATAAACCTTAAAACAAAGGCATTAAAGTTTAATTACGAATGTGCTATTTATACTTAAGACCTGTAATTGTCTTAAGAAGAATGGTGACGGTCTTGCGTTTCCACATTTTTACCCCCTACCAAAAACTGCTCAACGCGCCTAAAGCAGTTTTCACTTCAAAAAGTTCACCAAGTACCTACTTTACGTTTAATTTTCCAGGTGGTTGGACCAATCCCCTCATCGTGGATTGGTTTGGAGACTACGCCAGGGTTCTGTACACGCTGTTCGCCGACCGCGTCCACACCTGGCTCACCATCAACGAGCCGATCGCCGTCTGCGACTTCGTGTACAACTCCGGCTTCCACCCTCCGAGGATCAGAGAGCCAATCTACGCACCCTATCTGTGCAATAAGTACATAATGCTGGCGCACGCTAAAGCTTACAGGATTTTCGACGAAGAATTTAGACCGAAATATACAGGTTTGTTTCAAAGCTCAACTTACCTTCCGTCATCGTCGTCTCAATGCTGGCACACGCTAAAGCTTACAGGATTTTCGACGAAGAATTTAGACCGAAATATACAGGTTTGTTTCAAAGCTCAACTTACCTTCCGTCATCGTCGTCTCAATGCTGGCACACGCTAAAGCTTACAGGATTTTCGACGAAGAATTTAGACCGAAATATACAGGTTTGTTTCAAAGCTCAACTTACCTTTCGTCATCGTCGTCTCAATGCTGGCACACGCTAAAGCTTACAGGATTTTCGACGAAGAATTTAGACCGAAATATACAGGTTTGCTTCAAAGCTCAACTTACCTTCCGTCATCGTCGTCTCAATGCTGGCACACGCTAAAGCTTACAGGATTTTCGACGAAGAATTTAGACCGAAATATACAGGTTTGTTTCAAAGCTCAACTTACCTTTCGTCATCGTCGTCTCAACCTATAGTCGTCCACTGCTGGACGAAGGTCTCCTGCATGAATCGACACAGAGCACGGTCTTGTGCCGGTCGATGCAAATCGCCTGAGACGTATTTTTGGCCATAGCTCCGAGGATTTTAGGAGGATCGATATGAGTATATCGAATCGTACTAAGAGTTGAGGAATATATCAAGACACGTGTTAGCGTTTGAATTTTGAAAACCGGCTGGTAATTTTTTTCGGAATTTTGAAAAATGTAAAAAAGTCGGGATTTTGGGCGGTGTTTGTTTACTAAATTGTAAATATTAAACAAAAACGACTCAAGAAAAAATTAAAAAATCTTAGCTACAAAATTGCGTTTTTTTTTTGAAAATCGGTTAATAATTGGGACCTGTAGGTGATCCCTTTAGATTTGGAATTGAAGAATAACGGGTATTTCCGTATATAAAAAGTTATGTAGCTTCTATGATTATTGACCGATCGTCCTAGTAATGGTTTTAAAAGATGCAGATGCAGGCGAGAAGTGCATTTGAGTTAAAATTTTGAAAATCGGATAGTAAATTTTTGTTTTTGTTTTTATTATTATTAAATTTTTGTATTCATTTTCACTGCTCCGATTCTTGCGAAATCTGTGAATTTTTGTTTGCAGGGAAAATTTCGCTGGCTAATAACGTACTGTGGATAGAACCATTTACTCCTAATGATACGCACCTGGCACTGCTTGGCAGGGAACATCAGGTGTGAACTATAGAAATAACATTTATAGCTTTAAGATTTCCTTATAGCCTGCTTTAAATTAATCATCAACTTACATTCAACACTTTGATTTTTTTATCATGGCCTTAAGCATTTCACACTGATCTTTAATTACATCAACAAGGTGGTTGCTTGGTAGCTTCAAAACGGTAATCCATATCCTTACTAATATTATAAATGCGAAAGTATATCCGTCTGTATGTTTGTCTGCTTCCATGTTATCAACAGTTTTCGATGAAAATTGGTATATAAATCGGTTGATAATAAGGTCATAACACAGTAAAGGACTTGACCGGTGGAACTATGGCAGCTTGCCTAGGTGTCAAAAATCAATGTTCAGCAATGATTTCTTTATTATTGTAATTGTAATATTTCACTGTTTTCAGATAAAAAAGTTTCAGGAGTCTGAAGGCTCGGAAAACTGCGAAAATGAACAAAAAAGTTTCACCAAAAGACTGCTTCCCCACACTAGATGGCGCTATTTATTGTGTTAAGCGAGTCTAAAAAATATTTTCAAGTATTATTTCTTTATTAAGTGTAATTGTTATATTTTATAGTTTTCAAATAAAAAAGTTTCAGGAGTCTGAAGGCTCTGAAAACTGAGAAAATAGATAAAAAAAGTTTCACCAAAAACTGCTTTCCCACACTAGATGGCGCTAGTTATTGTGGTGAGTCTAGAAAATATTTTTAAGTGTTGCTCACTACTTTTCGTTAACAAGTTCAACTATTCGACCACAGATGGCAGCATATGCAATGTGACAGGGCGTTCCTTTAAACGTAGTATTTCAAAATGCTTTGTTCGATCGATTAGTTTGAGACTTGTCAAAAAATAAAAATAATTATAAACAAAACATACATTTCCTTTTCATTACTATTTAATTGATCAAAAATAAATCATTCCTAATATAATAACTAAGGTACATAGATGGTATTCATGTAGGGTTACAAGATTATTATTAGGCATGGATATAATGGAACGTCAAAATGGAGTAGTGCTTAAAGAGGAAAGCGGACGCTCAAGATTTAAACAATAAACGTACTGTTTTTTTTGTCATTTGAACCCCGACCTTATTTGGAATAATAAATCCATAATAATTTCGTTTTGAATTTTTAAACCTTACTGTAAAAACGGAAATCCTGTGCATTGTCCCGAATCGGAGGGCAATTACTGGTCATGTCCTTTCTTTATTAACCATCTTTTTCGTTATTATTTCAGTTTGGCAGATATTCACATCAAATCTTCTCAAAGCAGGGAGGCTGGCCCCCTGCTATTGAAAAGCTGATGTTGGAATACAGCCTAAAACAGGGGTTCAAGGAGTCCAGACTACCCCATTACACAAAGGAGGAGATCGAATTCATGAAAGGTAAGGCTCAAGGCACATTGATGCAGTGCGAGTGACGGAGCTTTCTCATAAACCTCCAAATGAGTTAGAGATATCTCCATACTAATATTATAAATGTGAAAGTGTATCTATCCATTTGCTACGCTTCTACTGCCCATCTACAGTTCAACCGATTTTGACATACGTAGTGACATTATAACTTTATCGTTTCATCAAAAAGTCAGTATCTCTTAAAAGTAAGTAAGTAGGATTATAATAAGTATAGAGTAAGTAACAATATTACAAGGATTAAGACCGACTTAAAAAAGGTTACAGATTGTTTACCTACCTTTCATGTCAACTCCGGAATCAAATGATGCTAAGTATCACATTAACTAAATCAATTTAGGCAGAGTTGTGCAAGTCGGCCTAAAACGATTAAAATTTTGGCATGAATTAACCACACGTTAAGCGGTAAGAGATAAATGTGGTTAACGTCTGTTTAAGCCGGGCCTTACGGTTTCGTAGTAAGACCATTATTTTGGTCCGAAAATAAAGATAGGTATTTCATGAAACCAGGGACTGAAAAACAGATTCATAAAGGTAATAGAAATATAAGTGTTACAGAATGAAAGTGTAACAGAATCGAAGCTGTAGCCCATTTGAATGTGTTTTTAATTCTGTTAACCCGAAACACTTATATTTCTGTAACAGAAATGAATCTGTACCAGAAATAAAGGGTTTTAATGTGTAACCGAAATAGCGACGTTGCCAAATGTACTGTACGCGTATTAAAATGTCAACCTAAGATGAAAGCACCGATGGTTGCAATTGTTTTAAGAAAAACATGGCCATCTTGTGTGTAAATTAGTCCAATGAAGTGAGAAGAACGCGTTGTCACACCGTGCAGTTTGACAGGGCATGTACCTATTAGTATTACAGATAAAAACACTTATTTACAGAAACAAACGGTCATAGAATGATTGGGTTACAGTATCGTATCTGTTTCTGTTTTATAACAGTTTCAAAAAACTTTGTTTAAGCCCCATAGTTCGGTTACTGTTTCAGTACTTACTTGCAACAATATTTCTCAGGTACAGCGGATTTCTACGGCATGAACTATTACACGACCTATCTGATCAGACCGGTGCGGTCTGGTGAGCATCAAGGACTCTGGTTCATCACTGGGTCACCGGAACTGGACGCCATATTTGAATTCCCACCTGATTCTACGTTCGGCGCATCTCCACTGCTTCCGGTAACTAGACTCATTTCATTTTATTGGCTTCTTAAATTCAATTCAAATGTTTTTTAATCAAATAAACTTTTACAAGTACTTTTGAATCGTCAAGTGAATCTACCACTGATTCGGAATGCCATTCCTACCGAGAAGAACCAGCAAGAAACTCGGTGGTTGCTCTTTTTAAATAAATATTTCATTTACAATTATTATATCAATGTATACATAAGTAACCGCTGTCCTTAGCATTGCTGGAGTTATCAAATCCATGCTCCTCTATCATTTACATAATCTTCAACAGTATAATAAGCTTTTTTCAAGCGCATACTTTTAATGGGTTTCTTAAATTTGTGTATAGGCAAGTTTAAAATCGGTTGTGGAATTTTGTTATAGAAAAGAATGCTCAAATATACCTAACAGATTTCAATCTACCGACAAAATAACGCGTTAAATTGTAATCTTTTGACAGCTTGCAATTTCGCGAGTTAGATTATTTTAAGTTATATTATTAATGAGATTATTTTAAGTTATATTATTAAGAGTTATATTATTAATGGTTTTTACAATCTATTTTTTTATAAAAAAAAAATAAAAAAATAAATAAAAAAAAAAACAATCTTACGGTGACATAAAGATCGCGCCGAGAGGGCTCCGCAAGCAGTTGGCATGGCTGAAGCAACAATATGGTGACATAGACATCCTCATCACTGAGAACGGTTACTCTACCAGCGGGTATAGGCTGGATGATCGGGATAGAGTCCAGTTCATGAGGGACCACCTCGAACAGGTGGGTAACTACAATTTTTTTTTCTTTCTAAAAGTATTAGTAGTAGTAGTAGTTTATGTATTTATTCACAAATCATTCATTTTGCAAAATTGTGGGTAATAACAGCTGTATAATATAAGTAGAATTTTCCCGTACACAATCTACTGTCAGAGACAGTGTGCAACAAGTCATAATTAACAAAATTAAAAAATACGACTGCCCTGCCAAAAAACGAACTAAAATGTCATCTAAATTAATATAGTTAAATTAGAATCTTATTCACATTTTTATTAAATGATATTTTTTTGTGAATCACTGGATATTGAACTACAGTGTTATATATTTTTGGAATCTACTCATCATTTTCTAGATGATACTTGTATAGTTAATCTTATTTTCGAAAAAAAATATTCAACTTTAGTCTTTAATGCGGGACCATGGTCACCCCATCAATTTTTTTATGAATTTTACTAGCCTATGTCACCCGAAATAAGCTAGGGATTCTAACAATACCTCATTTATCAAAATCGGTTCAGGCGTATAGAAGTTATGGTGGAATATACAAACTCACATACATACATACATACATACATACATGAACCCTGAAAACAATATACTCGTTTTTTCAGGCAGTCGTATAAAAATTATATTACATTAAAATTTTTATATAATATTGAAATTCAAAATATGTCTAATATACAAAATATAATTTAATTAATTAATGGTCCAAGTTAAAATGATTAGTTACATTTTATACAGTTATTAATAAAAGTTGCTGTAATGTCAAACAATTTAAATAATATTGGCATGTTAGATTAATATTGACTTATTTAGTTTTACAATAATTATGGATAATTGTACTATATTATAAATTTATCAAACAGCAATAAGTTACAACTTTTCCCTTTCTCTTTTAGAATAAACATGCATTGCACACACACATTACACATCACAAATGCATAGTCATAGAAATTTCACTGTCTTTTGGTATGTCTATTTGGTTTATGTATGTCTATTATTATTATTTTGTATAAATTAGTCCATCAAAATATGTTGTAATATATGTTATTGGTTAGTTTATTTAGCTATTAGTATTTAAGTTTATTATTATTTTTCCACCACCTCCCTTTATCTTCTTTTTCATTTTCTCCCTAACGTTAAGGTTGTCTGGAAGAAATAGCTGCTTAGCGATAAGACCGCCTTATTGTACCTACATATAGTTGTTTTCTTGTTTTATCATGTTGTTTTTGTGTATTCGTGGTGTACAATAATGTAGTTATATACATACATACATATTTCGGTGTTTTTTCCAACAGGTAGGTACTTAATTCAATTCAATTTCAATTTATTTTATTATTTCCAACATTTATACTTACTAGTAAACTAAGTACACCGGAATAATTTGCTCATTTGCGTGGGTGGCTGGGTCTGAAACCTAACTAGTTTGACTGTGACTAGGATTTCATGCCCACTTCTCGTTCGTTTATCCAGTTTATTGGATATTAAGATAGATACTTTACTTCACACAAATACTCCTAAAAATGCACGAAAACTTAGCAAAAACTCCACACTAAATATAATATGCTGAAGAAATTCGAAATATTTACAATCTTTAGAGAAGTAAAGAACAATAAATACTAATCCATACTAATATTAGAAATGCGAAAGTGTGTCTGTCTGCCTGCTACGCTTTTACGAAATTTTGTACAGGGATAGATTGTATCCCGGGATGAGACCAGATTTCGGGTGATGCCAGACACGTCTAATCTATCAATGTAGTGTGATAAACTCCACGTCCGGAGGCATTTGTTCTGCAATATGGTGCCATTAAATTTTGTCTATTATCCGTAACATCTTACACTTTCCCCACTTGTAATATGCAACTTCACCCCCAATTTAAAACATCTTGTTTCACCTCTAAGCACACTATATATTATAGTACAAACTTTAAACTAAATCTACTAGATTTTAAGCTCATAAATGCCACCTGAAAAATGCTTCGCTTCCCAGGTGCTTTTGTCCATCAAAGTGGACAATGTGAGCGTGGTCGGATACTCTGTGTGGTCACTCATTGACAACTTCGAGTGGCTAGCCGGATACTCGTAAGTACTGTTACATTTTAACTTACTGATAAGTCATACTAATATTATAAACTAGCTAATGCCCGCAACTCCGTCCGCGTGCATCGTCCATGTGTACCCACTTACCGGAACATATTGGAATTCCCACCTGATTCTACGTTCGGCTCATCTCCACTGCTTCCGGTAACTACCAGCATTGTTATAATTGCGAAAGTGTATAGTCCTTTAATCACGCAGCTGCGGACTAGCGGAATGGCTTAATTTTTTGCACGGATCCATCCTTACTAATATTAGTTAGGCAGTTATTAAACCCATACCTCTAGTCAGTTTCTACACGGCATCGTACCAGAACGCTAAATCGCTTGGCGGTATAACTACGTCTTTGCCGGTAGGGTGGTAACTAGCCACGGCCGAAACTTCCCACCAAATCAGACAAAAAATTTAGAAATTATAAATTCCCAAATTTACCCTGCCAGGAATCGAACCCCCGGACCTCTGTCAAGACAACAACGCTCAACACAGCGCCAGGGAGATCGTCAAAAATCTAGCTCAGAACCTCAATTGTCAGATTACGATTATTATTAAACGATGTTTGTAAGATGGTGATAATAAAAAAACCCGGCTGAGTTTTTTGTAGGCTCTTCTCAGAACAGGGCGCGTTTGGAACCCTCATAGCTTTAGTTTTAAGATACCGTAATTTATTATCACCAACGTGTATTATAAATTACGGATATCAATGAGTTGAATACTACACTAGCGGCATGCTATGATGGCCGGTTTGACACATTACAATAGTGATGTGGAATGTCAATTTATTCTCGAACAAAAAACAATTAAGTTTTGTTTTTGTACCTGATTAAATAGGTTTAATAAAACAAAAATGTATATGTTTATTTAATTTATTTGAACGAACTGAATATTTGAACGAAAATGAATATACATACTTTATATGCACACAAGAAACATATGAATACAAAAGATACCAAAAAAGGTGCCACAAAAGGCCATAATTAATCAGATTCGTCCATACTACTATTTTCACTGTCGTCACTGCTATCATCACATACATTAATAATTATATGTTCGTTTTCTATAATATTATCTATTTTCACATCTCTTTCATAATCTTCCCTTATTAATTTAACAGTTCTATTCACAACCTTTTCCCAGTCTCCTTTAGTCACATGTTCACAAGCTTCTTCTAATAATTTTAGCATTTTTTTTGTGGTAAATGGGGGTTCTGTATTGTGTCTTGCAGCATATCCCTTAATTTGAGCCCACACCAACTCAATCGCATTATACTCACAATGGTAAGGCGGTAACCGTATAACTCTGTGCCCATGTTCTAATGCTATTTCGTCAATGACGTATCGGATCTTGGTTGGTTTGTTTTCTTTTAAAAGACGTACTAATTCCGCTTTTAACATATTCATGTTTGCATCTACGCCATTTTTACGAAGCCATGCGACGATATCAGCTTTCTTTTGGGATTGGGCAGGTGGCTTGTCAATTTGCATCGAGTGGTATGGGGCGTTGTCCATAATTATAATAGATGGTTCAGGGAGGCTACACAACATTGAGGTAAACCATTCAGTAAACTTTTCTCCATTCATGTCTTCATGATAGTCTCCAGTGGTTTTTGACGCAAAAGCCATGAGAGAACCTTCGACAAACCCGTTGATGGTTCCGGCGTGACAAATTATAAGTCGCGATCCTTTTCCTACAGGAACTTTGGAAGTAGATGCTGCTGTGTCATCGTTCCAAGAACGGCCTACAGTATGGTTAGCATTAAGCCATGTTTCATCCAAGAACACAACATTTTGCCAATTTTTGATTTCTTTCACTTGCCGTAAAAAAGTATACCTTGCCATCGCTATATCAAATCTTTCCATCAATATTTTGCGTTTGTTACATTTTTTGTATCGAAATCCAATGGTCTTCAAAATCTTCGTTAAAGAACTTTCCCCACCGAAGAATAATCCAGCTTCCTTCAGTGAATGCACCAACTTTTTTCTTGTTGGATACTCCTTCTGTAAATAGTAGCCGTAAACATGTCTTCGGATAGCATCGGCATCAAAGCTATCGATGCCTACGACTGGTTTTGCTCGTTTTCTCTTTTTTGGTGTGTGAAGTTTATTTTCTTCTGTGCCAGTCTCGCCATATTTTTTTTTAGTTATCCGTCTAACAGTTCGTTGTCCAATATTAAGCGCATCAGCTACGCGTTCAACCACTGACGTTATAGGTAAAATTGGCCCTCCATTTTGAGCTTCACGATCGAAATAGTTACGAAGGCGTATTACGAACTCACGTGTCTGACTATTTAGAACAGTTCTCTGCGTACGTTCGGTCATATCGACGAAATCCACAACAAAGGGCTTGAACAGAGTCCAAATTAACGAGCAAGGGTCAACAGTAATGCAGTATCAATATTTGAAATCCAAAGCCAGGTCAAAACTATATCACAATCGCATTGCACTGACAGTTTATACTTTTCGAAGCAACGTCAATTCGAAACTGCTTTGTTTTGCATTGAGCATTGACGCGAGTTTGCCGGAGGTAGTAGTTGTGCTAGCCAGCGATCCTATGTGACGATCGTATTAGATTCCATTTTTAAAAATTTATTGATATTTTTTTGCGATTTCAGAGGTTTGTCCACATAGTGAAAATTGTTCATATTCACAAGTACATTCACCCCTTAAATGGTGCAAACTGATTTTTCTACACTTGTATACATTTAAGAAATCAATTTAATAAATAAATTTTGAGTCCTAAACCTAAAACTACATTCGATAAAATTTATGAATCTCTGCACATCACTATCGTCAATAAAGTAATACAATTATTTCCTTCAAAGTCGTTATCAATTAATACGGAACTTCATGAGCGGACAAACGTCAAACCGGCCATCATAGCGTGCCGCTAGTTTAAATTGAATAAATAAATGATTGTCGTCAAGCGCAAGCCTATCTCGCAATAAAAAAAACATTAAAAAAAATTAATTGATTGATTGGGTTCTTGTAATTTTGCAAGGGAAAATTCGGCCTCTACGAAATCGACTACAAACATCCGAGTCGAACAAGAACGCCGCGTGTCAATGAGTTGGATACTAAATTGAATAATTATATGATTGTCGTCAAGCGCAAGCCTATCTCGCAATAAAAAAAAACATTAAAAAAATTAATTGATTGATTGGATTCTTGTAATTTTGCAGGGCAAAATTCGGCCTGAAATCGACTACAAACATCCGAATCGAACAAGAACGCCGCGTGTCAATGAGTTGAATACTAAATTGAATAAATAAATGATTGTCGTCAAGCGCAAGCCTATCTCGCAATAAAAAAAAAACATTTAAAAAAAATTGATTGATTGATTGGATTCTTGTAATTTTGCAGGGCAAAATTCGGCCTCTACGAAATCGACTACAAACATCCGAGTCGAACAAGAACGCCGCGTGTCAATGAGTTGGATACTAAATTGAATAATTATATGATTGTCGTCAAGCGCAAGCCTATCTCGAAATAAAAAAAAACATTAAAAAAAATTGATTGATTGATTGGATTCTTGTAATTTTGCAGGGCAAAATTCGGCCTGAAATCGACTACAAACATCCGAATCGAACAAGAACGCCGCGTGTCAATGAGTTGAATACTAAATTGAATAAATAAATGATTGTCGTCAAGCGCAAGCCTATCTCGCAATAAAAAAAAAACATTTAAAAAAAATTGATTGATTGATTGGATTCTTGTAATTTTGCAGGGCAAAATTCGGCCTCTACGAAATCGACTACGAACATTCGAATCGAACAAGAACGCCGCGTGTTTCGGCACACTACTACAGATGTGTTATTGAGAAGCGCTCCTTAGACGTTCCGGATTCATGCTTCAAGAAAACCTACCCCGCTCATCAACCAAGGCCATCCGGGGATCCAAAGATACCGAAAAACGGGACATATTCGACAAATTGTAGAAACTTTTTAAACATTTTCGCGATAGCTATAAGTTTTATTGTAAGTAACCTTTTATAGTTAGGCTAGATCGTAATTAGGTAGGTTGGTAAGTGAGTAAGTACCTCGTTGGTGCTCAATAATCATAATAATATTACTGTAAATGTGAAAGTGTGATTTATTGCTTTGTCGGTTTGTCCATCAATCACGCCGCAATGGATCGACGTGATTTTTGGCATAGATATAGTTGAGGACCTGGGGAGTGACATACTTTTTATCCCGGAAAAATAAAGATTTCCCCCGGGAATCAAAAATACTTAAACCACGCGGAGGTAGTCGCGGGCATCATCTAGTAGGAAAAAAGTAAACCGTGAATGTTTAGGTTTAGTTGGGTAATAACTTATCCAACTGCATTGCAGATGGTTAAGCTTTGACCTCCATTGGACAGGCTGTTGTCATATTTGTTGTATCTGATGATGACGAATAACAGGCTCAGGCTTCAGTGTGTAGATGTGACTTGAGATACTGTGCTTGAGATAACTAGGTATGCTTTTACACTGACGTTGCGTGTATTTGAGTGTGTGAGTGTGTTTCAAACACACAACAATTAGTGTGTTTCAGTCACTTAATAATGTACCTACGCGGTCCATTGAAGTCACAGACCAGGGGCCATACTGTCAACGCTTTAATGTTGATTTTCGTGTTTAGACTAATTATAATCCTTATTTTAGGAAAACTGTCATTATGAGTAATATTGCATAAGTATTGCTTTAAGCGTTTACAGTATGGCCCGTGATTGAAGTAATTACTAAAACTAAATCAAATAAACACGCGTTTTAACGTGTACTTTATTTAGATTTTTTAATAATTTTGAAATAATATTTTTTATGGTTTAGAAACTAGGAAATTGTGATATCTGTTTATTTATTGATTGTGATAAATAACCATTGTCTTTATTATAGGATATATTTCTATTCAATAAAAAGCTAATTTATAAAACTGCATTTTTTTCACCATTAAACCTATTAGAGTATCGTGAGGGAGAGTAGTCGTAGAGGAACGAGAACAGGCGATTGCGATGACCCATTGCGATTGAGTTGACCCATTTGGTAAATTTGGTAATTTCCGTTTCCTCCGTGCCTCGGAGACCACGATTAGCTATCGGTTCCGGTTATTATTGGTAATATCTGTAATCGTTAGAAACTTAAAAAAGTTAAAATGAGTCGTATGCGGAAGGGAAACCACCGCATTCTAATCCCTAGAAAACCCCTGTCATTATGGCGTGATTAATTTCATTTTTTCTAAAGTCGGTTTTTTCCAAAATATTTACAATTTAGTAATCCGAATTTCTAACATTTTTCGAAATTCCAAAAAAAGTACCAGCCGATTTTCAAAATTCAAACGCTCACACTTCATTTTTGAAGTACATGGAAGGAAAAAGAAGGAACAACACAAGCTATTTATTGCGGAAAATCAAAGAAATCTCACGGCATTTTTAAATATCTTTAATCCACGGGGACGAAGCCACGGCAACCGCCGCTGTAGGTATTACCACAGAATAGGTTATAGGTAATAGTAATAAATAAATAAATTTAATATTTGCACGCCTTTAATATGGCAAAACATGTTTGGCATCATTATGTATATTAAATTGTAATCATCTATCTATAATGTAACCCATGTTTCAAGCAAATAAATGAATTTATTATTATTAGTAGTTGAACTAGTGGTTAGCATGCCCGACTGCGGCCTACGAGGTCCTGGGTTCGAATCCCGGGTCGGGCCAAATTAAGTACTTAATTTTTCTGACTAGAAATTCCCAGTACTAGCCTGAAGTTAGGAATTTGGCGGTGTTTCACCCCCGTGCCTCGGAGAGCACGTTAAGCCGTCGGTCCCGGCTATTATCACTAACATGATAATAGTCGTTAAAACCCGCATTGGAGCAGCGTGGTGGGTCTAAGCTCTAATCCCTCTCTCTCATGAGAGTGGAGGCCTGTGCCCAGCTGTGGGACGTTAATGGGCTGTAGTGGTGGTAGGTAATAGTATAAGTATTACGCCGCGCTACCTCTCATTATTTTTTAATTGCGTATCAACTTTTTTGTAATCATTCTAATAATCCCATGCTAAAATAATCCTTTAATTTGTTTACCTTCCTAGCGCAGTCGTGAGTACTGTGGTCCCGTAAGTAGTCGGGTTCGATTACTGATTGAATCAGTTAGCAAAATTATAAATTGACTCACAATGTAGAGCGATAGGAGACTTTGGAACATGCCTACGTAACTGTAGTCATGGAATTAGGTTTTTAGTTAAGAAATCGTTTAAAATATATTATTAATGTAGCCTTTTTCCTTTAACGGGATAAAACACAGGTAGGTATCACCACGTATCACTGTACCTCGTTAAAATTGGATTAACGGATGGCTTTGAAAGCGTAGCAGACATACACACTTTCGCATTTATAATATTAGTAAGGATGAGGATTCAACTTTGATCACTTAGGAACTTAGCTTGCATCCCAGACCATCAGAGTTAAATCTGCTCACCTAGGAATTACATTACTTGAGGATATATTTTTTTTGAGGTTATTTATTATGATTTATAGGTAATAGTGGGACTGGTAAGTGTTTTCTATTTAGGTATACTATGCACCTCGAGTCCTAGATCACGAGTCTGTGGGTCTAGTGCATCAATGCTATGGCCGGATGTATTTTCCTTCAGTGGGTAGTCATTGTATAATGACTCTACCACATATTATAACTGCCTTGTCGGTTCAGATGTTAGCATGTTCTGCCACAGCTGTCGAGGCCCAGGAACGAGTCCCGGATCGGGCTCTATACAAGTATAATTGGGCTTTTCTGACAAGAAATTCTTAGTAGACAGGTACTAACCCGCGAAAAATGAAGATTATTGTCCACTACGTATGTTTTTCTTCTTATTTTATAACATTTTGGTACTAAATAAATTAAAAAAAAAAAAAGATTTCCCCCTCGTGAAAAAAAGGTATTACCCAGTACCCCGCCATAACTGCCAACTCCGGAGTTAGGTAGTTATGGCGGTGTTTCACCCCAGTGCCTTGGAGAGCACGTAAAACCGTCGGTCCAGCACCTGATCTCTCTCTGGTCGTGTAGGATTTTTCGCCCCATCGGACCATGAGAGTAAAGGAACAGAAAGTTCACCTGTGTATACGCACTCAGGTGCACGAGACAGGCCACTGTGGCCGACACTCGGTCATGGCGGACGGGAGGACATTATTATCATCTCTTAATTATGTATCGTAATAAATGTGGTAACTGTCAACTTCACAATAATTATAGTAAAGAATTGTCTGCAAAATTGAAGTGAACAAGTGAAATTAATGTAACGAATTAAAAAATACGACTGCCCTGCCATATTATTTTTGGAGTTTACCTCCATAAGTAGCGATTTGCATATAAAGCCTTTGGAATCTTATTCACATTTTTTATTGATTGATATTTTTATGTGAATCACTAAATATTGAACTATAGTGTTATATATTTTTGGAATCTACTCATCATTTTCTAGATGATGATTATATAGTTAATCTTATTTTCAAATATATTTTTTCAATTTTGGTCTTTAATGCGGGACCATGGTCACCCCATCAATTTTTTTAAAAATTTTACTAGCCTATGTCACCCGGAATGAACTAGGGATTCTAACGATACCTCATTAATTAAAATCGGTTCAGGCGTATACAAGTTATGGTGGAATATACAAACTCACATACATACATACATACATACATACATACATACATACATAAATACATACATACATACATACTTACATGAACCCTGAAAACAATATACTCCTTTTTTCAGGCAGTCGTATAAAAACAGTCCCAATACCGAGTCCAGAGTAAATGTATATGTCGGGTGTCACGGACATGTCAAATAGCTAATGCCCACGACTCCGTCCGCGTGGATTGAGGTGTTTTAGGAGTATGAAAAATAGATAGTAGCCGATTCTGAGACCTACTGAATATGCATATAAAATTTCATAAAAATCGGTCAAGCCGTTTCAGAGGAGTATGCTAACATTGTGACACGAGAATTTTATGTGGGTGTTTGAAAGCGGGGACAGCAGTAAAGTGTACATGTTACACAGTTTGAATAAATTAATTTTGATTTTAAGTTTATGTAAATTATTCCAATTTCTAGGTGGGTTCTGCCACACTGTCGCCGTGTTTTTTTCTATTCCGTTATTCTTTAAGTTATAATACTCAGACGATTATAAGATGTAGATACTTTTACGCATATAAGAAAACCTTTTATATTAAATTTTTTTTAGTAATAAGCATGCTGTCCTTCCACGCAGTTGTTTTGTGGTAAGTACTTAATTGATTTTAAATTGGGAATTATCTTGAATATTCATATTTTTTGTGTAATAAAATAATCGAAAACTTGCATAGTTTAAAATTAAAGAGAATATAATGTTAGCTATAAATAATGGCTTTGTAATGATTTCATTGAAAATAGATAGGGAAAAAAGTAAAAGGGATGAAAAAGGATTGGGATTTCTTTTATTATTTCAATTTTATTTACGATCTCCCTGGCGCTATAATGAGCGGATTTGTCTTAACAACTTTGAATAAAGTGGATTGTAAGTTTAAAAATCAAAATTTTTAATTTTGAAATTATTGTATGGTTAAAATGTAATTTTGTTTCGTGTTTAAATAAAAATTCTTTCCAAATAACCGACTTCCAAAGCAACTGTAAAGTAAAAAATAATTTTGAGATCTACACACTATGTTTTTTTCATGGAACCACCTCGTGAGCTTCCTCTAACCACTGAAAAAAAAATTCAAATCGGTTTAGAAACCACGGAAATAAGTACGTAGGTTTAGGTTAATTTTATCCGATTTTTCCACATCTCCCTATTTATGCCTCAATGGGCCACTCAACTTGGAATTTGTCGAATTAATCACGCCATCAGAAGCAGATTTAGCCCACAAGTCATCTGGCATACGGCTCACATGGCCGGCCCAGTCCCACTTGAGAGATATTTAATTAATTAATCGATTTTATCCGCGTAAGTTTGTCAAATAGGGTATCAAGTAGGGTCTATAGTATCCTAAGAGGAAGGTTCTATGTACCTACCTATTTACTTCATTTACTTAGATTGCAGACCACCCTTGCTAGACTGGGGCGTGTTAGCTAAGATTGTTAAGTTTTCTTTTTATTTTTTTCATCAAAATACAAATTTCACAATGCCCACAATATAGTTCAGTAGGTAATTACACATTGAATAAAACATTGGTAGTCATAGGGACTGCCGATAGAAGTGAAAACGAATATTTAAAATAATGAAAATAATAATAATTATTATTATTTTCATTTATTCAATAAAAATAATAATAATTATTATTATTTTCATTTTTATTGAATAACGGGGTCTATTCCTCCGCCCGCTACAACTATTTATTTGTGTATTCGTGTATGTAAGTTTATTCGTTTCTATTTATTTACGTAAGTTTATTATAACTATTTAGGCCATATATATGTATTTATTTTCTATTAGCGTGAGAGCTAAATTTATACGGATAATAATAATAATCCCAGTCAGCCTCGCTCACCATCTGAGGCGACTGGGGTTCCGTGGCAGTTCACTCGCAGCCAGGATGCAGAAAGCGGTGTTGTTAGACTCTGGTATGATAGTACGCCGGTTGATCAACCTGTCCCCCTGACCCCCGGCCGTCTGGTCTCCCCTGCCGGGGTCTAATCCTCCGCCCGCTACAACTATTTATTTGTGTATGTAAGTTTATTCATTACTATTTATTGACCTTTTATTTTTTTTTTGTTTTTTTTTTTACGGCCTAAGTTTTTATTTGGTATGCCGGCAAATTTATATCGTATAATTTACAATTTATTGACGTGTTTTTTTTTCTTTTTTTTTTTTTGGCCTTGTTTTTATTATTATGCCGGCAAATTCATATCTTATAATAATGAAAATGTTAAAAATTCTTATAAAATGCTATAAAACTTAAAACTAAGGTATTAAAGTTTAATAACGAATGTACTATATTTATATTTAGGACCTTTTGTCTTCGTAACAACGGTCACGGCGTTTCCACATTTTTACCCCCTATCAAAAAGTGATCAACGCGGCTAACAAAGCTTTCACTTCAAAAATTCAAAGATGTTTGACCTCAATGCAAGCGCATAAATATTATTAAGTACCTAAATATGAGCAAATTAAGCGAACCTAACTGAATAAGTGTGGTTAGCCCTATCGGTCCAACGTTATTTACCGCGGTGAATAAACAAAAACAAAAAAGAATTCTAATAAGAGATAATCGCAGTTAATTGCAGTCCAAATAATTAATTATTAATCGACTAGATGATAAGGTTTATTTATTTTATTTAAATGATAAATCTATTAACTATTTCACGTAGGACAATTGTGTCACTAATAATAGCTACTTCAAGACTACACCAGCGGTTCGGAAAGCGTTTCTACCAAAACGAGCCGGCTAGAGAGCATTTACTCTGCAAAAATTTATTTAATTAACTAGCTGATTCAAAAACGTTTTTTAACTTACTTAATTTTCCGGGATAAAAAGTAGCCTATTTCACTCTCCAGGTCCATACAGGTCCAGGTCTCCAGGCCGCATTTATAGTATTACTTGGTAACAGTACAATCAAAAGAGGATTACATTTTCATGTGTTATCATAACTTCATGTGAACTAGTGTTTCGCCCCGAACTGAGACCTCGTGGTATTTTTTTATTCCACGTAAGATGGTGCTAACGTCTATTATTTGTAAGCACAAACAAATAAACTTTTACAGAGCGCCATCTATTGACATCATGGTGAAGTTCTGTTAAAAATACTGAAGCTCATTAAAAATTTAATAATTTCGATTCCTTATTATATTTATGTTATTTTAGTATTTTTTGTTCAAGTACAGGATGTAATTCAAATAATTGATCAAGTTTCAGGCTCAGCCTTTCAGAAAATTGAGAGTTTTGAGGTCAACTTTGAACGTTAGAAAATCGCCACTTTGAAAGCCCCCCATTTCGTCAATTTTAGGGGAAACATTAAATAAAAAATATTTTTTGACTCTATTACAAATTATCTTTAAAATGATATACCGCAACCCTATGTAACGCTATAAAAAATATTTTACTTGAGCTAGAGCCCCCCTGAAATGAAGATTTTTATAACTTTTTAAGCTATATTCGGCTGGAGGCTATCGATTTACATATTATATTTAAATTTGAATTAATTACGTTCACTAATTCAGAAGTTATAAGGCTCTGACAGACGGACGGACGGACGGACGGACAAGTGCAAATTCACTCAAGTAAACTCAGAGACTTAAAACTCTAACAGAACTCTATCAGAGACCATCGCTCAGTCAATAATTAATTACCTACATTTCCTAACTTACGATGATTGAATCCTAAAAAGTTAAGAACACGTTAACGTATGAATACGGGTTAAGGTGCCAGCTGAGGTTTTTTTTTTTTTTAATCCACGTTAGTCCACACTGCGATCTCACCTGTTGGTAAGTGATGATGCAGTCTAAGATGGTAGCGGGTTAACCTGTTAGGGGCATGGCAGTTATATTAAACCCATACCCCTATTCGGTTTCTACGCTAAATCGCTTGGCGGCACATCTTTGCCGGTAGGGTGGTAACTAGCCACGGCCGAAGCCTCCCACCAGACCAAACCAGGGAAAATTCAGAAATTATAAATTCCCAAATTGACCCTGCCGGGGATCGAACCCGGGACCTCTGCACATTAGACAACAGCGCTACACACTGCGCCACGGAGGTTGAAAAATATTTTGGTATTCGAAAAATATTTTGACCATATTATGCGATTCTTAAGATTGAACTTGTCGCGTTTATCAAGGTCCCTCGGTAATTATGTTTTAAAAATACTTTCACAAAATTAAATGTAAACGCATTGTGTTTTGCATGTTTTATCGACATTAATTACATGTTTTCTCCTTATTTGTTTCATATTAAAACCAACGATGTCTTACGTATTTACGGAACAAGACTAAATGTGTAACAAATTCTGTACGCTCATATTGCTATCGCGCTTGCACGCAATCGTGTGTCATTAGCCAAAGAGAGATAGCAATATGCCGGCATATTTATATTTGCGGGTTGAATAGAAATTGCGAGCGGCTATGGCCGGCTTCGTAAGTACATGAATATAAGATCGTTAAATAATAAAATTATACTAATTTTATAAATGCGAAAGTGTGTTTATTTGTACGTTTTTTTAGTTTGTCCTTCGTTTGACAATCACGTCGATCCGTTGACCTTGACCTGGACCTGGAGTGACATAGTCTTTTAATACCGGGAAATTAGGGGGTTCTCCTGGGTTTTTAAAAAACTTATTTCACGCGGACGAAATCGCGGGCATCAGCTAGTCTATACTAATATTATAAATGTAAAAGTTTGGATGAATGGATGTATGGATGGATGGATTGACGGATGGATGAATGGATGGATGGATGGATGTTTGTTACTCAATCACGGCGGAATTCAGATGAAATTTGGCGGCACAGGGATAGATTATAGTCTGGAATAACACATAAGGCTACTTTTTATCCCGGAAAATTAAAGAGTTCTAACAGGAACAAAAACATCTCAATCCACTTGGACGAAGCCGCGGGCATCAGCTAGTTAAATATATATAAATAAAGGCAAGAGCAAATTGCGTGTGTTAATTGTTCAATAACTGAATAAAATACTGAGTGCGTGTTAAAAATACTAAGTAAGTCGATACACGTTATCCGATGAGTTATTGCTCATTATTTATTTCTGCACTTAACGATATCCGCGACTTCGTCCACGTGGATTAATGTTTTTTGTTTTTTAACTCTTTAATTTTCCGGGATAAAAAGCAGCCTACATTCTTTCCCTGGATACGAGCTAACCAAGTTTCAACAAAATCGGAATCAAGAGGCAGTATTTTTTATTTCCGCGGGAACTCCTTTTCCGGGATAAACAGTCAAAATCGGTTGAACAGATGGGCCGTAAAAACGTAGCAGACAGTCAGTCACACTTTCGCATTTATAAAATTAGTATGGATTTATAAGAAAGATTTGTTAATTTAGGGTTTGTCGACTCTGTCCACCAAGATACCCCACCAGTGGGGCAAAGTCTAATTAATGCTACATATGCAACAGCCTTAGAGGAAGATTCTTCCAAATTTTCAGTCCTTAGAGGAAGCTCTCGAGGTGGTCCCATAAAAAATTCTGACTCGAAATCCTCAATCCTAACACTAAAAAGTTAAAACTAAAAATTATTTTCAAACAACCGTCTTCCGAACAAAAGCACTTTAAACACTTACAACAGAAACACTTTAAACCATATTGTTTCATTATTGTTGAATTGCGTGTTTAATTTAGAACAAGCTGATGGATTGAAGATTTTTGGTTCCCGCGGAATTACGAAACCCATGAACATTTTTAACTTGATGACTTCCAAAAAAGGAGGAGGTTCTCGATTCGTCGCGTATTATTTTTTATTTCATAGTATGTCGCTGCATATCTCCGTGGTTTCAGAACCGATTTGATTTTTTTTTCTTTCAGTCCGTAAAGCTCTCGAGGTGGTCCCATAAAAAATTCTGACTCCAAATCCTCAAACCTGACACTGAAAAATAAAAATTCTTTCCTAAAAACCGACTTACAAAGCCACTGTAAAGTAAAAAATAATTTTGATTTCTACACACTATGTTGAAGTCGGGCGGGTATAACAAAGCTAAGCAAAGTTGAGCCATCAGGCTCGCCCGACTTCAACATAGTGTGTAAAAATCAAAATTATTTTTTTGTTTACAGTGGCTTGGGAAGTCGGTTTTTTTTTAAATAATTTTTATTTAGTAAATTAATTATAGTAGAACAAATTCCTAATCATAATCATAATCATTTTTATTAAGCATGAATATGGTACATGCAACATTTAATTATATAGATTAAACTAGTACTAATTATTATCTACATATCCTGCCAAGCTTGATGTGCAAATATATTATGTATTTTTCACCTCTCATGCTATTTATAAAAGATGTAGTAAAAATGTATAGTCTGTGGTTAATATCAACTACCCAAAATAATGTCACAGACACCGTCTAAGGAGATATAGTACGCGCGCGAGTTGAATGCAGAGCTTCTGTATGTTTTATACTTTAGCTCTGCATTCAACTCGCGCGGGGACTGTACCTACGTTATTTCCTACCAGTCGTTCAACGCAGGTATCTAAACAAAGCAAGGCGACAGGGGCGTGACGAAGAGAACAAGCAGATTTTTTTATATTACATGATAGATCACTACTGTCTTTTATGCAGTACCGTACATTTAAGACTGCTGCTGTTATTGTAACGTTCGCATATTTTTTTGAGATATTTATGATTTTTTCCCGATGGTATTTAAAAATAAAATTCGGTGGGAGAAAAGAGACGTATTGACGTGGATACACGAGAGGTGGGTTCAATCTGTAGTAGAGTTCTGTTATAGTAAAAGTGCGGAAAAACAAAATAAAGTGTGATAGGGTAAATTTCAGTAATTATATCACTACTTGCCATTTTATGGTGAAGGCGTTTATATTATGATGCAGTCTGATGGTGACGGGCTAACCTTTTAGATGTATAGCAGTTCTATTACACTCATACCCCTAATCGAATACACCGAACACTAAATCGCTTGACGGCACGTCTTTACGGGTAGGGTGACAACTAGCCACGGCCGAAGCCTCCCACCTGACAAGACCAATGTAAGCTCGCTTCCAGCTTTTGAACTGTATTGTCACGTGTTGTATTTGCTTCCACAGTGCCGTTCTACAGAAAGCATGGAGTTCCGACCTCAGTTTTCCACCAAATTTCAAGTTCGGGGCAGCTACTTCGGCTTATCAAGTGGAAGGTGGATGGAATGCTGATGGTAAGTTAAATGATAGATAAATTCTTTATTACCACACTTAACATATAGTCTAGGCAACGGGGCGGTTCGTTGTATGGAGAAGCATTCAATCCTCAGGCGTTAAAACTTGACAGGGTTGTAGCATGGCATGAACCAAAACTTATACAAAAATATCCAAAAAAAACCTTCCGGAAGTTAGGTATATGACTGAATAAGTATAGAAGGTACTATATTTACACTAAAAACCGAAATATCAAACGAGATAATCATGCAGAACATCGATATTTAAACCGATTTTATTTACAAATCTAAACTGCGTTTACGCGATAATGTGCCTTCCTGCTTTGACAATTGGTACTTAAAGCATACAAAACCTTACGTCCTTTTTATTGGATATTTGTATACATTTAACTCATGATACTATATCATACTGTAAAGTTTCGTCGCCTGAGGAATAATTGTTGGGGTCCACTAGCTTTATTGTCTAGACTATAACTAAATAATAAATAAAATACAGAGGCCATACTGCCAACACTATGGCCAACACTTTAATAGTTATTTGTGTTATAGGGGTCCAAAGAAAATTTTTGTTCCCCGAGGGCGCTATTTTGAATTCAGAGCGAAGTGAAGGATTTAATTAGGAGGAACAAAAAATTTGGCCCCGAGTGAGACACACTATTTTTCATCATTACGTATGAGAAAAAGCTAGGAGTATCAACGTACTATGTATGGACATTACCTATACGTTTAAGCACCAATCAGAACCACGAACGCGGACCAATCAGAACAGAGAAATGAAAAGTCCCATGGGCCTTAAAATTAAATTTTGCTCCCGCTATCCTCTAAAGCCAATATTCGTTTTTCGAATAGGTATGATGAAAACCATATTGTTGAATTTCGTGTTTAATTTAGAACAAGCTGATGGATTGAAGTTTTTTTGTTCCCGGGGAATCAAAGTTACGAAACCCATGAACATTTTTAACCGACTTCCAAAAAAGGAGCAGGTTCTCAATTCGGCGCGTATTTTATTTTAATGTATTTCGGTGCATATCTCCGTGGTTTCGGAACCGATTTGATTTTTTTTTCTTTCAGTCTGTTGAGGAAGCTCTCGAGGTGGTCCCATAAAAAATTCTGACTCCAAATCCTCAAACCTGACACTGAAAAATTAAAATTCTTTCCAAAAAACCGACTTACAAAACCACTGTAAAGTATAAAATAATTTTCATTTCTACACACTAAGTCGGACGGGTATAACAAAGATAATCAAAGATGACGCATCAGCCAGAAAATCAAGAAAAAAGTTATTTCTTTTATTTTATTTTTCGTCAATTTTCCAATGTTTTTAATAGTTAATCTGCTATTCGGGACGGAGACAAATACATCAAATCAAAAATTATGAAAATCGGTCCAGCCGTTCTAAAGTTAAGAGTGTTTGAACAAACCCGACTTTGTTTTTTAAATTAAAGATAATTGTCCTTATTTTAGGAATATCAAGGTACGTGACATCAAACTATCACTTTGAGTAATGGACCTTCCACTCCACGTGACATTGGCAAAGTTTACGATTATTTATTACGTACCTTCAAGGCAATCTTCTAGGCAAGTTGGCGAGGTATATTGTACCCATTTGGTACCAACACAAGCCATTAAACCAAGAATTGAATTTAAGTGCGCTTCAACCCCTCTTCATCGCTTTATATTAAGCACGATTGTCGTCAAGCGTATCTCGACTCCACGTGACATTGGCAGTCTAAAGAACCTTCAAGGCAATCTTCTAAGCAAGCGCGCTTCAACCTCAAACCTCTTCATTGCTTTATATTAAGCACGATTGTCGTCAAGCGTATCTCGACTCCACATGCCATTGGCAGTCTAAAGAACCTTCAAGGCAATCTTCTAGGCAAGCGCGCTTCAACCTCAAACCTCTTCATTGCTTTATATTAAGCACGATTGACGTCAAGCGTATCTCGACTCCACGTGACATTGGCAGTCTAAAGAACCTTCAAGGCAATCTTCTAGGCAAGCGCGCTTCAACCTCAAACCTCTTCATTGCTTTATATTAAGCACGATTGTCGTCAAGCGTATCTCGACTCCACGTGACATTGGCAGTCTAAAGAACCTTCAAGGCAATCTTCTAGGCAAGCGCGCTTCAACCTCAAACCTCTTCATTGCTTTATATTAAGCACGATTGTCGTCAAGCATATCTCGACCCCACGTGACATTGGCAGTCTAAAGAACCTTCAAGGCAATCTTCTAGGCCAGTGCGCTTCAACCTCAAACCTCTTCATTGTTTTATTATTAAGCACGATGGTCGTCAAGCCTATATCGCAATAAAAAAAAAAAAAATGTGAATTTCAGGCAAAGGCGAAAGCGTATGGGACAAATACCTCCACGAGCATCCCGGAAAGACCGTGGATAACTCGACCGGTGACGTGTCAGCGAACTCATACCAACAATGGCGGGAGGACGTGAGAGCAGCCGCCGAGATGAAGCTTCAGTTCTACAGGTACTTTGGGGCAATAGGCGCTATTTCACGGAAGTCTAAGTATTTGACGACCTCAGTGTGTAGCGCTGTTGTCTTAACTTGCTGAGATCCCAGATTCGATCTCCGGCAGGGTCAATTTGGGAATTTATAATTTCTCTATTCTGGCCTGGTGGGCGGCTTCGGCTAGTTACCACCCTACCGGCAAAGACGTGCCGCCAAGTGATTTCGCGTTCCGGTACGATGCCCTGTAGAAACCGCTAAGGGGCGAATGTGGTAGGTAAAATGTGCAGCATGCAATAATTTATGGAAAATATTTACGGCACTTGAGCATTTAAAAGTGGCATAGTGAAAAAAAATAGCCCTTGGAAAATAATTTGTATTTTGTGTGTAGTGTTCTTCTTCAAAATACCAGAATAAAAAAACTATGCGGTAATAATTTTATCGCTCAAGGGTGGAAAAGGCCTTCTTTATATTTTGTTTTAATAGCTGTGAAGGAGCAACGCTACGAGCAAATATATTGTCAAATATTTTGAAGTGAAACTTCTTTAGAATCGTTGTGATTTAAAAATTTGATGAAACGAAAAAGCGACACCATAAAGACACAAACATATTCATAAAAGCCTACGAGAGAATGAGATAGTATATTGGATAGAAGCAGGCGTTACTTTGCGGAAGTCCATGACAATGAAAAAACTAGAAGTTTAATTCGCTATAATCCGCCACAGAAGGCAAATCTAAGTATGTGGTACAGTGCGTATCTTGGACTTGGTGAATATCGCGGGCATCAAGTTCAAGTTATGCACTGTACCACATATATTTGCCTTCTGTGGCGGACTATAGCGAATTAAACTTCCAGTTTTTTCAATGAGATAGAATACAAGTAATATTTATCTCATTCTCTCGTAGGCTACTTTTCTGAGGTTTCACTTCTGCCGTGTATGAGTTGTACACACACACTACATAGTTTTCAGGGCTCATGTATGTCTAAATTATGTATGTGAGTTTGTATAGTCCACCATAACTTCTAAACGCCTGAACCGATTTTGATAAATGAGGTATCATTAGAATCCCTAGCTTATTCCGGGTGACATAGCTAGTAAAATTTAAAAAAAATTTGGTGCGGGGACCATGGTCCCGCATTAAACACTAAATTTGAAAAAAAAAAATCGAAAATAAGATTATAATCATCATCTCGAAAACTACTCATTTCCTACACATTTTCTAGATGGTGATTCAAAAAAAAAATATGAATAAGATTCTAATTTAACTAGATTAATTTAAATTTTTAACTTTTTAGTTCGTTTTTTGGCAGGGCAGTAGTGTTTTTTTTTAATTCTGACTTGTTTTCTAAATTTTAACAGATTCTCGATAAACTGGCCTCGCATATTGCCATCGGGTTTCACCAACAAGATCAACGAGGCTGGTATCAAGTACTACAGCGACCTCATAGACGCCCTACTTGCTCAAGGCATTGAACCAATGGTCACTCTATACCACTGGGAACTGCCTGTGAAAATACAGGATCTAGGTAAGAAGCCTAACTTATATTATTATGCCTCTAAGCGAATGTAGTTGAGGGACATCGCAAGTGCATTTGCTTAGACGCATAATAATATAGAGTCGATTGCAATTGTTAAGCAATGGGTGACCGAATTTGGCCTTTTCGTTTGCTCCGTGCCTCGGAGAGCACGTTAAGCCGTCGGTCCCGGTTATTATCACACTAACATCTGATAATAGCCGTTAGTTCTCTTAGTCGAGTCGTAAACGGAAGGACCTGGGAACCCACCGCAATATTATCCCAAGGAAACCCCTGCCATTATGTGATTAATGGAATGAGGTAACGACTCAGCAATGAATAATACGACGCAGAGAGAGAAGTTTAAATTGACGTTTAACTTATTATCCATAGGCTGAAGATCGTACTTTGTATAAAATAAGGCTGCCACGGTAGAATAGTGATTTATGGTTAAAAAGGAAAAAAAATACAATTAAGAAAGTGTGTCTGTTTCTATGCTACGCTATCACTGTCCATCTTTTCAACCGAGTCTGACGTTTAGAATAGAGATAGGCTGCATCCCGGGGAAGCCCTACGCTACTTTTTATCCCGGAAAAATAAGGAGTTCTCGCAGGAATTTATAAACCCTAATTCACGCGGATGAATTCGCGGGCGCTAACTATGTAAGTGGTATTTATACATTATATTGGAAAAATGGTCGTATCACGAATTTATTATTAAATCAAAAGAAATTCATTCTTTGCAAATATTTTGAGTGGAAGAATACTTAGAAATATTGACATTAAACGAAAAAAAATTAATAACCCTTAAAATTATAAAAGCTTTATCATAATAGTCTTATGATAAAGCTTTAATAAAAAATAAATAAACAAAAAATTGGCAGTCATAGGGACTGTCGATAGAAGTGAAAACGAATATTAAATTATTTTTTACAAAACAATTGGAGACAACCTCAGCATTGCATTGAATATTAGAATACAAAAATTACTACTATACCGCGAAAAACCGTAAAATGGTGCCACCACTTTGCGGTTTTTCGGGATATAGCCGTTAAATTATAACATATTTATGTTTACCTGCTCATATTCTTGCAAATGAAATTATTTTTATACAAAAACATATGCTTCTACATTAAATGCAGCGTCGCATGTAAATCACATGTAATTTATAAATTAAAGCTCGGAGTTTCCCCGACGCAAGTATGTGCGTCACAATTTCTACAAACTACTGATTAACTTAACTTAATTCGTGTTTGGGATTCCCCAACTCGTACTTTCCTTATCCCCTTTTAAAGTTTTAACCGACTACGGAAGCCTAGGTATGTTTTAGACAATCTATAAATGTAAATTTTAAATTCAATCGAAGTATGAAATTTGATTTAGACATAGATTTTGTTCTGTTAAATATTCTAACTGCCTCGTTGGTCTAGTGCTTGGCATGTTCGGCTGCGGCCGACGGGGTTCCGGATTCGAGTCGGGCCATAACAAGTACTGGGATTTTTTGACTAGAAATTCTCAGTACTAGCCCGGAGTTAGGAAGTTGGCGGTGTCACCCCCGTGCCTCGGAGAGCACGTTAAGCCGTCGGTCCCGGTTATTATCACTAACATGATGATAATAGTCGTAAAAGCCCGCCAACCCGCATTGGAGCAGTGTGGTGGGTCTCCCTCTCTCTCATGAGAGTGGAGGCCTGTGCCCAGCAGTGGGATGTTAATGGGCTGTAGTGGTTATAGATTTTGTCCCGAGGAAAGACATACTTAGGCTAGTAGAAACTAGAAACCCATTAAGGATATGGGTTTAATACTGGGGATAAAAGTATACATACTCCTACCGGGTTAGCCCGATGCCAAGACTGCATCATCACATAGGTACTACCTCAGACAAGGACTAGTAGTAGAATAGGCATGATGACAGTAACCAAGAATCAATGAATTTATCTAATGAAATAGGATTCATGGATCATAAAAACTATATTTATTTTTCTATTTCGAGTGAGATTGCTATTTATTTTGATAAAATAAATCTATAAAATACACCAATCCGCCATAATGGATTAAACACCAAAAAGCGAATGACGTCCCAATTGTTGGTTTCGAGCTTTGACAATCACATTATTCAATTCAATTCTTGGTTTTATGGCTTGCGTTTGTACCAAATGGCTACAATATACCTCGCCAATGACGCGTGGAATGGAGGAGACACACTATAGAGCTGGGAGGTTCTAAGTGTCCAGCTTTTAATTTGGATTATGTACTTATTAATAGCAGGTTTCTTTTTCCAATGTTTTATGGTTAAATCACATTATTGTTTACTGCACACTGCACAGAGTACATCGGTAAAAACAATAGTGACGTCACAAACGACGCCATGACACTCGCGAGTGAATAAATTTTAAATTTTTCACCAATTTTTGACCATTTTTCAAAATCAGTCATCATGCCTATTTAAAAATAAATAAGTACTTACTTTATTTGATGGGCGATGGAGAGAGCTATGCTGGGAGTGTCCCTACGTCATCAAATCAGAAATCCAGACCAGAGTCACCGATATAGCCCGAAGAGTTGTGCAGCTGAAGTGGCAATGGGCGGGGCACATAGTTCGGAGAACCGATGGACGTTGGGGTCTCAAAGTGCTGGAATGGCGACCCCGCACTGGAAAGCGTAGCGTCGTCAGACCCCCCACACGGTGGACGGACGACATCAAGAGAGTCGCAGGGAGTCGCTGGATCCAGGCGGCACAAGACCGTGGCTTGTGGAGGACCCTACGAGAGACCTATGTCCAGCAGTGGACGTCCATCGATTGACGACGACTTACTTTATTTCAGGAGGCTGGACCAACCCACTCATCGTAGACTGGTTTGGGGATTATGCCAGAATTATTTACTCCCTATACGCCAGCCGCGTGGCAACTTGGTTAACAATCAATGAACCTGGCGCCTTCTGCGACATTTTCTATATATCTGGCGATTCCGCCCCTGGCATCAGGGAGCCAGAACTTGCTCCGTACCTATGTAACAAACACGTGATGCTAGCGCATGCCAGAGCCTACAGGATATTTGATCAGGAATTCAGACCAAGGTATACAGGTACGTTTTAGATTCATATACAAGACATAATTAAAAATATTAAAAAACACGACTGCCCTGCTATAAACGAGCTAAAAAAATCTAAATTAATCTAGTTAAATTAGAATCTTATTCTCATTTTTATTAAATTATATTTTTTTGTGAATCACTGGATATTGAACTATAGTGTTATATATTTTTGGAATCAAGTCATCATATTCTTGAATTATTTTTTTCAAATTTAGTTTTTAATGCGGGACCATGGTCACCCCATAAGTTTTTTAAAATTTTACTAGCCTATGTCACCCAGAATAAGCTAGGGATACGATCTAACGTATATAACGATACCTCATTTATCAAAATCGGTTCAGGGGTATAGAAGTTCTGGTGGAATATACAAACAAACTCACATGGACCCTGAAAACAATATACTCCTTTTAAAAGGCAGTCGTATAAAAAAAACCGGGCTGAGTTTGTTGCTCAGACCAGGGCGCGTTTGGAACCCTCGTAGCTTTAGTTTTAAGATACCGTAACCGATTATCACCACCATGTTTTCTAGGTAAGTAATTTTTAAGGTATAAGTGTACCTACAGTGTAGGTACCTATATTGAATAAATGATATTCATAATAATTGATATATCAGCATCAAATCTGGCTCAGCAAAATAGTGTGGTATTCATGGAGGCCTGCCCGTTTGCTCGCGACCTGTAATCTTACTAATATTATAAATGCGAAAGTTTGGATGGATGTATGGATGTGTGGATGTGTGGATGTATCGATGTGTGTTACTCAATCACGCCCTAACGGCTGAACGGATCTGGCTGAAATTTGGCACAGAGATAGCTTATAGTCTGGAATAGCACTACTGGCTACTTTTTATCCCGGAAAATTTTTGAGTTCCCGCGGGAACCAAAAAACCTCGATCCACGCAGACGAAGTCGCGGGCATTAGCTAGTTAGATATATCGTACATGATAATATGAATAGTCAACGGATTTGAAATACTCACGTTCTAATTATTTCAGGCCGAATTTCGCTCGCTAACAATGTGTTGGGAATAGAACCTGCTACCCCTAACGATGCGGAGTTGGCAGAACTTGGGAGAGAGCATCAGGTAATCTAAATATCATCAAATAATCAATATCAATCATTCAAATAAATATTATAAATGCGAAAGTTTGGATGGATGGATGTATGGATTCGTCATTTGCCTTCCAAAATTCTCTCTCTTTTCGTCGTATTCCTCATAACTAAGGGTCGTGACCCCTTTCCATTAATCACATAATGGCAGGAGTTTTCTTGGGATAATAATAAAATTATTCGTAATATATTGAGCTGTTATTTTCAGACGGGCAGGTATTCCCATCCAATATTTTCCAAAGAGGGAGGCTGGCCGCGTTCCATTGAAAAGTTAATGTTGGAAGTTAGCCTGAAACAAGGATACGACAAATCTAGGTTACCTAATTTCACTGAGGAGGAGAAAGAATATGTTAAAGGTAAGAGATATTTTTACCATTGAAAATGGTTATCAGATGCAAATCGCCTGAGACGTATTTTTGGCCATAGCTCCGAGGATTTTGGGAGGATCGAGATGGAAATATTACCAAGAGTTGAGGAATATATCAAGACACGTGTGAGCGTTTGAATTTTGAATATCGATTGGTAACTTTTTTTGGCATTTTGAAAAATGTAAAAAAGTCGGGTTTTTCGGGGGGTGTTTGTTTCGTTTACTAAATTGTAAATATTTCGGACAAAAACCGACTTAAGAAAAACTGAAAAAAATGGTCCTGGGGTATTATTTTAGCTACAAAATGACGAAAAAATTTTAGGTGGTGGTTAGAATTGTAGAAAAACGGGTATTTCCATAAATAAAAAGTGATGTAGCTTCTATGATTATTGACCGATCGTCATGGTGATGGTGTTAAAAGATGCAATCGCATTCGAGTTGGAATTTTGAAAATCGGTTACATTTTTTCGTAAATTTTTGGTATTAATTTTCAATGCTCCGATTCTTGGGGGGCATCGAAATCTGTGAAGTTTTGAAGTGAAACCTTCTTTAGGCGCGTTGAGCACATTTTGGTAGGGTGTAAAAATGTGGAAACGGTCACAAAAGGTCTTAAATATAAATATAGGACATTCGTAATTACTTTAACTTTAATGGCTTAGTTGTAAGGTTTATATTTACAGTACTTATTTTAAATATTTTTATTACTCATTATAATATTTTCTAATTTAAAAACAAATAATAATAAAAAAAATATTCGTTTTCACTTCTATCGGCAGTCCCTACTGCCATTTTTTTTACAACTTAAGTAAGTATAGTTTTTTATATAGATTAGCGCTTGGCTACTATCAGATTTGCTGGAAGTAGTAATACAGCCTAAGTTGGAGCGCGCTAGCCTAGAGGATGCCAATATTACAAGCGGATGGAAAAACGGAAAGCTCTGCATTCAACTCGTGCGCGAACTATAACAGCCATTTTCTTAGGGGCTGTATACTCGGCTTGTTTGATTATGGAACGCCCTTCCAGTGTATGTATAACTAATGAACCTAAACTTCAAGGAGAAAGTGAATAGGTAGGCACATTCTTAACCAGCGCGCTCCAACCTAGACCTACATATTATATTATATATGTCACCGTAAGATTGTAAAAACCGTTAGATTATATTCTAACTCGCGAAATTGTAAACTGTCGAAACATTGTGAACCGTCCAATTTTCTGAGTGTTAATTTTTTAAATATTCATTGTGTTTACGTTTTCTTGTCTGTTTCTTGTAGGTTAGGTTAGGGTACGACATAAATATTTAGAGGTTATATCGGGTTAATATACCTATTAGATTACAATTTACCGAAAAATAATGCGTTAAATTGTAATCTTTCGACTGTTTGCAAATTCGCGAGTTAGATTATAATCTAACGGTTTTTACGATCTTACGGTGACATATATATTATGTACATGTTAACTGCCTCGTTGGTCTAGTGGTTGCCGCGTTCGACTGCGGCCGACGAGGTCCCGGGTTCGAGTCCCGAGTCGGGGCATAATTAAGTGCGGGTCTTTCTGACTAGCAATTAATTCTCAATACTAGCCCTGAGATAGGAAGTTGGCGGTGTTTCACCCCCGTGCCTCGGAGAGCACGTTAAGCCGTCGGTCCCGGTTATTATCACTAACATGATAATAGTCGTTAAAGCCCGCCAACCCGCATTGGAGCATCGTGGTGGGTCTAAGCTCTAATTCCCTCTCTCCTACGAGAGTGGAGGCTTGTGCCCAGCAGTGGGGCATTAGTGGGCTGTAGTGGTACATGTTTGTCGTCAAGTGCAAGCCGGCTTCTGCACTGAAAGAATCATTTTCAGAAGCAGGAGAACTGCCATGATCCGATGTCAGAGGTTAAATATCCACCTTTGAAATTACGATATCTACCAAAATGTAGTTCCGACAGCAGCAGCAGGTGGAATTTAGAAGCTAGTTCCAATATGCTAATACTTGGCAGAAATTATCTGAAAAAATGTGAGGTATAGGATGGTATCACGCATACATGTTTTTTTTTATCGTATGGAATTTTTTATAGTACTCGTTGTATATTGAATAGAAGCAGGCGTTACTTTGCGGAAGTCCATGATAGTGAATGAACTAGAAGTTTAATTCGCTATAATCCGCTACAGTAGACAAATCTGTGTGGTACAGTGCGTGTCTTTCACCTGCAACATGCGACACCCACCACCCAGCAATTCGCACAGGCACAACACCACACCACACAAATCCTCCAAATCACTCTCAACGTACGTTTCACTCCGACACCGGAGCATCTTCAGGAGATGTTGACTCGACAATGCACGATTGTGAACACAATCACACAACACAATCACAATCAATTCACAATTCACAATCGTGCATTGTCGAGTCAACATCTCCTGAAGATGCTCCGGTGTCGGAGTGAAACGTACGTTGAGAGTGATTTGGAGGATTTGTGTGGTGTGGTGTTGTGCCTGTGCGCATTGCTGGGTGGTGGGTGTCGCATGCTGCAGGTGAAAGACACGCACTGTACCACACAGATTTGTCTACTGTAGCGGATTATAGCGAATTAAACTTCTAGTTCATTCACTAATCGTTGTATATTATTCTACGTATTATATTATACTTTAAATTCATATGTCAATTTTTAATGTAAAATTGTTATTATGGGCCAATTAAATACTATTATAATATGTCAATGGGGCTGATTCTGTAGTGCACAATCTCTAAACTAAACTAAAATTAGAGCATTATAAATATTGCTAACCCTTTCATAATACTCCCTACGGAAAGGGACAGAACTAGATTTAAAGCTGCCATTTTAGTTTAGTTTAGAGATGTTACATTACAGAATCGGCACCACTGTTCAAATCCTCCAGCCAAGTGACAAAATCAGGAGGGAGGTCAAAAAGTTCTTGCGGCGGTCCTCGATAGGAATGTGTGGGGCTGCGTCGAATTATATGTTCCATTGTTTGATCCTCCTCACCTCAGCCACAGAGAGCGGAAGGTTTCCACCCCCCACTAATACCACCCTGTAATTTTCTTCCAATTTTAGATCCACCTTAAATCATAATATTATAGTTCTTGCAATAAATCACGAGTGCGCGTGGCTCATGGTTGTGTTAAAGTCCTATCTGAATACATTTGTGTAGGTGTAAATGTGTGCGTGTACGACTGACCGCTCCGATAGGCACGCACACTTACGCAATGCGCACCACTACATGTAAAGTTCACGCGCATTCGTGAATTGCAAGAACTGTATACAAGTCAACGTAAAATTGCGACAACCGTTGGATTGTAATCTAACAAGCGAAATTGTAAACTGTCGACAGATTACAATTAAACGCATTATTTTTCGGTAGATTGTAATCTGTTAGGTATATTAACCCGATAAAACCTAATAATTTATGTCGAAGCCTAACCTTACCTGCGAGAACGAGATAAGAAAACGTAAATATAATGAATATATCAAAAATTGACACTCAGGACATTGAACGGTTCACAATCTGTCGACAGTTCACAGACCGCCACCACTACAGCCCATTAACGTCCCACTGCTGGGCACAGGCCTCCACTCTCATAGGAGAAAGGGAACCGCCAACCCGCATTGGAGCAGCGTGGTGGGCCTAAGCTCTAATTCCCTTTCTCCTACACAGTACATAGACATGAAATACAATTTCGCTAGTTAGATAGTTCTAACTGCTTTTGCAATCTTACGGTGATATCTTACGTGATATGACGCATCTACAACCTTTCAATGGTTCAAGCTGCCCATACCTTTTTCAGGTACGGCGGATTTCAAAAATTGACACTCAGAACATTCACAATCTGTCGACAGTACACAGACATGAAATACAATTTCGGTAGTTAGATAGTTCCAACCGTTTTTGCAATCTTACGGTGACATACACATAATATGACGCATCTACAACCTTTCAATGGTTCAAGCTGCCCATACCTTAATCAGGTACGGCGGATTTCAAAAATTGACACTCAGAGCATTGAACGGTTCACAATCTGTCGACAGTACACAGACATGAAATACAATTTCGCTAGTTAGATAGTTCCAACTGTTTTTGCAATCTTACGGTGACATACACATAATATGACGCATCTACAACCTTTCAATGGTTCAAGCTGCCCATACCTTTTTCAGGTACGGCGGATTTCAAAAATTGACACTCAGAACATTGAACGGTTCACAATCTGTCGACAGTACACAGACATGAAATACAATTTCGCTAGTTAGATAGTTCTTTTCTTGCAATCTTACGGTGACATACACATAATATGACGCATCTACTACCTTTCAATGGTTCAAGCTGCCCATACCTTAATCAGGTACGGCGGATTTAAAAAATTGACACTCAGAGCATTGAACGGTTCACAATCTGTCGACAGTACACAGACATGAAATACAATTTCGCTAGTTAGATAGTTCTTTTTTTGCAATCTTACGGTGACATACACATAATATGACGCATCTACAACCTTTCAATGGTTCAAGCTGCTCATAACTTTTTCAGGTACAGCGGATTTTTTTGGATTGAATTACTACACCACTTACACGATCAGACCAGCCAAAGCTGAAGACAAGCCCGGAGTCTGGTTCCTCACTGGATCACCAGAATTGAACGCAACCTTAGAAAACCCACGAGACGCAAACTACGGTGCTGCTCATATGTTACCGGTAATTTTTAACTTTAAACATAATAGAGTATAGTAGGGTAACTGCCTCGTTGGTCTAGTGGTTAACACGTTTGACTGCGGCTGACGAGGTCCCGGTTTCGAGTCCCGGGTCGGGCCATAATTAAGTATCGGGTTTTTCGGATTAGAAATTCCCAGCACTAGCTCGGAGTTAGGAAGTTGGCGGTGGTTCACCCCCGTGCCTCGTGTGCCACGTTAAGCCGTCGGTCCAAGTTATTATCATTAACATGATAATAGTTGTTAAAGCTCGCCAACCCGCATTGGAGCAGCGCGGTGGGTCTAAGCTCTAATTCCCTCTCTCCTATGAGAGAAGAGGCCTGTGCCCAGCAGTGGGACGTTAATGGGCTGTAGTGATAATAGAGTATTATCACAGACGATTTAAAAGGTGATATATGTTAACATAAAAAGGCAAAACTTTTGGCATTCATACTAATATTATAAATGCGAAAGGGTATCTGTCTGTTAATCTGTCTGCTACGCTTTCACGGCCCATCTGTTCAACCGATTTTGATGAAATTCAAATTGGTTCAGGGATAGGTTGTAATCTGGAGAAGGACATAAAAGTAGCCTTTTTATCCCGGAAAATTCAAGAGTTCCCGCGGGAAACAAAAGAATTGTGTTCAACCGATTTTGATGAAATTTGGTATAGGGATAGTTAGTATCCCGGGGAAGGACATATGCTACTTTTCACCCCGGAAAAGTCAAGAGTTCCCGCGGGAATCAAAACCCTAAGCCACGCGGGTGAAGTCGCGGGCATCATCTAGAATAATATAAATAGGTGTAATAAGAACAGGATAGTAATTAATTTTACGCCTTCATAATATTTATTAGCATATATTTATTAGCAATCAACGCAACGGCGCTTGAGCTTGTAAATTTTTATATTTTGTAAGTTTATCACGTCTTTGTGAGGCGATATCTCGTGAAAGGTCCGATGAATAGCGTCCGTTTTTTATACGACTGCCTGAAAAAGGAGTATATTGTTTTCAGGGTTCATGTATGTTTGTATATTCCACCATAACTTCTATACGCCTGAACCGATTTTGATAAATGAGGTCGTTAGAATCCCTAGCTTATTCCGGGTGACATAAGATAATTAAAAAAAATTAATGGGTTTACCATGGTCCCGCATTAAAGACTAAAGAAAAAAAATCGAAAATAAGATTAACTGTATAATCATCATCTAGAAAATGATGAGTAGATTCCAAAAATATATATCACTATAGTTCAATATCCAGTGATTCACAAAAACATATAATTTAATAAAAATGTGAACAAGATTCTAATTTAACTAGATTTATTTAGATTTTTAACTGTTTAGTTCGTTTTTTGGCAGGGCAGTCGTGTTTTTTAATTTTTTTAATTATTTATGATTATACTGTTTACATAGGTACTGCGCATACTTTAATACTGTACAAGTACTATCAGCCTTCCTAGTTATTGTTAATCTGTGGTAAACATAACGCGTCTTTTGAGCGGCGATAAGTAATCAGTTTCCCAGCCTCATGCGGGCAGACTGGCAGTTTTCCCACCAGTGGAGAGCCATAAGCCCTACACCCACCAAATACGACGACCGCCGTGGTGCAGTGTGTAGAGCTGTTGTCTTAACATGCGGAGGTCCCGAGTTCGATCCCCGGCAAGGTCAACTTAGGAATTTATAATATCTGAATTTTCCCTGGTCTAGCCCGGTGGGAGGCTTCGGCCGTAGCTAGTTACCACCCTACCGGTAAGAACGTGCCGCCAAGCGATTTAGCGTTCCGATACGATGCCGTGTAGAAACCGAATAGGGGTATGGGTTTACAATAACTGCCATGCCCCTAACAGGTTAGCTCGCTACCATCTTAGACTGCATCATCACTTACCATCAGGTGAGATCGCAGTCAAGGGCTAACTTGTAGTGGATAAAAAAAGAAAAAGAACTGAATCAGCCTTCCTAGCGATAGTTAGCAAAAGTACAGCTATCTCTCTTATCATAACGTGATTTTTGAGCGCCTGTCTTGTTTCTTTTGCGAAAGTATTTAAAAAGAACAGTGGCGTGCACAGTATTCGGAGTTCGGGTAAGCATTGGTTACGTAGATATTACCTATAGATACCTACTTTCGGGCAGGGAATGATGAAAATTATGCATTGAGCCTTTTTAACTAGGGTAAGCAGTACCTTTATGCCTCTATTTCGTGCACGCCACTGAAAAAGAAGATAGTGTTACATCCTGTTCGAAGCTTCAGTCTTTCGTATGTGAGTGTGACGCGCACTTGGCTGGTATTTGTATCAATAAAAGTTTATATTCTACTAGCGAATGCCTTGCCCTGGATTGAGGTTTTTTGGTTGCCGCGGGAACTCTAGCCTAGCCTATGTGCTATTTCAGACTATAATCTATCTCTGTGCCAAATTTCAGCCAGATCCGTTCAGCCGTTGGGGTGTGATTGAGTAACAAACATCCATCCAAACTTTCGCGTTTATAATATTAGTATTAGTATAGAGTATAGAAGTATAGATAGTATTCAAGGATTTTTTTTATTACAGGTGGTTCCAGGTGGTCTACGCAAAGTGATGTCTTGGCTGCGGGACCAGTACGGTGACATCGATATCATCATAACGGAGAACGGCTTCACCTCCAGGGGTGACCAGCTGGATGACTTCGACAGAGTGGACTTCTTTTACGAACACTTACAACAAGTAAGAAGTATTCGATTTTTCTCTACAAAGTATCAAGAACGATGACTTCGACAGAGTGGACTTCTTTTACGAACACTTACAACAAGTAAGAAGTATTCGATTTTTCTCTACAAAGTATCAAGAACGATGACTTCGACAGAGTGGACTTCTTTTACGAACACTTACAACAAGTAAGAAGTACTTATTCGATTTTTCTCTACAAAGTATCAAGAACGATGACTTCGGCAGAGTGGACTTCTTTAACGAACACTTACAACAAGTAAGAAGTATTCGATTTTTCTCTACAAAGTATCAAGAACGATGACTTCGACAGAGTGGACTTCTTTAACGAACACTTACAACAAGTAAGAAGTATTTGATTTTTCTCTACAAAGTGTCAAGAACGATGACTTCGACAGAGTGGACTTCTTTTACGACCACTTACAACAAGTAAGAAGTATTCGATTTTTCTCTACAAAGTATCAAGAACGATGACTTCGACAGAGTGGACTTCTTTTACGAACACTTACAACAAGTAAGAAGTATTCGATTTTTCTCTACAAAGTGTCAAGAACGATGACTTCGACAGAGTGGACTTCTTTTACGAACACTTACAACAAGTAAGAAGTATTCGATTTTTCTCTACAAAGTATCAAGAACGATGACTTCGGCAGAGTGAACTTCTTTTACGAACACTTACAACAAGTAAGAAGTTTTCGATTTTTCTCTACAAAGAGTCAAGAACGATAACTTCGACAGAGTGAACTTCTTTTACGAACACTTACAACAAGTAAGAAGTATTCAATTTTTCTCTACAAAGTATCAAGAACTATGACTTCGACAGAGTGAACTTCTTATACGAACACTTACAACAAGTAAGAAGTATTCGATTTTTCTCTACAAAGTGTCAAGAACGATGACTTCGACAGAGTGGACTTCTTTTACGAACACTTACAACAAGTAAGAAGTATTCGATTTTTCTCTACAAAGTGTCAAGAACGATGACTTCGACAGAGTGGACTTCTTTTACGAACACTTACAACAAGTAAGAAGTATTCGATTTTTCTCTACAAAGTGTCAAGAACGATGACTTCGACAGAGTGGACTTCTTTTACGAACACTTACAACAAGTAAGAAGTATTCGATTTTTCTCTACAAAGTATCAAGAACGATGACTTCGGCAGAGTGAACTTCTTTTACGAACACTTACAACAAGTAAGAAGTTTTCGATTTTTCTCTACAAAGAGTCAAGAACGATAACTTCGACAGAGTGAACTTCTTTTACGAACACTTACAACAAGTAAGAAGTATTCAATTTTTCTCTACAAAGTATCAAGAACTATGACTTCGACAGAGTGAACTTCTTATACGAACACTTACAACAAGTAATACAAAGTATCAAGAACTATTCGATTTGGTTCCTCCGTCACAATTTTATCACTGAACCGCAAGGCATCTACAAGGTCTGCGGTTAATGGTAGTAAACGATCTTTACTCCTGTGAAAAGAAAACATTGTTTTTTTTTAAATACCGTTTATAGCCGTTAACCGTTTAAAGATATGTTAACACCTCTGCATCCTTACGTAGTCGAAATTCCACGGACGCGTACGAAGCCATTTCCTTTCTCGTTCCTAGTTCGAGCCGCTAAATATAAGGAATGCCCTTCGGACTTCCTTTTTCCCCTACTGTTTTAATATTGGTATCTTCAAATCAAGAGTGAAAATGTTTTTTCACGGCAAGCGCCCTCTACTTTAGGCAGTGGCGTGCACAGGGTTTGAAGTTAGGGTAGGCATTAGTTGGTCAGAATATCTGTTCACTAACGGTTTTGATGAAAAATGAGCATTGACGTATTTTCATCTGGGTAAGCAGTGCTTTTATGCCTCTATGAACTGCACGCCACTGACTTTAGGCTGCATCGCCACTTGCAAGTCAGATCTGATTGCAGCCAAGCGTCTATATGTAAAAAAAAATACCAATGTTCCAAGTAATACAGGGTAAAATAAAAAATACTAATTAACTCATATTAAGGTCCTGCAGATATTCCGAAGAGTCCGAGTACCCGAATTCTCTCAATTCCAATATAAGGCACTCGTGGAGGGGAAGTTTCCGTCTGTAAACAAAACAATGGCCTCGCTAATAAATTTATTCCATACTAGGTAATGCCCGCGATTTTTACGCGTGGATTGAGGTGTTTCGGTTCCTGCGGGAACTCTTTAATTTTCCGGGATATAAAGAATGTTTGTTAACCTATATGTTATTCCAGACTATAATCTATCTCTGTGACATATTTTATCCAGACCCGTTGAGCCGTTGGGCGTGATTGAGTAACAAACATCCATCCATACATCCATCCATCCAAACTTTCGCATTTTTATAGGTAATATAAGTATGAAAGTATGGACTAACAGTAAGAGTGGCCATACACGGACAGCTCGAGCAGTTTATATCCGACGACTGCATGCCGGATAGTGATTTGCGACTTCAAAGGGTTTACTCAAGTGACTCTAATCGCGTCTCATCTATGTCGACTCCAGTCTAGAGAGCTAGACTGGAGTCTACACAGAGTCAGAGACTGAAGAGAGAGAGACTGGAGAGAGAGAGTCTGGAATACACAGGAACTTGACTGACGAAATCAAGATCTAAAATGGACGTGGACGAAAGACACGGGCGTCAATTATTTTGATATCATATTTACTATCCTTGAATACACAAGACTCGAGATGCCCATCCTCCCCATCAACCCACCTAACTATAACTATATATGTCAAAGACGACAAGTGTGGTGCGGGACGCGGGGACTGTGCGGCATCGCAAGCCGGCCGCGCGTATAAAACTTTAGTCGCTGCATAGCAAGTAGCCTCAATCCATACATCACAATATTGTAATTCCAAATTCAAAAATAAACAAAATATTTACAGTCCTCTCGCATATCATTTCACAACATAAGTTTATGGTCTTCGAACCGCATCAGTGGAAACCAGTATCAGCAGCAAAATCATCAATCATCAGCAATCAGCATCAACAATAACCACAGGATTGAGCAGCAGTAGACAAGTGAGGACGTTCCAATATTTTTTTCACATTCCCTAATAATCCCTTATAATCTCAGAAATTCCCTATAGCAAAGTTTTCCCGTATTTTTTCCAAATTTCTCAAAGTTATAAAACATTATAGTTACCTAAAGTTTTAACTACGCTAGATCCGTGCATCGCAGTGCACTCATAGATCGTAGCGATAAGAATCTTTTGTATTCGCACCGGGCGAGCGACGTTGTTTTTCTGTATGAAGTTTTACGCGTTCTAACGTTCTTATCGTCATACATATAAGGTTAATTTTGAATAGTGATTTTTTGTAACAATTTTGAACGTTTTAGTTAATTATTTGTTACGAAATTTAAGTCATTCGTCTCCCATAAGTCCCTAAAATGAGTGAAAGTCTAAAGGATCTTATAAAGAAGCGAGGTTCCGTTAAGGGTCGACTCACACTATTTATAAATTACGTAAATTCCTTAGAAGATCTAGAACAAGTGCAGTGTACCGAATTAGAACTGCGCATAAAAAAAGCAGAACAACTTTTGACTCAATTTGATCTTATTCAAAGTAACATCGAATACTTAGCAGACACCGATGACGACTTATCGGTCTTCACTGAAAGACAAGAAATCGAAGATCAGTTTTATTCTTACATATCTAAAGCGAAGCAAATTTATAAATCTAGTCTGCGTAAAATCATTAATCGGGAAGATGATAATGACGACATTCACTCATGTATTTCAGGAAGTTCGCAGTTATCGGGTGAGATGAAACAGACAAAGACCAGCGTGAGACTACCGACCATACAAATCCCTAAATTCTGCGGCCGGTACGAGGATTGGCTTGAATTTCGAGACACGTTTATTTCTCTAATACATAAAAACAAAACCATCAGTGAGATTCAAAAGTTTCACTATCTACGAGCCTCCTTGGAGGGCGGCGCTGCTCAGGTAATACGATCAATTAGTTTTTCGTCTGCTAACTACACCATAGCCTGGGATTTGTTGTGCGATCGCTATAACAATGATAAATTATTAATTCACAATCATGTTCAATCATTATTTAAAGTCGAACCGATAAAACGCGAATCATCCGTGAATATACGTACTATTATTGATACATTTTCTAAGAATTTAAGATCTCTAGACTCTCTAGGGGAACCCACATCTAAGTGGGACACATTGATAATTTATTTAATTAATTCTAAATTAGATTCTAAAACCTCTAGAGACTGGGAGGAGCATAAAACTACATTGAACAAGGTAATGTTAACAGATTTAATTACTTTTCTAAAAAACAAAGCCGATTTATTAGAAACAATACAGTCAAATAGCTATAATAGTACGGATAATCACAAAATTAGAACTCATCATTTGAAGGGATTATTAAACATAAACACAAACACAACATATACACCAAAGTGTCCTCTATGCAAGAAACAACATAAGATTTTTTATTGCGAAATCTTTTTAAACAAATCAATCAGTGAAAGAGCTGAGACAGCACGTAATCTCAAGCTCTGCACGAACTGCTTAAGAGGGGGGCACAGGGTAGCTCAGTGCAGGTCTTACCCTTGTCCCAGGTGTCTCACCATCAAACACAATAAACTCCTTTGTGACTCAACCAATGAAACGCAAGGGTCATCAAGTACTCAAGCTCGAAACGTCGAGCCGCCAGTCGACAAAGCCACTACGCTCTCAGTCCAAATGACAGAGCCAGTACTGCTTTCGACTGCAGTGGTTTATATTCAAGGTAGCGATAATCAACGTCACCAGGCAAGAGCTGTTCTAGATTCCGGTAGCCAAGCATCTTTCGTAACTGACAGACTGTTGAACAAACTAGGGTTGGCATGCTACAATACAGAGACGTCAATCACGGGCATAAATTGTACTACAGTAACAAAAGCAACCAAACGTTGCGACACAATCATAAGTTCAAAGGTAAACTCATTCAAACTCAAAGTATCCTTGTATGTTTTACCTGACATTACCAATCTTGGTAACAACAAAGCATTAATCAACAATTTACATATTGATTCAGAAATTTCACTTGCAGATCCAGAGTATTATAATCCCACCAATGTGGATTTACTCTTAGGTGCAGACGTTTTTTGGGACTTAATTCTGACTGATCAAATTCGTCTAGGCAAAAACTGTCCTATATTACAACAAACTCAATTAGGGTACATCATTTCCGGTCCCACAAGTGGTCTGAAACAAAACAAAATTAATAAAGAATTAATTTCATGTAATTTTTTACTGAGTGAGTGTTCAGAAATTCAAGATCAATTAACAAAATTTTGGTCACTTGAGGAGACACCTTATGAATCAAAGCCTGCTTATTCATTAGAGGAAAGTTCATGTGAAAAACATTTTATAGAAAATGTCAAAAGAATGCCAGACGGTAGATTCTCAGTCGCTATTCCTCTTAAACAGCCGGAAAGCCTTTTAGGTGACTCATACAATAGAGCGTTACAGTGTTTTCTATCGCTTGAGCGTAGGTTACAGAAGCAGCCTAAATTGAAACAAATGTACACAGAATTCATGAATGAATACATGCAACTGGGTCATATGTCATTAGTTCCAAAGGATTCAAACACAAACACAAAACATACAAATTACTTACCACACCATGGTGTTCTACGCGAGCAGAGTTCCACGACGAAACTAAGAACAGTTTTCAACGCTAGTGCTGCCACCACCACTGGTATCTCTTTCAATAATCTGCAAATGGTCGGTCCCACTATACAAAGTGATCTATTTTCCATTTTAATTCGATTTCGACACTTTACTTACGTCTTGACAGCAGACATCGAAAAGATGTATCGTCAAGTGTTGGTACACGTAAATCAAAGACACCTGCAACAAATATTATGGAGGGACGACCCTAACAATGAATTACAGACATATCAACTTAACACCGTTACTTACGGAACTGCCTCAGCGCCATTTCTTGCCGTTAGGTGTTTGAAGCAACTTGCAATTGAGTGTGAAGATAGTTTTATATCTGAAATAATAAGTAATGATTTTTACGTGGATGACTTAGTTACAGGTAGTCAGTCAGTTGATAGTTTACTCAAAATAAAAGACGATGTCTACAAGATTTTATCACAAGGTTGCTTTAATCTACGCAAATTTAAATCCAATGTTCAAAATATTGAAACTCTAAATTCTGAAAAATGTACTCTTCTTAATTTAGGCAAGGAGAACAGTAGTACATTAGGTCTCGGTTGGACACCATCTACAGATACATTGTGCTTTTCTAATGAGCCTCCCTCTGTGCGCCAGCCAACCAAGCGGTCAGTTTTGTCCACAATTGGACAAATCTTTGATCCGCTTGGGCTCCTCACGGTGTTCATCATCCAAGCTAAAATAATTCTCCAGAAACTTTGGTTAGAGAAAGTTTCATGGGACGAACCATTACCCATGGACATAGCACATAAATGGAACAAATTCACATCAGATTTACAGTTTATAAAAAATTTAGACTTACCTCGTTGCAGTACTTGTCCTAATCCAGACATTATTGAAATTCACACATTCTGTGATGCGTCTCAGGATGCTTACGGAGCATGCGTGTATTTGAGAAGTATTTCTGAAAGCAATCAAACAGAAACAAGATTACTGTGTGCAAAAAGTAAGGTTGCGCCATTAAAGCCAGTTACAATACCTCGTTTAGAACTTTGTGGCGCAGTTGTAGCAGCACGTTTAACCCAAAAGGTGTGCAAAGCATTCAGGCTACCTGTACAAAGATGCGTCCTCTGGAGCGATTCTTTAGTCGTGTTAGGATGGCTAAAAACCACACCATCAAAATTAAAGGTTTTTGTTAAGAATCGTGTTGCCGAAATACAAGAACTTACCCAATCATTTGAGTGGCGTCACGTTTCTACTAGCGACAACCCTGCAGATTTACTAACTAGGGGTGTCGATATGTCATCAATACATACCTTAGACTTGTGGTGGTCAGGTCCAACATTTTTGCGTGAATCAGAATCACAATGGCCTAAAACTAGAATAACAAATAATGAAAACTTACCTGAAATAGTAGTACACCTTACCTCTTCTTCACCAGCACCTGAAACCAAACAAATTATAGACATTAGTAGATTTTCTAAATTATCCAAATTAAAAAGAGCATTGGCTTATGCATTACGATTTATTAAAAATTGTAAAATACACATTCCTGATCACAAAATATCAGGACCATTAAGCACAGACGAGTTACAAAATGCATTTAATATGCTATTAAAACAATCACAAATTGAATCATTTCCAGAATACACTATTTTACAAAATAAAAACACTTACCAAACAAAAATTCTCTGCTTCAGCTGTCACCGTTTCTTGATGAACATGGCTTAATAAGAGTAGGCGGTAGGCTAAAAAATTCAAATTTCAACTATGACCAAAAGCATCCAGTCTTATTATCAAGCAAACATTATTTAACTAAACTCATTTTTCTTCACGAACACATTCAACTGTTTCATGCAGCTCCACAACTTCTTTTATCGTCCATCAGACAACAATTTTGGCCGTTAGGTGGTCGCAATTTGGCACGGCAGATCGCACACAAATGTCAGAGGTGTTTCAGGGCAAAGGCTCAAAATATCAACCCAATTATGGGTCAGTTGCCTGAGCAGCGGGTCAATCCTGGATATCCTTTTGAAACTACCGGTGTGGATTACTGCGGTCCTCTACTGGCGGCCGACAGAAAGGGACGTGGATGTAGATTAATTAAAGTGTATGTTGCTGTCTTCGTCTGTTTCACCACAAAGGCCGTTCATCTAGAACTGGTTACAGATTTAACTAAAGATGCCTACATCGCTGCTTTGCGCAGATTTATAGCTAGACGATCAAAACCAAGGATTTTGTTTTCAGACCAAGGTACTCAATTCATTGGAGCTAAGAACGAAATTTATAGTTTTCTTAAACAACAACAATCAAACTTAGTTGAACAAATGGCCAATGACGGCATTACATTCAAGTTTATTCCCGCCTACACTCCTCACTTTGGGGGTTTATGGGAATCTAGTGTGCGATCCGTTAAGTACTACTTAACTAGAATTTTAGGCAACGCGCGATTAACATTTGAAGAGTTGTACACAACATTAACTCAAATTGAAGCTATATTGAACTCCCGACCTTTATACCCAATGTCTCCAGATCCAAATGACCTCCATCCACTCACTCCAGGTCACTTCCTCGTTGGGCGTCCTCTGATGGCGATAGCTGCTCCAAAAATCAACTCTGACGATATTAGCCGACTTCAACGTTGGGATCGAATAGAAAAACTTCGACAGAACTTTTGGGAACGCTGGAGAAAAGAATATGTCGCCGAGCTTCAACAGAAAACGAAATGGAGGTCTTCAAAGGGCAGTCTGCGTGTAGGCGATTTGGTCCTAATTAAAGATGACGCACTGCCTCCAATGAAGTGGAGCCTTGGAAGAATTCAGCGTGTCTATGAAGGAGTGGACGGAGTGGGCCAAGTGGCGGATATGCTAACCACGAGAGGCTTAATCCGGAGAGCTTTCAACAAAATTTGCCCCTTGCCAACGGAGTCTGTTGAAACCCCAGGTTTCAACGTCGGGGGGCATGTCAAAGACGACAAGTGTGGTGCGGGACGCGGGGACTGTGCGGCATCGCAAGCCGGCCGCGCGTATAAAACTTTAGTCGCTGCATAGCAAGTAGCCTCAATCCATACATCACAATATTGTAATTCCAAATTCAAAAATAAACAAAATATTTACAGTCCTCTCGCATATCATTTCACAACAATATATGATAACGAGGCGAATCGAGTCCAGCTCCAAATATACTGCACGACTGCAGACAAACGCTCGTAGTGGTCAGGGCTATTCTAAAACCTCGTAGACGACTGAAAAGGGGAGATTTTAGTTTGCCACAGCTCACAGTGATCAGTCATGACTACACGTATCCACTACCCATATGTATGACCGCTCTTACATGATTCTAAAAATTATAAATCGCAAAGCAAAGTATAATATACATAATCCGTTTACCATGTTATTATGCAGCCCAAAAAATTAAACACTAGTTTTTCCCCTCGGTTCGTCGGAATAGATAATAATCTACATTAGTTCCCTTAGGTAGCTTGGATTTATGTTTCTAAAAGATATTGTTGGAATATTTAGAGATCATTTCTCAGTGCATTCCTATATAGGGCCTAGAGTCTAGACCCAAGGAATTTTCCCTCGAATTTCGTATCTCTAATCCACCGTTTAAGGCTGTCTGTGGCCTATTGCTCAGTCAGATAGGGCTTTACATAAAGAGGCACTTTTTGATCCACGGCTTATAAGAATTCAGTTTAAAAAAAAAATAGGTTTCATGAAATAGTTATTTATGCAACAGTTGTGTAATAAGGGGTATTAAAACACGAATATGGGTTTATCACACGACGCGAAGCGGAGTGTGATAATAGTATCATATGAGTGTTTTAATACCTAATTATCAACAGTTGCATACAAGACTTTATCTACTCCCATGCTATGAATCGTCTATAACAGATTCTGAAATAGTTAGCTTACTGCTAACATTAAAACATCCAGTCCTAGTAACCTAATATCATCCATTACTGAGTATATACAAATAAACTAAGTATTAATGAAAGAATTATTTTTTGTAGTAGTAGGTAATTAACATTTTGTTGCAATTATTAAAATTCACTTGATGTTCTATAAGTTGGAAGGTCCTGATCCCGATGTACTCGGCGGAATATTTATAAACAAAACAATAAAAAAAACGAAGAAAAATGGCGGGGAAAATTCTAATAACCTACTTTTTTTTACAGCGCGCGGCGTTCTGGTAGTGGAACGCGCGTGTATGACAATGTTCTTTTTTTGAAATTCGTATAGATGTTCTTTTTTTGTAATACATACAGATACCACGCATCGAGCAGATGTGGCTGTCTGTCCCTTTGCGTAAAGGGGATCGAAAAAAAAAATGAGGAAAAGAAGTGTTGTTATGAAATTCAGTACAACATTACATCACCCGTTTGGATGATGTTATGGTTATTAGGACATTGGGTGTTTTAATGTTGGCAATAAGCTAACTGTTTCAGAACCTGTTATAGAGGATTTATAGCATGGGAGTAGATAAACATTTAAATTGGCTGCTCTACGATGACATTACGGTAAGAGATAGATTTTTAGCTTACAATTAGGACTAATTAGGCTAATAATTAGGTATGGGTCTTGCTACATATAATCTCAGAGATAAAAAAATTGAAAAAAAAATGAAGAGGCATTTTTTTTTTCAATTAACCTTGTTAATATATTAAACGGCAATACTTAATGAGGTTTTACGATTATTCGCTTCTCTGAGTGAACAAAAAGTTCAGGCTGAATAACGTACGCTAGTAATCATTTACTAACCTAGGTTATAAAGATATTGTGTATTCTTGTTAAGAAATAAAAACACACAGTAATTTGTCCAGGTTCAATTCGATAACACTTACAATTATTGGTTTCTGCTAAAGGTACTTATTTTTTTATTAAATTATAATGTGCTTACACTTCCAGTGTCTTGCACTTTGCGTCAATTATGGTTCATGACTTTTCAATTATTTTAAAGCAGAGGTCTAGGTTATAAACGCGCTTGCCTTGCCTTGAAGGCAGACGACTCTACCTTATATTTTTATAATAATAATATTATTATTGTTTCTGACCATATTCGTTTTGGTGAACGACCTTTTTAATAGTGGTTTTGGTATTCTTTTTCGTGCTATCAAATAAACATACCAAATCCTTATTTTATACCATGTTTGAGTACTATTTTTAAATGCCGTTTTGATGTAAATGAATTTTTTGGTAAGTAGGTACAGTTTTACGTCGGTGCTTTTACGCCGCTTTCGATGCTCGAGTTCAGAGTTTCATTAAGAAAACATAAATTTAAAAAAAAAATATTAATTTATTATTCTGTTCACCGCTTTGCTCACCAACTCCATATTTTTGGTTCCCTAAAAAGTCTTCTTATCTCATTTTTGCCTTCAATATTTTCCTAAATATATCAGTGGTCAACATTTTGTGTATTCCCACCAACTTATCTGGTCCGGTGACCAAAATTGGAAATAATTTTTTTAAGTCTGTTTGGTTTCTTGTTTGATCTAGACACCAATATTATGAATGCGAAAGTTTGGATAGATAAGTATGTTATGGATTTATGGAGGGATGTTTAGTACTCAATAAAGCCAGAACTGCTAAACGAATCTTGATGAAATTTGGCACAGAGATAGATTATAGTCTGGAATAACACATAGGCTTTTTATCCCGAAAATCATGAAACCTCAATCCACGTGGATGAAGTCGCAGGCATCAGCTAGTTTTTAAAACATATAATAGAGCTACTAGCGATGCTCTCACTGGGTCATATAAGTTTGTGGGACTATATATTATCGCCAAACAATTCGTTCAATGGAGATTCCAATAAAAAAAAACTAAAATCAAGTGTCATTTTTTATTGACATTAATACTTTTTACATTTACTTGGATTCTTAAGAGGCCTATCACAATTTCTATTCAACCCGCAAATATAAATTTTCCAGTAACCTTGCGATAGCAATATGAGCGTACAGAATTTGTTATACATTCAGTCTTGTTCCGTAAATACCAAAAATGATGACTGAAAACTTGTTGTCTTTCTAACTTCGTATTATTATTCTGTAACTTGACAATATAGGCTATGTTCCTGATCATTAGTATACGTAAAATATCGTTGGTTTTAATATGAAACAAATAAGGAGAAATCATGTTATTTCTATCGTAAAAACATGCAAAACGCAATACGGTTACATTTAATTTTAGGAAAATATTTTTAAAACATAATTATCCAGGGACCTAGATAAATACAAGTTCAATCTTAAAAATCGCATAATATGGTGGAAATATTCGCGAATTACAAATTATTTTGGTATTACGTTTGTATGGGCAATTCACCCTCCACCAACCTTAACCCGGCGTTATTGCGGTACAAAATTGTTACACGGATGTTGAGGTGGGTCAATATAACCCATGTATATAATGTACGATCCTACGATGATGATAATCCTTGTCATTATAATGTATATCTACACTCTGATCTTAGGAATAAACGAAAAAAGATATGAATCACAGAACATTTATTCAAAATATTTAAACTTTTACTGAAACTCCCAAAATATTAACAAAATTGAGATCCCTTAAAGTTTCATCACCTTACTACGCTAAAATATAGTATTTTCAGTCATATATGGGACCTAAATTATAAAATCAAAAACATGAACATAAAAACATAAGAAAAAACTTGAATAAACACCAAAAAAAAAATTCAGTACAAAAATCATACAAAGAAAGGCGCGAAATTTTTTCACGTTAATTGTATGAGTATGGGTCATATTGACCCTTTTGACAAATAAGCACGTTTAGCTTCCAGCGCGGTCACCGTTGGACTCATTTCTTTTCAGAAACGTTTAGAATACAGCGTTGGCTCCAGCTACTGAGAAGACGGCCAACGACGCTCGCGTACGTAAAAAAATATTTGCATTCTTAAATACACTGGGTCATTCTGACCCAGCCTCAATGACGCCGGGTTAACACCCCTAAGCCTCGTCGACTTGTCTGGGTGCTGCACATTCCTCTTATACATATAATCATGTGCTTGTGTGTGCAGGTTCTGCTTTCAATAAACGTGGACAATGTGAACGTGACGGGGTACGCAGCGTGGTCCCTCATCGACGACTTCGAGTGGTTGTCGGGTTACTCGTGAGTATAGTATGGCATGGTACGAACTGGGGCCATACTGCCAACGCTTAGGGCCCTTCATTATTGTTGACTTTCGTGTTTTATAATAGGCATGATGACAGTAACCAAGAATCAATGAAATTATGCATTTATCTAAATAGGATTCATGGATTATAGGAAACGTATTTATTTTTCTATTTCGAGTGAGATTGCTATTTATTTTGATAAAATAAAACTAAAAAATACAGCAATCCGCCATAATGGATTAAACACCAAAAATCGAATGACGTCACAATTGTTTGTTTTCGATCTTTGACAAGCATATTATTGTTTACTGCAGACTGCACAGAGTACATTGGTAAAAACAATAGTGACGTCACAAATTGAAGTGAATTTTAAATTTCAAATGCCAATTTAATCAACCAAACCTTATTTTTCTGCTGAAATAATATATTTATTCCAAATAGTAGATACTTCCGAACATAGAATCTGACCATTTTTCAAAATCAGTCATCATGCCTATTGAGTCATATAGATGCGAAGTTAGCAACATCCAGTTTTACCAAAATGACAGTAAACAAAAATTTTAGTTTTAAAGCAGTAACATAACTTTATGGTGATATATTGTTTAACAAACAAAAGAGAATCATGTGATTAATACAAGAAAATTTAGGATTTTATAGTAATACTAGCTGATTCCCGCGACTCCGTCGTTGACTGCGTGTTTTAGAGGTATGAAAAATAGATAGTAGCCGATTCTCAGACCTACTGAATATGCATACAAAAGTACTTGTAAAAGTTTATTTGAATAAAAAACATTTGATCCTGACACTAAAGTTAAAAATAAAAATTCTTTTAAAAAAATCGACTTTCAAAGCCACTGACTGTAAAGTTAAAAAAATATTTGGATTTCTACACACTATGTTTAAGTCTCTCTATGCCAAATTTCATCAAAATCGGTTAAAAAGATGGATCATTAAAGCGTAGTAGATAGACACACACACTTCATATTAGTATATATTATTATGTAAGTAATCTTAATTTCAAATATGAAGTTATCTGGGTATTTATCTAATAGGTCTCTATCACTAAACAAAGGTCTGTCTGTGTTCTAAAGTCCTTTTCCGCGATGTTACCCACCTCTATGCCAAATTTCATCAAAATCGGTTGAAAATATGGATCATCAAAGCGTAGTAGATAGACACACACACTTCATATTAGTATAGATTATTATGTAAGTAATCTTAATTTCTAATATGAAGTTATCAGGGTCTTATTTTATAGGTATTTCACAAAAAAAAAATCTCTTCACAGAATGAAATTCGGCCTGTACGAGGTAGACTTCAGTCATCCGAATCGCACAAGAACTCCTCGGGTCTCCTCTCACTACTACGCATGTATCATCGCCAGAAGAACGTTGGACATTCCACTTTCCTGCTACGTCAAGAACAACAGATTCAAAAGAAAAAACTTGACAAATGGTAGCTGCGGGCTTGATTTGGACGCATTTAATTTAATTTTAAGTATTATATTCGTTATACAAAGTATTACGTTCTTATGATAGTATAGTTATGACTTATACTTATGTAAATTAAAAGTGAAGTAGTCCCTTAAGTTTTGCATGTACTGTTTATTTATTTATATTTGTTTGGTTTTATTTTTATTTTTAACTGGCCTCATGATTTCATTAGATTTAATTTTTTTTTTATTCACCTGTACACCCCTTAAGTATAACTAGAATAATTGATTAAGTAGTAATAATTGGTTGATATAGTTAAGAACAGTGGCGTCACCTGGAGTAGGGCTTCAGCTGAAAAGCCAGGGTGCCTCTAGGACTTGGCCATGAGTTTAATGCTCAAGTGCTGGAGGCGCCATGGTAGCATTTACCTTAAAGTATTGTAATGTGTGGCACAATGGTGAGAATAAATAGATTTTCTTTCTTCTAAATTAATTGTTTTTAGTAAAGATAAAAGGGGTCTCTTGCCCAAAATAGTTTGGGAATCCCTGCTTTAAACTAATATTATATAGAGGAAAGATTTGTTAGTTTGCTTGTAATGGATAATCTCAAAAACTACTCAACCGATTTTAAAAATTATTTCACTTATAGAAAGCTACTTTAGCAGCAAGTATCTTAAACTATATTTTACTGACTGACTATTTTATGGACTATGATAAACCCCATGCGAAGCCGGGGCGGACGGCTAGTATTATGTTAGCTACGTAAAACCTGACTACATACAACTGAAGTAAAAGCTGATTAGTTACATACAATAACTGATTACATACGATAATACAATAAATGTTTTACTGGACCCCTGGGTCCGCTGCCAAACTGCTTTAATAATGGTTCCAAAAAAAAAGGTAATAATTAAAGAAATTAAAAAATACGACTGCTCTGCCAAAAAAACGAACTAAAAAGTTAAAAATCTAAATTAATCTAGTCACATTAGAATCTTATTCACATTTTTATTAAATGATATTTTTTGTGAATCACTGGATATTGAACTATAGTGTTAGGTATATATTTTTGGAATCTACTCATCATTTTCTAGATGATGATTATATAGTTAATCTTATTTTCGAAATTTTTTTTTCAACTTTAGTCTTTAATGCGGGAACATGGTCACCCCATCAATTTTTTTGAAAATTTTACTAGCCTATGTCACCCGAAATAAGATAAGGATTCTAACGATACCTCATTTATCAAAATCGGTTCCGGCGTATAGAAGTTATGGTGGAATATAGCAACTCACATACATACATACATACATACATACATGAACCCTGAAAATAATTTCCTTTTAACGTATAAAAAAGTGGGCATCGTCTAGTAAAAAATAAAATTTAAGTGCTGTTTTGTTACATTGTATGAGTTGAGCTTTGCTTAGTTTCTTCAGCACTGGCACGAATCTTACAGACGGTAAATAATAACAAGTCATAATTAAAAAACACGACTGCCCTGCCAAAAAACGCACTACAAAGTTAAAAATCTAAATAAATCTAGTTAAATTAGAATCTTGTTCATTAATTATTAAATGATATTTTTTTGTGAACCACTGGATATAGAACTATAGTGTTATATTATATATTTTTGTAATCTACTCATCATTTTCTAGATGATGATTAAATAAAGTATAGTTAATCTTATTTTCGCATTTGTTTTTTCAACTTTAGTCTTTAATGCGGGAACATGGTCACCATGACCATGATCATGGTTTTAATGCGTACGGTGCAGTGAATGGATACCGCGAAGTCTCAGTTCGGGGCGAACCACTTGTTAATTGTGTTTACATAGGCAAAGGACATTGTTCCGTCCCCAAACAAAGTTCGCCTAAGAAACAACAGTCATAAAACATTGATTACTGGGTCCAAATTAATAACTTTTTATACTTGAGAGCACATTAAAACTACGGACACTTGCTAAAAAATTACTCATTACCAAAAACATTTTCAATTTGGAGGTTATTTCAGCTTTCACGATCTATCTGCTTGAACAAATAAATATCATCTTTATCCATATATCCAATAGAGCTCTAAACAGTATGTAGATAAGACAAGATTCGCCGTAGTTCAGCAAAAACATTACAGATGGCGTTATTAATAAGGATGCAGGTATCGACATAGTTCATCGAGAACTTCACAGATGGCGTTAGAAACATTAAATTATTGTTGTTGCAATAGATGGCGTTGCGAGATTCAGAATAATAGCGCACTTAGCATTTTAAGCAGCTTTTATCTTGTTTCTTATGTTACGGATCTAGCGCTTAAGCGGTGGTATTGTATATTATGTTAACCTATAAGTTATTGATCTGTGGTCAATAATACAGAGGCGGAAACGTACAGTAATCAATTTAATACCCATTAATTTACTTTTTAATTTATTTGAAGTGTCCGTTAAATTCTAATATTTGGAATAAAGGCTATAAAATAAGCTAAGAATTACTATATATTTCAAACGTATGTTGATTCTTAGGCGAATTTGGTCAATGTCCTTTATAATGTGATACAGATAATATGATAAATATTATTTTTAAATACTTATGTTTGGAATCAAACAATTAAGATGAACTATAAGATTATATGAATTAGGGATATGCTTACTTAATCATATTAGCATCTACTTTTTTATTCAAAGTATTCCTTTAACATATAATTTATATTAATGTTTACCATGCTGAAGCATGGTAAACATATGCGAAACATAAATAGTTTCGTGGTGAAACGAAACTATTTATGTTTCGCATACAAAATTTCTATAACATGTTTTGGAGTGTTTCTTATCCAGCAATATTAGTCGTATGCTTAGATTTTCTTGATTTTGATTTGGAAGTTTTTAGTCGAGCAATTTTCTAAAACCAACTAATTATGTATCAAATATTTGATTGTAATTATAATTAACTAGATGATGCCCGCGACTTCGTCCGCGTGGAGTAAGTTTTTTATTGCCATCCGGGATAACATGTAGCCTATGCCCTTCTCTGGGACGTAACCTACCTGTTCCAAATTTCATCAAAATCGGTTTAAAGATGGGCCGTTTAAGCATTGCAGACATATAGAGCTATAGACAGACAGACACACTTTCGGCTTTCGCATTTGAAATATTAGTATCGATATGGATTTAATTCACCTCAATAATTCAACCTTGCATCAAAAAAGGATACTAATTGAGGATAGCGTTTAAAGTTAGCTAAACCGTTAGCGCGAATATATTATTCATATCATAAATGCGCTTTTGGGTCGTCTGTTATTATTAAAGGCGGTCAGACCCAAATTTAAGCGGCACCCACACCAGCAGAGTGGAGCAAAGCGCAGAGATTTTCTCTATAAAACAACCCAAATTAGGTTTTAATTAATTGGTCACAAATGCCAGCGTCCTTTGTTTCCAAATCTACAACTATTTATTACGTCCTACAACAAACAAGTCATAATTAAAAAAAAAAAAAAATACGATTGCCAAAAACCGAACTAAAAAATTAAAAATAGTAGCCCGCCAACCCTCATTGGAGCAGCGTGGTGGGTCTAAGCTCTAATTCCCTCTCTCCTATGAGAGTGGAGGCCTGTGCCCAGCAGTGGGACGTTAATAGGCTGTAGTGGTGGTGGTGGTGGATACAATAAATGTTTTACTGGACCCCTGGGTCCGCCGCCAAACTGCTTTAAAAATGGAACCAAAAAAAAAGGAAATAACTAAAGAAATTAAAAAATACGACTGCCCTGCCAAAAAAAGAACTAAAAAGTTAAAAATCTAAATTAATCTAGTTAAATTAGAATCTTATTCACATTTTTATTAAATGATATTTTTTTGTGAATCACTGGATATTAAACTATAGTGTTATTATATATTTTTGGAATCTACTCATCACTAGATGATGATTATGTAGTTAATCTTATTTTCGATTATTTTTTTCAACTTTAGTCTTTAATGCGGGACCATGGTCACCCCATCAATTTTTATGAAAATTTTACTAGCCTATGTCACCCGGAATAATCTAGGGATTCTAATGATACCTTATTTATTAAAATCGGTTCAGGCTTATAGAAGTTATGGTGGAATATACAAACTCACATATATGAACCCTGAAAACAATATACTCCTTTTTACAGGCAGTCGTATAAAAAGGTATTCTGTGATAATACCAGGTAAATATGACCAAGGTAATTCAGTGCAATAGTTATGATTATGCACGAATTATTTCAAAACATTACAACATACGTAATTGATGAGACATTATTTTCGTAAGGACGACAGTGCATTTTAAGGAAAAAAGGAATCAAGTTATTATATTATATACTTACTTATAATATTTTAAAATTTATAAAATAAATAAATCCATACTAATATTATAAAAACGAAAGTGTGTCCGTCTGTCTTTCTCTCTGTCTGCTACGCTTTCACGGCCCACCTGTTCAACAGATTTTGATAATATCCCACGGAAGGACATAGGCTACTTTTTATCCCGGAAAATTTAATTACTTAGTCCACGCGGACGAAGTCGCCTAGTAATTTAATCACTGGAAAAAATACAAAAAACTACGAGATCAAAACTAAACAAAAGAACTTGTGAGCTAAAAAATACAAAGTAAGCAGATATATTCAGACAAAAAATAACAAATATCCTTGTACCAAATATACCTAATAGGAAATAGCGTAAGTACCTACATTTTCAGCCAATGATTGAGATCATGAGTTATGACGTTTACCATTGTAAATTATTAATATTAACAGTGAATAATATTATAATTTGCACGCCACACTATATGGCAAATTCTGCCTCGAAACTTTATTTTGTTTATCAACTTTAAAAAATCCATACTTCTATACTAATATTATATATAAACTAATATTATAAATGCGAAAGTTTGGATGGATGGATGGATGTTTGTTACTTAATCACGCCACAACAGATGAACGGATCTGGATGAAATTTGGCACAGAGGTAGGTTATAGTCTGAAATAGCACATAGGCTACTTTTTATCCCGGAAAATTAAAGAGTTTCTCAATTCGGAAAAATCTCAATCCACGCGGACGAAGTCGCGGGTATATTATATTTAAGAATCCGTATCCCCGTTAACCGATTTTTGTCTGTTTATAAGCTAGGCTTTCACAGTCCATCTTTAATAGTAACGATTTTGACGTTTAGAACAGAGATCCTGGGCAAGCCCTACACTACTTTTTATCCCGGAACAAGAAGGAGTTCTTGCGGCAATCAAAAAACCCTAATACACTCGGATGAAATCACGCGATTTCACTGTAAAATATATTAGAAAAATTTCTTATAACGAAATTATAAAACAATATTGGCATTAAACGATAAAATATTAATAAGCTTTAAAATTATGCAAAATACTTACATCTGTCATCATTTTGGGTTTTTTGGGGTATGGCCGACATATCTATTTATCTATATATATATAAAAGCGAAAGGTCACTGATTCATCACGATATCTCGGGAACTATAAAGCATACAGACTTGAAATTTGGAAGATAGACTCCTTCTATGGTGTAGACGGCCGCTAAGAGACGGTTTTGAGAAAATTCACCCCTAAGGGCGTGAAATAGGGGTTGGAAGCTTGCATGAAGTTTATAAGTTTTTGAAGTCAGCATTAAGGACTTATTAGTCTTAAATAATAAAAACCTGCCGATGCTATAAAGCTGCTATAAGTAGCCTTTTGCAGCGGGAAAATCTCAAAGGAAATCAGAAATTGTACGCGGACGAAGTCGCGGGCGACCGCTAGTATTTCATATTTATGTTTACCTGCTCACATTCTGGCAAATAAATTATCTTTATCATTATAAAACATCTGCTTCTCCTTTAAATGCAGCGTACGCAGCTCGGGAGTTTCCCCAACGCAAGTCATCGCGTGCCAGTTTCTACAAACTAAGTACTTATTTTTAACTTAATTCGTGTTTGGTATTTCCCAACGTGCACATTCCATAACCCCTTTTAAAGTTATAAATATTAAATTATACGGAATTAATACGGAAGCTTATAAGCTTCCGTAGTTTCCGTAGGCAATCTGTAATAATTAATGTAAATTGTTTTGTGTTTGTATAATGTTTTAAATTTCAATAATTACTATAATCCGCCAAAGTAAGCCAATCTATGAGGTACAGTGTACTCACCACACCACACAAATCTACCAAATTATTATGCATTATCAAGTCAACATCTCTTGAAGCTGCTCCGACAGTCCATTGGAGCCTTCAAAAGTCAACGCAATAAAAAGGTACGGCCATTCATTTATTATTATTTTGACAATCGCCAATAAATCGTTGACCTAGAATCATGAAATTTGGCAAGAAGCAAGGTCTCACAGCACAAGTATAGGAATAATCCGAAAATAGTTAATTGGGGTTCCGTACTCAAAAGGTGTTTTTCAGGCGCTGCCAGTTTAGCGTCATATACGTAAGGAGTATTTCACAGCTGATTAACTACGTGTTGTTATGACATGTTTCTTGTTAGGTATTTAATAAAGAAATGCACGAATCTCACTCGCGTATAACCGGTTTTTTATTCAAATAAACCTACAAGTTAATTTATGGAAACTAATTGCTAGTTTATTGTAAAGGATTCATCTGTTTCCTCTTAAATAATGAGTACGTGGATGAACGAACTTTGCATTGGTATTTTTTTGGAAATTATATTTAAATAGGAATTACACACTGATGAAATATGAATAATATTTTTCGATCTTACCAACATAATAATAAACAAATATGAACTGCTCATTTAAATAAAAAATCCCGAGTGCAATTGGACTCCCAATAATAGTATTTCTCACAAAAGGAACTCGGAAGAAAGGAAAAAAATCGAACTGGAAACGTCTTGACTCGAAACATACCAGAAGGCCCCGGGTCTTCTGTTATTGGGTCTCATTTCCCAACTGGGCTGTTATAACCTTGTAGATAGAAAGTGGCGAAATTTATCTTTCTATTCTAATGATATTGTTTTTTATTGCCTGAAAACACAGATAAAACGACATTTTCTAAAAATGAATTCTAGCTAGATCGATTTATCGCGCTGAGAGGCCCGGATTCCCAACACAAGCTGAGTGGCTTTCCTATTTGTTGCACTGCTGTACAATACAGTGATTTTGCATGTAAGTGTTTAATTTAAGTTTATTTTTTTGTTCAGAAGTGCTCAAATGTTTAATTTAAGTTTATTTTTTGTTCAGAAGTGCTTCTTTCTTTCTTTCTTACAGTTAGTAGTTCTTAAAATTATACTAATATTATAAATGCGAAAGTGTTTGTTGGTTGGTTTGGTGTTTTATTGGTTTGTTGGTTTGTCCGTCAAGCACGCCGCAACGGAGCAACGGATCGACGTTGGTTTTGGCATGGTTATAGTTGAGGACCTGGAGAGTGGGCTTCTTTTTATCCCGGAAAATTAAGAACTAAGAAGTTTCCGCGGGAATCATAAATACTTAAAATCACGTGGACAAAGTCGTAGGCAAAAGCTAGTTCAAAAAAAAAAACCAAATAGGTACTTAGGTCATGTTAATCGAACCACCATTTCATGCCGCTAGGCCATGTAGGTGTTAATTAACGTAGTATTATTAAATATCAAAACAAACTTACAAATTATTATTTTTTTAACCTAAATTACTTATCTAATCAGTTAATTCCCACCTACTTATTAAGGCTAATATTCAAGTACACCTGGCGACATGAAATAGTGATTCTAAGCAAAACAATGTACCAACTTACGTACCTTATATTTCGAAAAATAAATTGATTTTGATTTTTTTATAATATAAAGACTCTAGCCCCGAATTTCAAACGTTAGTAGAAAAATGATATTATGAACTCTTAGAATGGTATTCTCGGAATGAACCAAGGACCAGCCTGGATAAGGATACAGCTTACGCCTTACCACGTTATATAAACAACGAAATATACGTTTACAAATGTGCAGTTATAACCATGCCGCCTTTACACGCAGTACTTCTGTGGTGAGCAAAAATATTATATTACTTACTATATAATTTACTGTATAATTAGTCCTTATACAAAAGGAGGATACTTTTAGCAGATATACCTAAAGAGTTTTTTGGTCCATTAAGTTTTTGATAGCATATATAATTTATGTGGCATCAAAGTTCGGTGTGGTGAACACGGTCGTGGTGTAAAAATTTATCGATGTAAGTGTTTTAGGTCGTAGATTGTATATTAAATAAAATAAAACAAGAAAGAATACAAATAAATTACCAAAAAAAGTTTTTAGGATTTTTTAGTAATTTGAATACATTACCAGAGTGCCTAAGTAATTCATAATTAAGTGTAAAAATAAGTATGTAATCAAATTAAGCCCATAATTTTAAAATTAACATATTGTATGATTTCGTGTAAATTGTTATTATTTCTTGAAAAAACCGCAAGAAGTTATCCCGAACGTCGCGTCGTTACAAAAATGTAAGTTGGTCTCTATTTAGTTTTGCGAAACCAAAAATATGATATTTCTTGGAAACATTACGTTATTTTTACCCTCGACGAAACGAAGACGGTATATATATGTTTGCCCTAAGAGGTGGTGTGTTTGTTTGTGCCCTTTTTAACCATTTTCCACATATAAGCATAGCTTCTGGCATGGTTCTTAGATATTTTTTTTTATTTTGTTTTTGGACCATATGTTACCATTTTTCTGAAAAAGTACTGGCCGATATTTATGCAGTTTTTTGCATTAGATATGCATAGCATGTGAGATGGTTCTTAGATATATTTTAAGGTCAAAGTCCACCACGTTGCGCTACAATCGTGATTTTTATTGTTACCTTTTTTCTGAAAAAATAACTGGGCTGATTTAGATGGGGTTTTTTGTTTTAGATATATTTAGCTTCTGAGAAGGTTCTTAGATCTGTTTTAAGGCCATAGTCCACCAAGCTGCGCTGCAATCATGATTTGGTAAGACGTGGTCGTAGGAACTCTTTAAGTTCTCATCGTAAACCCGTCGTGTTTGGACTCTTTTCATTTGTCTTGTCTAGCACTTTGTACCTAGATGCTGCCCAGGGTCTCATGATGGAGCTCAGGAGGTGATCCTTAAGTGATAATTTTTTTTTAATCCATAATATTTTTAACGTATTTTTTGAACTGATATATTTTTTTTACAATAAGCATCTAGTACCTAGATCTCATGATGACCTTAGGGTCTCATCATGGACCCAGGGGGTGGTCATGGGAACTCCCTAAGTTCTCATCGTAAACCCGTCGTGTTTGGACTCTTTTAATTTGTCTTGACTAACACTTTGTACCTAGTTACCACTCAGGGTCTCATGGTGGAGCTCAGGAGGTGATCCTTAAGTGATAATTTTTTTTGATCCATAATATTTTTAACGTATTTTTTCAACTGATATATTTTTTTTACAATTATTTATCAGAACATGAAAATTTAACACTATTTGACAGCTCTACTCATTACCATTTGGCCATAGGCCAGCTCGCTGGTCAAAAAAACTACTGAGCCGACAAATATGTAGTTTTGTGTTTTAGATATTATGTTATATGTATTACTTCTGCGAAGTTTTTATTGTTGTTTCAAAGTTATAAAGTCACAATATAACGCTGCAGTTTGTCGTGGGTATTTTTTTTTTATTACTTGTTTTAACTAGTTGAGGCTCGCGACTTGCCCGCGTAGATTTAGAGTAGAGAAAAAATCCTGCGGGAACTTTTGCATTTTCCGGGATAAAGGATTAAAAGACAGAAAGTATTTACTAGTTCTGCCACACATTGCTTTACCTCGATGGTTTGCTACCACCGCTACCTACAACAATGAGGTAAACTGCCCAAGTGACAGAAACGCCGGGAAAACAAGAGTCATGTGTGACACAACCCGAAATAAAAAGAAATAAAAAACACGACTGCCCTGCTGTAAAACGAACTAAAAAGTTAAAAATCTAAATTAATCTAGAATAGAATCTTATTCACATTTTTATCAAATGATATTTTTTTGTGAATCACTGTTTATTGAACTATAGTGTTATATATTTTTGGAATCTACTCATCATTTTCTAGATGATGATTATATAGTTAAAATCTTAATTTCGAATATTTTTTTTCAACTTTAGTCTTTAATGGCGGACCATGGTCACCACATCAATTTTTTTTAAATTTTACTAGCCTATGTCACCCGGAATAAGCTAGGGATTCTAAAGATACCTCATTTATCAGAATCGGTTCAGGTGTATAGAAGTTATGGTGGAATATACAAACTCACATACATACATACATGAACCCTGAAAACAATATACTCCTTTTTTCAGGCAGTCGTAAAAAAGGCTCCAACTCAGCGTCAGGGACTGAAAAACAGATTCATAAAGGTTACAGAAATATACTCATAATGTTACAGAATGAAAGTGTAACAGAATCGAAGTCGAACACTTTTGAATGTGTTTTTAATTCTGTTAACCCGAAACACTTATATTTCTGTAACATAAATGAATCTGCACCAGAAATAAAGGGTTGTAAAGTGTAACCGAAATAGCGACGTTGCCAAATTTACTGTTTTAATTTAATTTTAATTAATTTATTTATACCAAAAAATATATATCTAGTTACATAATTTTTTAAGTTTCAATATTTTACATTATAGCTAATTGTATTGATACATAACAAGTCTTGTAGAAATAAGTATATATGTAAGTATCACTGATATAATTTTCCAGTTGCTATTTATTTTTTTATTTTTAAATCTAGGCTTCTGAGGCTGAACTAAGGCTGTTGACGCGTATTCAAATTTGAACCTAAGGTGAAAACACCGATGGTTGCAATTATTTTAAGCAAAACACGGCCATGTTGTGTCAGTGTGTGTAAAGTCCAATGAAATGAGAAGAACGCGTTGTCACACCGTGCAGTTTGTTAGGGCATGTACCTATTAGGGTTACAGATAAAAACACTTATTAACAGAAATAAAAGGTTACAGATTAATTGGGTTACAGTATCGTTTCTGTTTCTGTTTTATAACAGTTTCAAAAAACAGTGTTTAAACCCCTTATTTCGGTTACTTTTTCAGTCCTTACTCAGTGTAATTAATGCTGTACGCTTTACATGTCTACGCACAAGAGCAATAAAAAAAAATATACAACACTGATTTTCGTCTGGGACCTTGATGCGGGCAATGCCGCGAACCCATAATTACACCTAAATTACGCTTTACACAGTCTAGTGCCCATATACTAAAAAATCATAGAAGCCATTAAGTGTATCATACGTCATACTTAATATTATATAGGCGAAAGTGTGTTTGTTTGTCGGTTTGTCCATCAATCACGCCATAACGGAGCAACGGATCGACGTGATTTTTGGCATGGGCTGGTGAGTGACTTTTTATCCCGGAAAATTAAGGAGTTCCCACGGGAATTAAAAAAACTTAAACCACGTGGATGAAGTCGCATCAGCTATTGATTGATTAACGAAAATCCATACTATCCATATCCGGATTATAAATACGAAAACATGTCTGTATCTCTGTCTGTCTGTTTGTCTGCTACGTTTTTACGGCCCGCCTGTTTAACCGATTATGATGAAATTTGGTACAGGGATAGTTTGTATCCCGCGGAATGACATTTTTATCCCGGCAAACTAAGGAGTTCCCGCTTGAATTGAAAAAACCTAATCCAAGCGGACGAATTCGCGGGCATCATCTAATATAAATAAATAGAATTAAGTAAGTAAGTCTTTTAAGTAGGTACTTTATGTTAAACTCTTAGGAAAAACAAGTCATAATTAAAACAATTAAAAAATACGACTGCCAAAAAACGAACTAAAAAGTTAAAAATCTAAATTCTAATCTACTCGTAGTTCAATTAGAATCTTATTCACATTTTTATTAATGATATTTTTTGTGAATAACTGGATATTAAACTATAGTGTTATATATTTTTGGAATCTACTCATCATTTTCTAGATGATGATTATATAGTTAGTCTTATTTTCGAATATTTTTTTTCAACTTTAGTCTTTTATGCAGGACCATGGTCACATAATTTTTTTTTAAATTATATCAGCCTATGTCACCCGGAATAGGCTAGGGATTCTAACGATACCTCATTTATCCGAATCGGTTCAGGCGTATAGAAGTTATGGTCGAATATACAAACTCACATACATACATACATACATACATTAACCCTGAAAACAATTTACTCCTTTTTTCAGGCAGTCGTATAATAATGAAAATACGCGCCGAATTGAGAACCTCCTCCTTTTTTGGAAGTCGGTTAAAAAAAAGATAAGCTTTTCACTATCGGCACTCCAAATACTCAACTATGCCTAGGCAAAAAAGTCACTCTGTCTGTTGCGGCGTAATTGAAGGACAAACCAATAAGGATACGCTCCTTAGCATTAAATTCTACTCTAATAGGTAATAATATGAAATACGTACGGATGGATAAAACATAATATATTGTAATGAGAGCCTGACATTGGGCATTTTGCACTACAAGTTAGCCCTTCACTGCGATCTCACCTGATGGTAAGTGACGATGCAGTCTAAGATGGTAGCGGGCTAACCTGTTAGGGGTTGGCACTTGCCAGTTATTTTAATCCCATACCCTTAGTCGGTTTCTACACGGCGTCGTACCGGACCGCTAAATCGCTTGGCGGTACGTCTTTGCCGGTAGGATGGTAGCTAGCCACGGCCGAAGCCGTGACCAGACCAGAGAAAATTCAGAAATTATAAATTTCCAAATTGACCTTGCCGGGAATCGATCCCGGGACCTCGCACGTTAAGACAACAGCGCTACACACTGCGCCAAAGAGGTCGTCAAGGTTTTCTCATGCAACACAATGATAAAATAATCAGCTATTATTACGATTAGTAGACCTTCGAGCATTTAGTTGGCTAAAAGCTCGAAGGTTTTTTTGCCTGGTGGGAGGCTTCGGCCGTGGCTAGTTACCACGCTACCGGCAAAGACGTGCCGCAAAGCGATTTAGCGTTCCGGTACGATGCCGTGTAGAAACCGTATACGGTTATGGGTTTAATATAACTGCCATGCCCCTAACAGGTTAGCCCGCTACCATCTTAGAATGCATCATCACCATCAGGTGAGATCGCAGTCAAGGGCTAACTTGTAGTGCATAAAAAAAAGGTCCAGTAATCCTTATAACAGCACAAAAAATGTCTCTACTTATGTAGGAATAATTTTTGTAGACTTTGAAACCATCCAACCGATGTGCATCAAACTGGTTTCATTATAAAGGCAATAACGCGAACATGGTTTTATACCACAAAAAATATTTTTAGATTTCCTTTTTTTAGCTTAGTAGCACACGCCGGGTATCTGCAAGTTATTAAAATAATTCTTCAATAGCGCTTATTCTTTAAGTATTAGTGTTCCGCACCAAAAGATTAAAAAATCATACGTTTTAATTTAAGGTGGACTAGGTTCGTGTTCGTACCCTCATATATCCGGAGATAGTTGAGTAAATAATATCAAATTAAATTTAAAATAATACAGTTCGAATTCTGAAGATATAATAATAATCTCAAATAGATTTGTTTTTGATAAACAATATATAACGCCGGGTATCCGCTAGTTATTAATAATTTTTTGATCTAGCGCTTATTCTTTGAGTATTAATATTCCGCACCAAAAGATTGTAAATCCTTAAGTTTTAATGTGGACTAGGTTCCTGTTCGTCCTCTCATATCTCCGGAGATAGTTGAGTAAATAATATCAAATTAAAGTTAAATAATACAGTTCGAAGTCTGAAGATAATAGTCTCAAATAGATTTGTTTTTGATAAGCCATAATCACTGTTAATGAGGTTCTTAATGGGTTTTTACCAAGAACCCATCTTAATGGGTCTCATCTGGGTCTTCTTAGACCTCAGAGAGTCATTTTTTTTTTTGTAGGACGTAATTAATAGTTGGAGATTTGGAAACAAAGGACGCTGGCATTTGTGACCAATTAATTAAAACCTAATTTGGGTTGTTTTATAGAGAAAATCTCTGCGCTTTGCTCCACTCTGCTGGTGTGGGTGCCGCTTAAATTTGGGTCTGACCGCCTTTAATAATAACAGACGACCCAAAAGCGCATTTATGATATGAATAATATATTCGCGCTAACGGTTTAGCCAACTTTAAAAGTTATCCTCAATTAGTATCCTTGTTTGATGCAAGAATAGGTAGAAAGGTAGAATTATTGAGGTAACTTAAATCCATATCGGTACTAATATTTTAAATGCGAAAGTGTGTATTTCTGCCCATACCTCTATATATCCGCTACGCTTAAACGGCCCATCTTTAAACCGATTTTGATGAAATTTGGAACAGAGGTACGTTACGTCCCAAAAACTTCCAAACCCAAATCAGGAAAATCTAAGCATACGACTAATATTGCTGGATAAGAAAATCTCCAAAACATAGTTTCGTGGTGAAACATAGCTTAAGGAAGCGCCATAATCTTAACACGAGTAAACATTATCATTTATATTAAATAAACACTTTGAATAACAAAAGTAGATGCTATTAGGATTAAGTAAGCATATCCCTAATTATTTCATTTCAATTGTTTGATTCGAAACATAAGTATTTAAATATAATATTATATTATCTGTATCACATAATAATTTTGCCTGTGTAAACACAATTAACTAGTAGTTCGCCCTAAACTGAGACCTCGCGGTATCCATTCACCGCACCATACGCATTAAAACGCGCCGAATCTGATGACGTCAATAGTCATCCGATTGCGTGGATGGGATACGTATACCTACAGTATTTTACTAAAATGCAACTCGTTCGATGCATTACGTAGCACACGATTTCATAATAAAAAATTATAAAATGTCTACATGCGCGCTCATCTTTACGTTCATAGACATCAGTACTATTTTTTTATTCCACGTAAGATGGCGCTAACGTCTATTATTTGTAAGCGCAAACGAATAAACTTTTACAGAGCGCCATCTATTGACATCATTGTGAAGTCCTGTTAAAAATACTGAAGCTCATCAAAAATTAAATAATTTAATTTCCATAAAATATTTATCTATTTTTAGTATTTGTTGTTCAAGTACAGGATATAATTTTCTAAAAATGAACCCTAGCTAGGTCGATTTATCGCCCCCGAAATCCCCTGCATACTAAATTTCATGGAAATCGTTTTAGCCGTTTCCGAGATTCAGATGTATTATTACGGTGGCAACATCAATCTCTTTCATGACCGCTTCTTATTGAGGTGATCGGGTCAATAACCTAATAAAGGTACACAAAACAGGTTGCCATTAAAACATCGTCAAAATACAAGAAATTCAAAACAGGATCCAGACAAGAACCCTACTTATGTGTACACAACATTATTTAGAAAATCAAATAAATACTATAAATGCGAAAGTTTGTATGGATGGATATATGGATGTATGGCTGGATGTTTGTTACTCAATCAAACCCGAACGGCTGAATGGATTTGGATAAAATTTTGTACAGATATAGATTATAGTCTGGAATAACACATAGGCCACTTTGTACGCCGGAAAATTAAGGAGTTCCCGCGGGAACTAAAAAACTTCAATCCACGCGGACGTATTATCTAGTACAATATATATTAAAATCACAATAATAGATATAGTTAATATTAAAATATCACTTAAAAATTAAAAATTAGAGTGCAGTTTTAAAATATAAAATACATTTAATCGATGATTAAAAAAACAAAAAATGTCATAATACAATTAAATAAATCGTTTATTTTCAATCCTTTTTTTTACAATTATGGAACTTAAGTCAAAACTTAAAATAATTACAATAATCAAAATATAAAAAGTCAAGAATAATAATAATAAAAACATAAAGTCTAGATTATACAGTCAGAAAAAATTTATGAATTTGTTTTTTAAATACATGTTATAGAATATTATTATTAATTTTATTTATTTATAAGTCAGCTATTGTATCAAAAGTTTCAATAAACATAATTTAATAAAAGTTTTATGTGGTTTATATTCCCACATAAATTGGTAATTCGAGCCGGATATCACTAGCATTCCCACAAATAGATTAACTTTTTGGAAAAAAGTTGTTCAAAGTCAACAGTTATTTTGGAAACAGTGAATCGGCCCAAATGGAAATACAGTTCTCCTAATTTACAAGTAGTAACTTTAGTAATACGACAGGAAAATGTGAGCCCATTGTGGCCTAAGGCTCGTATTGTAAAACTTTATCCGGTTAATGACGGAAAGGTTAGAGGCCTCGATGTTAAAATTAAACAGGATTTATTTGAAGAACCAGTGTTACTATGTCCCTTACCAATAGATTGTTAATTTAGTTTATATTTAGTTTATTTTCAGTTTAATTGTGTTTCAATATATATAGTAGTAAAGAAGCTTATGTTTGTTAAAATCTTTTCATAGGCCTGCAGTATGTTTGATTGCAAAAATGTATCATTACGATGGCAACATCGCTCTCTTCCATGACCGCTTGTAATTGAGGTGGTCGGGTCATTAACATTGTGTCAAAAGGTTCAATAAAAATAATTTTATAAAATTCTTATGTGGTTTATATTCCCACATCAATAAAATAACTCACGTACTGATAAGATTTGAAATAATATTAGTATTCTTCGTCTGCCTGGCGCAGTGATGATCGCTGTGGTCTTATAAGCGGGGTTCGATCCCCGGCAGGGTCAATTCGGGATGTTGTAATTTCTGAATTTTCTCCGGTTTGGCCTTTATGGGTTTAATACCCTTACCCCCAACAGGTTCGCCCGTTACCATCTTAGACTACATCATCACTCACCAGGCAAGATTGCAGTCAAGGACTAACTTCTATTGGCGTAAAAAATATTGACTAAAATGACGTGTCATTATACCCTTCTTTGACAAATCAAATCAAGTCAAAAAAAAAATTATTCAAGTAGACTATTATCAAGTGGTTTTAAATAGTCGAGTGTATCTACCACCATTAATTATTAAGAAAAAAGATCTGGAGAATAGAAAATGTTGTAATAATTATGAAAATACATTAATAAATGTGGGAACTCCTTAATTTTTGAGATAAAAAGTAGTCTATGTCTTTCCCCGTTATACAACCTCTCCCTTTACCAAATTTCATCAAAATGTGTTGAACAGATGGGCCGTGAAAGCGTAGCAGACACAGACAGTCACAATTTCACATTTATAATATAAGTATCGATATTTGTTCACAGTGCCCTCATACAAAGGTCATGGGGAATAGATCCGAGTTTTCCGCCCTACTTCAAGTTCGGAGCGGCTACGGCGGCGTATCAGATCGAGGGCGGATGGAACGTAGATGGTAGGTCACTCAGCCACAGTTTTTACTCGCTTGACCATACATTTGCTAGGGTGTTAAGAACCCAAGCAAATGTAAAAAGTGTTTGTCAATAAATTAATTAATAAAACGTTCATAATACACTACTTTAACTGCCTCGTTGGTCTAGTGGTTAGCGTGTTCATGACGAGATCTGGATCTCGTCATGGTCGGGAGAGAATATTGCTATATCTAACGTTTCGGTACGTCAGATGGAATGTGGATACCAATTATAGGGATGATAACAAATCAATCAAATTAACAGCTCTTTATCAAACTTAGAAACGCGCTTCTTGTATGGAAGTTTGTAAATACATAGTTGTGACTTAGGACGTCATCAATTTTCAACGCACTTTTTTTAAATCTAGTTTAAAATGGGTTTAAAACTTAAAACTAACCAGAATTTTAGGTCTTTTGGAAGACTTTCTTTTTAATAATAATTTATTTTTAACAAAAACATCATCCCTATTAAGAGTATAAGTTTAATATAACTACCCCATGATACCCCTCTTAAATTAGCCTGTTATAACTAGATGTGTCCGCGACTTTGTCCGCGCGGAATAGTGACTATCCGCAGCATTTTTAGTTTTTTAGGCTAATTATGGGTCGTAAGCTTTTTTGCCGACGTCATCACATTAAACTTTCATCCCCTATTTTTAACCCCTTGAGGGTAATTTTTTAAGTAATTTTTTTTGAATGTCGTATTTATTTATATCTAATCAAAAGCCTAAAAAATAGATTTCAAGCTTCTACATTTAAAAATGACGTAATTTCCATACAAACTTTCATCCCCTATTTCAAAATTCAAATATTTTTTATTCAAATAAACAAGTAGACTACTTTTGAATCGTCAAATTAGTCTACCACTGGTTCGGAATGCCATTCATTCCAAGAAGAACCAGCAGTATTTTTTGTAAATATGGATGTGCTGTTTTACAAAAATTATATTATATATTTTAATTATTATAACTACTGTAAATATATTGCGAGGCTACAGTGAGAATACCAATTTCTTTAAATTTCTCTCTAAGGGAATCACGCGGTTTTAAATTATAAATTGCACGTATTGCCCTTTTTTGTAATACAATTTTTTTTAATTTCAATACCTTACAGCCCTTTTTTCGCATGAAAAAGTAGCCTATGTCCTTTCTCAGGCTCTACACTATCACTGTACCAATTAATTTAAATCGGTTCAGCAGTTTAGGCGTGATTGCATAACACACAGACATACAGAGTTTCGCATTAGTTACATTTGCATTTATAATACTAATATGAATTATCACAGTCTAAAAATATCAACTAAATAATAAAAAATTAATAACCAAACTTTTTAAAATTAATAATAAATAAACAAACTTCATCCTACAACCGTTAACCGTAGATGTTTCTGATCTTCAGGCAAAGGTGAAAACATATGGGACAGATACGTCCACGAGCATCCTGAAGACATCAGGAACAACGCGACCGGAGACGTGGCCGCAGATTCGTACTACCAGTGGCGGGAAGACGTGAAGGCTGTTGTGCAGATGGGACTTCAGACTTACAGGTATTATAAAATTCCACTACACTTTATAGTACGAGAATAATAAACATTAACCTCCAGAAAAATAATGTGAAGCTGATTTTTGGCACAAGTGTTCGTTGAGGTTTTTTTTTTATAAATAAATAACTTTATTTATTGAGGCAACTTAAAAAGGCCCATTTGTTAGTAGTACATAATCTTATGACTATGTTAGTAATGAATGAAAATTTAATAAGAATTTGAGACAATAACAAAATAACTCTTCAGATTTTACCTAATTAGCACTTTCAAGGATTGGTGAGTCCAACTTCCCCGCTAACATCTTCAGGATACTATTGGAGCTCGAACGCAGTCTTCTTTCTTATCATGGCCATAAAAGGGAAAACGTCTTCTTCCTTATCATGGCATAAAAGTCCTTTGTTTTTATCCACTACAAGTTAGCCCTTGACTGTGATCTTACCTGATGGTAAGTGAAGATGCAGTCTAAGATGGTAGCGGGCTAACCTGTTAGGGGCATGGCAGTTATATTAAACCCATACCCCTATTGAGATTCTACACGGCACCTCTTTTACCGGTAGGGTGGTAACTAGCCACGGCCGAAGCCTCCCACCAGGCCAGACCAGGGAAAATTCAGAAATTATTAATTTCCAAACCCTGCCGGGGACCGAACCTGGGACCTAGAAGTAGTTCCTCAAAAGTCCCCACTCATAGGCTGGTCTGAGAAGGGCCCACAATAAACGCAGTTAGGTATTTTTCTTGTAATCTGGCTGTAATCATCCAGATTCTCAATAAATTGGGCTCGGATCTTGCCCACTGGTTTCACCAACGAGTTCAACACGGCTGGTGCCAAATACTACAGTGACCTCATCGACGCCCTCCTAGCTTCAGGCATCGAGCCCATTGTCACTCTCTACCATTGGGAACTTCCAGTGAAGATACAAGATCTTGGTGAGATTTGACAGCTTTTTTACGCTATCTCTCAAATTGTTCCGCTTTTGACAACAGAAGAATGAATCTGATCCACATTGTCATAACCGCAAAATAAAAAATGTTAATTTATCTTTATTTTGTGGCCTCCTTTAATAAAAAAATAGTAATTTTGTCGTAGTAATGAAACAGCTACCTATTGTTTTAACATAATATTCTTTCCCTAAATAACTTATACGTTTCAAATAATTTCAGGTTAGTAGGTATATCCTTTTAAGGGAACTTGCCATTGTTCTGATTTGCTTTGATTCTTCAGGTGGCTGGACGAATCCGCTCATTGTGAAATGGTTTGGAGACTACGCGAGAATAATCTACACTCTGTACGCCGATCGTGTGCGAACCTGGCTCACAGTCAACGAGCCAGTCGCCATGTGTGATTATTTCTATAATCTCGGATCATTCGCGCCAGGGATCAAGGAGTCAACCTTTGCGCCATTTCTGTGCAATAAATACATCATGCTGGCACACGCTAAAGCTTACAGGATATTTGAACACGAGTTCAGACCAAGGTATCCAGGTTAGTACCTACTGCCTTTTTTGGTGATGTGAAGGATACCCAACATCTTGGGAAAGATATTGGGTTACTAGCTGGTGCCCACGACTTCGTGTGGATTGAGGTTTTTTGGTTTCCGCGGGAACTCTTTAACTTTCCGGGATATAAAGTAGCCTATATGTGATTTCAGATTAAAACCTTTCTCTGTGTGCCAAATTTAATGCAGGTCCGTTCAGCCGTTCTGGCGTGATTGAGTAACAAACATTGGATGGATGTTTGTTAGTCAATCCATCCATCCGAACTTTCGCATTTAAAACATTATTATAGATGAAAAATTAATTGAGATCTCTTAAGAACGCATTGCTTCCTCTCTTACCCTAACTAGGTTTGCACTTACATACTCTACTGAGTCAGAAATATTTGCCTTGATCGCCTAATGACGCCTTATATCGCTGGCCTTGATATGATATTATGTTCAGACGTTTAAATTTGTCTGAAAAAATACAAGAACTAATATTCCTCATTCTCGTTTTACAATCACCGAATTTTTCGCTGGCTCTAAATAATTTTCATTTTTATTTAAAGGACGAATCTCACTTGCGAACAATGTGCTGTGGATAGAACCTTTGAGTCCTCGTGACGAGGCCCTGGCAGAACTGGGGAGACAGTATCAGGTAAAATAATACTCTTTATCTTTCATCAACACCATTATTTCAAGCGATGTACACGCCCAATATAGGACACAAACCTATCTTAACCATCGTTTTCCCACCTGAGCCTTCTTTATTCAGTATCTTGCCCTATTTTAATGCTAAAGCTAAAGCTTTGACTCCTTATTCTTTGATCTTTACTTACAATTTCCATTAGCGTGATAACGTCTGAATCAGCGAATTTGCCATTATGTTAATTAAGAAATCGGGCGCTGTCAGCTAGTTAAGAAAATAGTTATAAAAGTTAGTTAAGGAAGATTTACGGCGATTTTGCAATTAATCATTATTATAATCGGCTTTAATAAGATAAATTAACAAACTAAATATATTATTAAAACTGATTATAATTATGATTTGTGTGTACTCTCACGGGAGAATTCTATGATAATTATGGAATAATCAATGACACTAATAATACGATTAGAAAATTAACTCCTCGCGCGATTTCCTTCTTGAAGTATATTTACGTCATTTCATTAGCATAACTCCTAATAATATATATAATTAACCTTCGTTTTTTACTATCCTGTTTTATCTACATCTGTTTCGTAATAACTTTATAGTTTTTTAGATTTTTCCATTTGACCGATTGAGTTAAAATTTTACTAACCAGGTACCGACGAGTTCATAAAATTTAAATTAATTTCATAATAATAATTGTTGATTTAATATTTTTTATGCCTCTTCAAGTCATGACTGCAATCTTACCTGATAGTAGGGTGATAATGCAACATGCAGTCTAAGATGGTAGCGGGCTAACCCGTTGGGAGTATAGCAGTATCAAACCCATGCCCCCAATCGGTCTATGCACGGTTTCTACACAGCGGCGTACCGGAACACTAAATCACTTGACGGTACGTCTTTGCCAGTAGGGTGGTAATTACCCACGGCCGAAGCCTCCCACCAGGAAAATGATCAACAGTTTAGTTAATTCGACTTTCACTTTACATACATATTTTACTCAGCGCTATATCTTACCCTTGTGCGTCTACCTAGCTATCCTACCTATTTACATCAACAATGTCTTATTTTAGGGTACACCTAAGACCAATAAAGGTGGCTTAGATGTACCTACACTAAAAATGTAGACATTTTTGGTGAAATCGAGCATCAACTTCTTCTGCCATCTCTATCCTTTACTTCTTTCTTTCGCAATTAATGAGATCCATTGCCATATTTTTCGAGGACTTCCTTTGCGTGTTTTTTGTTGTAATTTCCATTTTGTTAACCAGCCTTTAAAACTGCATAATTAAAAAATCCCCGCTTTCTTTTAAAAGTTTCCTCTGCCCTGAGGTTGCCTGGAAGAGATCCGTGTTTAAGCAATAAGGCCGCCTGTTGTGCCGTATCTATTAATATGATTGTTTTTGTCTCTTCATTTCTTTGTGTACAATAAAGAATATTTTACGTTTCCTTTATCATTAGCGAGGTGACTTTCAAAGGCTTAATTGTCAACGAATAAAAAATCTTTCTAATTTTCAGACAGGCAGATATTCTCATCCAATATTCTCTGAGCAGGGAGGATGGCCTCCGTCCGTTGAAAAATGGATGTTGGAACTGAGTCTTCAACAAGGATACGATGAATCAAGACTACCCCCTTTCACAACAGAGGAAATAGAATTTATGAGAGGTACGCAAAAAGTTCAGACGAGATGATATAGGTAACTAAAGAGTATTTTAGACCCGTAGTAATAAACTGAGGGACGAATGGCCTAGTTGTGATAACGCATATCAGTCGATTGCGATTGTTAAGCAACGTCGACCCAAGTCATAACTGGATGTGTGGCCGAATTTCGAGGTTCAAATTTGGCCTTTTCGATTCCTCCGTACCTCGGAGAGCACGTTCAGCCGTCGGTCCCGGTTATTTCATTTCATTTCATTTATTTATTTGTGAACAAAAAGGTGTTACAATTATAGAAGTCTCATGAATGAATGAATGAATATACATACTTTTATTGTACAACAAAAAACAATAACAACCCGCTAAAGTAGACAAATCTGTGTGGTACAGTGCGTGTCTTTCACCTGCAACATGCGACACCCACCACCCAGCAATTCGCACAGGCACAACACCACACCACACAAATCCTCCAAATCACTCTCAACGTACGTTTCACTCCGACACCGCCGCACCGGAGCATCTTCAGGAGATGTTGACTCGACAATGCACGATTGTGAAGTGTGTGTTACGATAGTCACTTCACAATCGTGCATTGTCGAGTCAACATCTCCTGAAGATGCTCCGGTGCGGCGGTGTCGGAGTGAAACGTACGTTGAGAGTGATTTGGAGGATTTGTGTGGTGTGGTGTTGTGCCTGTGCGAGTTGCTGGGTGGTGGGTGTCGCATGCTGCAGGTGGAAGACACGCACTGTACCACACAGTGCCATCTACTTTGGCGGATTATAGCGAATTAAACTTCTAGTTCATTCACTATCACGGACTTCCGCAAAGTAACGCCTGCTTCTATTCAATAACAATAACAACAGTAAACTTAGCTAATAACAAAGGAAGTATACAATTTGGCGGCCTTATCGCTTCACAGCGATCTCTTCCAGGCAACCAATGGTTTAAAATTACATAGCTACAGAAACAACCGGTAGATGGTGCAGAAATAATAAAATAAAATTATTGATATAAAGCTATCCTACCTTCTCATGTATCCTACCACGGTGTGGCGTACTAATAATATGGGTAACGAGCTTTAACATAACGAGGAAATTATAATGTTAAAATTAAATTAAGTATTTATAATAAAACTAGCTGACCCGGCCACGCGTTGCTGTGGCTAAAGTTTTTGTTATATTACATTATAGTAAACAATTGTGACTGTCAAATAATAACAGACAAATAATTAGCTGAATTATACGGTATTTCGTTCACTACAAAATAAATTTAATTAATTTTATAGCGTCAAAAACACGTGGTAATTATGCTGTTAAAATGTAGCTTAAATGACACGTTCGTAGATTTACCATAGCAGCGCCATCTATTGATTACTTACTCAACCCAGTCGAAAGGTATCGACATCTGTTAGAATCATTTGGAGTTAACAGATAATTGTGACTGTCAAATAATAACAGACAAATAATTAGCAATAAATTAAAATTGAGCCTATAATTTGAGTTTTAAACTATCCTATCTCTCAAGTTGGATCGAACTGCACATGGTGTGCGAATTTTATTATAATCGGTTAAGTGGTTTAGGAGTCCATTGAGGACAAACATTGTGACACGAGATTTATATATATTAAGACACTTTCACAAACAGACTAGGTACAGCATAGTCAACTAAAGGTTTCATATGCATGAATTATTATCACTAATATCTGATAGTAATCGTTACAAAAATCTAAGAGTTTAAATACTCTTAGTCCAGTCGTATGCGGAAGGACGTGGGAACCCACCGCATTATTATCGCAAGCAAACGACTACCATTATTTGATTAATGGAAAGGGGTCACGACCCTCAGTAATGAGGAATACGACGCAGAGAGGTTCAAGCCTTCCAACTTTTCGAAGTTATGTGCCTTTTAGGAAATTAAATATCACTTGGTTTAAACGGTGAATGAAAACATCGCGAGGAATCCTGCACAGCCGAGAGTTCTTCATAATGGTCTCGGAAGTTGTGTGAAGTCTGCCAATCTGCACTTGGCCGGCGTGGTTGACTATGGCCAAACCCTTCTCATTCCGAAAGGCTATGGTTTGATAAGAGAGAGCTACATAATTACCAATCCTTTTATTAACATCTATATATATGTCGCCTGTACTAGATGTGCCCTTTCATAGAAAAAAGTTGGGTGTCTGACTTGTAGGGCATACTCCTCACCTGTATAACCCTGTCCTTGTCCCCGCCATAGCGCTGTCCCGCTTTTAAGACAAGATGTCGTTAATAAAATGGCCCGTATATGTAACTTGAGGTCGTTGTTTATTTATTTATTTCATTTTATTTCAGGCAACAAGGCCCATATTATAAATTACATAAAATACACTATTACTTTTTTAAAAAATACTATAAGATAAAATTAAAATACTCTATGTAGGTAAATACAATATTTAAAAAACAATAAGTAATAAGAAACACTGATACTACGGTAGGGATTTTTCTATCAGTTCCCTATAGCGATGGTACACTATGCCCTCAAGGCAAAAGTCCGCACTGAGGAACACATTTTTGCACCAATCTGGAACTGTAAGAACATAGGAGAAACAACGAAAAGAAAGAAAATCTATTTATTCTCACCATTGTGCCACACATTACAACACCTTAAGGTAAATGCTACCATGTCGCCTAAAGCACTTGAGCATTAAACTCATGGCCAAGTCCTAGAGGCACCCTGGCAACACTTGTAACAGGTTAGCCCGCTACCATCTTAGACTGCATCTTCACTTACCGTCAGGTGAGATCGCACTTGTAGTGGATAAAAAAAAAAAATACTTGTCGTGTGTGGCACAACCTGAAAGAAGGCATCAGCTCATACCTAAACTATTTAGGTATTTACTAATAATAAAGGTATTTTAAAATACCTTAATAAATGTTTCAGGTACTGCAGATTTCTACGGAATCAACTTCTACACAGCCAGTCGGATCAGACCAGCCAGGCCAGAAGACGAGCCTGGTATCTGGTTCATCAGTGGATCACCAGAGTTAAACGCCACCTTGGAACCTCCTCCGGATGCATATTACGGATCCTCACCCATCCTTCCGGTAAATTGGCGTTTTTATTTTATGGACTGGAGATGATGAACGCGACTACGTCCGCGTGGATTAAAGGACAGACAGAAGGACAGGCTACTTTTCATCTCGGAAAATTATGGATTTCCTGCGGGAATTGAAAAAACTTAATCCACGCGGACGTAGTCGCGTTCATATCCCTGTACCAAATTTCATCAAATCAGTTGAACAGGTGGGCCGTGAAAGTGTAGCAGACAGACAGATAGAAACACTTTCGCATTTATAATATTAGTATGGATGATAGTAGGGTCCAGTCTAATACTATCTGAACTGAGGTGCGAGTGTTCGGTTGCACAGTTCTCATACAAATTGTCGAAGTCAACGTACATTGATACTACACTCGAAAATTTTTATACATGCAACTAGCTGATACCCGCGACTTCGGCCGCGTGGATTGAGATTTTGTTTAGATCCCGTGGGAACTCTTTTTCTTTAAAAAAAATCTTTAAAAAAGATTTTGATAAATGAGGTATCGTTATAATCTGTAGCTTATTCCGGGTGAAATAGGTAAGTAAAATTTAAAAAATAATTGATGGGGTGACCATGGTCCCGTATTAAAGACTAACGTTGAAAAAAAAATTCGAAAATAAGATTAACTATATAATCATCATCTAGAAAATGATGAGTAGATTCCAAAAATATATAACACTATAGTTCAATATCCAGTGATTCACAAAAAAGTATCATTTAATAAAAATGTGAATAAGATTCTAGTTTAGCTAGATTAATTTAGATTTTCAACTTTTTAGTTCGTTTTTTGGCAGGGCAGTCGTGTTTATTAATGTTTTTTAATTGACTTGTTAACAGGTGGTACCGAAGAGCATCCGCAAACAGCTGCGGTGGCTGAAACAGCAGTACGGCGACGTGGAGATCCTCATCACAGAGAATGGCTTCTCCACCGTCTCCCGCCAGCTCGATGACTACGACAGGATTGACTTTATTAAGGAGCATTTGGAACAAGTAAGCTTTCTTTTTGCTCCATCATACACTAGAGGCCCAATTGTCTTTTTTTTTTTTTTAATTATATAGGCCAGCGCTTGGCTGCAATCAGACTTGCTTAAAGTGGTGATGCAGCCTAAGGTGGAGCGCGCTTTCCTAGAAGATGCCTATTCACTCTTGATTTGAAGGTACCTATATTAAAAGAGGAGGGGAAAACGGAAGCCGGAAGGGCATTCCATATCCTAGCGGTTCTAATTAGAAACGAGGAAGCAAATCGCTTCGTACGAGCCCGCGGAATTTTGACTGCGTAAGGGTGCAGACTGCAGACCTTGTCGATGCCTTGCGGTTCGATAATAAAAAGGTGACGGAGGAACCAGATCGAATAGTTCCTGAGCACACTCTCCGAAATATATCCTGTAGAATACCGACAGACAAAAGCAAATCTTAATCATTTGACAGCTTAAAACGTATAACTCGAACGGCTTAAGTACAGTTCTTACATGCTTAAGACGTGCAAGCGCATCTATGAACTCCTGAAACTGATCGAATTATCCGTGTGACAAAAGATTACGATTTCCTTACACTTTCTGAGTTAATCAAGGCGGTTTCAAACGCACACATCGTGGGTACGCTGTGGAGAGTACGCACACTTTAGACCAATTTTGTTATACGTAGGTACATTCACTACCACAAACACAGAGTAACCACCTTCGTGAGACGGAACAATTATATCACTAGTTAAGTATACATTTTAAGCCATATTCGGCGGGAGGCCATCGTTTTACATATTATATTTAAATTTAAAGTAATCACGTTCAGTAATTAAGAAGTTATATAAGGCTCTGACAGACGGACGGACGGACGGACAAGTGCAAATTCACTCAAGTCGACTCAGAGACCTTCGCTTCGCTCGGTCAATATATTAAAGCAAATGACATTCTCCAGGTGCTGCTCTCCATCAAAGTGGACAACGTAAACGTGGTAGGGTACACGGTGTGGTCGCTCATCGACAACTTCGAGTGGCTGGACGGATACAGGTGAGGGTCTTGACTAGCCGATGCCCGCGACTTCGTCCGCGTCCACCACCACTACAGCCTATTAACGTCCCACTGCTGGGCACAGCCCTCCACTCTCATAGGAGAGAGGGAATTAGGAGCTTAGACCCACCACGCTGCTCCAATGCGGGTTGGCGGGCTTTGACGACTATTATCATGTTAGTGATAATAACCGGGACCGACGGCTTAACGTGCTCTCTGAGGCACGGGGGTGAAACACCACTAACTGAGAATTTCTAGTTAGAAAAACCTAATACATAATTATGGCCCGACCCAGGACACCCGGGACCTCGTCGGCCGCAGTCGAATATGCTAACCACTAGACCAACGAGACAGTTACTTAAAAATTATAATGCCTGATTATTAAAAATTAATATTTATAAAAAACTAGATGATTCCCGCGACTTCGTCTGCGTCGATTAAGGCTATAACTTAAGATGTAAGCTATCCTATCTTTCAAGTTGGATCAAACTGCACACGGTGTGCAAACTTAATTTAAAATCGGTTAAGTAGTTTAGGAGTCCATCGCGGACAAACAACGTGACACGTGATTTATATATATTAAGGTGCCAGCGGAGGGTGAATTGCCCATACAAACGTAATACCAAAATGATTCGTAATTCGAGAATATTTCCACCAGATTATGCGATTATTAAAATTGAACTTGTATTTATCTAGGCCCCTGGATAATTATGTTTTCAAAATATTTTCCCAAAATTAAATGTAAGCGCATAGCGTTTTGCTTGTTTTTACGACATGAACAAAGAGCATAAAGAAGCAGGGGTAGAGGTACAACTCCATACAACGGGTACCATAGTTCTAAAATAAATTCTAGATGGCGTTACTTGTCTCGAATAAGTATAAATTTTGTTTAAATCAACCGAAACTCAATGAAAACATGTATTTTGTTGTTTTACTTTATTTTACTTATTAATTTATTAAGTTTAATTAACTATTAAATATAAAATTTTCATAAAATCCGATAGCAAAAAGTTTATTTCAAAGCTTTCGTTTTTAACGCCATCTAGAGCTAAGCAGAGGAACTACAGGGTATCAGCGATGATAAGCAGATTTTTGAATGCTTTTTGCTTAAGTATGGAGTTGTACCTCTACCCCTGGTTCTTTATGCTCTTTGGACATGAATGACATGTTTTCTCCTTATTTGTATCGTATTAAAACCGACGATATGTTACGTATAGGGAATGCAATCCCGATCTCGCGGGATCCCGATCTCGCGAGATCCCGTGTAATTTTTCGGGATCAATCCCGAAGCATAATATGACGAGATCCCGTTCGAGATTGATTCGACCGGTGATCGAAACCGCGTCCACCCACTTTTAGGGTGGCAACCTTCACCACTGCGCCAAGAGGGATGTTAAAAAGCTTGTCGTCTGAACCACAGGATTCTTAAAGCCCGCGCAGACAGAAAGAGATCAGCCGTTCAGAGTTCTGCGTTCCGCGTTCTTTTATAGCGGTCTGACTGCAGTGTATAAAGTTACTCAGAACTATTTTGCGAATGTAGTAATATGAGAATAAGGGCTCAGGGGACATTTACTGCCAACGCTTAGAGCCATATTGTTTCATTATTGTTGACTTTCGTGTTTTCGAATTATAACCCTTATTTTAGGAATGTCAAGGTACGTGACATCAAACTGTCATTTTAAGTAATATTGCTTAAGTATGGCTTTAAGTGTTGGCAGTATGGCCCCTGAGGCCCTGAACTGTTTCAGTCTGCGTGGGCTCTTCAGAGAAACCTAAATCGACGCGGACGCGGTTGCGGACTTCAACTGGTTACCAGAAAGATAATCCTACTTCCTTCTAATCTATACTAATATTATAAATGCGAAAGTTTGGATGGATGGATGGATGTTTATTACTCAATCACGCCAAAACGCACGCTGAACGGATCTGGATGAGCTACAGAGATCGATTATAGCCTAGAATAGCACATTAGTTACTGTATATCCCTTAAAATTAAAGAGTTCCCGCGGGAACCAAAAAACCTCAATCCACGCGAACGAAGTCGCGGGCATCAGGGGCATTTTCAGCAGCTGGCTACATTGCAACGGATGTTAGATGCCGGTTAGCAGATAGTACTCTTGATACACTTTGTTTTTTAAGAAGTTGCTTTCAAAATCACCCGTAACTACTTTTTAATCTCCTTGAGCTATATATACTATACCTACTTTTGTTTTGATTATGTTCATGTTAATTATTAAGTTAGTAATATGAAAGTTAGAATTTCTTTGAAATAATATTTTGTTTTAATTAACCTCACTATCACAAATAAGCAGTTTTCATCGTATTCAGTTCAGTAATGAGATTTTTTTTTCAACTAAACGAGATCCCGAAAATTTCGGGATCCCGCGGGATTGACATTTCTAATCCCGAGGGATCTCGACTTTACGATCTCGAGTCGGGATTGCATTCCCTAGTTACGTACTAATTGACCAGGAGCATAGCATAAATTGTCAAGTTCCCGAATAACAACACGAAGTGAAAAACACAACAAGTTATCATTCATCATTTTTGGTATTTACGGAACAAGACTAAACGTATAACAAATTCTGTACGATCATATTGCTATCGCGTTTGTACGCGATCATGTGTAATCAGCCAAATAGAGATAGCAATATACCGGCAAATTTATATTTGCGGGTTGAATAGAAATTGCGAGCGGCGATCACCGGCCTCTTAAGATTATGCCTAATAATATTTATGCCTTATTATTAAATAATTTTTATTTTCAGAACCAAATTCGGCCTCTACGACATTGACTTTAGCCATCCGAATCGCACGAGAACTCCGCGCGATTCGGCGAGATTCTACGCGTGTGTGGCCGCGAGAAGATCGCTAGACGTTCCGGACTCTTGCTACAAAACTAGTTACGCGACCTACGCCTCACATAGAGTCAAGTTGAAGCAAGGAATTAACGGCACTTTTACACCTAGCGGCGGAATATTTCTAAACCTTTTTGCTTTCATTATAAGTTATGCGTTTTAATCAATTAGTTGTTGGTATGAAATTATTTATTTGCTTAGATGTACGTATAATAATAGTCTAATTCTACTGAGATATGCCGTTTATAATACTCATATCTAAATGGCTTTTCCCACTAGAATCAGCTTCCATGCCGGCAGGAGAGAGAGACCAAATTCGGCCTATATGATATTGACTTCAGTCATCCGAATCGCACGAGAACTCCGCGCGATTCGGGGAGATTCTACGCGTGTGTGGCCGCGAGAAGATCGCTAGACGTTCCGGACTCTTGCTACAAAACGAGTTACGCGAACTACGCCTCACATAGAGTCAAGTTGAAGCAAGGAATTAACGGCACTTTTACACCTAGCGGCGGAATATTTCTAAACCTTTTTGCTTTCATTATAAGTTATGCGTTTTAATCAATTAGTTGTTGGTATGAAATTATTTATTTGCTTAGATGTACGTATAATAATAGTCTAATTCTACTGAGATATGCCGTTTATAATACTCATATCTAAATGGCTTTTCCCACTAGAATCAGCTTCCATGCCGGCAGGAGAGAGAGACCAAATTCGGCCTATATGATATTGACTTCAGTCATCCGAATCGCACGAGAACTCCGCGCGATTCGGGGAGATTCTACGCGTGTGTGGCCGCGAGAAGATCGCTAGACGTTCCGGACTCTTGCTACAAAACGAGTTACGCGAACTACGCCTCACATAGAGTCAAGTTGAAGCAAGGAATTAACGGCACTTTTACACCTAGCGGCGGAATATTTCTAAACCTTTTTGCTTTCATTATAAGTTATGCGTTTTAATCAATTAGTTGTTGGTATGAAATTATTTATTTGCTTATATGTACGTATAATAATTATTAGTCTAATTCTACTGAGAAATGCCGTTTATAATACTCATATTTAAATGGCTTTTCCCACTAGAACAGCTTCATGCCGGCAGGAGAGAGAGGCCAAATTCGGCCTCTACGATATATAGACTTCAGTCATCCGAATCGTACGAGAACTCCGCGCGATTCGGCGAGATTCTACGCGTGTGTGGCCGCGAGAAGATCGCTAGACGTTCCGGACTCTTGCTACAAAACGAGTTACGCGAACTACGCCTCACATAGAGTCAAGTTGAAGCAAGGAATTAACGGCACTTTTACACCTAGCGGCGGAATATTTCTAAACCTTTTTGCTTTCATTATAAGTTATGCGTTTTAATCAATTAGTTGTTGGTATGAAATTATTTATTTGCTTAGATGTACGTATAATAATAGTCTAATTCTACTGAGATATGCCGTTTATAATACTCATATCTAAATGGCTTTTCCCACTAGAATCAGCTTCCATGCCGGCAGGAGAGAGAGACCAAATTCGGCCTCTACGACATTGACTTCAGTCATCCGAATCGCACGAGAACTCCGCGCGATTCGGCGAGATTCTACGCGTGTGTGGCCGCGAGAAGATCGCTAGACGTTCCGGACTCTTGCTACAAAACGAGTTACGCGAACTACGCCTCACATAGAGTCAAGTTGAAGCAAGGAATTAACGGCACTTTTACACCTAGCGGCGGAATATTTCTAAACCTTTTTGCTTTCATTATAAGTTATGCGTTTTAATCAATTAGTTGTTGGTATGAAATTATTTATTTGCTTAGATGTACGTATAATAATTATAAGTCTAATTCTCTTGAGATATGCCGTTTATAATACTCATATTTAAATGGCTTTTACCACTAGAATCAGCTTCCATGCCGGCAGGAGAGAGAGGCCAAATTCGGCCTCTACGATATTGACTTCAGTCATCTGAATCGCACGAGAACTCCGCGCGATTCGGCGAGATTCTACGCGTGTGTGGCCGCGAGAAGATCGCTAGACGTTCCGGACTCTTGCTACAAAACGAGTTACGCGAACTACGCCTCACATAGAGTCAAGTTGAAGCAAGGAATTAACGGCACATTTACACCTAGCGGCGGAATATTTCTAAACCTTTTTGCTTTCATTATAAGTTATGCGTTTTAATCAATTAGTTGTTGGTATGAAATTATTTATTTGCTTATATGTACGTATAATAATTATTAGTCTAATTCTACTGAGAAATGCCGTTTATAATACTCATATTTAAATGGCTTTTCCCACTAGAACAGCTTCATGCCGGCAGGAGAGAGAGGCCAAATTCGGCCTCTACGATATATAGACTTCAGTCATCCGAATCGTACGAGAACTCCGCGCGATTCGGCGAGATTCTACGCGTGTGTGGCCGCGAGAAGATCGCTAGACGTTCCGGACTCTTGCTACAAAACGAGTTACGCGAACTACGCCTCACATAGAGTCAAGTTGAAGCAAGGAATTAACGGCACTTTTACACCTAGCGGCGGAATATTTCTAAACCTTTTTGCTTTCATTATAAGTTATGCGTTTTAATCAATTAGTTATTGTTATGAAATTATTTATTTGCTTAGATGTACGTATAATAATTATAAGTCTAATTCTACTGGTAAATGCCGTTTATAATACTCATATTTAAATGGCTTTTCCCATTAGAATCAGCTTCATGCCGGCAGGAGAGAGAGGCCAAATTCGGCCTCTACGATATATAGACTTCAGTCATCCGAATCGCACGAGAACTCCGCGCGATTCGGCGAGATTCTACGCGTGTGTGGCCGCGAGAAGGTCGCTAGATTTTCCGGACTCTTGCTACAAAACTAGTTACGCGACCTACGCCTCACATAGAGTCAAGTTGAAGCAAGGAATTAACGGCACTTTTACACCTAGCGGCGGAATATTGCTAAACCTTTTTGCTTTCATTATCAGGCGTTTTAATCAATTAGTTATTGTTATGAAATTATTTATTTGCTTAGATGTACGTATAATAATTATAAGTCTAATTCTACTGGTAAATGCCGTTTATAATACTCATATTTAAATGGCTTTTCCCATTAGAATCAGCTTCATGCCGGCAGGAGAGAGAGGCCAAATTCGGCCTCTACGATATATAGACTTCAGTCATCCGAATCGCACGAGAACTCCGCGCGATTCGGCGAGATTCTACGCGTGTGTGGCCGCGAGACGGTCGCTCGACGTTCCGGACTCTTGCTACAAAACGAGTTACGCGAACTACGCCTCACATAGAGTCAAGTTGAAGCAAGGAATTAACGGCACTTTTACACCTAGCGGCGGAATATTTCTAAACCTTTTTGCTTTCATTATAAGTTATGCGTTTTAATCAATTAGTTGTTGGTATGAAATTATTTATTTGCTTATATGTACGTAATTACGTATAATAATTATTAGTCTAATTCCACTGAGATATGCCGTTTATAAGACTCATATTTAAATGGCTTTTCCCATTAGAATCAGCTTCATGCCGGCAGGAGAGAGAGGCCAAATTCGGCCTCTACGATATATAGACTTCAGTCATCCGAATCGCACGAGAACTCCGCGCGATTCGGCGAGATTCTACGCGTGTGTGGCCGCGAGACGGTCGCTAGACGTTCCGGACTCTTGCTACAAAACTAGTTACGCGACCTACGCCTCACATAGAGTCAAGTTGAAGCAAGGAATTAACGGCACTTTTACACCTAGCGGCGGAATATTTCTAAACCTTTTTGCTTTCATTATCAGTTATGCGTTTTAATCAATTAGTTGTTGGTATGAAATTATTTATTTGCTTAGATGTACGTATAATAATTATTAGTCTAATTCTACTGAGAAATGCCGTTTATAAGACTCATATTTAAATGGCTTTTCCCATTAGAATCAGCTTCCATGCCGGCAGGAGAGAGAGAGGTCATATTCGGCCTCTACGATATTGACTTCAGTCATCTGAATCGCACGAGAACTCCGAGTTATGCATTATATAACAACAATATAAATAACATTATAAGTTAAGCGTTTTAATCAATTAGTTATTGTTATGAAATTATTTATTTGCTTAGATGTACGCATAATTTTTTTTTTGGAAACATGTATGAATCCTATCATAAGAATTTCATTGCATTTATTTATTTCTTAAAATTACGAGCCTTAAAAAGTATAGAACGATAACAACTGTGTTAGTTTGAAACTGTGTTGCAGTTGCTAACGCCCACCTCCAGATTACAATTTCATGAGAATTACATATTAGGATCATAATTATTAGAATGAATGGATTATTAGTCTAATTCTACTGAGAAATGCCGTTTATAATACTCATATCTGAATGGCTTTTCCCACTAGAATCAGCTTCCATGCCGGCAGGAGAGTTTGGAAATCAGAAGACCCGCCAATTAGCTTCATTAAATAAACCTAATTTTAATAAAAAGCTTTTTACTTTCTACGAAAAAGAATAATGATAATCCTGATGACGCGAGAACTTTGCGAAGACCAGCCAAGGTGACATAGGTTAAGAGAGATTTAGAGGTACGAAACTGCATATGAATTTGAAATTAGAGTGACTTAATTTTGTATTGAAAATTCTGCCAGTTTCCCTGTTACTCCGCAGCTCTGACTTGACCCCTCCGTCTAATGACAGATAGAAAAGAACGTAGAGTATCTTCTGCGACTGTGGTAATAGTAAGTATTTTGTGCCTAAGTTTTTTTTTTTGTATTTTGAAGTTCTGTTAAAAATACTGAAGCTCATTAAAAATTAAATAATTTCGTTTCCTTATAATATTTATCTAATTTTAGTATTTGTTGTTCAAGTACATGATATAATTCAAATAGGATATAATTCAAGCCTTTCAGAAAATTGAGAGTTCTAAGGTCAAGTTTGGACGTTAGAAAATCTCCACTTGGAAAGTTCCCCATTTCAGCAATTTTAGGGGAAAATAAAAATATTTTTGGACTCTATTCCTAATTAGCTTTAAAATGATATACCGCAACACTGTGTAACGCTATAAAAATATTTTACTTCGCATTCGCTTCTATGAGAGCCCCTCTGAAATAAAGATTTTTATTACTTTTTAAGCCATATTCGGCTGGAGGCCATCGGTTTACATATTATATTTGAATTTGAAGTAATTACGCTCGGTAATTCAGAAGTTATAGGGCTCTGACGGACGGTCGGACGGACAAGTGCAAATTCACTCAAGTAGATTCAGAGACGTTCGCTTCGCTCGGTCAACTAAGAAATATACTACCGATAATCGGCTTAACGCTAAAACTGCGATTTTCCATACTGCACTAGGTAAAAGCAAGAGCTTTAACAAAAATCAAGAAGCTTTACATAGAAGCAAGAGTTTACAGCAGAAAACAATGCTTTGACAACTAATTGCGGAATATTTTTAAAATAATTTTTCGCTTTATTTTTAAGTTTTGCCTTTTAGTTACGTTTAGTTTTGTAGAGTCTTTATCCATACTTCAAATTCAAACTCAAATGTTTTTTTATTCAAATAAACTTTTACAAGTTCTTTTGAATCATCGAGTGAATCTACCACTGGTTCGGAATGCCATTCCTACCGAGAAGAACCAGCAAGATACTCGGCGGTTGCTCTTTTGAAAAAAACTATTTGCAATTTCATTAACTTGTAGATTACAGTAACAGCCATACTTCCATATCCATACTAATATTATAAATACGAAATTGAGTCTGTCTGCTACGCTTTTACGGTCCAACTACCCAGCCGATTATGATGAAATTTGGTAGACAGAGTTACATCCCGGGGAAGGATATAGGCTATAGAGTTAGCGCGTGAATAAAAACATCAATCCACGCGGACGAAGTCGCGGGCATCATCTAGTTGCACATAAAATACAATCTACAAAGGCGAACTTAATACCTATACGTATTCTCTTCCCAGTTTGTTAGTGGGAACAGGGTTATAACTGTACTAATAATGAAACCATTATAAAAAGATTAATCCGCTTTATTTATGACTCATCAATCCGGTACAATACAAACCACCTCCTAGAATAATCCAGAGACCAGAATAACCACACCAGTCCCACACAAGATCCTCCGAACACAGACCAGCCCTCCTACCATAGACATAAGACAGTGGACTGTCACTAAATGAGTCTTATGTTTATGGTAGCTATGTCTTTACCACACTAACTAAATTCCTTCTACTCAATAACTGTCACCGTAAGATTGTAAAAACCGTTAGATTAAAATCTAACTCGCGAAATTGTAAACTGTCGTAAGATTGTGAACTGTTCAATGTTCTGAGTGTCAATTTTTTAAATATTCATTGTATTTACGTTTTCTTGTCTCTTTCTTGTTGGTTAGGTTAGGGTTCGACATAAACAATCAAGCAGGGCACTTAGGTTTTATCGGGTTTAAATACCTATCAGATTAAAATCTACCGGAAAATAATTCGACAGTTACGCGAGTTAGATTATAATCTAACGGTTTTTACAATGTTATGGTGACATAATTAAAAGACATTGCGTATAATACAAAGAAAGAAATTGGGGAAAGAAGAAAAATAATCAGGTAGTAGTATATTCTGTGATAGGAATAATGTCCTCCCGACCAAATTTCGGCCACGGCGGCCAATCTCCAGAGAGATAAGCTATCTGCGCGGGAGATATTATAGTGTACAAGTGTGTGAGCATACACAGGTGCACTCTCTGTTCCTTTACTCTCAAAGCCCGATGGGACGGAAATCCGACACGACCGTAGAGTGGAATGTAGGAGTGGTAGGAATAATAAGCAATTCAGTAATGTAAATGGCTTGAATAAAGATTTTAGTCACAATAAAGTTAATTGTAATAAATTAATTATTTACGTTTCGATAAATTATGCAGTAGATATCTTTATGATAAGAGCTACAAGTGACCTCCATTGAATAGAGACATTTGAATTTGAATAACAAAATTTTTACGTTTTAGGGTTCTATAGTCAACAAGGTACACTTATAATTTCGCTATGTCCGTCCGTCCGTTTGTCCGTCGGTGGCTTAGCTCAGAGACTATTAGTACTAGAAAGCTGTCATTTGACATAGGTATACATTAGAGATGAAACGGATATCCGGTAACTATCCGGTATCCGGCCTATCCGTGGTAAATCCAGCCGGATACCGGAGAGTAACTCAATATCCGGCCGGATGCCGGATGTTCAAAAACTACGACAATTTCCTAAAATCAACTTTAAAACAAACTTTTTGTGAAATAAATCATAAAAAAACGGGTTATAATTATGATGTCTCTTACTTATTTACAAAATCTCACAAAGAAGTTCGTTCTCTTAGGTTCTCGTAGGACATCCGTCCGCCGGATATTCGGCTATCCGGCTTCGTAGCTAGCTGGATATCCGGTATCCGGTATCCGGCCAAACAACTATCCGTTTCGTCTCTAGTATACATATTATTATTTTGGCTCATCTGGTGGCAGCCACCATTCCACGTGGGCATGATTTATATAGTAGGTAAATAGCTGATGCCCGCGTCTTCCTTGATTCTCTGCGTTCATCATTGAGGTATAATGTACATATTACTTCACTTCCTCTTGAAAATTGAGAACTCCTCAATTTTCCGGGAAACTTTTTCCTACTTTTTATCCCGGAGAATTAAGGAGTTCCCTCGGGAATAAAAAACTTAATCTACGCAGACGAAATCGCGGGCGTCATCTAGTTTTACATAAAGATATTACACGTAATATATTTTAATTTATTTATTACATATTCATATTAGTGATGTTTTGAGTATAACCGGTCATATGCAACCTGTTACCTATCCTAACAAAACAATACATTCTACTTATCAGCTGTTGTAAACGGTCAAAATCTTAAGGGTAAAGTGGCATAAATGACCACGACTATGATTTCTTCCCTTCTTCGTCTGCAACGCTTTACTGCGTATCTCTTCAACCAATTTTTAGGAAAGAAGGATGCGCAAAATTGCCCCAGCCTCGGCGCAAAGTGTCCCATAATTTTGTACATTTTATGGATAATAAAAAATATACCATATATATTTGTTATCTCCCTAACCAGTGGCTAACATGGCAAAATGTTTCCTAAATTATTTTTTCAGGTACCTACATCATAAACGATTCAAATGACAAAATATGTAGTATGACAAACCTATTCTATATTATTAAAATTTAAAAAAAATCTACATATATGTTAAAATATAATAGTTGACATGACTAAAATCTGTTTTACGGCTATGCCTAATCAAATCACTTATTTACCTTATAGGAACACAGATGACAAATGCATGCTATTATGAACCTTACCTAAAGTGGTAAACATTTTCAGACCGCGACTGTACCTAGAAATACCAGTGGGTTTTTGTGCCTAGAAATTGCTCACATTATATTGCTTTAAGACTACGTTCCGGATACATTCCCCTGAACGGATTTGCATACCTCGTAGAGTAGGTAAATCTGACTCGCCCAAATGTACTGAATGCGACGTAATTGAGGATGTATACCATGTCTTGGTCGAATTAATCTAAAACGAGTTGGAAAGATTTCATTTTAAGATTAGGTTTAGTATTGATTTGCGGGATTTGTCTGTATGTAACAGTGTCCCAGCTTACCCCTTATCAGAGGAGGCCAGGGCGCTGCACGAGATGTATAAAACATATTTAAGCGTAGACAGTGAAGTAACGATTTTGTTCATAGGAGGGTGTCATGTTCAATATTGAACAAACCCTCTATAATGTATATAGATAACAAGTCATAATTACGACTGCCCTGCCAAAAAACGAACTAAAAAGTTAATATCACATTTTTATTGAATGATATTTATTGTGAATCGCTGGAATTTTGGAATCTACTCATCATTTTCTAGATGATGGTTATATAGTTAATCTTATTTGCGAATTTTTTTTTATCAACTTTAGCCTTTAATGCGGGATCATGGTCACCCCATCAATTTTTTTTTAAATTTTACTAGCCTATATCACCCGGAATAAGCTAGGGATTCTAACGATACCTTATTTATCAAAATCGGTTCAGGCGTATAGAAGTTATGGTGGAATATACAAACTCACATACATACATACATGAACCCTGAAAACAATATACTCCTTTTTTCAGGCAGTCGTGTAAAAAAATAAAAAACTGTAATTAATTAATTATGAGGGTAATAGTTATACATGTCACCGTAAGATTATAATCAAACTCGCGAAATTGCAAACTGTCGAAAGATTACAATTTAACGCATTATTTTTCGGTAAATTGTAATCTCTTATGTATATTAACCCGATAGAGTCTGATTATTTACATCGAACCCTACAAGAAACAGACAAGAAAACGTAAACACAATGAATATTTCAAAAATTGACACTCAGAACATTGAACGTTTCACAATCTGTCGACAGTTTACAATTTCGCGAGTTAGATTATAATCTGACGGGTTTTACAATCTTACGGTGCCATACACAAATCACAACACTTACATATTATGTGAATTATACAATTTAATTTGTTTATAAAAATTTGTATGTTCAAATTATTGTACGTTTTGTGGGGCTCAACCAAGATTTATATAATAAAATACTGATAACTTCCTTAGAGTATATAGGTACCATAGCAGCATTACGCTGAGTTTGATACCCTTTTTGGGATTTTCTACAACACGGATTGTTAGTCTATTAGTTTTATTTTCCTTTTATTTATATTTTTTGTAATTTGTTTTTTCTGTGTGGTGTGAAATCCTAAATAAAGATTTTATTTATTTATTTATTTTATTTATATACCTATGACAACTTCCCATTGCACGACGCCCGTGAATGTAAATATATATTTATCACAAACGTATCCGACCCGGTGGCCAAAATTGGAATGTATTTTAAGCTGAAACAGTAACCGAAATAAGTGTTTTAAACACTGTTTTTTGAAACTGTTATAGAACAAAAACACTTATAAAAACAGAAACGATACTGTAACCCAATCAATCTGAAACCGTTTATTTCATGTTAATAGGTGTTTTTAGCTGTAACCCTAATAGGTAGGTACTTGCCCTAACAAATTGCACGGTGTTACAACGTGGTCTTCTCACTTCATTGGACTTTACACTGACACAACATTGGCCATGTTTTTCATAAAACAATTGCAACCATCAGTGCTTTCACCTTAGGTTGAAATTTGAATACACGTCAACAGTAAATTTGGCAACATCGCTATTCCAGTTACACTTTAAAACGGTGTTAAACACTTTCATTTCTGTTACTAATTCGTTTCTGTTACAGAAATATAAGTGTTTTGGGATTAACAGATTAAAAACACATAGAAAACGGTTACAAATTTCATTCTGTTATCAATTCAACCTGTAACACTTTATAAATCAGTAACCTTTATGAATCTGTCTTTCAGTCTCTGTATGTTTATTTGTTTTTTAGAGTTTCGTACCTCGAAAGGAAAAAACGGAACCCTTATAGGATCACTTTGTTGTCCGTTCGTCTGTCTGTTAAGACCCTATTTCTTAGGAACGCATGGAGGTATCAAGCTGAAATTTATATCAAATACTCAGGTCTACTTTCCTTTGGAGCTGTGAAAAAATCAAACTTCTAAGCCAACGCAATCAAAAGATACAGCCGTTTATGCTACAAATTTTCGACACTCGCAAGGGAATCAAAACCTACAGGGGAACTTCCCGTGAACTCAGAGTTTTGAAATTTGGTACGAAGCAAGAACTTGTAGCACAGATAAAGGAAAAATTGCGAAAAGCATAAATTGTTGTCATATAATAAAAATATTTTTAATAATTTTCGCACTTGGCCGGGTTTTTCATATATACTAGCGATGCTGTCACCAGGTCAAATACGGTGGGCGGACTATACCTACAATAATGTTTTTTGCCTCTCCGACCCTGTTTGACCCAGTTCCTCAGAATTGAACAAAATATATGTAAATAATGGGCAATTCGTACATGTTGTGATTGGATTCGTCACCTTGTTAATATTATTATTTGCTCATTAATAATTGTTTCTCTGTCTGTATGTCGATAAAATTCAATTTCCGCTTCAAATTACGAAACAAAAAAAAAATTAAAAAAAAATTATTTGCTTTAAATTTTGCTAAAATTTAATTTTTGTCACTGCTGTTCACTTCATTGGTCTACTGCTTACTGCGGTTGGGACTGCCTCGTTGGTCTACCGGTTAGCATAGTCGACTGCGGATCACGAGGCTGATTCCCGGGCGGGCATAAAAATTGTTAAGTATTGGGTTATTCAATTAAGAAATTCTCAGTGCCAGCCCGGAGTTAGGAATTTGGCGGTGTTTCACCCCCGTGCCTCGGAGAGCACGTTAAGCCGTCGGTCCCGGTTATTATCATTAACATGATAATAGCCATTAAAGCCCGCCAACCCGCATTGGAGCAGCATGGTCGGTCTAAGCTCTAATTCCCTCTCTCCTATGAGAGTGGAGGCCTGTGCCCAGCAGTGGGACCTTAATGGGCTGTAGTGGTGGTGGTGGTGGTTGTTCACTTCATTTGCTCGCTAGCCGCTGCAATAGAATTGCATGGGCTTTTGATGATAATGTTTCTATTACAATAATTATAATCAAATCTTCGTTTGTAAGTAGGTACAGGATCATTCTCCTTTGGTACACAGATATACATTGCATCCCGATGACAGACAAAGGCCACTTTTGATACCGGAAATCCGGAGATCTCACAAGATTTTTAAAAATATTATCCATGCCGACGCAGTAGCGTGAATCAGCTAGTTTGTATTGAACAAATTATTGATATCTATGTATATTGTTTATTCAACAATACTTGATATAAAAGAAAACAATTTATGATAAATGATAAATTATTTATTTATTTCACGTAGGACAACTTGTGTTACTTAAGACTCTACCACCGGTTTGGAAAGCCGCCTTTTTTGTATTTAATTTAGACACTAATCAATCGGCCATGTCAAGTCTAAAATGATTCTTATTTCGGTGAGTGTTTATAATGTATTTTTATACATTATTAAATATACATTACATTATTAAATGCTTATTATTATTAAGTTTGTGGAACTTTTTATCCCGGAAATCCAGAGATAGCTTACATATTTTTTTTAATTCTTAATCCACACGGACCAAGCCGCGTGTATCAGGTACTTCCTAATATCTATTGTTTATTCATCAAGCCTTGGTATAAAAGTAAACGATTTTGCGATTAATTTAGGCATTAATCGACCATGTCCAGTCTAAAAATATTCTTATTTTGGTAAGTGTTTTTATTTTTAATAATATAATCTGTGCACTAATTTGTTTAACCGGTCCCACCTGTTGTAGTTCCTCATAATAATTGAGTATTTGACTACTATTCAAATAAATTATTTTTTAGTGATTATTACATAAGGGACCTGGCAATAAAATGTGTATCTCTCTGTCTGTCTGTTACCTTTTCACGTCCCATCCGATACTGATTTTGACGAAAAGAGAGGAGAGCGCAGTGAGCTCCAAAAACAGCTCCAGCCAAATATATGTCCAAATATATGCCCATCTATAATCTACTAATATTATAAATGTGAAAAGTGTGCCCGTCTGTCTGTCTATCTGTCCATTTGCTATTTTAACGGTCCATCTTTTCAACCGATTTTGAAGAAAATAGAGGTAGGTTGCAAACCGAGGAAGGCCATAGGTACTTTTTATCGTAGAAAATCAAAGAGCGACCGAAATCGAGGGCATCATGTTATAATATAACTAGTTATAGTAAGCTATCATTTTGTTTTATGAGCTATAATTTTTAGTGCTTTATTGCACACCTCGTGGGGCCATACCTTGAGCCATGCTGATCGATTTCCACCGAACTTTAAGTTTGGCGCAGCCACGTCTGCGTACCAAGTGGAGGGAGGCTGGGACGCTGATGGTGAGTGTAATTTTTTTTAGTACCAGCTAGCCCTCAGTTAACTGACCAACTGCCTCGTTGATATAGTGGTTGGCATGTTCAACTGCGGCCGACGAGGTCCAGGGTTCAAGTCCCAGGTCGGGCCATATTTAAGTGTTCGGTTTTTCTGATAAGAAATTCTCAGCCAGTTAGGAAGTTGGCGGTGTATCGGAGAGGTTATTATCACTAACATGATAAGAGTAGTTAAAGCCTGCCAACCCGCGGATCAGCGTGGTGGGTCTAAGCCCTAATTCCCCCCTCTGTTCTATGAGAGTGGAGGCCTGTGCCCAGCAGTGGGACGTTAATGGGCTGTAGTGGTAGCCCTCAGTTAACTGAGGGGTTTGGTGAAAGTCTACGATGTTACAGCGAGCTAACTTGCAGGCTTAGCATGCGCATAACGAGATATCTCACGAGAGAGAGAGATAATGTCGATGCCGGCTAATTTCTCGTTTACCCTTACATGCATAAAATCTGCTAAATATGGTGGATAAGAAAAAAATATTGGCATGTGAGGGTTGGTTGAGAAAAATACCACAGAAATATTACTTTTATCTCTACTTTTGATGTTACGAACCAATGCATTTATAACTAAGTATGTGTACGTTAGCTTCGGTAACAATAACTGGTAACATAATCGATTTTTCAGCTCGAACTTGAGCACTAGGTACTTCGGTTGAATAAATCGATCCAAAAACCTTTCGAATTGGACTGATTCAAGAACTAGTGATAAAGTCCCTAAACTGCAGGCGGTATCTTAGTTTTTAATTTTTGCTGTTGTCGTACACGAAAACAACCGGTCATACATGGTTAATAATTTTAACTATGGACGGTAGAGATAAAAGAATCGATTCTGTTCGATTTGAATCGAATCGGAGATCGATTTTTTTCAAGTGAATCGATAGCTTAGGGGAGAATTTAGCAACATGTGTTTTGAGGTAGGTATATTATTCATCTGTAGCACCGTAATCCAGCGGTTTGAAGTAAGTATGATGCGTGCAAATGATGAATAAGGATGACATTTTGCCAAGCATTGAGCTAGATTATTATAATATAAATGTTTCAGGCAAGGGTGAGAACATATGGGACAGGTATACCCACGCGCACCGCGGCATGATAGTCAACAACGCGACGGGGGATGTAGCTGCCGACTCGTACCATCTGTGGCGGGAGGATGTGAGGATAGCCGCTGAAATGGGGCTGCAGTTTTACAGGTAAGTACGTTTTCTCTATTGATAAATTCATCTAAAAAATAAATATGTACCTACTCAATTATGATGTATGAGTTTAATATACCTAACTGGCAAGTATCCAGCTATAGTTAGCGCCAATCAAACAGACGTCTCTGAGCTGAGGTACGAGTGCTTGTTTGCGCAGCACAAACTGTCGAACGTACATAATTCTAACTCGGAAATTCCTTCATTAATAAAAAAACAATACGGGTCTTTGCTAGCCGTTCACCAGCAATGTCCAAAAATTGTCTGTAGGACAATAATAGAAATTGCTGGACAGTTGCGAGGTATTTAAAGAGCACAAAAGTCTTTTATCCGAAAATCGATAATATTTTGGGCTCCGTACTCATAGGGTGTCGAATTGTTTGTCAGTTTAGTGCCATACGTAAGACAGTTATTGCAAAGCTGATAATGTGTTGTTATGACATAATATTTCTTGTTATTTACTAAACTAATTTATATTCTGTAATGGTAGGGACCCTTTGTGTGACTCACACTGTTTTGTCTGACTTGTTTTTTTGTGAAAACTTCTTTAGGCGCGTTGAGCACTTTTTGGTAGGGGGTAGAAACGCGAGACCGACATCGTTCTTCTTAAGACAGTCAGTATAAATAGTACATTCGTAATTAAACATGATTGCCTTTGTTTTAAGGTTTATATTTAAAAGTTATGTGTAACCATGACTGGCACCTCGCGACTCCATTCTTCTTAAGACAAAAGGTCTTAAGTATAAATAATATAGTACATTCATTGTGTTGTTATTTTAAATATTCGTTTTCACTTCTATCGGCAGTCCCTATGACTGCAATTCTTGTATTTTTTATATTAGCATCACTATTTTTTATCGCATAAAAAACTAAATTCCAGGTTCTCAATAAACTGGCCCAGAATCTTGCCCACGGGTTTCGTTAACCAGATTAACGAAGCGGGCGTAAGGTACTACAGCGATCTTATCGATGCTCTGCTGGCGAAGGGGATAGAGCCTGTCATCACGCTGTACCACTTGGAGATGCCCGTCAAAATCCTGGACCTAGGCAACGTTCTTTTACTATCACACCCTTTTCTCATACTCTCATATTATAGTACCTACGTTTTAAGATACTGTAGTTATCACCATCACGTCTTATACTTTGTATACTTGACAATCATTAAGTGTACTGTGTAGGTACCAATTTTGAATAAACGCATTTTGAATTGAAGACGTTATAATATGTAATATTTATTATCAACTAGTGGGACCTGCAAACGTTGTTACGACTCTGAACCTAGAATCCGAGTGCAGCGCTACCGGCGCACCGGGTCCAATTGTGAATCTAAACCATCCCGGGACCCACTCATACACAAAAAACACAGATTTCGCAGTCCACGCAAGAATCGGAGCATATAAAATGAATGAATACAAAAATTTACAAAAAAAAACAAATAAAAATCTCTTTTTTTCAAAAATTTATTAACCGATTTTCAAAATGCCAGCTCAAATGCACTTCTCGACTGCATCCGCATATTTTAACACCATTAACTATGACCATCGGTCAATATTCATAGAAGCTATATCACTTTTTATATACGGAAATACCCGATTTCTACATTTCAAATTTAAAGGGACCACCTACAGGTCACAATATTAACCGATTTTCAAAATATTTTCGCCATTTTGTAGCTAAACTAATACCTACCCTAGTACCCTTTTTCATTTTTCTTTAGTCGGTTTTTATTTCGTAATATTTACAATTTAGTAAACAAGCACACCCCAAAAACCCCGACTTTATTACACTTTTCAAAATTCCAAAACAAGTTGCCAGCCTATTTTCAAAATTCAAACGCTCACACGTGTCTCGATACATTCCGCAATTCTTGGTACTATTCCCATGTCGATCTTCCCAAAATCCTCGGAGCTATGGCCATACGTCTTAGGCGATTTGCATTTGATGCCAACCACTAGAATCTAGTGGTTGGCATGAAATTCTCAGTACTAGCCCGGAATTAGGAAGTTGGCGGTGTTTCACCCCCGTGCCTGGGAGAGCACGTTAAGTCGTCGGTCCCAGTTATTATCACTAACATGATAATAGTCGTTAAAGTCCGCATTGGAGCAACGTGGTGGGTTTAAGCTCTAATTTCCTCTCTCCTATGAGAGTGGAGGCCTGTGCCCAGCTGTGGGACGTTAATGGGCTGTAGTGGTGGTGGTGGTGGTGGCTGACATTTCGGCTTCGAACTAATACAAATATTTTCTTTTTATCAATAGGTGGTTGGGCAAATCCTCTGATAGTGAAGTGGTTTGGAGACTATGCAAGGGTCATCTTCCAGCTGTACGCCGACCGTGTGAAGACCTGGATCACCATAAACGAGGCGGTCATGTTCTGCGACTATTTCTATAACATCGGCCAGTTCTACAAGGAACCAATATTCGGGCCGTATCTGTGCAATAGACACGCCATGTTAGCACACGCCCAGGTGTACAGAATATTTGAAAAGGAGTTCAGACCAAAGTATGAAGGTAGGCTATATTATATTTTGAGTTTTTTTACGCCACTATAAGTTCTTAGTTTAATAGAGTGTTCCATACCCTAGCCATGCGGATGAGAAACGAAGACGCAAAGCTTTTCGTACGTGTGTATGGAACCTAAGTACTGGCAACAAATTCAACCTACGTATTTTTACGCAACTGTAAATTAGCCTTTGACTGGAATCTCACCTGATGCTAAGTAATTATTCAGTCTAAAATGGTAGCGGGCTACCATTAACCTGTTGGGGGGTATGGAAATTATTTTCGGTTTCTACATGGCATCGTACCGGAATGCTAAATCGCTTGGCGGTGGCCTCCCACCAGGCCAGACCAGAGAAAAATCTGGAATTATGTATGTATTGACTCTGCAGGGTCGAACCCCGGGCTACCCAAGTTAAGACAACAGGGCTCAACACTGCGCTAGGGAGGTCGTCAAAATGATTATAAAAAGAATCCTATAATGAACTGGTTTGGAGACTTCGCAAGAATCATATTTCAGCTCTACACCGACCGCTTCGAGACTTTCATCACCAAGGCTGTCACGACAATTTCTACAACAGGGCTCAACACTGCGTTATGGAGGTCGTCAAAATGAGTATAAAAAGAATCCTATAATGAACTGGTTTGGAGACTTCGCAAGAATCATATTTCAGCTCTACACCGACCGCTTCGAGACTTTCATCACCAAGGCTGTCACGACAATTTCTACAACAGGGCTCAACACTGCGTTATGGAGGTCGTCAAAATGAGTATAAAAAGAATCCTATAATGAACTGGTTTGGAGACTTCGCAAGAATCATATTTCAGCTCTACACCGACCGCTTCAAGACTTTCGTCACCAAGGCTGTCACGACAATTTCTACAACAGGGCTCAACACTGCGTTATGGAGGTCGTCAAAATGAATATAAAAAGAATCCTATAATGAATTGGTTTGGAGACTTCGCAAGAATCATATTTCAGCTCTACACCGACCGCTTCAAGACTTTCATCACCAAGGCTGTCACGATTATTTCTACAACAGGGCTCAACACTGCGCTAGGGAGGTCGTCAAAATGAGTATAAAAAGAATCCTATAATGAACTGATTTGGAGACTTCGTAAGAATCATATTTCAGCTCTACACCGACCGCTTCAAGACTTTCATCACCACGGCTGTCACGACTATTTCTACAACAGGGCTCAACACTGCGTTATGGAGGTCGTCAAAATGAATATAAAAAGAATCCTATAATGAATTGGTTTGGAGACTTCGCAAGAATCATATTTCAGCTCTACACCGACCGCTTCAAGACTTTCATCACCAAGGCTGTCACGATTATTTCTACAACAGGGCTCAACACTGCGCTAGGGAGGTCGTCAAAATGAGTATAAAAAGAATCCTATAATGAACTGATTTGGAGACTTCGTAAGAATCATATTTCAGCTCTACACCGACCGCTTCAAGACTTTCATCACCACGGCTGTCACGACTATTTCTACAACAGGGCTCAACACTGCGCTAGGGAGGTCGTCAAAATGAGTATAAAAGGAATCCTATAATGAACTGATTTGGAGACTTCGTAAGAATCATATTTCAGCTCTACACCGACCGCTTCAAGACTTTCATCACCACGGCTGTCACGACTATTTCTACAACAGGGCTCAACACTGCGCTAAGGAGGTCGTCAAAGTCGCAAGAATCACATTTCAGCACTACACCGACCGCTTCAAGACTTTCATCACCAAGGCTGTCACGACTATTTCTACAACATCAAGGAGCCAGAGTTGCAATAAACATGCCATCACCAGTATCCTATACACCTGAGCGTGAGCTAGGGGTTAGGACACGTTCAGGTGTATAGGATACTAGAGATTTGCTTGGCTGCGGCCTTGGACCACCAAATTTGCCCGCGGACATGGAGAGTTTTTTGAGAATGCAAGCACTGTCCTTGTAGACATTGGATAGAGGCAGGCGTTACTTTGCGGAAGTCCATGACAATCAAGAAACATGAAGCTTAATAGTAGCTATTCAAGGATTTATTTTATAGTTAGTTTAAAATTTAGATTTTAGTACTTACATGAATGTATAATATTTGCTTATCTTAGTTTTATAATGTATGAATTTTAATAGGTAGATTTTAAAGCAAATGTTATTTTATTTTATGGTACAACGTGCAGTTTGAGATAATGTACCATCCAAAGCTAGCAATACGCACCGCAAACACACCACACATGGTCATGGAGCCCGGGATGAGACTCTGTACAGGATTTTAATATTCAAAAAATTGGTTCATAAATAAACATTTATTTATTTATGAACCAATTTTGAATATTAAAATCCTCGATTTTATCTTAATTTTTATGCACATCACTATTTTATACCGACGACAGAAACATTATTATTCCTTCGTTTGTTAACGGCAGTTTGCACGTCATTTGTGTTTCGTAAATATTTATTAATATATTATGATAAATACAATAAACCTGTGGTATATTAAAATTTTCTCGCATATTTCGTCGTTATCGACGTAGGTATATACCATATCCTGTAGAGTGTAGATGGTCCTGATAAATTTACCGCAATAGGGTTGCATTAAGCATACCTAACTCGAGAACTTCCTCGACATAGACATGATTTATTGCATATTAGTGTATAATTACCTCGTTAGTTTAGTGGTTAGCATGTTTGACTGTAGCTGACGAGGTTGAAGTTCGAATCCCGGGTCGGGTCATATTTGATTATTGGGTTTTTCTAATACGAAATTCTCAATAGGTACCTACTAGGCCGGAGTTTCCCCCCAGTGCCTCGGAGAGCACGTAATGCCGTCGGTCCAGCGCCTAATCTCTCTCCGGTCGTGTCGGATTTTCCGTCCCGTCGGGCTATGGGAGTAAAGGAACAGAGAGTGCACCTGTGTTTGCGCTCACACTTGTGCACTATAATATCTCCCGCGCAGATGGCTAATCTCTCTCATATATAATATGTTTTAATATGTTTATTTATTAATATTATGTCTCAGTACACCCCTCCCGCTTTCTTTTAAAAGTTTCCTCTGCCCTAAGGTTGCTTGGAAGAGATCGCTGTTTAAGCGATAAGGCCGCCTGTTGTGCCGTATCTATTAATATTATTGTTTTTGTCTTTTCAATTATTTGTGTACAATAAAGTATATTTTACTTTACTTTTACTTTACTCTCTGGATGTTGGTTGGGTTGGACATTATTATAATTTATAATCAATTGTTTCTTGACAGGCAAAATTTCTCTAGCCAACTCGATAGTGTGGATAGAACCCGCCACACCGAATGACAAAGACCTTGCAGAACTTGGGAGGCAACATGTTGTATGTATTTATTAATTTTTCATGCTTAGATAACAAGAAGATACATAATACTGGTAAATTGTTGATCTATAACTTTTAAAAAAATTCAATGCTCAACAAAAATAAAAAATAAATAATTAAAAAAATTAAAAAACACGACTGCCTTGCCAAAAAACGAACTAAAAGTTAAAAACAAGTTGTATTAGTTAGACTGTATAGAAAAGCGAATAGTCACTTAGTTACGCGTTGACTAAACAAATAAAAAATTGTCATCGCAATCGGGGGGCATTCTGAGGAACACATTTTAAATTTTGAGGTGCAACTGCGATGATAATTTTTTTATACTCTTGTTTTCAGGCAGTCGTATATATAGTCAAGTTTTGAACACTCTGGCATAATATTTCAGCTCTGTATTTTTAGTCAACAGTCTAGTTTAAACTCTAGGCGATCGTTGCTGACCGCCAGTCATTCCCCTCGTATTATAAACGGTTAAAGCAGGCAATTTTACTTTATTTTTGTATGATTTATATTAATTTTCTTATTATTTAGTATTTTTAAATAAACGAAAGTTGTGAAGTAGTATGTTACTAAGTTGCCATTGAGAGGTTATTAGTATTTTGTATTATGGTTAACCTATTTTCTGGTGTCTTTTCAGACAGGCAGATATTCGCATCCAATATTCTCCAAACAGGGTGGATGGCCGCCTTCCATTGAAAAGTTGATGCTGGAGTACAGTCTAAAGCAAGGCTACAAGGAATCCAGACTGCCAGCTTTTACTAAAGATGAGATAGAGTTTATCAAAGGTATGTAGGTAATATTATAATAGTAAAATATTATTGATCTTTCTTCCCTCCATTTAACGACAACTTTCAATAAAGCCCACATCACAAGTTGCGCTATCCCTTGAGTGTCGCTATATAGAGTTTTCACAGTACGGCGTAACTCAAGCAATAGATTCAATAACTCCTAATTGTAAAATTACCACCGATGCCCAAAATAGGAGGCTACCTTAATTATTCCGATACTGATAGGAGTTTTCTTGGGATATTATTTCTTTATGCCATGGGCTTCCAGATCCTTCTGCATAAGTGCTTACTGGCAATATTAAAAGAACGAGATTATAATTTTTATAATAAGATGTGATAGTGATAATAACCAGGACCGTCGGCTTGAAAGTGTTCTCCAAGACACGAAGGAAACGGAAAATTTAACCGCCCAGTTGCCGACAGCTTAAAGTTGCTTAACCATCGTGATCATTTGGTAGCAACTATAAGATCGCTTTAAGATAACAGCTAGGTACTTATGTTCTGACTTCTGATCCAATAAAAAGACAATTCTTGACTCACTCACGCCCATGGATCTTGGAAAGTTGCACAAATGTTCCCCTTATGACGTGAACAAGGAATAAGGCCAGATTTTTCGAAAATCCTAACGCGAGAAACGCGGGCGTTTGCTAGTCTGAGGAGCTAAGTTACCAGTCCTACCAGTCGTTCGACGGCGTCTCTAGACGCTCTGTCTACAGAGCAACACCGTGGGTGACAGGGACGTGACGGAGGAAACTAGTGAAAATTTCAATACGAAGTTCTGTCACTCTAATATCTTTGTATGCAGTTTCCTACCTCTCTTAAATACGCGAGACTTATGCTGAGATCTATAGAGCGTACTTTGACTTGGCTCAGACTTTGCTGACATAGAACGAGATGGACTTAAGTGGGTACCAAACATAATTCTGTCTCGTTTTAACCATGTCTCAAGCAAAGTCAAAGTTCACTCTATAGATCTTACACTTAGACTACCGTACTTACTTCTAGAGTCTAGAAGCTACAACTTTCATGGTAGCCCGATCTATAATTTGTACCTACGGGTGTCGACCAGATGAATACCTCAAACCCTCAAAATATATCCTAATCCAGGCACGGCAGACTTCTACGCGCTAAACCATTACATGACGTTCAACATTCGCCCGGCTAAGCCTGGGGAGAGCGGCTTCTGGTTCATGACTGGATCGCCGGAATTAAACGCCATCTTAGAGTTCTCAAAGGGAGGTACTTATAGTGGTCCAACCCAAGCATATACGGTAATTTGTTTTAAACACCTTACTTTTACGTTACAAATAAACTTAATTAAATACTCTTCAATGTTCAAGACGCCGTGCAAATTTCCCCCTAGTGTGTCTTCTATCTTCTATCTATCTTCTATATGTTTCATACACACGTACGTAGCGCTTTGCGTCTTCATTCCTCATTTGCATGGCTAGGGCCTGGAACACTCTACCAAATACTGTGTTTCCTACCAATTACAATCCGGATATTATCTTTAAATCAAGAGTGTATAGGCATCTTCTAAGCAAGCGCGGCTGTATCCTCACTTCCCATCAAGTGTGATTGTGGCCAAGCGTAAGCCTATAATAAATTTTTTAAAAAATGTGGTGGTAGTGTTAATTGTGAAAGTCGAACTAAAGAACTTTGAGTTCTATTACATGTTTAGGCTACTAGGCCCACTAATAATTACACGATGTTGCCTGTCTGTCTATCCGTTCTAAATGTCTCTCAACCGGAATGAGTTACAGACCAGAAAATTGAATTAGAAATTCAGTTCAAGTACCATGCATGAAAACATACGCTAAATTTCATTTCATTTCAGTAACTAGCGATACCTTTAGTAGCTTGCTACTACGCTAAAAAAATCTTCGCATTATTGCCTTTCTACTGAAACCTGTTGGGGGCACATCAGTTAGATGGTTTCGAAGTCTATAACGGACATAGGTACAGATTAACGACTTTTGATAAATGATAAATAAATGATTTGTTTATTTCATGTCGGACAACTTTTGTCACTTATGAAACGTTAAGACTCTACCACCCTCTCTACTTTTTAAAACATTTTATTCATGTAGCTATCTCTATATTTACACAAACACAAATGTTTTGTCAGGCAAACCCGAAAGGCATTCGACGGCAGTTGGCATGGCTGAAGAAACAATACGGTGACATCGATATCCTCATCACAGAGAACGGTTACTCCACGAGGGGGTACAACCTTGAGGATTACGACAGAATTGATGTTATGAAGAAATACTTGGAACAGGTAAACCACCACCACCACTACAGCCCATTAAGTCCCACTGCTGGGCACAGGTCTCCACTCAAATAGGAGAGAGGGTATCATTTTACCCTCTTAGGATTTGAATTTTCAATAATCAATTTCAATAAAGGATGCCTACGTCATAATAGCTATTTTTGTGCCATACTTCAGCCCGATCCAGTGGTTTGAGCTGTACATGTTACGATCCCAGGTTCGATTTTTCACAGAAGCATATGGGAATTTTAAATTATTATCTAAGTAGGTACATAACAAACTAATTAACCTATTAGCATCTATGGATTGGGTTATATTTTAAATTCATTATTTTCAGGTTCAACTCTCAATGAAAGTGGATAATGTCAGTGTAATTGGCTATGGATATTGGTCGCTCTTGGATAATTTCGAATGGGTTGCTGGATACGAGTATGTATTTTTTCCTATAGTTCAGTTGGCATTGCGAAATATAAATAAAAAATGTATTTTAAAATTTGCGAATGCAGCCCTCTTATACTATCACACTCCACCTGGCCTAGTATAACTAAGTAGTTAACCCAAGGTTAAGCCGTTTAAACTTACCAGCGCTTTTGCCAGTATTCATTGAATTGTTTACTTCTTCATAATTATAAACGTCCCACAAACTTATTATTATAAATCTGACCAGCAGCCCGATTCTGTAACTCAGTGGCTATCGCAAAATGAAAGCCACTGACATATATATTTTGTCCATTGAAGGTTTACTATGAAAAAATGAAAGAACATTTCATAGTAAACCTTCAATGGATAAAAAATATAAGTCAGTGGCTTTCATTTTTTGATAACCACTGAGTTACAGAATCAGGCTGCTGGTCATCATCGCCAAAAAAAAAAAAAAATTGAAACTAATAAGGCATAAAATTCAGTTCCAATTTAAAAAAACAAAAAAAAGTTGGTGGGACTATACGTCGTTCCCTTTTTTTAACTTGGAGGATCCTAACACCCCTTCGATAATTGGGTTTTTGACAAATAGTCAAATCAGCAACTTTTATTCAAACATCGAAACGTGTGCTTAGTAGTGGATGGCTGCCTCCCGCCTGGTGGGAGGCTTCGGCCGTGGCTAGCTACCACCCTACCGGCAAAGACGTGCCGCCAAGCGATTTCGCGTTCCGGTACGATGCCGTGTAGAAACCGAATAGGGGTATGGGTTTTCTATAACTGCCATATCCCTAACAGGTTAGCCCGCTACCATCTTAGACTGCATCATCACTTACCATCAGGTGGGATCGCAGTCAAGGGCTAACTTGTAGTGGATAAAAAAAAAGGATTTTGTATGAAATACTGAACTGTGATGGGGATTTTGTATGAAATACTGAACTATGATGTCATCAAAGTTCCACGTACTTTTTTTCAAACATAAAACTAACACGGGACGTGGATTTTACGACTATTGGGAGATCCTCTATAAAATTGACTAGTAATCAAATACCCAATACTCTTCTCACGACAATCTTATTACCATTTAAAGTATTACCTACATAAATGACAAGGAAGCTTGGCAATAATTTACTCTAATGGCTCTGATAGTTCCTAAACTAAGGAAAATATTTTTGAGATGGTGATAAGTAGAAACAAAACCCCGGCTGAGTTGTGTTGTGGGCTCTTCTCAGACCAGGGCTCATTTGGAACCCTCATTACTTAAGTTTTAAGATACTGATTATCACCATCATGTTTTAGAAGTAATTGGACGTCAATAAGTGCACATTGTAACTAATTTGAATAAATAAATATTGATTGGTTGATATTTTTCCATTTCCCTCTGTTTCCCGCCGCGTGGATGGCTTCACAGATCAGTGTCGACCGCTTTTTTTCTCTAAAAATACTATTTTTGACATCACATTTGAATTACAATTAAACTGCATTTTACGACTGCCTGAAAAAAGGAGTATATTGATTTTTTCAGGGTTCATGTATGTATATATGTGAGTTTGTATATTCCACCATAACTTCTATACGCCTAAACCGATTTTGATAATTGAGGTATCGTTAGAATCCCTAGCTTATTCCGGGTGACATGGGCTAGTAAAATTTAAAAAAAAATATGGTCCATGGTTCTGCATTAAATACAGAAGTTGAAAAAAATCTAAAATAAAATTAACTATATAAACATCATCTAGAAAATGATGACTAGATTCCAAAAATATATAACACTAGTTCAATATTTAGTGATTCACAAAAAAATATCATTTAAAGACCAAAATTGGAAAAAAAAACGAAAATAAGATTAACTATATAATCATCATCTAGAAAATGATGAGTATATTCCAAAAATATATAACACTATAGTTCAATATTTAGTGATTCACAAAAAAATATCATTTAATAAAAAAATGTGAATAAGTTTCCAAAGGCTACATATGCAAAACGCTTCTCAAGGAGTTAAACTTCGAAAATAATATAGCAGGGCAGTCGTATTTTTTAATTCGTTTATTAACTTTTTAGTCCGTTTTTTGACAGGGCAGTCGTATTTTTTATTTTTTTTAATTATGACTTGTTCTTTCAGCATCAAATACGGCCTATATGAGGTCAACTTCGAGGACCCGAAGCGCCCTCGGACCGCCAGAGCGTCCGCACATTTCTACACATGTGTCATCCAGAACCGGTCGTTGCACGCTGCAGAGTTGTGCTTCGAGAACAATTCCAAATACAGACGGACGGAGATAAAAGATGACGCCACTGTTCAAGTTTTAGAATAATATTATGTTATTATACGACTGCCTGAAAAAAGGAGTATGTGTGTATGTATGTATGTATGTATTATTAAGAAGAAACACTGGATAACTATTTCAATCATACTTTATTAGCATTTTACACACAAACATTGTACAGCCATCTTTGACCTTCGGCCCCGAACCCCCGCCAAGTGCTTCCAATCGTCCGTCACTGTCGAGAGCGCTGTAGAGCAGTCCGACCATAGATAGACCATAGATAGATCCGTCAATTTCAGTCTAACAGTATGTATGTATGTATGTATGTGAGTTTGTATATTCCACCATAACTTCTATACGCCTGAACCGATTTTGATAAATGAGGTATCGTTAGAATCCCTAGCTTATTCCGGGTGACATAGGCTTGTAAAATTTTTACAAAAATTGATGGGGTGACCATGGTCCCGCATTAAAGACTAGAGTTGAAAAAATATTTCGAAAATAAGATGAACTATAATATATACTCATCATCTAGAAAATGATGAGTAGATTCCATAAATATATAACACTATAGTTCAACATCCAGTGATTCACAAAAAATATCGTTTAATAAAAATGTGAATAAGATTCTAATTTAGCTTGATTAATTTAAATTTTAACTTTTAGTTCGTTTTTTCGCAGGGCGGTCGTATTTATTATTTTTTTTAATTATGACTTGTTTTTAGTTTATTTTATAAGTAACTACAGGTCGCCCGCGACTTCGTCCGCGTACAATTGCTGATTTCCTATGAGATTATGAAAATTTCCCGCTGCAAACAGCCTATCTATAGAGGCTTTATATAGCTTATATGCAGGTTTCATTAAATGCAGATTTTCATGTCTATACTTCAAATTCATAGTACTTTTATGTAAATTTCCACTCCCATTTCACCCCTTTTGGGGTGGATTTTCGTAAAATTGCTTGTGTAGGTTTTTATTATTTATAACGAATAACTCAATTGCCAATTTTCATGTGCCTAACTTCAAAATTAAAGGACTTACATATAAACTTTCAACCCCCATTTCAACCCCTTGGAGGTGAATTTTCTCAAAACCGTTTCTTAGCTGACGTCTGCACCATAGAAAGAACCTACCTTCCAAATTTCAAGTCTGTTTTTATTTCAATCTTTATAGTTCCTGAGATATCGTGATGAGTCAGTCAGTCAGTCAGTGAATCAGTGAATGAGTGGTATTTCGCTTTTATCTTTTATTTATAGATAAATAGATATAGTAGATAATATACCTATAAAGTAGAAGTATAGAAATTAATATACCTATTTTTTGATTTAATATGCGTTTTAATTCGCTTTATTCGTTACTCAGCTACGCAGACGTCGCGTCGTTGTCCAATTGAGTATTTGACAACTATTCAAATAAACTATTTTTAAGTGATTATTAAATAGAGAATCTCCCAAAAATCGTAATACCCACGTCCCATGTTAGTTTTAACTATTGAAACTATCGATTAAAGTGAAAAAAGTGCGTCGAACTTTGATGACGTCACTATTTCATACAAAATCCCACACTGAGCGCGTATTTTGACGTTTGAAAAAAAAGTTGCTGATTTGATTAGTTGTCAAATACTCAATTTATGGGTGACGACGAGAATTGAACACAATTACGATACGCGACAGTTATAAGATTGTTTACATTTCGTAAGTAACTCATATTATATAGTTTGTGCGTGAGTTGAATGCAGAGTAAATGTATGGTACTTACATGAGTAAAAGTGTAATCTTATCTATTGGATCTCCGAAAACCTATCTGAAACCGTAAGCGAATCTGATAAAAATTCTTTCAATTTTTTTTTTAATTTTTTTTTAATAACGAATGTACAATATTTTACATAAGACATTTCGTTAAGAAGAACGGTGTCAGTCTCGCGTATTCTACATTTTTACCCTACCAAAAAGTGGTCAACCCAAAGAAGTTATCACTTCAATATATACAATAAGTAATAGCACGCCGCTTGATATATGGCTGCTGTCGTTTGTCAGTCTGTCTCGAGTCTTTTCGTCAGCTCGGTACTTGTCCTCGTAGCATGAGTGAGAGACGTGGAGTGATAAAAAACATTTGAATTTTTTTTTTTTTTAATAACGAATGTACAATATTTTACTAAAGACCTTTTGTTAAGAAGAACAGTGTCAGTTTCGCGTATTCTACATTTTTACCCTACCAAAAAGTGGTCAACCCAAAGAAGTTATCACTTCAATATATACAATAAGTAATAGCACGCCGCTTGATATATGGCTGCTGTCGTTTGTCAGTCTGTCTCGAGTCTTTTCGTCAGCTCGGTACTTGTCCTCGTAGCATGAGTGAGAGACTGGAGTGATAAAAAACATTTTTTTTTTTTTTTTTTAAATAACGAATGTACAATATTATACTTAAGACCTTTTGTTAAGAAGAACAGTGTCAGTCTCGCGTATTCTACATTTTTACCCTACCAAAAAGTGGTCAACCCAAAGAAGTTATCACTTCAATATATACAATAAGTAATAGCACGCCGTTTGATATATGGCTGCTGTGGTTTGTCAATCTGTCTCGAGCCTTTTCGTCAGCTCGGTACTTGTCCTCGTAGCATGAGTGAGAGACGTGGAGTGATAAAAAACATTTGTTTTTTTTTTGTTTATTTTTTTTTATTACGAATGTACAATATTTTACGACCTTTTGTTAAGACGAACGGTGTCAGTCTAGCGTTTTCTACATTTTTACCCTACCAAAAAGTGGTCAACCCAAAGAAGTTATCACTTCAATATATACAATAAGTAATAGCACGCCGCTTGATATACGGCTGCTGTCGTTTGTCAGTCTGTCTCGAGTCTTTTCGTCAGCTCGGTACTTGTCCTCGTAGCATGAGTGAGGGACGTGGAGTGATCGCCCGCGGATCACACAGGTGAGGAAGTGTGCGGAGGTGCGCGGGATGCGCGGGCGGGAGGGGTGAGAGAAGTCCACCTCATGGATGCCGAACTTTATCCTGTAAAACCGAACAATAGGGATGATGCATGTCGCCGAAGATTGTAAGAACCGTTAGATTATAATCTAACTTGCGAAATTGCAAACTGTCGAAAGATTACATTTATTAACGCATTATTTTTCGGTAGATTGTAACATGTTAGGTATATTAACCCGATAGAACCTAAGTGTTTAACTACCTAAGTGTGTAACTCTACCTCATTATTAAAGTCGAACCATAACCTAACCTACAAGAAACAGACAAGAAAACGTAAATACAATGAATATTTCAAAAATTGACACGTTACATTGACAGTTTACAATTTCGCGAGTTAGATTATAATCTAACGGTTTTTACAATCTTACGGTGACATATTCAAAGTTGGTACTTACACAGTACACTTAATGAACGTCAAGTAAACAAAGTATAAGACGTGATGGTCATAATTAACAACGGTGTATTAATACTTAAAACTGATAGCTGTTAAACCCAACCTCTAAAACAAACTAAAATGCTGTACAGCATTTACGGTTCACAATCTGTCGACAGTTTACAATTTCGCGAGCTAGATTATAATCTAACGGTTTTTACAATCTTACGGTGACGCACATATCAAAAAATAAATTATTTCTAACTGATTATTAAATAGATGGTCTTCCAAAGGACCTAAAATTCACATCCTCGGTTAGTTTTAAGTCCGATAACCTTTTTAAAATATAGATCAAAGGAAAAAAGTGTGTTGGAATTTTATAGAAAGAAAGAAAAAACACTTATTTCCAAATTGTGCCATACATAACAAGCATACCTAAAGAGGTAGATCACCCCTGCACCTCAACGATCTAAACAAGATCTAAGTATAATCTAAACAACAATCGATGAGGCCGCAGGGATGAACTATATCACGCATGACACCACCCAAAAAATGACCCAGGCTCAGCATAATGCTGTATGTTCAGTGCAAGCACTAACCATACAGCACTGATTTTCGCAACGTTTTTGATGACGTCACTATTGCGAATTTCATACAACTTCCATACTAGAAGTGCGTTTTTAAGTTTGATAAAGAGTTGCTGATTTGATTTAGTAGTTGTCATCATCCCCATAATTATTGTAAACCCGCTGATGCCTGCGACTTAATCCGCGTGGATTTAGGTTTTTAGGTTACCACGGGAACTCTTTAGTTTTCCGGGATAAAAAGTAGCCTAAGTGCTATTCCAGATTATAATCTATCTCTGTGCCAAATTTAATTCATACCCGTTCAGCCGTTCTGGCGTGATTGAGTAACAAACATACATCCATCCATCCAAACTTTCGCATTTATAATATTAATAGTATAAAGTATAGACTAGTGGTTGGGTCCGGCAGACGTATTCCTGAACCTAGAACCCGATTGCATCGCCACCTACCGGGTCCAGTTGTGAATATAAACCATCCCAGGACCTACTCAAACACACGCAATAAATTCCATCAGAATCGGTCCAGCAGTTCTGAAGTGATGCGCTTACATACTTTAGTATTCATACATTCATACATTCAGTAATTAAGTTTTCATTTATATAGACAGCTAACCCCGTGTTATATGAAGAACACCTCAAGGCCGGGGCCGGAGTTGACCCAAGTTGTGGACTGGATGGGTGACCAAATTTGGCCTTTTCGATTCCTCCGTACCTCGGAGAGCACCTCTAGTCTAGGCAACGGTGCGGTTCGTTGTATGGAGACCCCCGCATTAAATCCTCAGTCGATGAAACTTGGCAGGTATGTAATATAGCATGAACGAAAACTTAAACAAAAATATCCAAAAAAAATATTCATGCGGAAGTTAGGTACCTATTTATACTTAAAACTTATTTTTTCTGACTGAATATTTTCTTGATATCTTTTTAAAATAATAGTAAGTATATTTACACTCAAAACAGAAATATCGAACGAAATAATAATGCAGAACATCGATATTTAAACCGATTTTATAACCAAACCTAAACTGTGTTTACGCGATAATGTACCTCCCTGCTGTGACAACTGGGTATAGCATAAAAAACCTTAGTTCCTTTCTGATTTTTTATTGGATATTTATAATATATCTACGTATATAGATTTAGAATTAATCATAATTAGGATTAATGTATGTAGCGTGTAACGATAGGGCTGACATATAGGTCACCTATAAAAGCTCTTTAAAAACTAGAATAATATACGTTATAGGCTGGGTTGCATCAATACTTTTTGACGGACATGTAACCTTCAAATATAGCGCTAACGAACGTAAGTGAAATAAGGCGTTGATTCTCCATTTTATAGTAGTAATAATCAGTAAACTAACTAGCAAATTAACAGACGTTAAAGTTCTTACGTGTGTTAAATTTAAACGAACGTATGTTACGATAACCAACGGTTTGAAACAACCGGCCCTAACTCATGATACTTTATCATGTAAAGTTTCGCCGCCTGAGGAATTATTGTTGGGGTCAACTAGCTTTATTGCCTAGAACTAGACTACTCCGTTTTATCCCAGAAAATTATAGAGTTCCAGCGCGAATCAAAAACCCACGCGGAGTAAGTCGCGGGCATCAGCTAGTTTATAACATTAGTATAGATTTTACATACGTGTATCCGTCCGTCCACTCGAAGTTGTCAATTAGGGACCAGGCCGCGTACCCTATCACGTTCACTTTGTCCACTTTTATGGCGAGCAAAACCTGCGAACACTTTTTTTTTGCAATCAATAGGCATGATGACAGGAACCAAGAATCAATGAAATTATGAATTTATCTAATGAAACAGGATTCATGGATTATAAAAAACGTATTTATTTTTCTATTTCGAGTGAGATTGCTATTTATTTTGATAAAATAAAACTATAAAATACAGCAATCCGCCATATTGAATTAAACACCAAGAAGCAAATGACGTCACAATTGTTTGTTTTCGATTTTGACAAGCATGCTATTGTTTACTGCACACTGCACAGAGTACATTGATAAAAACAATAGTGACGTCACAAACGACGCCATGACACGTGAATTTTAAAATTTAAATTTCAAATGCCAATTTTATCTACCAAACCTTATTTTTCTGCTGAAATAAGATATTTTTTCGAAATAGTAGATACTTCCGAACATAATCAGACCATTTTTCAAAATCAGTCATCATGCCTATTATGCCTGTGATACACAGACGGACTGGGCTGTTTAGATAGGTAGATAAATTCTGTATTGCCACACAAACATAAAGATATAAAGTAAACACTAAAAAGTGCAGAAAACAACGTCTGCAATGGCGGTCTTATCACTAAAAGATAAGGTAAATTAATGTAAAACGTAAGCTCGTTAAAAAATCCAATTACCATGTAAAGGATTACTTAAATGACAAGGAAGCTTGGCAATGATTTGATACAGTCATTCTAGGTGGCGTCAATTGTATGTTAAATGTTCGTCTGTATCACCACTGTCCAATAATAGTACATTATTGCAAAGGCTGGGAAATAGGCAACTGCAGGTCGAGTATGGTTTCTGATCTTAAATCTGATGGAGTACAATCAATCTCCATTTCACTCTCTGAAACCGTTGGAATTCATTTTACTTATTATTAAATTTATATTTAATAAGTATTTATATAACAAATCAAGACAAATTTTCAGCTTTGCCGCCAATTTTTTTTAATCATCTGTGCCGACAGGCAAACGCATTTATGGCTATACAGCCACCAATTTGTATTAAGCAAAGAGACTATGGTGTACCAAGAATCACAAAAGAGATCCGATCAAAGAGTAGTTAATAACCCCAGCACGCCGTTTCATACAACATTGCAGGAGCGTTGTGATGTTCCAAATTCAAAAAACGCTCCTGCAATGGATATGATTTTCTTTGTCCGAAAATACCGTAATACTTCGCGTGTTCTTTTTTCGAAAATAATGACACTATTTCCATGCATGTTTGAGAAAAGGTATTTTCTTTCTTTCTTGTAAGACCACAGCGCTCGCCGCTGCGCCAGTCTTCAAAAACAAGGGACCCCAACAGTTTTATCCAGTCCGTTTGTCAGTCTGTGGAAACCCTCATAATCAACTGACCTGTTCCAAATACAGCTTGTAGTATTCCGTTCTGTCCACATCGTTGAGCTGGTAGCCGGTGGTGGAGAATCCGTTCTCCGTGATCAGGATCTCGATGTCACCATATTCCTTCTTCAGCCAGGACAGCAGCCAGCGAATACCTTCTGGAACCACCTTGAAGTATTGGAGTAAGTAGTACATAAGCGAGTATCAGAATCAAAGTCAGCGTTGCAGTATGTTAGGTAGGTATATACCTATCTCTCATGCTATGGCACGGTCTGAGGAGGTGGCCCATTGACCACGTGGGATAAGTTTAATTTGTATTTGTATAAGTTTAGTTATACTAAGCATAATGAATTAATGTAATTTACTGCCTCGTTGGTCTAGCGGTTAGCATAGTCGACTGCGGATCACGAGGTCCTGGGTTCGATTCCCGGTCGGGCATAAAAATGGTTAGGTATTGGGTTTTTCAATGAAGAAATTCTCAGTGCCAGCCCGGAGTTGGAAGTTGGCGGTGTTTCACCCCCGTGCCTCGGAGAGCACGTTAAGCCGTCGGTCCCGGTTATTATCATTAACATGATAATAGTCGTTAAACCCGCATTGGAGCAGCGTGGTGGGTCTAAGCTCCTAATTCCCTCTTTCCTATGAGAGTGGAGGCCTGTGCCCAGCAGTGGGATGTTAAGAGGCTGTAGTGGTAAGCATAATGAATTGTAGTGTCGGTCAATAAACTTTTATTTATTTATTGTGAACATACTTAATTTTTCTAAATAAAAAGGGACTAATGGCCTTTTGTGACAACGCATATCAGTTTTGACGACCTCCGTGGCGCAGTGTTGAGCGCTGTTGCCTTAACGTGCGGAAACCCCGGGTTCGATCCCCGGCAGGGTTTGGGAATTTATAATTTCTGAATTTTCCCTGGTCTGGCCTGGAGGAGGCTTTGGCCGTGGCTAGTTACCACCCTACCGGCAAAGACGTGCCGCCAAGCGATTACGCGTTCCGGTACGATGCCGTGTAGAAACCAAATAGGGGTATGGGTTTAATATAACTGCCATGCCCCTAACAGGTTAGCCCGCTACCATCTTAGACTGCATCATTTACCATCAGGTGAGATCGCAGTCAAGGGCTAACTTGTAGTGGATAAAAAAAAAGAATAGTATGCAGTCGATAGCATAGTCAAAATTCAAAATATTCAAAATTCAAATGTTTTTTATTCAAATAAACTTTTACAAGTACTTTTGAATCGTAAAGTGAATCTAGCACTGGTTCGGAATGCCATTCCTACCGAGAAGAACCAGCAAGAAACTCGGCGGTTGCTTTTTGAAAAAATAATTTACAATTTCATTAATTTGTGGAATACATAAGTAACAGCGTTTGACTGCGGCCGACGAGGTCCCGGGTTCGAGTCCCGGGTCGGGCCATAATTAAGTATCGGGTTTTTCGGATTAGAAATTCCCAGCACTAGCCCGAAGTTAGGAAGCTGGCGGTGTTTCACCCCCGTGCCTCGGAGAGCACGTTAAGCCTTCGGTCCCGGTTATTATCACTAACATGATAATAGTCGTTAAAGCCGCCAACCCGCATTGGAGCAGCGTGGTGGGTCTAAGCTCTAATTCCCTCTCTCCTATGAGGGTGGAGGCCTGTGCCCAGCAGTGGGACGTTAATGGGCCGTGGTGGTTATTACACAGCAATAAGGATCAATTTAGGGACCCTTTCTCCTTAAATCTTATTACACTACACTGATTCAAGTGTCCTTGTGAAAAATGCAGTATAATAGGCCTCTAACTTGTTGAAACAAAACAAAATCGTATATAGGTACTTTAAGCCCGAAAAGTTATCAAAAGCAATCTTTATGATTAGGTACCAATGTTTTTTTTTTAATTTTTTAAGTCAATTTAGTTTTAATTTAATGTTTTTGTTATAATACCTGAATCACTCAGGTGAAAACTTAAAACATTACCAGAAAATATAAAGGGGGAAAAAAAAATTACCGGAAGTATAGGTTTTGCCCCGAATTTGCTGTTCGGCGGAGTTTCCAAGATGGCGTTAAGTTCCTTGGCACCGGAAATGAGCCAGATCCCCGTGTCCTCCCCGGGTCGGGCGGGTCTGATCATCCTGGTGTTATAGTGGTTCATAGCGTAAAAATCCGCTGTGCCTATAGAAGGACATTTATCTTACTCTTACTAATCTTATCTTACTTAATATGATAAATGCGAAAGTTTGGATGGATGTATGGATGTTTTTTTTTTTTTTATCCACTTCCAGAGTCCAACTTCCCCGCTAACATCTTCAGGATACTATTGGAGCTCGCAGTCTTCTTCCTTATCATGGCCATAAAAGGGAAAACGTCTTCTTCCTTATCATGGCATAAAAGTCCTTTGTTTTTATCCACTACAAGTTAGCCCTTGACTGCGATTTCACCTGATGGTAAGTGATGATGCAGTCTAAGATGGTAGCGGGCTAACCTGTTAGGGGCATGGCAGTTATATTAAACCCATACCCCTATTTGGTTTCTACACGGCATCGTACCGGAACGCGTAATCGCTTGGCGGCACGTCTTTGCCGGTAGGGTGGTAACTAGCCACGGCTGGAGCCTCCCACCAGGCCAGACCAGGGAAAATTCAGAAATTATAAATTCCCAAATTGTCCCTGCCGGGGATCGAACCCGGGGCCTCCGCACGTTAAGACAACAGCGCTACACACTGCGCCACGGAGGTCGTCAGAATGTATGGAATGTATGGATGTATGGAAGTATGGATGTTTGTTACTCAATCACGCCCCAACGGTTGAGCGGATCTGGCTGAAATTTGGCACAGACATAGATTATAGCCTGGAATAGCACATAGGCCTTTTTATCCCGGAAAATTAAAGAGTTCCCGCGGGAACCAAAAAACCTCAAACCACGTAGACGTAGTCGCGGGCATTTGCTAGTGCGTTCATATAGTATCAACAATGGAGAAGTTTCCCTTTTATTATTTTAATTTATCATGAACATTAAGACAAAATAAAACAAAAATATGAAGACTTCATTAAAATATCTTAACAAATGAATAAGTAATGGAACTTTACAGTTGCGCTTGTAAGAATAAATTCATTACGGTATGCATGAATAAATTCATTCAATTGCATGAATAAATTCATGACACGACCTTAACGACCGACTTTATAAGTCTGTCTTTCATTTCATTTCTTAGAAAATACTTAGAAAATCGAATAAAAGAAAGAAATGGAGTTAACGTGACTTAATTGAATTACGAGCACTTAATTTCTATCAAAGTTTCTCACTCGAGTAAGATACAGCAATTGGTGTACATTAAATAATTAAACTTATTAAATAATTAATTTCTCAGTCATTTATTGATGGATTTTAAAAAAAAACACTGATTTATTAGTTTTAATCTATATTTTACTTCCATACAACATCATGAAACTTCTCCATTGGGTCTTCTTCTTTGACTTCTAGTCAAATAAATTATTGTTTAGTGATTAATTAATGCTGCCTCGTTGGTCAAGCGGTTAGCATAGTCGAGTGCGGATTACGAGGTCCTGGGTTCGATTCCCGGTCGGGCATAAAATTTGTTAGGTGTTGTGTTTTTTAGTTAAGAAATTCTCAGTGCCAGCCCGGAGTTGGAAGTTGGCGGTGTTTCACCCCCGTGCCTCGGAGAGCACGTTAAGCCGTCGGTTCCGGTTATTATCACTAACATGATAATAGTCTTTAAAGCCCGCCAACCCGCACTGGAGCAGCGTGATGGATCTAAGCTCTAATTCTTTCTCTCCTATGAGAGTGGGGGCCTGCGCCCAGCAATGGGATGTTAATGGTGGTTGATTATTAAATAGGGGGTATAAATATTTCCATCTTCAAAGGCTTACTTACCTTTAATAAATTCTATTTCTTTTTTCGTAAAGGGAGGTAGTCTAGAATGTCTGTAGCCTTCCTTTGAGCTGATTTCCCGCATCAGCTTCTCTATGGCTGGAGGCCAACCGCCTTTTTTGGAAAATATCGCATGGGCGTATCTGCCTGTCTGAAAAAACAATACAATACAAATGCTTTATTTTTAAAAGTTTACAAGATGTTGATAGGTACGGTAGGTACATATTTACAAGAAAGTAAGAGTAATCTTAAAAATAATTAAATTTGTTGGCATATCAGTCCCATTTGGCTTATACATCCCTTTTATGCTTGACAGTGGACCTCACACTAGTGAGGTCTTACGGATAACGTACGATACGGAGGTAAAAACGGATAATTCTAAAAAAACATTTTGGTGGGTGATTTCCTGATTCTGTACAAAACATGCTTAAATATACTGTTTTAAAAGCTACAGGACGTAAACTAACCGCAAGTTGCATTCCAAGTTCTGCTAACTCCGTGTCATTCTCGGTTTTCGCTTTAATGCACACGTCGAAATTTGCCAGAGAAATGCGACCTGAAAAATAGATCTTATGAGTTTACGCTCTCGAATAAAGCCAAGCTGAAGAAATCCAAAGATCCGATAACTCCAACGGAGGGGACCGCTCATTCTAACCCAAGTTTAAAGGCAGTAAAACTATCATCATATTCGTCATCAGTTCAATCCATTGCGGGCTCACTACTGAGCACGATGTCTCCTATCATAATGAGGAAAGGTTTGGACGTAGTCCACCACGTAGGTACTTACCACCACCACCAAAATCACCTGAACATGAGAACATTGCGAAGAACTCTCGGGCATGCAGGTTCCTTACGATGTTTGCATGTTAAACATTTTAGCTATAGGACTATATTCTGAAGTCATAATATTACCCGTTGTTCGGGGTGAACCAAGAAAACGACGCGAAGCATGCGACTCCATAGAAAATAGAAAATGACCAACTTAAATCTACGTGAAAACGTAGGCCACGTAAAGGGTAAGCTACAGTTTGATAGTTGCGTCTGACCCGTAGTCCTAGATGAGCGACAAACGCGACAATATCAAACAATAGTTCACCCTTCACGTGGCCTACATTGTCGCGAAGATACGTCTGTTAATTTCTATGGGGTCGTATCGCGTCGCGTCGCGTGGCATCGCTCAACTAGGACAACGGGTTATCGTATCGAGTGGCGTGTAAACGATAAACCTTAAATATGTCGACTCTCTCACCTGGATGCTTATGTTTAAACTCCCGTTCGAATATCCTGTAGGCAGTCGCGTGTGCCAGCAAAAGGTTTTTATTACATATATATGGGGCGATATCCGGCTCCTTGATCCTGGGCGCCCACCGACCCACCATATAGGCGCGGTCACAAACCGCAAAGGGCTCGTTAATGGTGATCCAGGTCTTGACCCGGTCGGCGTAGAGAGAGAAGATAACCCTCGCGTAGTCTCCGAACCAATCCGCGATGAGTGGATTTGTCCATCCACCTATGGAAAATAAGTACCTTGGCATCTTCTAGGCAAGCGTATTCCAACCAAAGCCTCATTATTGCTTTGCATTGAGCGTGATTGTCGTAAAGCGCAAGATTAATTTGCAGTAATAAAAAGGTAAGACATTTATTTGTCCGTTGATGAGAACTTGATGGTCTCCAAGCCAAAGTTGTAAACGACGATTGGAGTTATTCCAGACTATTCATTCCAAACAGCCAATAATGTACAGTCACTGTGGCGTGAGGCATTAACAAACATACAAATATCCAAACTTTATACTTTACGATACTACTAGCTGATGCCCTTGAGGTTTTTTGGTTGCCACGGGAACTCTTTAATTTTCCAGGATAAAAAGTAGCCTGTGTTATCTATCTCTGTGCCAAATTTCATCCAGATCCGTTCAGCCGTTCTGGCGTGATTGAGTAACATACATCCAACAATCCATCCAAACTTTCGTATTTATAATATTAGTATAGATAAAATAAATGAGACTGTAAAACCAATCTCACCCATATCCTGGATCTTAACAGGTAGGTCCCAATGGTACATAGTGACGACAGGTTCAATGCCCTGAACGAGCAGCGCATTGATGAGGTCGCTGTAGTACTTGACACCAGCCTCGTTGACCTTGTTGGTGAAGCCAGTGGGCAGGATCCGCGGCCAACTTATTGAGAACCTGCCCCCCGATTATGTAAGGAAATCGAAATCGTAATCGTCTGTCAAACGTATAATTCAACCTGTTTAAGGAGGTCATAGATGCTTGCACGTCAAAACGCATATATGTCTCTCCTTTAAAAGTTCGAGTTATACGTGTTATGAGCTGTCAAATGAATACGATTGGCTTAGACAATTGGGCCTCTGGAAATGACGCCGGCTACTTATATTAACGTTGGGGTTAAAGTTGCTGGAATGGCGACCCCGCACTGGACGGCGTAGCGTCGGCAGACCCCCCACACGGTGAACTGACGACATCAAGAGAGTCGCAGGGAGTCGCTGGATCCAGGCGGTGCAAGACCGTGGCTTCTGGAGGACCCTACAGGAGACCTATGCCCAGTACGGGATGTCCATCGGTTGACGACGACGACGGCTTAAATTAAAATTCGCACTACTTTATTATACCGATCGTCAAACTTATCCTGGTCCGGTGGCCAAAATTGGAACCAATTTTTATGCCAGTATTGTTTTATTATAATCTAAATTAATTTTACGATTGATATCAGAGTTGGTTTAGGTTTCATAATCTTTGTACAAACTCCTCCGTGGCCGTAAATCGTCAAATTTGTGAATCGAGATTGGCTGTTCTTTTTAATTCATTTTGAAATGTAGTGCTTTCCACCTGCAGGTTGGATAAAGAATGACTATTCTCCGAATATGAGATACCTGTTTAATTTTACGGATTGAAAAAAGTACATCCACCCTGGTGGCTCGTGGTTGTGTTAAAATCCTATCTGCATTTGTTTACGTGTAAATATGTGCGTGTTCACGACTACGCGTACGACTGCCCACTCCGAGAGGTACGCTCGTGAATTCAATTCAATTCAATTTATTTGTTTTTCCCAATTACATGGCATTACATATTTACATAAATCGTATTCAACCAGAACAATGAAGGGACTGGTGCTCGAGCTAGGCAGTAAACCTGTGTTTCAAGACTATTATAATAATAAACTAAATAAGGCTCCCGAGTATAATTACTAATAAAATAATATGACTAACTTAATAATTGCTGTAATGGTAATCGATTTAAATTTAATATTATATTATAGTGCAATTTCAAGAACTATAATAGCAGTAGCGTGTACAGTGTACCTACACAATCCCATCTCATGTGCTGTAACCGTTACCTATAAAACTGCAGCCCCATGTTAGCAGCGATCCTGACATCTTCCATCCACAGGTGGTACGAGGCCGCGGCCACGTCTGCGTTGGTACCACCCGCGATGTCACCAGGGTGAGTGTGCACCAGCCTGTCCCATATACTCTCACCTTTACCTATAATACACAATCATCATCATTATTTGCGCGCAAAATAATAATAATAATAATAACTGACACACGCTGTCACTAGATCCCTGATTAATTGATGAAATGTAAACGAAATTCGACGAAATAATGTAGAATGCTGACACGATCCAGAGTACGGAACGCACAACAACCACCTCCGGACCCGCAACTCAGCCCCGCCTCGCAACCATCCGCGATCACGCCCAATGCTGCAGTTGCCTCGAGCTCGAGCGTCGAGTTTTTCTCCCCGCCGACGTCGCCACCACCAGTACGTCGTCGTGGGAGAGGCCGGCCGCCGACTTGCTTGGGATCCCGAGGCCCACCGGCTTCTGATAGGATCCTCGCCCCCGGTGGTAGTGTGTCGCGCATGAGATGGACTACATCCATTAATGAAAATGTCATGCGCGCATATTTAGGGGCTACGGAGGGTGGAACCAACATGACCGCGTACCGTGCTAGGATGCATGCTTTGTTTCAGGCCCTTGAACCAGCTCTCAATGTGTCGGCTCAACGATTGTCGGACCAGGTACGGGTTATTCAGCGTGTTAACGGTCTTATAGCTCAGAGCCTCGACCAACATCTTTCGAGGCTCTCATTGGGTAGCTGGGTCAAGGGCCAGATCCAGAAGGCTGTACTCCTGGACACGGCTCGCATCGTCAGGAGATTCCTCTCTCTGGAGCCCTGACCGTCGGTTTCTTGGAACCTGTTCCCAAGACCGATGGAACGCTATTTTTTATATTTTTAAATGTTTTATTTTTTTATTTTTGTTGTAATAGTTCAATATTTATAAATGTAAACAATATATGGACCTAAATGAAATAAAAGAATAATAATAATAATAAGACTATTCTAGCGAAAAAGCCTGACATAGTGTTGTTGGTACATCACCATTCCATATGACGAGAACCTTGTGAGAGCTGAGACGGAGAAGAAACGTAAGTATCTTGATCTGGCTCACGAGGTTTCCGCCATGTGGCATGTGGGGTCCACTGAAACCATCCCAATCGTCATATCTGCGAATGGGTTAATCCCAGTCAGCCTCGCTCACCATCTGAGGCGACTGGGGTTCCGTGGCAGTTCGCTCGCAGCCAGGATGCAGAAAGCGGTGTTGCTAGACTTGGCTAGGATAGTTCGCCGGTTTCTCATCCTGTCGCCCTGATCCCCGGCCGTCTGGTCTCCCCTGCCGGGGTGTAATCCTCCGCCCGCTACTATTTATTTGTATATGTAAGTTTATTAATTAATATTTATTTACGTAAGTTTATTATAAGTCTTTAGGCCATATATGTATTTATTTTGTATGCGGGCGTGAGAGCTAAATTTATGTCGAAAATAATAATGATGATAATTTATTCTCACACAAAATTTACAAAAGTACATTTACAGAATTTACTTAGGACTACAATACATTGTATGGGCGGTCTCTGTAGCCTAATGTAGGATACCCTGTGGTTTAGGCTGCAGTGACTTTCCCTCCTAGAAAAAGAGTGACTAAAATTACAACATGTAGGTACATTGATATTATTCTTTAACATAATTTTATTATAAGCAAAAATGTGTGAACTATTAGAGTAGATGTGTGTGTGTGTGTGTGTGTGTGTGTGTGTGTGTGTAAAATAGATATTAGTAAATATAAATATGAAAAGGAAGACTAACCTGGACGGGGTAGCCATGGCATAGCCATGGTATAGCGTTCTTAATTAACCCTTAAATCGCTCTCGATGCAGTATCGTAACGGAACGTATTCCGTGGCAGAAATAATCTGGAACATCGGGAGGTAGAAGACCAGGCATCCAGGTGGTGAGGATGAAATTTGTTTCTGCATTATTTAATTGAATAGTTGTCAGATACCCAACTTTATTAAAATGCGACTTCACCCAACTAGACTCATCTATATGGCTCTATAGCTCTCGCTCCATCAAAAATGTAAATAATGGCCTCAGACTTACCATCAACATTCCATGCACCTTCTATCTGAAACGAGGACGTGGCTGCACCGAACTTGAATTTAGACGGAAACTTGTGAAGGTCACTCTTATTACACGACGAGACTTGCAGTATTGCGCTGTGTAACAAACTTATTTTAAATGATAAATGATTTATTTATTTCATGTAGGACAACTTGTGTCACTTATGAAACATTAAGACTCTACCACCGGTTCGGAACATTGTTCTACTGAGAAGAGCCGGCAGTTGAAACGCAGCAGTTGCTCTTTTCATAGAAAAGAAAAGGTTACAATATGTGTAGACAACACAACACATACGTTACAAGTATTACACTGACTTGTGGGTCACTGGATGCGAGGCCGGTTGCTTCCATGCAACAATATGTAGACAACACAATTGTAGTCTTACTTACGTTACGAGTATTACACTGACTTGTGGGTCACTGGATGCGAGGCCGGTTGCTTCCATGCAACTTTGTCATTCATAAATTCATCGATAGTGTAATAACCTCGACTTAACAAATGCTGTTTAACACAGTCTTTAATTCTGTGTAATGGCAAATCCAGAAACTCTTTGGGAACCATATTATAAAGCGTACACTCGACCCCACAAAGGATTTCCGCACCTTGCGCACACGATCCGACGCTGTTACTAGCTTAGGGCGGTTACTAGTATATCGATTGTGAATATCTTTTGACCAAAACTCCAAAAAAAAAACAGCAAATTGCTACACCAAGTATGTGAATAATTAGTAGTGAAGTAATTACCCTCCAAAATATTATTAATTAAGTAATTAAGAAATAAATGTGAAAAAGGGGTCAAGGGACGTAAGCTTCGTCGATAAAAAGCAATCTTACTATGTATACTAATATTATAAATGCGAAGGTTTGGATGGATGGATGTTTGTTACTCACGTTACTGTGTGTAACGGCTGAACGAGTCTGGATGAAATTTGGCACAGAGATAGATAACACAGGCTACTTTTTATCCTGGAAAATGAAAGAGTTTCCGTGGCAGCCAAAAAACCTCAAGTCGCGGGCATCAGCTAGTAGTATCGTAAAGTAGAAAGTTTATTGGATATTTGTATGTTTGTTAATGTTTCACGCCACCGTGACTACATTTTTGGCTGTTTGGAATGAAGATAGCTTATAACCTGAATTAAGTACCTACTTAATACGTACCTAGGCTACACCGCAAAGGCCGGGCAATATGGGAACTTTTTCCGGGATAAATCCCGCAAGAATAACCTTTGATTATGTATTGAGGGAATAACGAAGTATATCCGAGTTTTACGCGGACGAAGTCGCGGGCTTTAGGGTTTTATTCTTGTGGTAAATAATATATTTTTCACACCACTCGCTCTACAATGCCTTATTACAAGGTCTGTTATCTAAAGGTACCTAAAGTACGTCATTACATTATGGCTTAGCGGGGTTGTAATGTTGCACTGAAATTCATTACCCCCATGGGGTGTAATTTATGATTTGAATTTCCAAAGATTCCCCTCCAAGATTCCCATCCAAAGAAAATTCTGTTAATTTCAAATAATGCTTTCTCGCGTCGACGTATGACGCCGTCCCTCTCACAATTTGTACTGGTGGGCGTTGCGACGAGAAACCGTTTCAAAAAACCGTTCTCGGCTCTGCGACGGTGAAACCGTTTTTACGTCCTGGGTAAAACAGTTAACAGTTTTCGTTGCACAAACCAGTCTTCGAATAACTGGTAGTCGTCCTCGTTCCACGTTCGTTTTTCAAAACAGTTATTACAATCAAAAGTGAACTTTATGTCGATGACATACAGTCGAAAATGAATGTATTCAACGACACGTTCGTTCTCAAAACAGTTATTACAATCAAAAGTGAACTTTATGTCGATGACATACAGTCGAGAATGAATTTATTCAACGACACGTTCGTTCTCAAAACAGTTCTTACAATCAAAAGTGAACTTTATGCCTATGACATACAGTCGATAATGTTAATGTATTACTTTTCACTAAAAAAAACGCGTTTCACTAAAAAAAACGCAACTCTTTCCATATCAAATATGTTTCGTTCTAAAGAACGGTTGTCGTCGCAACTGGTTTGCAAACTAGTTGCAACGATAACCGTTTTCTGCAACCGTTTTCGTCGTCGGCGAAACGGTTACGTTTCGTTTGTCGAAAATACGATAACGACCCACCACTAACAATTTGCTATCTCGCTTCGATGAGTGATGGCGTCCCTTTCGCACGAACCACAGAGTAAAGATTATTGAAAATTCCCCCCAACACTTATTTCCCAAACGTTCTATAATGTGGTGTTATTCAAATGTCGAGTGACGAAGATAGCTGCAGTAATTTACCTCCGGAAACTATTAAAATAGATGCTCAAAGTATAATATACGATTTGTTCCCAGAAACTTCTGAAGACAGTTACTTAAAAGCATACGAATATTCCTGCAAATGAAAAAAATACAAGAGGTGCCAATTGACTAATTTCAGATGCCGTAGGTATTGCTAGTTAAACTTTCAAGTATTTATTCATTTATTGGCATTTTTTTTATTGAAGATAGATATGAAAAGATAATATTGGATAATCTTGTTATTAACCTTGATTTTATTGCCTCGCAATGTGTGAAAATAGAGTATTCAACGCAGGGGTAATCCTGTCTGTCTTGGGCTATATAATCTACCTACTATTAAAATGAAAAGTGAAACCAAGTTATTAAGTAATTAGAAAGCATTGAGATTTTGACCTCTGCCTCTCTCGAAAGGTTTGAATGTGGATCTATCGCGAAACAGGGTGTTTAGAACGTAGAACTTTGGTGATTCGTTAGTCCGACAAACTTATCTGGCCCGTAAAATAAAATAAAAACGAAACCTAAATAGGCATAAAAATTAGTTCCAATTTTGGTCACCGGGTCAGATTAGTTTGTTGGACTAGGTAGGTACTTACCATAAAACGACTGTTATATGGCAGATCATGATTGCCACTAGCCTGTGACCATAATTTCCAGACCTTTAAATATTATGACGATTGAGTATGCGGTCGTAAGTACAGATAAAAAAGTAGGTATGGATCAGTGTGTTGTGTAAATAAGTGCGTGGCTGATTTGTGGGTAGGGTTCCGTATGTGAGCTCCTATCCCAGATCCGTTCAACCGTTCTGTAGGCCCGCAACGAACGAACGAACTATCCCGCAACAAGAGAAAGAAATGTTGTCGATGCCGGCTAATTTCTCGTTTTGATTGGCAGTCATAGGGACTGCCTACAAAAGTGAAAACAAATATTTAAAAAAATATATTTAAATACTTATTTACCTTTTATTTTAACTTATATTACATCTGCCACTAAGGCCGTCACTTGGTGATGACCACGACCACTCTGTGAAGAGTGTACTGTCAACTGTGTGTGTACGGCGAAGATTTATTTTTTTTTTCTTTTTTTTTCATGAAAACACACATATACACTGTTTTTTAAAGAATGAAATATAGTACAACTAAACAATAGTAGTAGTAGTAGGTACATAGCTATATTTAAATATATATATAAAAAATATATAACAGAAATAGTATCTAGCTAAGGTTCCTGGCCCCCAAACTAGGATTCTCTATGCTATGGGTAGCCAGTCCTTCGCCGTACATTCAAATATAATAATTAATTGTTTGTCACTAAGTAATCAATGTACGTATATTGAGGTTAATACTTATAAGATAAATAGAAAAACAAAAACAGTATCTAGCTAAGTTCCTGGCCGCCAAACTAGGATTCCCTGTACTATGGGAAGCCAGCCCTTCGCCCGAACACACAAAAATAGGATTTATATTTAGTAAAAAATGGAATCGAATAATAAAAAGTTATACACAATAAATGATCTAAAAGTAAAAAGATATTTAGATTATTATATTATTAAGTTATTAAAAACGTTGAAGAGATGTTTTTGAAAAAGTTTTCATTTTAATGTAGATAAGTAATTGCCCTTACCAGGTTATTACTTTTTTTGAAGTGAAAACTTCTTTAGGCGCGTTGGGCACTTTTTGGTAGGGGGTAAAAATGTGAAAACGCGTGACCGACACCTCGCGTTGTTACGAAGACAAAAGGTCTTAATTATAAATATAGTAGGTACATTCGTAATTAAACTTGAATGCCTTAGTTTTAAGGTATATATTGGAAGTATTTTAATTTTTTTATTTTTTAAAATTTTCTTTTTCACTTCTACCGGCAGTCCCTATGTCTGCCAATTTTTTTTAAAATTAATGATATACTAAAAATGGTGCAACTAAGTATGTAAAATGGCTGCTGGATGTAAATCCGATTGCTCCAATGCCATATTGTCATTAAAAAAATCGTTAAGTAGGTGTTAATGTGTTTCATAAACCTCGACTTAGTTAACAATGTTGTTTTACAGTGTCACTTATTTTTAAATCCTAATTAAGTACTTAATAGCTATTTATCTACATATTAGTATTACATAATAATATATTAGGTGCTCATAGCCTAGAGGCGTTGCGTTACCGCAGGAATCAATGAAACAAATTTCAAATAGCACATTATTTTATTTAAATAGTTACTTACATTTTTATTAGGTATTCATTAAAGTTTTTTGAATTTTTTCTCTAACTTCAATAGCGCGTCGTTTTTGCCTTTCCTCTTGTCTTTCTTCAGTTCGCCAGATTCTATGGCTTTTTTCATCACCTGTGCATCAAAACAAAAATATTTACATAAGAAAATATTAACAAGATAAAGGGATTTGAATATTCTAAAGTTCCGTTCCACTATTTTTTTTCGAAATAACGGCCAGACATAAAATCAGTAACTGGCATCAATATCAATAGACGAAATCTTCTAAAGCGTCAGGTGTCATAGGTATAAACCAAACCGATATGAGTTTAACATAACTGCCGTACCCCAACAGCTTAGCCAGCTACCATCTTAGACTGCATCATCATTTACCATCAGGTGAGCCTGCAGTCAAGGGCTAAAAAATTTTTGAAGTGGCGTAAAAAAAGCCCATTGTTGACATTAGGTATCTAAAAATTCGACTCAGCTTTCACTAGACAGGCTATGAGGGTAATTCTGTTGACCCCTTGTGTTGTCATCAAAGTCAAAATATGTATTTGTCACCGTATGATTGTAAAAACCGTTAAATTATAATCTAACTCGCGAAATTGTAAACTGTCGACAGATTGTGAACCGTTCAATGTTCTGAGTGTCAATTTTTAAAATATTCATTGTAATGGTGAAAAATAGATAAAGCTGAGTAGGTACTTATAAACTAGAGAATAGATTTTTTTTTAATTATGACTTATGATAAATATCATAAAAATATACTTACATATAATATATACAGGAAACACAATATAATTTAATAACATACATACAAAAAAAAAGTACTAATATTCATACATAATATACAATAATAAATATAAAATAATATAAAAGCTAATCATATAAAGAAGAAAGATAGTGCTGCTTCAGTCTCGTTTTAAATGCACCCACGGATGGACTCGCACGGATATTCCACGGTAGGGATTTCCAAAGACATGCTGCTACCACCGCAAACGACTTAGCGTAAAATATGGTGTTCCAAGTGACTTTTTCATTACACAGGTGCGCAAAGGTCTTGTTCGGGGACGAGCATCCTGAAAATGCTCGTGCAAATAAGGTGGGGAAGAGAACTTTAATATTTTAAAAAGTAATGTTAGAGTATGAACATTCCGGCGAAGGCGGATAGGGAGCCACTTCAGTTGTCGACGGAATTCAGAAACATGGTCGAATTTGCGCAGTCCATAAATAAAACGGATGCACAAATTCTGAAGCCGATCTAGTTTGTCGAGTAGCTCCTCGGTTGCATCCAAATAGCAAACGTCAGCATAGTCGATGAGGGGAAGGAGAAGAGATTGTGCTAACATAATTTTAGTGCGAAAAGGCCAGAAATGTTGAGGTCTGCGAAGAGAGTGAATGGAATAGTTCAAACGCCTACTCACCTCATTGATATGAGCAGACCATGAAAGGTTACTGTCAAATATTAAACCGAGATTTTTAGCTTTTTCGGAAAAAGGTATAGCTGTACCATCATAGTGTAAGCCAGGTAAAGTTTTAAAGTCAACCTTACAGCGCATTCGGCTGCTGCCGATTATAAGCGCTTGAGATTTTTCAGGGTTGACAAGCAAACCAAAAGATTCAGCCCATGTCTTGATATGAGCTAGATCAGAGTTTACCGCCTCTACGGCATCGGCAAGGTTGGGCAATGCTGCGTGCCTATAAAGCTGCAAGTCGTCTGCATAAAGATGGTAGTGACAAGAAATTGCTATGGAAATTTCATTAATAAAAATGGAAAACAGTAATGGAGATAGTACACCGCCTTGAGGAACGCCAGCAGAGAGATCAGCCCAATCCGAAGAATCTTCGTCAGTCCTGATTCTCTGCCGTCGACCCTGAAGATAAAGACTTAAACCCATCCACCACAGGAGGAGAAATGTTAAGGGGAGAACGGAGGATAGCAAGCATTACATCAAAGTCAACTGAGTTAAAAGCATTACTGAAATCAAGCAGTACGAGAACAGTAAGCTCTTTGTTATCCATAGCAAACCGGATATCATCAGTTACCTTGAGCAATGCGGTCGTAGTACTATGAGAAGGACGGAAGCCAGACTGAAAAGGACTAAGGAGATTATTGCGTGAGAGATAAAAACAGATTTGCTTCGCTCGGTCAATAAATTGTTTTTGACATAGGCATCATCGCTATTGGTCATTATAATATGATGATACCAACCTGTAATGCGTTTTCCTCCGGAACGACTAGAGCGTCGGGGTCGTTGAGTGTAGGGTACTTGAACGAGAACCCCTTAGGGAACAAGGGTCTCGAGAGCATCCCTTCCAGCTGTTTCCTCTTCACCTTGAGGGCCTTGTCTAGTGAGGGGTCATTTTTAGCTGTTGGACTGTTGTGTAAGTTAAGGGATTAGTTTTTTATTAGACTACTAAGTTTAGTTAGTTTAGTTTAGTTGTAATGACAATAAGATAACAATCACTATCAATAAAGAACAAAGAATATGACACTAAGTTACACTGGGTTACATTAGAATTTTAAAATTATTCTAATCATAATATAATGATATTCTTCAGGATCCGTGATAATTACTGAACAAAAAATAATTTATTTATTTTTAAATATTAATATATAAGCCTTAGCTCAAAGGTATTAAAGTTTAATTTCGAATAAAGTATATTTATATGTTCGCGAGCATGTCGGTCACGCGAATCTACATTTTTACCCCCTATCAAAAAAAGGTTGCATATGTTTGCGTATGTTTGTCACTCTTTCACACAAAAACTATGTGACAGATTTGGCTGATATTTGGAATGGAGATAGATCATACTCTGTACAACACATAGGCTACTTTTTATCCCGGAGAATTAAAGAGTTCCCGCGGGAACCAAAACTCCTTAATCCACGCGGACTAAGTCGCGGGCATCGTCTAGTGTTTTGATAAAGGATACACGTCATCATCGTCGACGATCATGTCCATTTCCCTAGCGACGCGGTCCCTCCAGCCCTGAGCCTGCGTGACTCTTCGCTTCCTCAGCATCAAAGCGTCCAGCTCGCGAGCCAAGTTCACCAGCTCTTTGATCGGTGCTAGACTATGGAGCGGGACAGGAAAGGTCTCTAGCTCCGACGCTGTATGTAAACGAGGAGAATTAACACATAGAACTCTCTTTTGATATAGGTCAGTTAAAAAATGATCAGTCAGTTACTAGACAGTTATTATTTTCATAATAAACAATCACGAATGGATCATAAGACAGACGTATCATCACATTACAGGAGTTTCTATTCCCTCACTCTTATAGATCAACAGCTCACGAGCTTATCAAATATAATTAAAAATCCATCCCGCGAATCCATTTCACCAGCTCTTTGATCGGTGCTAGACTATGGAGCGGGACAGGGAAGGTCTCTAGCTCCGACGCTGCATATAAACGAGGAAAATTTGAACACAGAGAACTCTCTTTTGATATAGGTCAGTAAAAAAATTATAAGTCAGTTACTAGACAGTTATTAATAACGGACTGACGGCTTAACGCGCTCTCCGAGGCACGGATGAAATATGTATTATTATAATCATTAAAATATTAAATATGATTATAACTATTTTTATAATTAAAAAGTTAAATATTAAAAATCCATCTTGTCCATTTCACCAGCTCTTTGATCAGCGGACTATGGAGCGGGACAGGGAAGGTCTCTAGCTCCGACGCTGTATATAAACGAGCAGAATTAACACATAGAACTCTCTTTTTATATAGGACGGTTAAAAAATGATCGATCAGTTACTAGACAGTTATTATTTTCATAATAAACAATCACGAATGGATCATAAGACAGACGTATCATCACATTACAGGAGTTTCTATTCCCTCACTCTTATAGATCAACAGCTCACGAGCTTATCAAATATAATTAAAAATCCATCTCGCGAATCCATTTCACCAGCTCTTTGATCGGTGCTAGACTATGGAGCGGGACAGGGAAGGTCTCTAGCTCCGACGCTGCATATAAACGAGGAAAATTTGAACACAGAGAACTCTCTTTTGATATAGGTCAGTAAAAAAATTATAAGTCAGTTACTAGACAGTTATTATTTTCATAATAGACAATCACGAATGGATCATAAGACAGACGTATCATCATGTGCCTAAAATCTCAATTCCCTAAACACTAATTTCACTCTTGTATCAAATTTAGGTTTTTGTAACGATTATTATCAGATGTTAGTGATAATAACGGACTGACGGCTTAACGCGCTCTCCGAGGCACGGATGAAATATGTATTATTATAATCATTAAAATATTAAATATGATTATAACTATTTTTATAATTAAAAAGTTAAATATTAAAAATCCATCTTGTCCATTTCACCAGCTCTTTGATCGGTGCTAGACTATATGGAGAGGGACAGGGAAGGTCTCTAGCTCCGACGCTACATATAAACGAGGAAAATTTGAACACAGAGAACTCTCTTTTTATATGAGTCGGTTAAAAAATGTTCAATCAGTTACTAGACAGTTATTATATTCATAATAAACAATCACGAATGGATCATAAGACAGACGTATCATGACATTACAGGAGTTTCTATTCCCTCACTCTTATAGATCAACAGCTTACGAGCTTATCAAATATAATTAAAAATCCATCTCGCGAGTCCATTTCACCAGCTCTTTGATCGGTGCTAGACTATGGAGCGGGACAGGGAAGGTCTCTAGCTCCGACGCTGCATATAAACGAAGAAAATTTGAACACAGAGAACTCTCTTTTTATATAAGTCGGTTAAAAAATGTTCAGTCAGTTACTAGACAGTTATTATTTTCATAATAAACAATCACGAATGGATCATAAGACAGACGTATCATCATTTGACCGAAAACTATTCCGTCACTCTTATAGACCAACAGCTTACGAGCGTATCAAATATAAAATTAACAAGGGACCTGGATTTTACGTGATTCAGTAGAACCTCAATTTAATAATTAATTATTAAATATGATTATAATCATTTTTATAAATTAAAAAGTTAAATATTAAAAATCCATCTTGTCCATTTCACCAGCTCTTTGATCGGTGCTAGACTATGGAGCGGGACAGGGAAGGTCTCTAGCTCCGACGCTGTATATAAACGAGGAGATATTGAATACAAAGAACTCTTTTGATATAGGTCAGTTAAAAAATGATCAGTCAGTTACTAGACAGTTATTATTTTCATAATAAACAATCACGAATGGATCATAAGACAGACGTATCATCATTTGCCTAAAATCTCTATTCCCTCACTTTTATAGATCTACAGCTCATGAATAGATCATAAGATAGACGTATCATCACATTACAGGAGTCTCTATTCCCTCACTCTTATAGACCAACAGCTTTCGAGCTTATCAAATATAAAACTAACAGGAAACCTGGATTTTACGTGATTCAGTAGAACCTCAATTTAATAATTAATTATTAATAATTAATTATTAAATATGATTATAATCATTTTTATAGTTAAAAAGTTAAATATAAAAAATCCATCTCGCGAGTCCATTTCACCAGTTCTTTGATCTGTGCTAGACTATGGAGCGGTACAGGGAAGGTCTCTAGCTCCGACGCTGTATATAAACGAGGAGACTTAACACTTGAATACAAAACTCTTTTTTTATATAGGTCTGTTAAATAATGATCGATCAGTTACTAGACAGTTACTATTTTCATAATAAACAATCACGAATGGATCATAAGACAGACGTATCATCATGTGGCTGAAATCTCAATTCCCTAAACACTCATTTCACTCTTGTATTAATTAAACTTTTAGGTTTTTGTAACGATGATTATCCGATGTTAGTGATAATAACCGGGACCGATGGCTTAACGGGCTCTCCGAGGCACAGATGAAATATTATTATTATCATTAAAATATTAATATTTCAAGTTTTTTTTTAATTTATTTTTTTAAGAACTTATTCACACGAGGACAAAGTCGCGGGAAAAAGCTAGTCATAACATTAATATTGTACTATGATAAAGATCAGAACTTACTCTTGTTCAAAGTCCTGCAGAGCTTCGCATATGAGTAGGCTTCTGCGGGCTCCATCATCAGTATAGTGAGGCCCTCTTTGCACGCGCGCGCAGTCCGTCCACTGCGGTGCACGTAGTTCTAACACGCAATAAGCATTCATTAGAATACCGCAGGACGACCGAGTAACTTGACTGGTCTAGTCAACTACGGATCACGAGGTCCTGGGTTCGATTCCCGGTCGGGCATTAAAAAAAAAAGGGGACTTGTAGGGTTTTTCAATTAAGAAATACTCAGTGCCAGCCCGGAGTTGGAAGTTGGCGGTGTTTTACCCCCGTGCCTCGGAGAGCACGTTAAGCCGTAGGTCCCGGTTATTATCACTAACATGTGTAATAGTCGTTAAAGCCCGCCAACCCGCATTGGAGCAGCGTGGTGGGTCTAAGCTCTAATTCTCTCTCTCCTATGAGAGTGGAGGCTTGTGCCCAGCAGTGGGACGTTAATAGGCTATAGTGGTGGTGGACCGCGTAACTCTGACAGCTACAGTGGACCGCGTATCTCTGACAGCTACAGTGTAATATTGAGTACAAACACTCGATAGCTATTTTAATCATACTTTATTAGCAATTTACACACAAACAATGTACCACCATCGCTTGACATTTCATCCTAGATTAATATGTACCACCATTACATCTCGATCTCGATCAACGCCTCCAATCGCCCGTCACGGTCGAGAGCGCTGTAGAGGGAATCAGACCATAGATGGACCATAGATAGATCCGTCAATTTCAGTCTAACAGTAACGATCGCAATCACCTCTGATTGGATAACACTCTTCCACTATTGGACAAAATCCATTGACGCAGCGAGAATACCATAAATTCAGCCAATCACAACAATAGGCATGATGACAGTAACCAAGAATCAATGAAATTACGAATTTATCTAATGAAATAGGATTCATGGATTATAAAAAACGTTTTTATTTGTACAATCCTTTTTCCCTCCGATTTTATTTTTGTCCTTCGCGCTCAATTGGCGGAAAGCGTACCCATTGGCCCTCAGAATTTCCCCCTTTTTAATTATTTTATTTTACGGCCCTGGATTCCTTTAAAGTCTTATAATCATTGCGAATGTCGTTCCACAGAATATAAAACTAGAAAATCATGACATTAGAGATAATCCCACGCCAGTCTAGCGTCCACATTTACTATGATGCCCTGAATATTTTAATTTTACGCCTAAAATTACCTAGGTTATCTAGTAGATATATTGTAGAAAAATATAATATCTATGTGGCGTGTGTAAAATTTTTAATAACTACTTACAAATGAATAAATAATAGGCATGATGACAGTAACCAAGAATCAATTAAATTACGAATTTATCTAATGAAATAGGATTCATGGATTATAAAAAACGTTTTTATTTTTCTATTTCGAGTGAGATTGCTGTTTATTTTGATAAAATAAAACTATCAAATACAGCAATCCGCCATAATGGATTAAACGCCTAGAAGCGAATGACGTCACAATTGTTTGTTTTCGAGCTTTGAAAATCGCACTAATGTTTACTGCACACTGCACAGAGTACATCGGTAAAAACAATAGTGACGTCACAAACGGCGCCATGACACCGGCGAGCGTTTTGGCGTGAATTTCAAAATTTAAATTTCAAATGCCAATTTTATCTACCAAACCTAATTTTTCTGCTGAAATAATATATTTTTTCGAATTAGTAGATACTTCCGAACATAATCTGACCATTTTTCAAAATCAGTCATCATGCCTATTGATACTGTAACAATGATTGATGCAGAAGATACGCGGTCGTCCTGCTTGACAGAGACTGTATAGTACCACAAACCGAGTGACTCAGTGACAGCGTCGCTGTTGTCACATTTAAAGTTGCTGATAAATAAAATAGAAACAAAAACTAAACAGTCATAAAAATTAGTTCCAATTCTGGCCACCGGGCCAGATAAGTTTGTGGAGCTGTAACAAAAAATGACAGCTACAGTGTAACTATCGCAGTCACCTCTGATTGGATAACACCCTTCCACTATTGGACAAAATCCATTGGCGCAGCAAGAATACCATAAATTCAGCCAATCACAACAATTGATACTGTAACAATTCTCCATACAAACATATTCATCTGTTTCCTCCGTGGGTAATTACAATCAAGAAAATATTCTTTCACCATAAAATCCATACGTATCCGTGCCCTGTGTCCCTATGTTATTTTCGATAAATTAATAAGCCGTTAAGCCGTCGGTCCCGATTATTATCACTAATCAATGAACTATGACGAAGCTGACGATATCTGCATACTTATAACGCCATCTGTAATATTTTTGATTAACTACGGCGAATCTTGTCTTATCTACATACTGTTTACAGCTCTATTAAAATCGAATAAAGATGATATTTATTTGTTTAAGCAGACTAATTGTGAAAGTTGAAATAACCTCAGAATTGAAAATATTTTTGGTATTAAATAAATTCTTAGCAAGTGTCCGTTGTTTTAATCTCCTCTCAGAATAAAAAGGTATTAATTTGAACCCATGAATCAATGTTTTATGACGGTTGGTTCTCAGGCGAACTTTGTATGGGAACATAATAAAAAAACTGTCCTCGCTAAAGACTTCCTTTTATTTTCCTGTAAACTTTACATAAATCTCAAAAAAAACCCTATTATTTCGTAGCGCAAAACTGGTTCGTTTGTCCTACAATCACATCGCAAGAGCTACGGGTCGATGTTATTTTTTGCTTGGACGTTGGAGGACCTGGAGACCGCCATAGGCTACTTTTAGCATGGAAAACAAAGAGTTCAAGAAACCTAAGTCTCACTGACGAGGTAGAGAGCATACTCAGCTAGTTGTATCGTAATGATAAATTTTAGTATTTCAGCTAAGCATAATGTCAAAAGCAAAACTAGTATCTACTGGCCTTTTTTAAGTTCATTATGAAACGTAAACCAATACTTTCAAGTATTCGGTAACAGCGTCTCAAATAAAATCAAAAACTAAACAGGCATAAAAATTTTGGCCACTGGGTCAGATAATTTGGTGGTACTATACACGTATTTTTATTCATGTTCATTTGATTATTGCATTTGACGATTTATTATTAATGTTATTATTAAAATATCCGAGTGTTTATAAATTCAAATCTCCGCATCTGTAACGGCTAATGTATAAGGCCATACTACCCCTCTCTATACACTCACCTCAGCAGTCTTGGGCACTTGGTAGTGTATGACGTGGTCCACGTCGGGGATGTCCAGCCCTCTCGCGGCCACGTCCGTGGCCACCAGCACTCCGTGAGGATCGTCGTGGAACCTATAACGCGCGTCATCCTGGTTACACCTCTCTATACACTCACCTCAGCAGTCTTGGGCACTTGGTAGTGTATGACGTGGTCCACGTCGGGGATGTCCAGCCCTCTCGCCGCCACGTCCGTGGCCACCAGCACTCTGTGAGGATCGTCGTGGAACCTATAACGCGCGTCATCCTGGTTACACCTCTCTATACACTCACCTCAGCAGTCTTGGGCACTTGGTAGTGTATGACGTGGCCCACGTCGGGGATGTCCAGCCCTCTCGCCGCCACGTCCGTGGCCACCAGCACTCCGTGAGGATCGTCGTGGAACCTATAACGCGCGTCATCCTGGTTACACCTCTCTATACACTCACCTCAGCAGTCTTGGGCACTTGGTAGTGTATGACGTGGCCCACGTCGGGGATGTCCAGCCCTCTCGCCGCCACGTCCGTGGCCACCAGCACTCCGTGAGGATCGTCGTGGAACCTATAACGCGCGTCATCCTGGTTACACCTCTCTATACACTCACCTCAGCAGTCTTGGGCACTTGGTAGTGTATGACGTGGTCCACGTCGGGGATGTCCAGCCCTCTCGCCGCCACGTCCGTGGCCACCAGCACTCCGTGAGGATCGTCGCGGAACCTATAACGCGCGTCATCCTGGTTACACCTCTCTATACACTCACCTCAGCAGTCTTGGGCACTTGGTAGTGTATGACGTGGTCCACGTCGGGGATGTCCAGCCCTCTCGCCGCCACGTCCGTGGCCATCAGCACTCCGTGAGGATCGTCGTGGAACCTATAACGCGCGTCATCCTGGTTACACCTCTCTATACACTCACCTCAGCAGTCTTGGGCACTTGGTAGTGTATGACGTGGTCCACGTTGGGGATGTCCAGCCCTCTCACCGCCACGTCCGTGGCCACCAGCACTCCGTGAGGATCGTCGCGGAACCTATAACGCGCGTCATCCTGGTTACACCTCTCTATACACTCACCTCAGCAGTCTTGGGCACTTGGTAGTGTATGACGTGGTCCACGTCGGGGATGTCCAGCCCTCTCGCTGCCACGTCCGTGGCCACCAGCACTCCGTGAGGATCGTCGTGGAACCTATAACGCGCGTCATCCTGGTTACACCTCTCTATACACTCACCTCAGGAGTCTTGGGCACTTGGTAGTGTATGACGTGGTCCACGTTGGGGATGTCCAGCCCTCTCGCCGCCACGTCCGTGGCCACCAGCACTCCGTGAGGATCGTCGCGGAACCTATAACGCGCGTCATCCTGGTTACACCTCTCTATACACTCACCTCAGCAGTCTTGGGCACTTGGTAGTGTATGACGTGGTCCACGTCGGGGATGTCCAGCCCTCTCGCCGCCACGTCCGTGGCCACCAGCACTCCGTGAGGATCGTCGTGGAACCTATAACGCGCGTCATCCTGGTTACACCTCTCTATACACTCACCTCAGCAGTCTTGGGCACTTGGTAGTGTATGACGTGGTCCACGTTGGGGATGTCCAGCCCTCTCGCCGCCACGTCCGTGGCCACCAGCACTCCGTGAGGATCGTCGCGGAACCTATAACGCGCGTCATCCTGGTTACACCTCTCTATACACTCACCTCAGCAGTCTTGGGCACTTGGTAGTGTATGACGTGGTCCACGTCGGGGATGTCCAGCCCTCTCGCCGCCACGTCCGTGGCCACCAGCACTCCGTGAGGATCGTCGTGGAACCTATAACGCGCGTCATCCTGGTTACACCTCTCTATACACTCACCTCAGCAGTCTTGGGCACTTGGTAGTGTATGACGTGGTCCACGTTGGGGATGTCCAGCCCTCTCGCCGCCACGTCCGTGGCCACCAGCACTCCGTGAGGATCGTCGCGGAACCTATAACGCGCGTCATCCTGGTTACACCTCTCTATACACTCACCTCAGCAGTCTTGGGCACTTGGTAGTGTATGACGTGGTCCACGTCGGGGATGTCCAGCCCTCTCGCCGCCACGTCCGTGGCCACCAGCACTCCGTGAGGATCGTCGTGGAACCTATAACGCGCGTCATCCTGGTTACACCTCTCTGTACACTCACCTCAGCAGTCTTGGGCACTTGGTAGTGTATGACGTGGTCCACGTCGGGGATGTCCAGCCCTCTCGCCGCCACGTCCGTGGCCACCAGCACTCCGTGAGGATCGTCGTGGAACCTATAACGCGCGTCATCCTGGTTACACCTCTCTATACACTCACCTCAGCAGTCTTGGGCACTTGGTAGTGTATGACGTGGTCCACGTCGGGGATGTCCAGCCCTCTCGCCGCCACGTCCGTGGCCACCAGCACTCCGTGAGGATCGTCACGGAACCTATAACGCGACATCCTCTCTTACCAATACGTCTCAGGTATTACAGTTTCATTTTAAACGTGTATGTAACATAAATACCACTTTTACGAAAGCACTTTTAGATTTGCCGTAACACAAATTAAAAAAATCGTAAAAGAACACTTGTTCAGAATTGCTATTATACAATTGACGAATTTCTTAGTGACAAAGTTTTTAGTAAGCAATCTACTTTGCGTTGACTCAAACGATGTTTGTTACTCAATCACGCCCCAACGGCTGAACGGATCTGGATGAAATTTTGCACAGAGAAAGATTATAGTCAGGAATAACATATAGGCTACTTTTTATTCCGGAAAAATAAGGAGTTCCCGTGGGAACCAAAAAACCTTAATCCACGCGGGCATCAGCTAGTTGAGGTATAATAATGATAGTGCATACCTCTCAAGGTTCTTCAGCCTCTGCCTCTGCGGCATGCTGGCATGCAACGGAAGCGGGTGACACTTGAGTGACGTCAGAAGCTGCGCCAGCCTGAGGAATGCAGCACAGTCTCACTGTGACAACCTATCATATGATAGTTCCACCACCACCACCACCACAGCCCATTAACGTCCCACTGCTGGGCACAGGCAGCCTCCCTCATAGGAGAGAGGGAATTAGAGCTTAGACCCACCACGCTGCTCCAATGCGGGTTGGCGGGCTTTAACGACTATTATCATGCCAGTGATAATAACCGGGACCGACGGCTTAACGTGCTTTCCGAGGCACGGGGGTGAAACACCGCCAACTTTCTAACTCCGGGCTAGTACTGAGAATTTCTTATCAGAAAACCCCAGCACTTAATTATGGCCCGACCCGGGACTCGAACCCGGTACCTCGTCATCCGCAGTCGAATGAGACAGAATACAAGTTATATTTATCGTCAGTTTATAGGTACAGCATTAACTGGTACGCTCTCGTAAGCTCAACGCAGTGGCTTAACAGAGGGACCTCGTCAGCTGCTCACTGAGCGAGTTTATAACGGTTACATTTGTATAAAGTTAGTTTCATAGGTAACTGTCTCGTTGGTCTACTGGTTAGCATGTTTGACTGCGGCGGACGAGGTCCCGGGTTCGAGTCCCGGGTTGGGCCATAATAAGTGGTTTTTCTGAGTAGAAATCTCAGTACTAGCCCGGAGTTAGGAAGTTGGCGGTATTTCACCCCCGTGCCTCGGAGAGCACGTTAAGCCGTCGGTCCCGGTTATTATCACTGACATGATAATAGTTGTTAAAGCCCGCCAACCCGCAGCAGCGAGCCAGCGCAGGAGCAGCGTGGTGGGTCTAAGCTCTAATTCCCTCTCTCCTATGAGAGTGGAGGCCTGTGCCCAGCAGTGGGACGTTAATGGGCTGTAGTAGTAGTAGTAGTAGTAGTAGAAGTAGTTTCATAGGATAGGTATGTTTTTTGTTGTTAATTAAGTCTATTTTATTGTAAATATTTTTTGTAATATATAGGTATATGTTTTTTGTCTTAGTCTATCGCATTAGGTTATACCTGACGACCTCCATGGCGCAGTGTGTAGCGCTGTTGTCTCAACGTGCGGAGGTCCCGGGTTCGATCCCCGGCGGGGTCAATTTGGAAATTTATAATTTCAGAATTTTCCCCGTCCTGGCCTGGTGGGAGGCTTCGGCCGTCGCTAGTTACCACCCTACCGGCAAAAAACGTGCCGCCAAGCGATTTAGCTTTCCAGTACAATGCCGTGTAGAAACCAAATAGGAGTATGGGTTTAATATAACTGCCATGCCCCTAACAGGTTAACCCGCTACCATCTTAGACTGCATCATCACTTACCGAGGTGAGATCGCAGTCAACTTGAAGTGGTTAAAAAAAAAGTGTAGTGGTTAAAAAAAAGGTAGATTTAAGCTGGAAGATAAATAAATAAAATAAGTTATCCAGTTCACCTCCTCACGCTGCTAATGGAGTTGCAGAACACTATAGTCCTTCCGGGATGTCGCTTCAGTATGTAATACAGGTACGCGTCCTTGTGCTCAAACGAGCACGTTATGCGAGCCTCCGTCAACGTCTCCGCTGCGCCTAACAAATACAACTTGTTTATAACAACAATATAATGTATGTAATACAGGTACGCGTAAATACCACTTGTTTTGAACAACAATATAATACAGTCCAACAAACTTATCTGACCTGGTGGCCAAAATTGGAACAAATTTTTACGTCTGTTTATTTTTTGTTCTTATTTTATTTTTCATATATATTAGCGACATATACAGTATGATTAGCGACATATATATTTTGAGTTGCAGAACACTATAGTCCTTCTGGGGTATCGCTTCAGTATGTAATACAGGTACGCGTCCTTGTGCTCAAACGAGCACGTTATGCGAGCCTCCCTCAACGTCTCCGCTGCGCCTAACAAGTACAACTTGTTTTTAACAACAATATAATGTATGTAATACAGGTACGCGTAAATACCACTTGTTTTGAACAACAATATAATACAGTCCAACAAACTTATCTGACCTGGTGGCCAAAATTGGAACAAATTTTTACGTCTGTTTATTTTTTGTTCTTATTTTATTTTTCATATATATTAGCGACATATACAGTATGATTAGCGACATATATATTTTGAGTTGTAGAACACTATAGTCCTTCTGGGGTATCGCTTCAGTATGTAATACAGGTACGCGTCCTTGTGCTCAAACGAGCACGTTATGCGAGCCTCCGTCAACGTCTCCGCTGCGCCTGACAAATACAACTTGTTTTTAACAACAATATAATGTATGTAATACAGGTGGCGTGCACTTCATAGAGGCATAAAAGCACTGCTTACCCAAATGGAAATACTTCGACGCTCATATTTCATCAAAACAGTTAGTAAATAGGTATTGTGACTAACTAATGCCTACCCTGCTTGAAAACCTGTGCACGCCACTGGGTAAATACCACTTGTTTTTAACAACAATATAATGTATATAATACAGGTACGCGTAAATACCACTTGTTTTTAACAACAATAACGCAGTCCAACAAATTTATCTGACCCGGTGGCCAAAATTGGAACAAATTTTTAAGTCTGTTTATTTTTTGTTCTTATTTTATTTTTCATATATATTAGCGACATATACAGTATGATGAGCGACACATATATTTAGAGTTGCAGAACACTATAGTCCTTCCGGGGTGTCGCTTCAGTATGTAATACTTACCCAAATGGAAATACTTCAATGCTCATATTTCATCAAAACAGCTAGTAAATAGGTATTGTGACTAACTAATGCCTAGCCTGCTTGAAAACCTGTGCACGCCACTGGGTAAATACCACTTGTTTTTAACAACAATATAATGTATGTAATACAGGTACGCGAATTATATCGCATAGCTCTAGGTGTAGCGCTGACTCTACGATGCAACCACGGCACGAGTAGCGGAGTCAGCTATTTCATCATCATGACCCAAATTCTAGTTTTCCTTTAAAATTGTAATTAAATTAAATTCATTCTTAGAGTTACATCGAGTAGCTTAAGACCAAATTAGTTGTAATCTAGTTTTAATTTTTATTTTAAATAAAGTTAAATCAATTTTAGTTTTTTTTGGGACCTCCGGCTGTGTCTTCCTTCACTGGCGCAGTCGGTAGGATATTCAAGAAGAAGCCGTCACCGCGACCACTTCAAGAAGATCCTACGGAACCTACTAGAAGCACAAGCCGAGGCGAATCCAAACATTGATTCTACCCAGAGAAGACTAGCAGAGAATGTTCAAGTAAGTGCATAGAACTAGCCTGTGTCCTTACTCCCCTAATTTTTAGCCTTTTTTCCAAGATTTTCCATCCTAGGGAATCTACCCCAAGAGGGCCTGCATCGAGTAGGACCTCTCGTAGGAATAAGTTAGACATAGGTAGAAGGTTAGAGACGATTAGTGAAGCCACCATGGCCCACGATCCAGATAAAATCCTTAAGGCCGTACGCGCGGTCCCCGAATTCGACGGGAACCCGCACGTCCTACCTAGGTTTATAAATATCTGCGACCAGATAGTAGGTCATTATATAGGGACCGAACCCGGTTCAGAACTTACTAATTTAAGTCTTATTAATTGTATTTTGAACAAAATCACGGGCGCCGCAGCGCGATTCATAAATTCAAACGGAATTTCAGAAAATTGGCTAGGGATTAGGACGGCCCTAATCAATAACTTCTCGGACCAACGCGATGAGACCGCACTTTATAATGACCTTGCCCTAGCTACCCAAGGAAATAGCACTCCACAAGAGTACTACGAAAAATGTCAGACCTTATTTAGCACAATAATGACATACGTAGTACTTCACGAGACGCTTCCATCAACAGTAGAAGCGAAGCGCGCCCTCTATAAGAAGCTTACTATGCAAGCTTATATACGCGGGCTAAAAGAGCCCCTCGGCTCTCGGATTCGCTGCATGCGGCCCGAAAGCATCGAAAAGGCACTAGAGTACGTACAAGAAGAATTGAATGCTACCTACATGCAAAGTAGGAACGAGTCATTCAACGATAGGAAACACGCGACACAAAAACCCATTACCGCGACTCCTATGGTGTTCCCACCACCAATACCAAAAGCATTCCATTCTTCTCCATTTGTACCTCCAATACAGAAACAAGCCTCCCCGCAGCCACAGCAACAGCAACCACTGCCTTGGAGACATAATCAGCAAAACCAGGTAGCTCAGGCGAATCAACACCAACCAACTCGCACGCAACAAATGTTCCGCGCGCCGCCTCCCAATTACAACCCCAAAAGTAATTTATTTAGACTTCCCCCTAGGAATCAGCATCATTTCCAAAAGCCTATGAGTGGAATTGTTAGCTACGTACCCAAACAACTACCACCCACGAATTTTAACAACCGTGGATTCACACCACATTCAAATAGCTATCCCCGCGAGATGAATGTCCATGAATTCAATTTCCATGAAAATTACTATGACGATTATCCCGAATACTACAGCGACCCGGAACCATATTACTATTACCCCACATACACTGACCATTCCGAAACCGAACACGAAGTTGACTTTAACACTTACTATGACACGACTAACGGGCTTACAAATGCAGAACCTGACGAACAACCCTCGACGAATGATCGCAAATCGGATTTTCAGGAAATCCCCAAATCAAAAAGACCAAAATAGAGGTCAATATGCAAACGCAAAGGCAGCTTCCATATATTCAAATTAACAACCCCCCTATTAAACTACTTATTGATACAGGTGCTAACCAATCTTTTATTAGCCCGGAAGCTGTTGAGTTATACTTTCCCCATATTCCACCAAATTATGACCCATTTGAAGTGACTAATGTACATGCGACAGCCCGTAGCGACTATTCGATTACGATACCGACCTTCACAGAGTTCAACGACATGACCTGTATGAAATTCTTTATATACAGATTCCACAACTACTTTGACGGACTGATAGGGTTAGATTTACTTGAACAGTGGGCAGCTAAAATAGACCTTAAAGACAAGTTATTATACACACAAAATGCCGTAAACCCCATAGAAATGTACAATTCACATAATGTAAATTACTACGAAGGCGTGATACCTGCGAACTCATCAAAACTACTCAGGTTACCCATTAATAGTCAAGACGGCGATGTTTTAATTCCTGAGCAAGTAATATCAAATTGCATTATACCTAGTTGCCTAACAGCTGTAAGAAATAATCGAGGAATTATAGAGGTCTTTAACCCAACTCCGCATGACGTAATTTTCTCCATGGATAGAACGATCAGTACTGAAATTCACAATTTAGAAAGTTTTCAAAAGGTTAATTTATCATCCCGCGCTAAAGAAGTACTATCGCGACTTCGTACCGAACATTTGAACCCCGAAGAACGTACTAATTTAGAGATCTTATGTTCCAAGTACGCCGACATATTTTACATTGAAGGAGAGGCATTAACATTTACTAATAAGATTAAGCATCGCATTAGAACTAGCGACGAAATCCCAGTACATGGAAAAAACTATCGATATCCTTTTATTCATAGGCAGGAGGTTAGGGATCAAATTAAAAAGATGTTAGAGCAGGGAATAATACGACCCTCGGAATCCGCATGGAGTTCACCTATTTGGGTCGTTCCCAAAAAGGCAGACGCCTCCGGTAAGACTAAATGGCGCCTCGTTGTAGATTTTAGGAAATTAAACGAAAAGACCTTAGACGATAAATACCCTATCCCGAACATTACGGATGTTCTCGATAAACTAGGTAATTGCCAATACTTCACCACTTTGGATCTTGCTAGTGGGTTTTATCAAGTAGAGATGCACCCCGATGATATCCCTAAGACCGCGTTCAATGTCGAACATGGACACTACGAGTTTTTACGAATGCCGATGGGATTGAAAAACTCACCATCGACCTTCCAGCGCGTAATGGATAATGTCCTTAAAGAATTACAGAACACCATATGCTTAGTCTACCTCGATGACATTATCGTTTTTAGTACATCCTTGCAGGAACACCTAGTTAACTTAGAAAAAGTATTTAAAAAATTAAGGGAATCCAATTTCAAGATCCAAATGGATAAATCGGAATTTTTAAAATTAGAAACAGCTTACTTAGGCCACATTATCTCTAGAGAAGGTATTAAACCCAATCCCGATAAGATTCTAGTTATAGAAAACTACCCGATTCCGAAAACAACTAAGGAAATAAAACAGTTTTTAGGTCTATTAGGCTACTATAGGAAATTTATTCCCGACTTCGCTCGACTGACAAAGCCCCTGACGCAATGTTTAAAAAAGGGAAATAAAATTACTATGGACTCGAATTACGTAAACTGTTTCGAAAAATGTAAAAATATTTTAACTAATGATCCTATATTACAGTATCCCGACTTTAGTAAGGACTTTATCCTCACTACTGACGCGTCTAATGTCGCTATCGGTGCCATACTATCCCAAGGTCCCGTAGGCTCCGACAAGCCTATTTGCTATGCTTCAAGAACCTTAAATGAATCCGAACTAAACTATAGCACCATCGAGAAAGAATTGTTAGCTATCGTATGGGCAACAAAGTATTTCCGCCCCTATTTATTTGGTCGAAAATTCAAAATCATAACCGACCATAAACCTTTACAGTGGGTTATGAGCATGAAAGAACCCAACGCACGATTAACTCGTTGGAAGCTCAAATTAAGCGAGTACAATTTTACAGTTGTGTATAAAAAAGGTACGACGAATACCAATGCCGACGCCCTGTCGCGAATACAAATTCATAATGAGGAGATTAGTTCTGTTATAGCGAACCCTTCGGTGGACCATATTTCAATAAGTTCATCCACAGAAACTGCTCATACCAGTAGGGAAAACCCAATTCTAGAAGTACCTATAACCGACGAACCACTCAACAAGTTCCACAGACAGTTACATTTGACAGTTGTAGGCGATATCAAACGTAAACCGAAAGCGTCAAAACCCTTCGAAACTCACACCCGCATAGCAGCCCAAGTTCGCCAGCCTCATCTGGAGGACGATATAGTTGATATAATAAAAGAATTTGTCAATCCAAAAATAAAGACAGCTTTATTTATAGAACCGGCACTTAGTATGTACGATATCATCCCTATTATACAGGAAAAGTTTAGGAGCTCCTCCATGAACTTAGTGTTAGCAAAAGCAGAGTTAGAAAATGTCAATGACTATCTCAAACAGCAGGACATCATCCAAAAATACCATGAGGGAAAAACCAACCACCGTGGTATAAACGAGTGTTATCTTTCCCTCTCCAAACGTTATTATTGGCCAAAAATGAGGGATCATATTACTAAGTTCATAAACCAGTGTACGATATGCGGTCAGGCGAAATACGATCGCAAACCGATCAAACAACAATTCCGTGTAGTGCCCCCGGCGACCAAGCCGTTCGAAATCGTACACCTAGACGTATTCACTGTGGAAGCCGAGAAATACCTAACCATAGTGGACGTCTTCTCTAAATACGCTCAAGCCTATCACCTAAGAGATGCAACGGCAATCAGCGTATTACAGGCTCTGCTACAATTTTGCACTCATCATAATTTTCCTTTGACAATTATAAGCGACGGTGGAACCGAATTTAGCAACCAACTCTTCACCGAGTTTACCGAACTGCATAGAATAAACCACCACAAAACGCTACCCTACTGTCCCACCAGCAACGGAAATATAGAACGACTTCACCTAACTCTACTTGAACACCTTCGCATTTTAAGATTACAAAATAAGAATGACACTGTGACTACCCTAATGCCCTACGCTATAATTGCCTACAATAGTTCTGTGCATAGTTTTACGAAATGCCGACCTTATGACATAATAAATGGACATTTTGACCCCCGTGACCCCTTAGGAATTGACCTCACAAAACACCTCATGCAACAATACGTTCGGACACATAGGGAACAGATGAAAACTGTATACGACGCTATTAACGAATTTTCTCTGAGAGACCGGACGGCTCTTATAGAAAATCGGAATAAGACGAGAGAACAAGAAGTTGAATTTGAACCCGACCAACGTGTATTCATAAGCAACCCTTCTGCGAGCCGGCAAAAATTAGCTCCGCGATACATCCAGGACAAAGTCCTAGCCGACCTACCAATTCACATCTATACATCCAAAAAGAAAGACCCGATCGCGAAACATAGAATCAAACGACTTCCTAAGAATCCTAAATTGTTGCAGGATACTTCTTTCAACTGTCATCCCAATGACCCTCCTGACGGTTCAAGTGACAGCGACTCAGACAATACAACTTGAGAGCTTGGAAAATGGACCTGGACTATTGCCATTTAAACTTGGACCTGCGAGATTAGTAACGCACTATCATTCATTTTTACAATATATTCGACTCGACGACATTGAGAACAAGATTTCGACTTTACAGACTCAACTATCCGACTTTAAAAGATCCTTGGAAAATGACACCTTCACTTTATATGAATTACAAATCGATTACCTTAACAGCAAGTTGGACAAAGTGTTGATCCAGCTGAAAACCTTAGAACCAAATCGATCAAAGCGAGGTCTCATTGACGGATTAGGGTCCTTAATAAAAAGCATTTCGGGAAACCTAGATTATAAGGACGCGATTAAGTATAACAATGCTATTAAGTTGTTAGAAAACGCTCAAACTAATATAATTTCCGAATTAAATAGTCACATTAGCATCAGTAAAGAATGGATGAGCTATCATAGCAACGTTATCTCGCAGTTAGTCGAAAACCAAGGAAAGATTAACGCTACCCTCTTGCTACTTTTAGATAAGAATAGTTATAGGGAATCTAGTTTAATAAAATACGCTAAATTTGCTCAACTCCTTACTATCATAACGGAAAATGTAGACGACGTGCTAGGAGAGTTATCAAATATTGAAAATTCTTTAGCTTTTATCAGGGCTTCTAGTACGCATCATTCAACGTTAAGGATAGACGTAGTGGATAAAATGGTAGAGAAGCTTAAGAAAATTTATAATAGGGAACACGTTATAGAATTAGAGCTTAGACAGTACTATGATATTATAAAACCAGGTTACTATTACTATGATAAACAGATTATAATAGTTTTTAAAGTACCTATAGTATCTTTAGAGTCTTTCGATTTATTTAAGTTAGCTGTATTTCCAAATAGGGACATGCAGGCTCTCATTCCTCCCTCTCCCTACATCCTATCCAACAGGCAAATGTTCTTGTACATAGAGGCTGAATGCCCGAAGTTCAACAACCAATGGTACCTCTGCGAAAAGAAGAACTATCAGCTACGAACGTCATCGGATTGCATCCAGAATCTGATTACAAATCAAACTTTGGACCACACCTGTGGTACAACTACGATAACCCTATCTCAAGAGGCCATGGAAGAACTAGACGGACGTCATTATATCCTGTCATTTCCACGCCCTACGCAAGTTCACACCATATGCAAAAGAGAAGATTTCGTTACACTCAATGGAAGTTTTCTGGCTACAATACCTCTGGACTGCGTTCTTCATACTAGAAAATTTTCAATAAGCAACACTGAAGACAAAATTGCGGGTCAACCCCTTAAAATTTTGGACATCAACTATGAGAAGGGAATACAACGTGCGAGCCTCGATCACATAACTCTGAAATCGATTGATCTAAGAAACCTGCATTCCATTCAGAATAAAGTCATGCTGCAGCCAACATTGCACGTGGACAAGGAATCTTCAACAATCTATCACACGACAATACCATTTTATATCATACTATCAAGTACACTTGCACTCATCATTGGTATAGTCACAGTTCGCCGATATAAGAACGCATCCAAAGTGAAGACTGGAATGAAAACCAATGAGGAAAAGGATCATCAAGAAGATGGAAGTCCCGGCAAAACTCAGGAGCAGTTTCCAGCAACATTTTATCACACCGTTCTCAAATAGTTGCTGATCTCAGGGTGGAGGAATTATATCGCATAGCTCTAGGTGTAGCGCTGACTCTACGATGCAACCACGGCACGAGTAGCGGAGTCAGCTATTTCATCATCATGACCCAAATTCTAGTTTTCCTTTAAAATTGTAATTAAATTAAATTCATTCTTAGAGTTACATCGAGTAGCTTAAGACCAAATTAGTTGTAATCTAGTTTTAATTTTTATTTTAAATAAAGTTAAATCAATTTTAGTTTTTTTTGGGACCTCCGGCTGTGTCTTCCTTCACTCGCGTAAATACCACTTGTTTTTAACAACAATATAATACAGTCCAACAAACTTATCTGACCCGGTGGCCAAAATTGGAACAAATTTTTAAGTCTGTTTATTTTTTGTTCTTATTTTATTTTTCATATATATTAGCGACATATACAGTATGATGAGCGACACATATATTTAGAGTTGCAGAACACTATAGTCCTTCCGGGGTGTCGCTTCAATATGTGCTTCAATATACAAGTACGCGTCCTTGTGCTCAAACGAGCACGTTATGCGAGCCTCCGTTAACGTCTCCGCTGCGCCTGACAAATACAACTTGCTTTTATACGACTGCCTGAAGAAAGGAGTATATTGTTTTCAGCGTTCATGTATGTATATATGTATGTATGTATGTATGTATGTATGTGAGATTGTATATTCCACCATAACTTCTATACGCCTGAACCGATTTGGATAAATGAGGTATCGTTAGAATCCCTAGGTTATTCCGGGTGACATAGGCTAGTAAAATTAAAAAAAAAATGATGGGGTGACAATGGTTACGCATTAAAGACTAAAGTTGAAAAAATAATCGAAAATAAGATTAACTATATAATGATCATCTAGAAAATGATGAGTAGATTCCAAAAATATGTAACACTATAGTTCAATATCCAGTGATTCACAAAAAAATATCATTTAATAAAAATGTGACTATGATTCTATTTAACTAGATTAATTTAGATTTTTTTTCTTTTTAGTTCGTTTTTTGGCAAGGCAGTCGTGATTTTAAATTTTTTTAATTATGAACTGTTAACAACAATATAATGTATGTAATACAGGTAGGCGCAGTGGCGTGCACTTCACAGAGGCATAAAAGCACTGCTTACCCAAATGGAAATACTTCAATGCTCATATATTTCATCAAAACAGCTAGTAAATAGGTATTGTGACTAACTAATGCCTACCCTGCTTGAAAACCTGTGTACGCCACTGGGTAAATACCACTTGTTTTTAACAACAATATAATAATATAGTCCGACAAACTCATCTGACCCGGTGATTATTATATCTGACCCGGTGGCCAAATTTGGAACAAATTTTTAAGCCTGTTCAGTTTCTGTTCTTATTTTATTTTTCATATATGTCGCTTATATATATGAAAAAACAAAATTAAGCACAAAAACTAAACAGCAAGAAAAGATTCCAATTATTTTGCCGACTTCACAATGCAAGATTGTCTAGACAATCTTCGAGTCGACATCTCCTGAAGTTGCATTGTAAAGTCGACATCTCCTGAAGTTGCATTGTAAAGTCGACATCTCCTGAAGATGCTCCGGTGTCGGGGCGAAACGTGCGTCGAGATTAGTATAAAAGTCTTGTGTGGTGCATGTGAGTGGTGGTGGCATTGCTTGCTTGGGAACTTGGCTTTCTTGCTTGGTTGGGAAGGTAAACGGTGCTTCGCTTGTAACTGCATGCTTGACCATACAGAATTTTTTCTGTTGGCGGATTATAGCCAAATAATTGTAATCTTTTCTTGCTAAATCATGAACTTCCGCAAAGTAACGCCTGATTCTATCCAAAACTAAACAGGCTTAAAAATTTGTTCCCATTTTGGCAACCGGGTCAGATAATATATGTCTAATATATGTCTATAACTGTCAAATACCCAACTATTTTTAGTTCTTATTAGAGAAAATTTTAACAAGACGTAAGTAAGCTGATGCCCGCGACTTCATACACGTGGTTAGTTTTTATTATCCCGCGGAAGCTCATAAATTTTCCGATAGCTATAACTATCCAAAAAAATCATGTCGATCCGTTGCTCTGTTGCGGCATAATTGAAGGACAAAATAACAAACAAAACATAATATCGCAGTTATAATATTAAGTTAGTAAAGTAAGTAATTTTATGACATTTTATCATCATAACATTACTTACTTTACTAAGTAATTTTATGATGATAAAATATAAAATATATAAAATCAATTGTAAGATATTATTAAAAACTGCCTCGTTTGTCTAGTGGTTAGCATGTTCAACTACGGCCGACGAGGTCCCGGGTTCGAGTCCCGGGTCGGGCCATAATTAAGTATTGGGTTTTTCTGACTAGAAATTCTCAATACTAGCCCGGAGTTAGGCAGTTGGTGGTGTTTCACCCCCGTGCCTCGGAAAGCACGTTAAGCCGTCGGTCCCGGTTAGTATCGCTAGTATGATAACAGTCGTTAAAGCCCGCCAACCCGCATTGGAGCAGCGTGGTGGGTGTAAGCCCTAATTCCCTCTTTCCTATGAGAGTGTAGGCCTGTGCCCAGAAGTGGGACGTTATTGGGCTGTTGCGGATTTACTTACCTAAATTCTCCGTAGTAATGTCAACAACTTTTGGATCTGTCATGCCAATCATATTTATCAATTTCTTGATCTTTTGCTGGGGGCTCATTTTATCTATTTTCCTATTTATAATTTTACCCCTTTTTGTTACCTGAAAAACACAAGCATTATTAAGCTAGGATTAAAAAGGCAATTACATTGAAATCTCTGTCAGCATATCGGTAGACTCAACTATAGTATTATTAGATATATTTTTTGATTCCGCGGGGATCTTAAATATTATTCTCTTTAATTTTCCAGCAACAAAGTAACTATAAATTTCCCGGGAATGCAACCTACCAAAAATATCGGCAAAATCGGCTAAACAAATGAGCCGTGAAATCGGTTGAACAAACAGAAACAATTTCGCATATTAGTCTAGACTTTTTCTATTCACTAAATTAAAAATCTGGTTGCATGTACCATATTTTTAGCTAAGCAGAATTAAGTGTGCCCGCCTGATAGTAGAGACAAAGTATCAGATACTAAAGAGAGTTATCAGTTCATACATGAACTCCTTAAACAGGTCGATTTATTCGTTTGACAAACTATTACGATTAAGTACGATTTCCTCACACAATCTGCCCCCCAGATTGTTTGTCCCATAGTAGAGAGATAGTATCAGATAGTTTGCTTCTATTGGCTACAGGAAAACAATCTGTGTCTGGGTGGGAAATCGGTCTGTGTTTTTAAAATTTTATCCAATGTAATTTAATCTTAATTTTTAATCCAATGATATAGTGAAACAATTTAATTTATTTACTTTAAAAACAAACACACATTTGCACACCATTGTATTGGTATAACTAGCGAATGCCCGCTACTTCGTCTGCGTGGTTTGAGGTTTTTTGGTTTCCGCGGGAACTCTTTAATTTTCCGGGATAAAAAGTAGCCTATGCGCTATTCCAGACTATAATCTATCTCTGTGCCAAATTTCAGCCAGATCCGTTCAGCCGTTGGGGTGTGATTGAGTAACAAACATCAATACATCCATACATCCATCCAAACTTTCGCATTTATAATTAAAACTACTTTAAGACCTAATCTGTACCCATGTTCTTGCAAATAAATATTATTTATTTATTTATTTATTATTAATTTGTCTATTCATACATACTTTTTGCCCTTTCATATGTGTGGGCAGGTCGTGCACTAAGGTGAGCGTGGCAGAGAACACGAAGTTCTGTCTTGCGCTGCGGTGTGCGTCATCTGAGTTGAGCCTTTCTAACAGAGGCTCTAGCTCCTCGAAGTGACCTCTCTCCAGCATTCTGTCCGTTTGGTCCATTGTATTTCCTCATCTCTATCTACAGGATTCATACATACCTTTCTCCCTTTCATATGTGTGGGCAGATCGTGCACTAAGGTGAGCGTGGCAGAGAACACGAAGTTCTGTCTTGCGCTGCGGTGTGCGTCATCTGAGTTGAGCCTTTCTAACAGAGGCTCTAGCTCCTCGAAGTGACCTCGCTCCAGCATTCTGTCCGTTTCGTCTATTGCTAGGAACCTGCACAGGACAATATTTAGTTTGGGTTAGATTTTACATCAATCCTTATATTATAAATGCGAAAGTGGGTCTGTGTGTATGTTCTCAATTATCAATACTAGCCCGGAGTTAGAAAGTTGGCGGAGTTACATCCTCCTACTCCACTCTCTCCTATGAGAGTGGAGACCTGTGCCCAGTAGCGGGTGGTTATGTGTGGTGGATGTCTAGATAGTGAACGTTTGCAGGCCTGACATAACGGAATGGACGGGCGAAAGGATAAACTGACATTCGGCTGGACTGACGGATTATTATTATTATTATTACTCTTTATTTTGTACACCACAACACACATAAAAAAGACACAAAAAATACATAGAAAACAAAAAAACGAAGTAGAATACAAAAAGGCGGCCTTATCGCTTAGTAGCGATCTTAGGAATAGAAGTTAGGAGATTAACTCGCGGGTGGTGTATTAATATAAACATACAAACAAATACCTACATTCTATAACACAAATAATATAATACTTATAATAAATTTATGGAAATAAAGTAATATATATTATGTATTTTTAGTTTAAGTAATATTATACTAAATAAAAGTTAAAACTGTTTTATGGTGATAAATAGAAATTCTTAACAGATTTTTTAATTATTTCCAGTGACTTTGATTTGAGTGACGGATGCACGGATGAACAGAAGGATGGACGGATAAATGGTACAAATACTCACTTGACCGCAGCCAATTGCTGCAGATGAGGCTGCCCCTGGCCGATGAGCTCCCACAGCCGCCCCGGGGTGGCCACCACCACCTCGGGCCCCGAGCGGAGCACCCGTTCCTGCTTCACGGCTGCCATGCCGCCCACTATGGTGGCCACCTTAATACCTGTTCAGTACGACATTTTATAAGAAGCTGTGCTCAAAACATAAAATCTAACTGAGCCTTGCCTGAGCTGAGACAATTTCAATCAACATTTTATAAAAATCTGTGCTCAAAACATAAAATCTAACTGAGCCTTGCCTAAGCTGAGACAAGTTCAATCAACATTTTATAAAAATCTGTGCTCAAAACATAAAATCTAACTGAGCCTTGCCTGAGCTGAGACAATTTCAATCAACATTTTATAAAAATCTGTGCTCAAAACATAAAATCTAACTGAGCCTTGCCTAAGCTGAGACAAGTTCAATCAACATTTTATAAAAATCTGTGCTCAAAACATAAAATCTAACTGAGCCTTGCCTGAGCTGAGACAATTTCAATCAACATTTTATAAAAATCTGTGCTCAAAACATAAAATCTAACTGAGCCTTGCCTGAGCTGAGACAATTTCAATCAACATTTTATAAAAATCTGTGCTCAAAACATAAAATCTAAATGAGCCTTGCCTGAGCTGAGACAATTTCAATCAACATTTTATAAAAATCTGTGCTCAAAACATAAAATCTAACTGAGCCTTTTGAGCCTTGCCTGAACTGAGACAGTATCAATCAGTTACTGACCCTTAACGTGTTCTACGTTGTCGTGTAGATTCTGTCGCTCGTCCCAGGACGAGCGACAGCCACGCGACGCAATACGACGCCATAGAAAACGAGACGTATCTACGCGACAACGTAGGACACGTGAAGGGTCGCGTTAGTCGAGTGGCCTAGTTGTGACAACGCATATCAGTCGATTGCGAATGTTAAGCAACGTTGACCCAAGTCGGTAACTGGATGGGTGACCGAATTTGGAGGGTGAAAATTGTCATTTCCGATTACTCCGTGCCTCGGAGAGCGCGTTAAGCCGTCGGTTCCGGTTATTATCACAATCATCTGATCATAATCGTTACAAAAACCAAAGAGTTTAAATACTTGAGTCATATGAGGAAGGACGTGCAAACCCACCACATTATTATCCCAAGAAAACTCCTATCATTATTTGAGAGATAGACTCAGAGAGAGAGAGATTAAGTAGATAATAAAAAAATGGCAGTCATAGATAGGGACTGCCGAAAGAAGTGAAAACGAATATTTAATTTTTTTTTTTTAATTTTGTTTTTTTTTTGAATAAAAATAAATATTAAAATATAAACCTTAACAATAAGGCATTAAAGTTTGATTTCGAATGTGGTATAATTATATTTTAAGACCTTTTGTCTGTCACGCGAATCCACAACCAATAATCAAATAATCAAAGTTAATGGGAAACTCATTGAAAAATCTTATAACCATGTAAAGGACTTCTTAAACGACAAGGAGGCTTGGCAATAATTTGCTCTATGGCTCCGATAGTTCCTTAGTTAAGATGATTTGTGAGATGGTGATAATAATAAAAAACCCGGCTGAGTTTGTTGTGGGCTCTTCTCAAACCAGGGCGCGTTTGGAACCCTCGTAGCTTTAGTTTTAAGATACCGTAACCAATTATCACCATCATGTTTTATAAGTAAGTAATTTTTAACGTCAATAAGTGTACCTACAGTGTACCTATATTGAATAAATGATATTGAGTATTGAGTACCATAAAGTGCTAAACGCGACTAAAGAAGTTTTCGCTTCAATAATAATTTTTCTGATTCTCACCTGTGTATTTTGCAGCAGCTATCAGATGCCTGCTGATCTGTATTGCGAGCTCTCTCGTAGGAGTCAGGATGAGGGCATACAAAGGCTTCCCAGTTTTAACCATCACGTTTCCAGGAAGCTCTACATTGTCTATTACTTTTACACATCCTATACCTGAAAATCATATGTATGACAATATACAATACAGCAAGTCAAGCGCTTAGTCTGACAGCTAAAGTGAAATAAATAAGTAAATAATGGTTTATTTAGGCATACAGGGAAATGAAAATGAAATGATTTATTTAACATAGGTCAACTTGTTGAGGAACACAAAAATGAGAAATTAGATGAGATTGAAATCAAAATCATCTCTGATTGGCTGAAATTCTTTCATTGTTGTCTAAAATGGACAGTTCATATGGATTACCTTAAATTCTACCAATCACAACAAATCATGATTGTGAAAATCACAATTTTTTATCCATACTAATAAATGCGAAAGTGTGTCTATCTGTCTGTCTGCTACGCTTTCACGGCCCATCTTTTCAACCGATTTGGATGAAATTTGGTACAGAGATAGGTTGCATCTCGGGGAAGGACATAGTTTCTGCAGGTTCATAGTTTCAGAAAAAACTTAATCCTTGCAGAAGGAGTCGCGGGCATCAAGTATAATGCATATTTTTCAACTTTTGTATTTATTACAGTAAATTTGTGTAATTTTTGGACCAGTTAGAGAAGCCTATGATGCAAACTACTACCATGATAGACCTACCTTGTTGATTTGCATCCACTTCTTCAACTATTTCATTAACATCTTCACTTATATCACATTCTTCATTATTTTCATCTTCTTTAGCAGATACATCATCATCTTCATCACTAGATTTCAAATCGTCAGTATCCAACATATCTGACAAATATACATAACTATCCTCATCACTATCATTACCTTCATCAGCAGATTCTTCACGTTTTCTAATAGGTACTTCAATTTCTTCAATGATTTCTTCACTATTTTGTTCATCACCAGCTTTTGCTGATTCATCACTTTCATCTTCATCACCAGAACTGTAACCATCTTCAGATGATTCTTTAACCTCTTTTTCTTTTATACTTTTGACCTGTTTAGCTTTAGTATCTTTAGCTTTCTTTTTGCTTTTATTACTGTTTTCAACTTCATTCTTACTTTTCTTTTTAACTGAAGTCTTTTTATAAGGTATATCATAAACATCTAGACCTTTAAGTTCAGCTTTTTCTTTTAATTTCATTATACCAGACAAAATAGGAAGACCAAACGCTAGAGTCTTACCACTACCTGTCTCTGCCGCTCCTAATATATCTCTTCTACCTAAATTGTTAAAATAAATTTAGTTTATTTTCAATGATCAAAACAAATTAAATCATTTACTTAAATTAGCATAAAACAGCCTGTCCACTTAAATACCTAATCTTAGTGAAGAAAAAATCAAAATTAAGGTTGAAACATACTTGCTATTTCCAATACTGCATTGGTAACATTGGATATTTATCGTTATTCAAACTCAAATCTTTTTTATTCAAATAGACTTTGACAAGTGCTTTAGAATAGTCAAGTGAATCTACCACTGGTTCGGACTTCCTACCGAGAAGAACCAGCATACCTACAGCTGCTCGAACAGGAACACACTTAAAAAGGGAACGGAAGAAAACACAACTAGCTTAAAAACTGTTAAAATCTAAAAATATGAAATGACATTCAACAATAATTAATGACACTTATTTTTGATCAACCCTCAATAGTTATACATTACACCTACTATGGATTGTGTGCACTTTTGTCCTTTTAAACACCATAAAACTTACCATGAATAGCAGCCGGCAAGCTTAACTGCTGTATCTTAGTGGGTCTCTTAAACCCTAGCTCCATCAGTGCCTTGACAATTTCCTGCGGCAGTTTGAACTCAGCCCAGGACAGCATATCTTCAGGTGTCAAACTTGATACCACTTCAGAAATATCTTCACCCAGCTTCCGCTTTTTAGTTTTATTTCCTTTACTCTGCATTTTGTCAGTCTTAAGTGTCTCATTAGTGTTTATTTCCTTGTTATTTTTGTTAAGGTGTAATTGGTTCCCTAAAACCAAAAGAGTACTTTAACTAAAACTGAAGATCTGGTGTATGCTATATTCTTTAAAAGTTACACAGTTACATTTTAGTCACCCTTTAACATAAAATTGGAAATCAGCACTACTTTTAAATCATATGCAATTTGTTCACTTTAACTCTTTTTGTCATAACTTCATATAACCTATGAAATGCATGCAAAGATGTAATATACCAAACCTGATTTACTCATTATCTATTGAATAATTTTGAAGTTATGAAGAAACTGATTGGCTAACTTACATACATACAGACATACTACTAATCAAATGCTACAACCCATCAAATAATGATTCAGTAATTACTCAGGATTGCATCTACGGGAAGGACATAGGCTAGGCTAAGGCTAAGTTTTTAACCAGCAAAATCAAGACTTTGAAAAACATAAAATTATGAAGACATCGAGGCCAAATCTGTCGTACACCATCTCTAAAATAAACTAAAATGACAGCTCTATTTATATAGCTATCTATACCTTTCAGGATACTCTCTGCGGAAAGGGGCATTTATTTATTTATACATACTAATACAATATTCTTAATATTATTAGCAGATAGCATGTATGGACTCATGTCATAATAATATACATTTAGCAACACATTGACAGGTTAACATTATTATTAGTTATGTCTAATTAATTATTATTAATTAATTTTCTCAAGTCGCAATGGGTGGGGTGAACATAGTTCATAGAATCGATAGGCATTGGGGTCCCAAAGTGCTCGAATGGTGGCTTCGCACTGGGAAGCACAGGGTTGGACAACCTCCCACTAGGTGGATGGATGAGCTCACGCGTGCAGCTGGGAGCCGCTGGAAACAAGCAGCACAAGACTGTGCTCTGTGGCGATCCAAGCCCGAGACCTTCGCCCAGCAGTGGACGTCTATAAGTTGAGACGACGACAACGATGAATTAATTTTGAGGACAATACATGTAATATATATTATACCTACTTCAGAATATAGTAAAACATGACAATACCATACACATTTTACATGTCTTTATATTTAATTTAAATTAATAGATTATGTCATTGGGGTCTATTCATTTAGAGATTGTGTTAAACAGAAATGGCCACAAATTATCTAGTAATTAATTAAATCATGCTGATAAATACCTTGTAAAGGTGCAATATTTTGTTTTATTTCATTATGTTGGCCAATTTCGTTAGTTGAAGATGGTGCCACTTTTTCACAAGTCTCAACAACAAAACCATTGCTTAATTTAACTCTTTTGTTTGGAACAATGGGAGCCTCTTGTGGACTTTTACATTTCTTATGTTTACGCTTCTTTCCATCTTTTGGTTTTGCGTCTTTTTGTTTTGAGCTACTTTCTTGCTTTTTCTGAAAAAATTGCATAAAATTGTGCAGGATTATTGGTGCACTGTTTCCTTTGAAGCCAATCATTATTCTTAAATCTGAAAATTAATCTTATTTGCCTAATCTGGCACATTTCTTAAGTTGATATGTGCAGGATTACATAAATAAGATAACTCCTTAATTTTCCGGAATAAAAAGTAGCCTATGTGCTATTCCAGACTATAATCTATCTCTGTGCCAAATTTCAGCCAGATCCTTTCAGCCGTTGAGGTGTGATTGAGTAACAAACATCCATACATCCATCCTAACTTTCGCATTTATAATCTTATAAGTTAAGTATGAGTATAAGTATAAGTAAGTATTACGTATTAAGTAAGATAATTACCTTTTTGGGACGCTTAGTGCTTTTATCCAGACCATAATCTGTACACTCCTCTAGTCCAACAAAGCCATGGAATTTGTCCATCATAGACGCTGGAAACCCATCTAAGGGCACTGAGTCCCATTTCATAGTTTTAATTTTCTTCGACATAGTGTTTTAATAATAAATCAGAACTATAGGATAAGTAAAATACTTTTTCAGACAAAATGCAGTCAAAATGTATACAACTTTATAACCTCAAACATAAATTCAATTTTATGTTACTTGTCTCTGAATTCAATGTGATTTTGACGTTTAATCGACATTTTCACAGAATTGACACTCAGTACAGACAACAGATTAAATGTACAAAAACTCAACAGAAGAAAAAGAAAAATCCATAGATTTTGTGTAATAATTGGATTACCAAAATATTTTTTTGTTTTTCTATTCTTGTTCTGGGAATTCACTGGCAATTTAGCGAAAAACACGAATTTCCTAGTTCGTGTTAATATAGTGGTGTAAATTGTAGATTTATTTTGTATTCCTTTGCTCAAACTGGGCAAAAAAGTAAACATACCATAAACAGCACGAAGCACGCTGCCGCTGCAACCATAGACAAAATTCGGGGAGGAAGTTTGTGAGTGATCGATTTTACACCGGCCTCTACAAAACTTCTCAACGGCATTTCTCTTTGTTTGCCGTGCGCGTGCTTAATATCAAAAACAAAAGTATCGAGGTTGAAAGCTTTGTGAAAATGGCGAACACGTTTCGCGCGGTGACCGTGTCTGCCGTCAACAATGACGGTGCTCTAACACCGCGCTTCAACTTCCCCACAAACGTAAACGTGGATTACGACCCGCAAGGTCTCAGTGTTAAAGTGATACGTGCCGACCCAGTGCTCGCACAAGAGGTGCTAGAGTTTCCCGTCCACAGCCAAAGCGAATGTTCGCGAGTGGCTGGACAGTCTTACATTTTTACTATAGATAACGAGACTTTGTTTTTTAAGTTCGCCTCCGATGTCGACTGTCAGAGCTTCCATCTGCTGGTCAGCAAGATCAAAGCGGGCCGATCGTCGTCAGTGTTCACCGTACGCACGGAGGACTCGTCGGCGATGCAATACTTCCAGTTCTACGGGTACCTGAGCCAGCAGCAAAATATGATGCAAGACTACGTGAGGACGAGTACGTACCAGCGTGCTATACTGTCCAACATTAACGACTTCAAGAACAAGGTAATTCTGGACGTCGGTGCGGGCTCTGGCATCCTGTCGTTCTTCGCGGCGCAGGCCGGGGCGCGGAAAGTGTACGCGGTAGAGGCTAGTAACATGGCCCATCATGCTCAGGCGCTGGTGCGCGCCAACGGTCTCCACGACCGCATCACGGTCGTCGCGGGCAAAATAGAGGAAATAGAGCTACCGGAGAGCGTAGATGTGATCATTTCCGAACCTATGGGATACATGCTGTACAATGAGCGCATGCTAGAGACGTACCTTCATGCGAAAAAGTGGCTAAAACCCAATGGCAACATGTACCCTACGAGAGGGGACTTGCACATAGCTCCTTTCACAGATGATGCATTATTCATGGAACAGTACAACAAGGCTAATTTCTGGTACCAAGCGTGCTTCCATGGAGTGGATTTGAGTGCACTGCGTACTGCAGCGATGAAGGAGTACTTCAGACAGCCTATTGTAGACACATTTGATGTGCGTATATGTATGTCAAGATCTGTTAAACATGTAGTGGACTTTTTGGAAGCTAACGAAACAGACTTGCACCGTATCGAAGTGCCATTCAGATTTGAGTTAACACAGTCAGGTACTTGCCATGGCCTCGCATTTTGGTTTGATGTAGTCTTTGCAGGCAGCACACAGCACATATGGCTGTCCACAGCACCCACTGAACCTCTAACACATTGGTACCAAGTCAGATGCTTGCTAGAGACTCCAATTTTTGCAAAGCAAGGTCAAGCTCTGACTGGGCGAGTCCTTTTATTAGCAAATAAGAGACAGAGTTATGATGTCACCATGGATGTGACATTGGAGGGGACTAACATTTCTTCCTCCAACACATTAGACTTGAAGAACCCTTACTTTAGATATACGGGAGCCCCAGCGGCACCTCCGCCAGGAGTAAACACCACATCGCCTAGTGAATCATACTGGAACTCTGCTGAGTCAGGGTCTCTGAGCAATGGACAAGGGGTGATCCTCACAGATGGTACCCAGCAGTACTGTTCCACTCCTGACCAGACCATAGCTTATGGCGCACATCCCAACATGATCAAAACAGTGATGCTCCAAGAGGAGTTCATCAAGAGGATCGGGATTAGTCAAAATGGCGACATTTAATCCGCAAAGTCGCGCCGAGCGCGCCTTAGGGCTATAAGGAACCGTCGCAATCGGTTGTGAACAATCTTCCGTTCAAACTTTATAGTGTGTAAGCAGACTTATTTATTAATGAAGTAATGAAACATCACAGTGGACTGTAAATTGTGTAATTGATAATGTTAGTGCAAAACAAGTAATGAACAACTGAAAATATTAATTGCATGGGTAGATTCTGTAAAGCAGGTCCATTATTCACTATGACAGTGTGTATCACTATGAACGTTGCATGAAACACTGACACATTTTACAAGACAATGTCAAAATTGAATGTAAAATATTCTTGAACATAAATTACAGCTCTTTACACAAAACTGTGGGAGAGATTTCAGTATAACTATACAAAATAAATCAACCTGTTTCATTATGACTTTTAAAGTTTGAAGTCCAACGTTTGATGTTTGTTCATTATTTATTGTCACAGCAAATAATGGCCCTAAAGTCTAGTAATTCACCAGATATGGTATAAATTTAGTTCTCAGTTTCTATGACGCTTGCTAGTGTAATTTGGACAGCTCTAAATAACAAATAAGTTTTTTTTAATTTGTAAATATTATCTGTATGCCAATTGCTATAGCTCCCTTAGCATCAAACGTTGACAGCAATCAAAGAAATATTTGTAATCATTTTGATTGGATGAGATACACTAAAATCTACTTTTGCCAAGAATGTGTAGGTTAAGGACAAATCCATCTGAAATTTCGCTCAAGGAATTTCGCTTCCAGCATTGATTCTGCAACTTAGCAGTTTGCCAAAATCGCATGTCAAACAAAACGTGAATGGCATCTTGGCTGTGCCAATTTAGTGCTTCCCTAGCATTTCATTAGACACATTGGCGGGAGATTCCGTACACATTTTTAGTCACGAAATTAGCCCATACTTATATTGATGTTAGGGAAGCCACTTGATGCTGAGGTAGTTTGTCGATAGATTAAATACTTTAGAGGTTCAAGTACACTTAGAATAAGCAACGAAATGCTAATAATGATAATATTGATAATATGCCTAATGTTAACAATACTCATTTATCATTATTACATATTAAACTAAATCAATTCAAGGACAGTGAATTTTGTATTGTGACAGTCTATAATTTTTTTTTTTTATAAAATGGATTATTTCTGTCTGCCAATCTACGGAAAGTGATTGTGACTTTCTAAAATAGATACTTACATTCTTGATTGCATTCTCTAAAGCCGCAACTTTGATACAATATGGTAACCCTAGCTGTAGCGCTTCATACAATTGAACTATACGACTTTTAATTAGATGCAGTAAACCAACATTTCAAAATGAGATTTCACATATATGACATTTTGAGACGTCAGTTTACGAGTACATCGAAAATGAAAGTCTTTAAAAAGTATCATTTAATTACCTATTGCATCTGATATGGGCAACCCTGATACATGATATGTTCTATACTGTGCTCCTATTTTGCGGGCAACCCTAAATTAGGAGGGAAATGACAGTGTTCTCATATAGAACGCATCACATAGGTAGTAGATAAATACTCTTTGCCAATAAAGTCAACCTTGGGAGATGTAACGTGTTAATCTAATTGAGAGTAAGAAAATAATGGCTTATGTCCAGTTTTACAGTATGCAAGTCAGAATTGAGGTTGAAATGAATCATTACTATAATATTAAGTGTCTACATTTTTGTGTTAATGTAAATATTTAGAATAGGAAATAAATAGAACTGAAGTGCTAAATGTTCACTGTCTGAAATCAAAACATTTTCTTTACACAGTCAATGTCAGTATTGCTTTTTTGTTCGTTTATATATAAACTATAAATAAATACAGTATATGCTCCAAATTGGTTAAAAATTATGGTTTACATTGTAAAAAAAAATTACCAGACAGACATAGTACTTTATGGGTTGCTTTCCTATCTTTTAGGTATGCAAACCCTAAAAAGGTTATTCTTTTACACATGAGACAATTTATGTAATTAGCAATTATTTTTGCCATTGCATTTTTAACTTTAATTGATTTAGATTGGCTATTTGAAGTAACTCTTAGAGTTTACACAGTATAGTTAAGAGAGAATACTGTATTATATTTTGTTACTAAGGCGCTCTCAGTTCACGAGATCAAAATACAGGCGCGCCGGGGTGAAATCGAGCAAGAGCATGTCCCAAAAAAAGAAAGTAATTATTTGTAAAAAAAAAAATATTTACTGTTCAATAAAAATTAATCCGACAATCAAGTCAATCATTCATTTCGAAATTGAAATAAGTATAATGTAATGTTTTTAGAGCAAATCATTAGTTTCACTAGGGAGAAAAATTGGTAAACTAAGGGGTATGTTTAAAGATTGCAGAGATTTCTTTTTAATTTTGTTTTTTGAAGCATCATGGCTGCTTATAGGTCTTGAAAATATACGTATATAATATTTCAAGATTTTAAAAACTCCGTTTTGCCGATTTTACACTGATGACAGAGCCTTAAATAATAAACAACGGAAACACCCGTGTTAATTGCATAATTTAAAATTATATTATAATTATGTATTCAATTATATTGAAATGTGTAAATATTATATTGCCATAAAACTTTAATTGCATTGCTAGTTGGCTGATCACATGATCGTGTACCTAACAGCAGGTAATTTTTTTACAGTCAAATTGCTCATTTATTTTATTTTTATTATAATTGACATCATGTCTAGTTTTGTGATTGTTGACATAATAAATTCAAACCTCATATTTTCTTTTGGATTTATTAATGTCCCATTATTTTTTCTAAATTCTTTATAATTGCTGCATGAGAGAGGTCCATTAAGGTCCACACCCACTCTGACCCCACCCAAATGATTTAACAATAAGGGTAAATGCATTGCACATTGCAGTTCAGATTGACACTGCACATAAACTACATTGTGTATAACCAATTGCGATCTAATTACGTCAACTGCAAATTTGCAGTTGTGTTGCAAATTGCTATCTTATTTGACAGACCGTCTGAATATCGTCTTATTTTTCCAAATTGTGTTAACATAAAATTTAAGGTTAGGTTACCTATGACATTATTTAGTTAACTACTATAAATAAAATTGTAAGTAGTTAATTATGCGTCCTAATTAAGAATTGAGATTTCGATTTTTATCAGACTCCCAAAAAAGGAGGAGGTTCTCAATTCGGCGCGTATCTTTTTCTTTCTTTGGTTTTGGTTGAGTTAACATGCTTTTGTTTTTTTAATATGAATACGGAAAGAAAAAAATTAACCAAATCGTGTTAAAATTGATTTTCATATAACCTGCATTGAAAATGCGGGTTTCAATGCCTGTTGAACCACCTGAAACTAGTCAATTTTAGACGAATACGTCATACGCACTGAATGACGTAGCAGCCCTCCTTTCAATCCTGTCTTACATTGTGTTGTTCTAGGGTAGAAACTAACCATTAAACATTGGAAAAATAAACCTGCCATTAATAAGTACATAATCCAAATTAAAAGCTGGACACTTAGAACCTCCCAGCTCTATAGTGTGTCTCCTCCATTCCACGCGTCATTGGCGAGGTATATTGTACCCATGTGGTACAAACGCAAGCCATAAAACCACAATTGAATTGAATTGAGTAGGTATCTTGTTTATTTCACACCTTTTCAATTGTCATTTTCCCATCAACTGACCGATATGTTATTTGTAAACAACAACCTAGCAACTAAAATAAATAAGAAATACAATTTTAATAAAACTCGCACTTTTGATGCAGATTATATGAAAAAAAGTGTGTGCCCCACGGGATGAAACACGATTTCAGATTTGTTTCACCCCTTAGCACACAATATACTATTGCATACATTTTTGTTAAAGTTCTTGCAGTACGCATCCCTAACAAATGCGCGCGTGAACTTAAATGTGTGGTTTTGTAAATTAAGTAAGTGTGCGTTCCCGTCGGACGGTCGGAGTGGTCAGTCTCGGCGTATCTTACACACGTAAGATACGCCTTACAAGTTACAACACAACCATAAGCCACGCGCGCTCGTGAATTGTAAGAATTATACAAATAACGGTTTCTTGTGTGATAAGTGTTAGATAATGTGATTTAAGTACTTTTTTATGGTGCACATTAATTATACAGTCCTATGTATATTATCCAGTGGGTGAGACATGTATAGTTTGTTGAACACAACTACCTCACATATTGGCAGACGGATTAGGAAAATTATGTCAATCATGTACCTACTAGGTAAAAGGATTTCTAAAAGAACATTGAATAAGTATAGAATCAGCTTATACCTATTTTATCTTGAACTTATATTGACAAACTAAGTATTTTGTCAATCAAGTCACTATTTTTTTATCTAAATACGTTTGGACAAGATAAAAATCAACGGCATGTATTAAAAAATAAAAATGGTTTAATTTTTCGACAGTAATGTTGTTGACTATTCGGCTAATGTTTTTTTCCTTGTGTATTTTAGTTTGTAACGCCTAACGTCGTGTAGTCTATAATACGCGCACTTCGCGAAAGTCAACATTTTGGAAAATGTAGCGAGTGTTACGAGTTGGACGTATGTACTTATAAACTAAACTAGAAATAAAATAAGTATAAATAAATCTTCATTGCGGAGACTAACCGTGTCGTTCTATATTTATTCATTGTTCTAAGGGATTTCTGCTCCATGACAAAATGTAGTTGTCGATTGTAAGCCACGAATTAGATATGGCACTTAGAAAATGTATTGCTTAAAAATATTTCGGGAATTATTCGGATAAGCAATATGTTTGAATTTTAATGAATAAACAAATTTTGTCACAATAGTAACATTTTATTTCTCAGCAATCTCGCCAACTCGAAACAAGGCAGGCTCTATGCGTTAGTCCACCATGGCATATTGACCCCTATCTCCATACTGTAATGCACAAAATCAGGTCCGGTAGTAGCGCGCAGTTATCTGAAGTTTGGCTGATTGCTCAAAAACCTGCCAGTTGGAGCCTTCATTTTATTTTTCCAGTTTTTACTGGTGCCTGAGCCTTTCAGAATGAGCCTGCACTGCGAAATACCGCGCGATTTTTTCCGCAGAGAAATCTTGTGACTCGCACTCGTAAAAATATACACGCAAACTTCATATTTCAATTCTGTGGGAAAATTCGCATAAAATTGTGTGTCACTGATTTCATTATCTTGTTGGAGTACTTTATCAATAAGATGTGTATTTTTTTGTTTGTACCACTTACCTATCAGAATTATCGCCACTATATCAATGAGTGACTAGTCATTGTTACAATCATAATATTGTTGTATTGTAATGATTGACTGAATTAATACTTTAATCGCTGCGACGATGAATTTGTGAGACGTATAACCCTATCCTTTTATGATTTAGCCAATCAAGAGGTGATTGCGATCGTTACACTGCACTGCAGCAATCATTCCTATCTTATTTAGTTTGATAGATACCTATGCATAAATCCATAGCATAATATATACAATTAGGTTCGGATTAAAAGGTCGGCCATATTGAATTTATAGTGACGTCAACCTGTGAAGGTTCATCTTTGTACCCAGAATAAATAAGGTTGGATGCACATTAACGCAGCGACAATCTATGTACAGATAGCAAATTTAACATTATAACCCTTTCCCGTAAATCAGCTAAATCGATCTTTAGTAAAGCAGCCTACATATTTATGTACCATATGTATGTTTGTACCTAGGTAATGAACCTAGGCCTAACCTCAAGCGACAAAAAAATGAAACCACCATATAACTGATTAACATTATATTTAACATTTCAACTATTCATTATAATTACAAGATCATAGATTTTATTTTATTATTTAAAATTGCAAAGCATTGTTCTATTTAGTTGATTGTTAAAATTTTATAGTCAACTCAATATTGGTGCCAAGCTTTCATAGCTTTTACCTCGGAAACCTGACGCTTTAGATTTTGTCTCATATAATACAGGCTTGTATTGATGGCAGCTATTTATTAATACTGGCTTAACCAGTCGCCGTTATTTCGAAAAAAAATGGCGGAAGGGTAGTTAGGTAAGACATAGTACTAAAATAGGTGGTTGAGGTTTTTTGGTTCCTACGGGAAGGAACTCTTTAATTTTCCGGAATAAAAGCAGCCTATGTGTTATTCCAGACTATAATCTATCTATGTGCCAAATTTCAGCCAGATCCGTTTAGCTGTTCTGGCTTGATTGAGTAATAAACATCCATCCATCCATCCATCCAAACTTTAGCATTTATAATATTAAGTATAGATAGTATAGATGTGTCGATGATGATGAAGACGACCTTAAGTTAACTTTAAACATTCCAATACATTAGGAATAGTATCGCTCTTATGTTTACACAGCATCCTCAGTAGATTGAGTTTCTTCTCGTTGGTCTTGGAGGATTCCAGTTCGTATAGAGTGCATAGATTCACCAGCAGGCTTTCGTTGAGACCCCGCTCAGGGTCGGAATGTATGGCCTTCTGGAGGACTGATATCGCTTCCTTGAGCCGGCCCATGTATAGCAGACACACTGCTAAGTTGTTTGCGACCTGTAATGGAAAACACCGGAGGCCCAATAGGCATGATGACTGATTATGAAAAATGATCAGATTATGTTCGGAAGTATCTACTATTTGTAAAAAATATCTTATTTCAGCAGAAAAATATGGTTTGGTAGATAAAATTGGCATTTGAAATTTAAATTTTAAAATTCACGCCAAAACGCTCGCCGGTGTCATGGCGTCGTTTGTGACGTCACTATTGTTTTTACCAATGTACTCTGTGCAGTGTGCAGTAAACAATAGTGTGATTGTCAAAGCTCGAAAACAAACAATTGTGACGTCATTCGCTTCTTGGTGTTTAATCCATTATGGCGGATTGCTGTATTTTATAGTTTTATTTTATCAAAATAAATAACAATCTCACTCGAAATAGAAAAATAAATACGTTTTTTATAATCCATGAATCCTATTTCATTAGATAAATTCATAATTTTATTGATTCTTGGTTACTGTCATCATGCCTATTGTGTGAGAAAATTTTAATCATTTGACAGCTTAAAACGTATTACTCAAACTGATTAGGGAGTTCAAACATGCTTTTTGATAAGCTGGCCTCTATAAACTTTTTAAACAGTTCGATTTATACGTTTGACAAACGTTTACGAATTTCTTACACAATCGGGGGGCAGTTTATTCACATGTTAAGGGGTGTCCTAACACAGAGCGGCAAGTAAACACCTCCACCCTACCGGTAAAAGACGTGCCGCCAAGCGATTCAGCGTTCCGGTACGATGCCGTGTAGAAACCGAATAGGGGTATGGGTTTAATATAACTGCCATGCCCCTAACAGGTTAGCCCGCTACCATCTTAGACTGCATTTTCACTTACCATCAGGTGAGATCGCAGTCAAGGACTAACTTGTAGTGGATAAAAAAAAAGTACACGCGGCGTTTTCAGTACAATTCTGCCACGCCCTAGAAAGGACAGGAGTATATCTGTCACCGTTAGATTGTAATCTTTTAGTTATATTAACCCGATAGAACCTAAGTGCCTGCCCTAATTATTTATGTCGAACCCTAACCTAACCTACAAGAAACGGACAAGAAAACGTAAATACAATGAATATTTCAAAAATTGACACTCAGAACATTGAACGGTTCACAATCTGTCGACAGTTTACAATTTCACGAGTTAGATTATAATCTAACGGTTTTAACAATCTTACGGTGACATATCCACGAATATAGGCACGTAATAATTGTGCGCGGCAGACGTCTAATAACAGCTAGGCAGCAGCGAAATTGCCGTTCGGTTTAAACACACCTTAACGTTGTTGTCTTATATCAAAGCTTGTTTTAAAACATATTACTGAACATAGGACTGCAAAAAGGTTTTCACATTTCACATTACACGTCATTTTCCAAAAAATTGTAGAGTCTATCATGTTTTTGGATTCTTCGGGAGCACTTCGGGTTAATAGCAGTTTCCGAGGCAACCAGCCAGCTAGACCAGAGAAAATTCAGAAAATATAAATTCCCAGATTGTGAATCGAACCATAGACCTCCCAGGTTAAGGCAACAGCACTCAACACTGCCCCATGGAGGTCGTCAATGTAGTATATAGTGTCTCACCATAATATTGGTGGGCTCGTGGTCTGAAGCGCGCGCGAAGTTGTTATACGCGTCCTGATATTTTCCGTGCGCCACGTCTATCAGACCCAGGTCCACATACTCGCGGTTTAGGTTAAAAGGAGTTTCCGAGGTAACCAGCCAGCCAGACCAGAGACAATTCAGAAAATATAAATTCCCAGATTGACCCTTCCGTGAATCTCACCCTAGACCTCCCAGGTTAAGGCAACAGCGATCAACACTGCGCCATGGAGGTCGTCAATGTAGTATATAGTGTCTCACCATAATATTGGTGGGCTCGTGGTCTGAAGCGCGCGCGAAGTTGTTATACGCGTCCTGATATTTTCCGTGCGCCACGTCTATCAGACCCAGGTCCACGTACTCGCGCACGTCCGGAGTGGGGCAGCTGGACAATAATGCGGTAGAAGCTCACTAATCCGGCAATACAATTGACCGATACGTCCAATAATCTGGCACCTTCCGTCTCACAATAATAAGAATCTCACTAATCCGGCAATACAATAGACCGATGCGTCCAATAATCTGGCACCTTCCGTCTGACAATAATGCGGTAGAATCTCACTAATCCGGCAATACAATAGACAGATACGTCCAATAATCCGGCACCCTCCGCCCGCGCCTCCCACGCCACGTACATCGCGCTCTGTCGTCCAGCGTTGCCAACTTGGGGGTTTCCCCTAAATTTAGGGGCAAGTTAGAGGGAAAGGGGATTTTCTAGAGGTATTTTTAGGGGCAGACGAAATAATTGATAACTATCCAGACGTCGATGAAATTTGAAACTTGACTGCACTTTTTACAGGATCCTGGGGTAAGGGTGGGCGTGGCCGCTAATTAGAGCGTCGCTTATTACGCAATAAGGACTAACAAGATTTAGGGACAAAGGGTCCAATTTAGGGACCCTTTGTCCCTAAATCTTATTACTGTACACTGATTCAAGTGTAAGGGTCCCTGTGAAAAGTGCAGTGTAATAGGCCTATTACACGCTCTGTCATCCAGTGTTGCCAACTTGGAGGTTTCCTCTAAAAGGGGCAAGTTAGATGGAAAGGGGTTTTTCTAGGGGCGACACTTTCAGGGGTATTTTTGGGGGCATTTTTCCATGATGCCTTTGATGAAATAATTAATAATTATCCTGACGTCGATGAAATTTGAATTGAGACTCGTTTCTTTAGATTAAGTTACTAACATAATATGATGTCCAACGGAAATAAACGTCCATTTCTTTTTGTAAGTGTGTATTATTAAATTAACGAAAGCTAGTGGAATTTCAAGTTGGTGTTAGGGGGGGAACAGGGGTATTTCAAGCTGCTGTTAGGGGGAGACGCTCCGTAGTGGTTGGCAACACTGCTGTCGTTGCAGTCTAACCTCAAAACTTATCACGTGCACGCGCGTACATAATATTTACCTGCTGTTTTATCATATTACCATTCTCTTTATGAAATTCTTTGTTTTATTTATTATGATTTTTTTTTTCCTATATAATCCAATAATCTGAACATTCCAATAATCCGACACCCTCTGGTTTTTAATAGTGCCGGATTAGTGAGATTCTTCTGTATCCATATTCATGAAAGTGTTATAATAATAATCAGGGTGTCCACTCTAAATCGTCAAAACATTTCCCTGACTTTTCCCTGACTTTCCCTGACCATTTCTAAAATTTTCCCTGACCTTTTTAGCTGTAATTTTTCAAAGTAAAAATGTTTCTCTTGCGAATGATTGTAAGAGACAAAAATTAAGTCGTCACAAACACTCAGAGATTTATGTTATTGGCTTCCCAAGGTGTCCAACTATCAAGGTGACAATTTTCAACACAGGTAGATTGCCACACCATAACCTGCTGCATAGCTGTTGGAGTATAAATATGTATATAATAAGTACTGATGACTGATAAGATAATATTATTTTTATTTATTCTATACATTTTTAGACTTTTACATTAATTTTAAAGCTCAATCATCAAAAAGTCCTGGTTTTCCCTGACTTTTCCAGGTAGAGAAGTCATTTCCCTGACTTTCCCTGACCTTCCAGGTCCGTGGACACCCTGATAATGTCCTCTCGACCGAATTTCGGCCAGGGCGGCCCATCTGTAATATATATAGATGTAAGAAAAAACGGTTTTGAAAGAGAGCTCTTCTAATTGTTCGTGTCCCTCTCGCACACATGGTCACTGCCATAGATCAAGAATATTTTAGATAGGTCATACATGATATATCCGTATGATATGCCGTATATGCTCATAGGAGGAGTTGGAACTGATGAAGAGTACTCACATGTGATGCCTGGCTTCCTTAGCGGCGAAGGAGTGCAATAAAGCCGCCTTCACGTGTCCCGCCAACAGCGAGACGCGACATAGAGCACTCGACAACGCCCTCTGTTGCTGAGGCGTAGTACTCTGATCGCGTAGAGTCGTTAGGATCTTTGTTGCTAATCGATAGTCCTGAATGATTAATAATTAATATACATCAACAATTTACTATCGTGGATTTTTAACTATTTTTTTTTCCTAAAAATTACATCGGAGCCGTAAAAAGTATAGAACGATAACAATTACGTTAGTTTGAAACTGCGTTGCAGTTGCTAACGCCCACTTCCAGATTACAATTTCAGTAGAATTACACATTAGGAACATAATGAATACATAACAAAGGTAAAGTGAACTGTGTGTGTGTCTGTGTGTGCGCGCGCGAGAGAGATAGAGAGACAACACAACACAACACAGGTTATTGCGAATATTTTTTCCATTAACATGTGTGTATGCAAGGGTATAGTTGAGAACCTGGAGAGTGACAAAGGCTGCTTTTTATTCCGGAAAATTAAGTTTTCGTGGAAATTAAAAAACGTAAACCACACGCGAAGCTGCAAAGTCGCGCGCACTAGCTAGTTAGCTTTATGTAAGCGAAATTGTATAAACGGTTCATATTTGTAATTTCCTGTTACGCTATAAACAATGGTCAGAATGCAAAAAGATTTGCTCAGCATTTAGAAAATATATTCCAACTTAACGAAGGACATGTAGATACGAGTATCTTAAACATAACCGAAGATTAAGACTCAGCTACCGTGACAAGTGTAGCACCCGGAGGCACATTATCTCTCTATGTCCGTCTCACCCTATGGAGGAAATTGCATACTAATTTACTATTATTAGTAGTCTCCGACCGAAACCGAAACCGAATTTCGGCAACAGTCTCAGTTTCGGCAGAAACCGAAACCGAAAATTCCTTACAAGGATGATGTTTTGAGGGAAAAATAAAGAAAACGTTATTATAATCAGTCAGTCTTTATCTTTAAATCACATAGCTATGCAGTTTTCAACATTTTAACTTATTGGTATGATAATCAACATAACAACATTTAAGAAAAAAAAATATGAATTGCACCTTAAAATATGTGAGGTGTTTATTTGAGTTGTTAGATTCTTCTTTTGGATATTATTAATTGTTTTTTAAAATAAAACTTCAAAAACCAAATTCAAAATAAATCACACGAAAACTCACAACAAACAAAACAAACTGCAAACACAAGCCAGCCACGATATGATTAGGCACGTGGACGCGGCGAAATGTCTACCTCGCTTAATCGCTCGGATGGATGGAATTGAACGCGCCGAATATGACCGATCACAGCGCGAGAACTCCCGAATGCAGTTTCGGTTTCGGCCATAGTTGCCGCCGAAACCGAAACTTGTTTTTTTGCCGAAACTCGATCGAAACCGATACCGAACTTTCGGTCGGACACTAATTATTAGACTATTAGAGTGACAGAGTTTTTGATTGACAATTCTGTCAGTCACCTAGTCAAGTTGCCTGTGTCACGTACCTGTCACGCCGCAGTGTTGCTCCGTCGAACGACTGGTAAGAAAGTACTTATCTCCTTAGACTGGTATACAAGTAGGGATGATAAAACTAACCTTCAAAGCAATAGCGCAGTTGACCACAGAATGCAGAACTCTGGTCCGCCGACCGGTCCACAGTCGGAGCGATTCCGTCTTGTCCTCCAATGTGATAGTTCCACTGCCGTCCTCCGTTTTACCCTCCTCGAGGTTAGTGATCATCTGAGAGAATGAATCCCTTACAATAAAATAAAAGATTTGCAATAGTTCAACCTCTAGATCCTCCTGGTGGAGGATCTAGAGGTTGAACTATTGCAAATACGTCTACTACAGCCCATTTTTTTTTTTTATCGTTTGCGTAACATTAACGTCCCACTACTGGGCTAAGGCCTTCACTCTCATAGGAGAGAAGCATTGGAGCAGCGTGGGTCTTTAACGACTATTATCATGTCAGTGATAATAACCGGGACCGACGGCTTATCGTGCTCTCCGAGACACGGGGGTGCAACACCGCCAACTTTCTAACTCCGGGCTAGTACTGAGAATTTCTAGTAAGAAAAACCCAATACATAATTATGAGCCGACCCGGGGCTCGAACCCGGGGTCTCGTCGGCCGCAGTCGAACGTGCTAACCACTAAACCAACGAGCCAGTGTATTAAATCCTAGAAAGCTGAAATTTTGCACAAAGATTCTCTTCATAACGTAGACAACTCCAATGCTTTGACGACTGCCCTAGCGCAGTGTTGAGAGCTGTTGTCCTAAGGTGGGAAGTACCGGATTCGATCCCCGGCAGGGTCAATTCGAGAATATTATAATTTCTAAATCTTCTCTGGTCTGGTCTGGTCCGGCCGTTGCTAGTTACTACCCTACCGAAAAGGGAGATTTAGCGTTCCGGTACGATGGTGTATACAAACTGATTAGGTGAGTTGATTTAATATAACTTCCATACCCCTAACAGGTTAGCCCGCTATCATCTAAGACATGTAGCAGTCAAGGGCTAACTATAGTGGATAAAGATATTGCCGTTCGAACATGTTCTTACCTGCTGTATAACATTCAGCATAGCGTACAGTCTGTCCATAGCCTCCTCTGACTTGCCCACGTGCCCTGGTAGCTCAGCGATCAATAGGCGCAGGGAGAACGGCACCAGAGAGCCGGTTCGATTCTCGTACGCGTCTGGGTAGAACTGGGATAGACAAAAAGGTGACTATATTATAATATTAAAGAGTCATTTGACTATACAACTTCCTTTTAGTCTTGTCTATTTTTACCGAAAATTTAGGCTTTGCCTGGGATTCGAACCCCGGTCTCTCACCTCTTCTTGCCTGATTAGATTAGTAAATGATGTTTCCTCATCGCACCACACATCGCAGAAACAAATTTCATCCCCACCTCCTAGATTTGCTGGAGTTTGGATGGGTGGTTGTTAGTTACTCAATAACACCAGAATGGTTGAACAGATCTGGATGAAATTTGGCACATAGAAAGATTGTAGTCTGGAATAACACATAGGCTACTGACGGGTAACAAAAACCTCAAATCAAGCGGGCGAAGTCGCGGGCATCAGCTAGTATATATGTCACCGTAAGATTGTAAAAACCGTTAGATTATAATCTAACTCGCGTAATTGCAAACTGTCGAGAAATTACAATTTAACGCATTATTTTCCGGTAGATTGTAATCTGATAGGTATTTAAACCCGATAAACAAGGCCGGGCACTACTTCATTGTTTATGTCGAACCCTAACCTAACCTACAAGAAACAGACAAGAAAACGTAGATACAATGAATATTTCAAAAATTGACACTCAGAACATTGAACCGTTCACAATCTGTCGACAGTTTATAATTTCGCGAGTTAGATTATAATCTAACGGTTTTTATAATATTACGGTGACATATACATGTAGGGATAATACTTTTAGGGATCGCCTGAAAATCAGCGCTGTTATGGTATATCTACACACATCATATCAGCACCATGCTGAGTCGATGCCCTTTTTGGAATTATTAGATAGAAGCAGGCGTTACTTTGCGGAAGTCCATGACAATGAAAACACTAGAAGTTTAATTCGCTATAATCCGCAAGATCGTCACTTTACAATGGTGCATTGTAGAGTCAACATCTCCTGAAGATGCTCCGGTATATACCGTAAAATAGGATCATCTCATATGAGTCAAATGTATGTTGAGGGTATTTTGGAGTGTTTATGTGGTGTGGTGAATATCGCGAGCTGCAAGTTCAAGATACGCACTGTACCACATAGATTTGCCTTCTGTGGCGGATTATAGAGAATTAAACATCTAGTTTTTTCACTTTTTGGAATTATTTATGTGTCACAGTTTAGTTAAGCATTGAAATTGAAAATGTAAATTTGTTTTTGTATTATAACTGTGTTCTTGCTAATTCCAATTTACAAATAAAGATTTATTTATTTATAGCAACAAAAGTACCTGATAAACATGTCTGACTTGCTGAAGTCACCGAACGGCTCGGCCTCCTTGGTGAGAGGCTCGTACTGTTTGATGCGGCACATCACTGCGAACCGCGTCAGCCACAGCTGCAGGGATCTGGCCGTGTCCATTCCAAATAATTCCAAATATTTTCTTATATAGCAAGAAAAGTACCTGATAGAACATGTCCGGCTTGCTGAAGTCACCGAACGGCTCGGCCTCCTTGGTGAGAGGCTCGTACTGTTTGATGCGGCACATCACTGCGAACCGCGTCAGCCACAGCAGCAGGGATCTGGCCGTGTCCATTCCAAATAATTCCAAATATTTTCTTATATAGCATGAAAAATACCTGATAGAACATGTCCGGCTTGCTGAAGTCACCAAACGGCTCGGCCTCCTTGGTGAGAGGCTCGTACTGTTTGATGCGGCACATCACTGCGAACCGCGTCAGCCACAGCTGCAGGGATCTGGCCGTGTGTTTTGTCGGTCTGTGCATACGGCCCGCGCCTGCGATCATCATTTATCTATGTCACCGTAAGATTGTAAAAACCGTTAGATTATAATCGAAATCGCAAAGTATCGCATTATTTTCCGGTAGATTGTAATCCGTTAGGTATATTAGCCCGATAGAACCTATTTATTAGAACCTAATTATTTTATTTATTTATGTCGAACCCTAACCTAACCTACAAGTAAACGTAAATACAACGAATACTTCATAACTTGACACTCAGAACATTGAACGGTTCACAATCTGTCGACAGTTTACAATTTCGCTAATTAGATTACAAACGGTTATTGGAAATTTACGGCGACATTTACAAATTTTCACACAAAAATCAACGAAAAATGTACGTAAGTTGTCTCACCCTGCCCAGCGGCACTGATGAGCGTGGCTGTGAGAGGAAATTTACGGTGACATTTACAAATCACATAAAAATCAACAAAAAATGTACGCAAGTTGTCTCACCCTGCCCAGCGGCACTGATGAGCGTGGCTGTGAGAGGAAATTTACGGGGACATTTACAAATTTTCACATTAAACCCAACAAAAATGTACGCAAGTTGTCTCACCCTGCCCAGCGGCACTGATGAGCGTGGCTGTGAGGTTAACGGCAGCGCGTAAGTACCCCGTGCGCAACAATTCCCGCAGCCCCGCCTCGTCTCGGCTCACGTGTTCCGCTCTGACCACCCCGCGACTGCCCGCTGAACTCACACCCAGATATTTGACTGCCACTTCTTGGAGGGCATCTGCCTGTGACAGTTGTAATGTCAAAGATTTCTCATATAAATACAATTTTACGAGTTTGAGTGAGAATTTTACTAGTTTCGGAATGTCCTTCTTTAGAATTAAATCTAGTAATATTTTGACTGCCACTTCTTGGAGGGCATCTGCCTGTGACAGTTGTAATGTCAAAGATTTCTCATTTAAATACAATTTTACGAGTTTGAGTGAGAATTTTGCTAGGTTCGGAATGTCCTTCTTTAGAATTAAATCTAGTAATATTTCTGGCTTTCACGGCCCACCTTTTCAACCGATTTTGATGATATTTGTACAGGGATAGGTTATATCCCGTGGAAGGACATAGGCTACTTTTTATCTCGGAAAATTAAGGAGTTCAGGCGGAAATCTAAAAACTTAGTCCACGCGGACGAAATCGCGGGAATCGTCTAGTAAATAATAATTTCCCCCGACAAAATTTCGGCCACGGCGGCCTATCTCCGGAGAGATTAGCCATCTGCGCGGGAGATATTATAATGCACAAGTAACATGTCAAAAAGTTATATCATCACCTAATTTAAATAATTTTTTTAAGCAGTTTTGTACAAGACAGCCATAGACTTCTCTATAGTAATGATCAAAGATAAATTAAAACATACCAATTCTTCCTCCAACACTAGGCCTGGCATTGTCAACACTTCCCTCTCAGGGAAGAATGAGCCTTTTGGTGAAGACTGTGCCTGTGAATGATCAATTTATGTGTGGCCAACTGTCATCATACTCATACATATCATATATTATAAATGTGAATGTTTGTTTGTTGGTTTGCTGGTTAGTTGTGTAACTAACCTGCCGGGGTCCCTAAGAATCTACACCTTACTCTTTCAATAAAATTCAATATTTCTTTAGAATGGCACGTGAATCATCTAGCAGTAAAACCCTCATATATTGTTGTGTCCATAATAAACCACGATCCTTTAGAGTTTCGGAAGCCTCGAGTCCATTCAACCCAACGACTTGATTATATACTAATTTAGATGAAATTTAGCTTACCTATGACTGGCTTTAGAAGCGCGTTCGAGTTATAAAAATCTATAAAACGCGTTCAAGTATTGATTAATATCAATGTACAAATTCAGTTCAAGGTTATATGAATTATAATAATATGCGCGATCGAGTATTGATTCATGTCTAAACTCTAAACAATGACACGCGATTTACCCGCGTGTTCGAGTATTGATTCATCTCTAAACAATGACACGCGTTTTACACGCGTGTTGTATTGATTCAATACTGCCATGCTCCAGTTCAAGTATACTGCGCTTTGCTCATTCTAAGAACCTTACTTCTTTAGCACATACACTAAGTGAGCCAGTCATTATTATATAGGATCATTAAAGGATCATATCATACTTCGAGCCATTTATGCTTTGACCATAAGAGTGAGATATTTTATGTTATACTATAAGTTTTAACCCAGGGTTAAGATTTCTATCTTATTTAACAACATAAATGTTGTTCCATAAGGTCACCGTGAAACGAACTAATCCTAGTGGTAGCATCTCCCTTTTATAAGATAAGGAAGATGCTAAGAATGGCATCATTTACTTTTCTAAAAAATAAATGATGGTTGGCTGGCTCCGCCCCGCCACCAACGGTAGGCTTCTTCCCTCCCTTGGTATCCCATGAGGCATACTAATGCGTGGACTAATAAGTCTCATAGAATACCAAAAGTCAACAGCCCCCCCCCCTTTCAACCACTAGGACATCAACCGCGGAAATAGCGCAACGTATGGCGGCATACTTTATAGTGGTGCGTTCCACTATGTCAGCATATAGCTGGATAATTACATTTTTAGAGTGGTGTACTCCCACATATACCTGTAATAGGTTTCAAGGATGCACCAGGCGCTCTGCAGGATAGTCCGCCGCAACGAAACAGAGTCTACAGGCGTGATGCAACCTTCAGTAATAGTATGGTTAGATAAAATGCAGCGTGGAAACCTCCATGGGTAGTAGAACATTGTTTGAACGTAAGATAGGTAGGTAGTGATATTAATAACCAGTGTCCTATCAACCATGATTGGTTATTGTTCGAACGTAGCGAACGTCGTAAATTTACATATGGTATGCATAAGTCGTCATTAAGTAGATCGCAAGGTAAAATCAGACATACTGTAGAACATAGAAGTGCACACGAAGTGCACTGCGCACAGAAAGCAAGCTCTCTGGTACAACAACAAACCAGTCCCTTCTTAACGTCCAACTAGGTAGACATCAAGGTAGAACCAGCCGTGCTGAGGCATCGCCCAAGCGAGTAGCTTATATTCCACAGTGCCCAACTCAACCTGCGATAGTGGTTGATTTGTGATTATAATACGTGTAAGTATGTGGTATTTTAAGTATGTATATAGATCCACCATAGGTAGATCAAGTATCGTCGGATACTCTCCAAGACAGGTTCACGAGGCTCATAGTCCAAGGCTCCCTACATTAGACAGCATCCAACGATGTAATGCGTTCGAAATGCTTCATTACTTGCACATAATAAAATATTAAAATTCTATGAATTGCTTCCCAATCGCGCCATCATGAGGCGAAGACCCTGACATAGTGTGCGCTTTGGCGGCCAAGACAACCACACCGCGCTCACTACTACAGCTACGCATTATTTCTTGCGTCGCGTCGTCTACTCGCTTCGTCCCCTGGCGATCGGTCCGATTGACGGAAATCGCTCTGGTGACATGCAAGATCGTTCCTCATCTAGGTCGATTATACTATTTTTTATTTTATTATTAATTTAATATATTTTTATTATTATTTTATAATTTATACTATCAAATATAAATATATTTTATATTATTTTATTAACTGAGAGATACGTATAGTTACATTCAACCCCCTAAATTCTGTGATACGTGCAAATAGTTGTAATTCTATGCAGCATGCAGAACAGAATTTACTATAACAAAAACCAATTTGTAAAGTTTTATATGTGCGAACACCTCAACCCCCAGCGTCTACGCTCTTATGACAGCTCTAACCTATTCCTACACCTTTACCCGAATAACCTACTTCTGCCATAACCATTTCATTTCCTATTCTTCCTCTACAATCCATGTATTCAACCCATAACCTATTAAGTTTCGCTAATGTCACATATGTCATAACCACATCAATAGCTAGTGCAGCATCGTTCCTGCCTACCCTGTCCTTCCTTCAAATCTCGCATTTTTCTCTTTCCATCCACCTTTTTCGTGCACATACCTATTCTTCCTTCCACAAACCACGTATTTAACACATAATCTACAAATTTTTGCTAATGACACTTGTCAACCACATCAATAGCTAGTGCAGCAACGTTCCTACCTACCCTATCCTTTCTTCAAATCTCGCATTTTTCTCTTTCCATCCAACTTTTGCATGCACATACCAACTCTTCCTTCTACAATCCACGTATTTAATCCAGAACCTACTAATTTTCGCAATTTACTTACATCTTTTAAATTTAACCCAACTTGTCTACGTATATCTTCTACATTCATGTTTACCGGTGTCCGATTCAAACACTTATCAATTGTTAATCTTGTACTTTTACCGGTTAGAACTTCATTCGGGGTATAACCTATACTATCATGTAACGTATCATTATACAATTCTTCTATTTTGGGTAAAAACCCTACCCAAGTGTTATGATTTTTGTGGCAATAAGTTCTAAATAGTCTACCTAATTCTTTGTTGACTCGTTCAGTGGTATTAGGGCGTGGATTCCTCACTGTAGTGTGTATTGCCTTAATTCCAAGAGACTTGACACCTTCCTTATATGTCGTACTGATGAATTGAGAACCATTAACAGTCATAATAACTTTTATTTTAATTATTTTATTATAATGTTTCAGTTTTGTTAGACAAGACTGACCCGTTGCTTTTCGTAATGCATTTAATTTTATAAATTACTATAAGAATCTTGTACTACTAGAATGTATGTGAATCCAAATGACCCTGTTGGTAACGGCCCATATAAGTCAGCCATAACAATTTCACCTACATCATTTATTATTATAGATTGGCAGAGTCCTACATACTTAACATTATAATTTTTTTTTTTTTTAGCAAGTTGACACATATGACATTTCCTAATAATACTTCACTTCACTCCACTTTACTTATTAAATCTCCCCAAAACATTCTGTCTTTTATATATTTAATTATTTTGTAAGCACCTTAACGACCCATTTCTGCATGAATTTGTTTAACAACCTCCTCTTGTAAACAATTTGGCAAATATACTATATCTCCCTGTTTAGTTCTAAAATACACTATGCCATTGTTTACATTAATTCTATTTTTATAACGTTTATTAAGTCCATTAATAACATTTTGTATTTCTATATCTCTTCTCTGCAATTGAGGCAATTCCTTAAGTTTTGAATTAAGTACATTATTTGCTTTGCTCACATAATAAATTCCTTGATTTTCCTTCTTGCATTTTATTACTATCTGGTGGTTATCTAGATAAAATATCTGCAACTAAATTATCCTTGCCTGCTAAATGTTCTATTTCAAAGTTAAATTGTTCTAAATAAAACAGCCAACGTGTGACTCTACTATTAAATAATTTCCATGTTTCTTACAAATAATAGAGCTTTATGATCTATTCTTATAACTACTTTTGAACCACGCAAATAAGTTTCAATTTTTTTCAGACAACTAACTACTGCAAAGAATTCTTGTTCTGTAAGTGTCCAGTTCAATTCAGGTCCCTTCAAAGTTTTACTATAAAACTTAACTTTATTCCTCCATTATCATCAATTTGATATAGAACCCCCCCGCGAATCCTACTCCAGAAGAATCAGTTTGCAAATAATATATTTTTTTTTTTTTTTTCCCGAAATCCGGACGTTGTAATTTCTACTGTATTAATAAATTATCTTTTTACATAGTCAAACGCTTCCTCTTCTCTTTCAGTCCATTCCCATTGTCTTTGCTTCCTAAGTAAATTGTATAATGTGTTTGTACTTTGGAATTTGGAATGAATCGTCTATAAAAATTACATAAACCAAGGAAACCACGTAAATGTAACCTTCGTGGGAACAGGAAATTGTATTGCTTCTACTTTTCCGGGATCAGTACGTATACTCTGTGTAGAAATAATAAATCCCAACATTTTAACTTTACACAGATTTGCATTTTCCTATATTACATGTCATTCCTGCCTTCTCCAATTTCCCTAAAATTATTCTAATATGACTCAAATGATCCTCCAGAATACCAGTAGTTTTTATAGCCAAGTCATCAAGATAGTTCACACAAAACTGCTATACTTCTGGTCCCAAGATCCTATCCATTGCACGACTAAAACTTCCCACAGCAGTTTTTAATCCTTGTGGTAATACGTTGTAGACTAAGACTACATAAGACTTTCCGTTAAAAGAAAAACCTGTATACTTCCTACTCTCTTCACTAATAGGTATCTGGAAGTAAGCATTACTTAAATCTATTGTGGTTATAAATTTACATCCATGGAACGAATTTAATATATCCAATTTTAACGGTGGCTTCTCTGTTTCTGATATCATAAATTTATTTATTTCTCGAGCATCTAAAAGAACCCTAATTGATCCATCACGTTTTAATGTAAAAGTTAATGGACTATTATACATTCTTATGATGTGTTCATAATATTTACATCGTCCCAATTTCCCAGTAAATACATTTCCATATTGCTTCAAAATTGTTGACATTTTAATTTCCACACTTTCTGGTACTTCAGTTCCTAACTTAATTTTATTCATGAAAACTAAATTCCCTTGTGATTCTGTAATGCCTATTGTACTTTTGTTCGTAACCCCACTAACAAAAGGTATAACATAATCTTTACTATCTCTTCGCAATATAACACACATCATGTCCTTCTTTAAATTTACCTTTTACATACTCCGAAATCCAAAATCAGATTTCCTTGCTGTTTTACCATTACTTATCCTCTTACCTCACTTAATCACACCACTTTTGTAAAGTCCTAAGCATTAGGCAAACATCGACAACCCCCCGATGTTATGACTTTACGACGTAAAAACCGCTTCTTGTTGTCAAACTTGACACACGCGTAACACTTTCCAAACTTACTAAACCTCGTTCTCATATGTTGAGCACTCCTAACTATTCTACTTCTGATAGAATTACTATTTCTTTCAATATATATAACAAAATATCACCACGTAGGGTCCTAACTATTAGACGATCATCGGCCACCCAACGATGATATGGACTTATGACATAATTATATAGCCTTTGACATTGAATTCGACTTATTGCACTGCACTCCCCTCAATAAGTCTAGAACTTGCTCCCTTTTACGTTAAGCAAACCTGAGCATATGCTAACACCCCCGCTTTATACTGTTTACATCACTACACTTTTTACTTCGTCTTTCTTTCTATTTCTCCATCATCCATTTCCTCTTTCAACATACAACTTATTCCCATATGTAAGCATCTACTTTGCAACACATTCTCCAAATCTTAAAATTGTTATTTTTTTTTATACCTCTCAATTAGTTACCACAACCCCCTGCCCATAAGACATTTACACACTCTTCTTGTGTTGCTTCATACCACCTTCTATACATCCTCCTATCAACAAGTCGTTAGGCCTATTTGAACTCGAAAGCTTCTTCTGACTCTTTCCATTTCACGGTCAACATATTGTAGGCTTTCGCCTACTTTAACCTACCTGATTTACTTTAACCGTGACCCATCTGAGATAGCTTGCTTTAAATCAAGCATCCTGGTCACGGCACCATATTGTAACTAACATGCCGGGGTCCCTAAGAATCTACACCTTACTCTTTCAATAAAATTCAATATTTCTTTAGAATGGCACGTGAATCATCTAGCAGTAAGACCCTCATATATTGTTGTGTCCATAATAAACCACGATCTTTTAGAGTTTCGGAAGCCTCGAGTCCATTCAACCCAACGACTTGATTATATACTAATTTAGATGAAATTTAGCTTACCTATGACTGGCTTTAGAAGCGCGTTCGAGTTATAAAAATCTATAAAACGCGTTCAAGTATTGATTAATATCAATGTATAAATTCCGTTCAAGATTATATGAATTATAATAATATGCGCGATCGAGTATTGATTCATGTCTAAACAATGACACGCGATTTACCCGCGTGTTCGAGTATTGATTCATCTCTAAACAATGACACGCGTTTTACACGCGTGTTGTATTGATTCAATACTGCCATGCTCCAGTTCAAGTATACTGCGCTTTGCTCATTCTAAGAACCTTACTTCTTTAGCACATACACTAAGTGAGCCAGTCATTATTATATAGGATCATTAAAGGATCATATCATACTTCGAGCCATTTATGCTTTGACCATAAGAGTGAGATATTTTATGTTATACTATAAGTTTTAACCCAGGGTTAAGATTTCTATCTTATTTAACAACATAAATGTTGTTCCATAAGGTCACCGTGAAACGAACTAATCCTAGTGGTAGCATCTCCCTTTTATAAAATAAGGAAGATGCTAAGAATGGCATCATTTACTTTTCTAAAAAATAAATGATGGTTGGCTGGCTCCGCCCCGCCACCAACGGTAGGCTTCTTCCCTCCCTTGGTATCCCATGAGGCATACTAATGCGTGGACTAATAAGTCTCATAGAATACCAAAAGTCAACAGCCCCCCCCCCTTTCAACCACTAGGACATCAACCGCGGAAATAGCGCAACGTATGGCGGCATACTTTATAGTGGTGCGTTCCACTATGTCAGCATATAGCTGGATAATTACATTTTTAGAGTGGTGTACTCCCACATATACCTGTAATAGGTTTCAAGGATGCACCAGGCGCTCTGCAGGATAGTCCGCCGCAACGAAACAGAGTCTACAGGCGTGATGCAACCTTCAGTAATAGTATGGTTAGATAAAATGCAGCGTGGAAACCTCCATGGGTAGTAGAACATTGTTTGAACGTAAGATAGGTAGGTAGTGATATTAATAACCAGTGTCCTATCAACCATGATTGGTTATTGTTCGAACGTAGCGAACGTCGTAAATTTACATATGGTATGCATAAGTCGTCATTAAGTAGATCGCAAGGTAAAATCAGACATACTGTAGAACATAGAAGTGCACACGAAGTGCACTGCGCACAGAAAGCAAGCTCTCTGGTACAACAACAAACCAGTCCCTTCTCAACGTCCAACTAGGTAGACATCAAGGCAGAACCAGCCGTGCTGAGGCATCGCCGAAGCGAGTAGCTTATATTCCACAGTGCCCAACTCAACCTGCGATAGTGGTTGATATGTGATTATAATACGTGTAAGTATGTGGTATTTTAAGTATGTATATAGATCCACCATAGGTAGATCAAGTATCGTCGGATACTCTCCAAGACAGGTTCACGAGGCTCATAGTCCAAGGCTCCCTTACCTTAGACAGCATCCAACGATGTAATGCGTTCGAAATGCTTCATTAATTGCACATAATAAAATATTAAAATTCTATGAATTGCTTCCCAATCGCGCCATCATGAGGCGAAGACCCTGACATAGTGTGCGCTTTGGCGGCCAAGACAACCACACCGCGCTCACTACTACAGCTACGCATTATTTCTTGCGTCGCGTCGTCTACTCGCTTCGTCCCCTGGCGATCGGTCCGATTGACGGAAATCGCTCTGGTGACATGCAAGATCGTTCCTCATCTAGGTCGATTATACTATTTTTTATTTTATTATTAATTTAATATATTTTTATTATTATTTTATAATTTATACTATCAAATATAAATATATTTTATATTATTTTATTAACTGAGAGATACGTATAGTTACATTCAACCCCCTAAATTCTGTGATACGTGCAAATAGTTGTAATTCTATGCAGCATGCAGAACAGAATTTACTATAACAAAAACCAATTTGTAAAGTTTTATATGTGCGAACACCTCAACCCCCAGCGTCTACGCTCTTATGACAGCTCTAACCTATTCCTACACCTTTACCCGAATAACCTACTTCTGCCATAACCATTTCATTTCCTATTCTTCCTCTACAATCCATGTATTCAACCCATAACCTATTAAGTTTCGCTAATGTCACATTTTCTCTTCATCAATGTCATAACCACATCAATAGCTAGTGCAGCATCGTTCCTGCCTACCCTGTCCTTCCTTCAAATCTCGCATTTTTCTCTTTCCATCCACCTTTTTCGTGCACATACCTATTCTTCCTTCCACAAACCACGTATTTAACACATAATCTACAAATTTTTGCTAATGACACTTGTCAACCACATCAATAGCTAGTGCAGCAACGTTCCTACCTACCCTATCCTTTCTTCAAATCTCGCATTTTTCTCTTTCCATCCAACTTTTGCATGCACATACCAACTCTTCCTTCTACAATCCACGTATTTAATCCAGAACCTACTAATTTTCGCAATTTACTTACATCTTTTAAATTTAACCCAACTTGTCTACGTATATCTTCTACATTCATGTTTACCGGTGTCCGATTCAAACACTTATCAATTGTTAATCTTGTACTTTTACCGGTTAGAACTTCATTCGGGGTATAACCTATACTATCATGTAACGTATCATTATACAATTCTTCTATTTTGGGTAAAAACCCTACCCAAGTGTTATGATTTTTGTGGCAATAAGTTCTAAATAGTCTACCTAATTCTTTGTTGACTCGTTCAGTGGTATTAGGGCGTGGATTCCTCACTGTAGTGTGTATTGCCTTAATTCCAAGAGACTTGACACCTTCCTTATATGTCGTACTGATGAATTGAGAACCATTAACAGTCATAATAACTTTTATTTTAATTATTTTATTATAATGTTTCAGTTTTGTTAGACAAGACTGACCCGTTGCTTTTCGTAATGCATTTAATTTTATAAATTACTATAAGAATCTTGTACTACTAGAATGTATGTGAATCCAAATGACCCTGTTGGTAACGGCCCATATAAGTCAGCCATAACAATTTCACCTACATCATTTATTATTATAGATTGGCAGAGTCCTACATACTTAACATTATAATTTTTTTTTTTTTTAGCAAGTTGACACATATGACATTTCCTAATAATACTTCACTTCACTCCACTTTACTTATTAAATCTCCCCAAAACATTCTGTCTTTTATATATTTAATTATTTTGTAAGCACCTTAACGACCCATTTCTGCATGAATTTGTTTAACAACCTCCTCTTGTAAACAATTTGGCAAATATACTATATCTCCCTGTTTAGTTCTAAAATACACTATGCCATTGTTTACATTAATTCTATTTTTATAACGTTTATTAAGTCCATTAATAACATTTTGTATTTCTATATCTCTTCTCTGCAATTGAGGCAATTCCTTAAGTTTTGAATTAAGTACATTATTTGCTTTGCTCACATAATAAATTCCTTGATTTTCCTTCTTGCATTTTATTACTATCTGGTGGTTATCTAGATAAAATATCTGCAACTAAATTATCCTTGCCTGCTAAATGTTCTATTTCAAAGTTAAATTGTTCTAAATAAAACAGCCAACGTGTGACTCTACTATTAAATAATTTCCATGTTTCTTACAAATAATAGAGCTTTATGATCTATTCTTATAACTACTTTTGAACCACGCAAATAAGTTTCAATTTTTTTCAGACAACTAACTACTGCAAAGAATTCTTGTTCTGTAAGTGTCCAGTTCAATTCAGGTCCCTTCAAAGTTTTACTATAAAACTTAACTTTATTCCTCCATTATCATCAATTTGATATAGAACCCCCCCGCGAATCCTACTCCAGAAGAATCAGTTTGCAAATAATATATTTTTTTTTTTTTTTTCCCGAAATCCGGACGTTGTAATTTCTACTGTATTAATAAATTATCTTTTTACATAGTCAAACGCTTCCTCTTCTCTTTCAGTCCATTCCCATTGTCTTTGCTTCCTAAGTAAATTGTATAATGTGTTTGTACTTTGGAATTTGGAATGAATCGTCTATAAAAATTACATAAACCAAGGAAACCACGTAAATGTAACCTTCGTGGGAACAGGAAATTGTATTGCTTCTACTTTTCCGGGATCAGTACGTATACTCTGTGTAGAAATAATAAATCCCAACATTTTAACTTTACACAGATTTGCATTTTCCTATATTACATGTCATTCCTGCCTTCTCCAATTTCCCTAAAATTATTCTAATATGACTCAAATGATCCTCCAGAATACCAGTAGTTTTTATAGCCAAGTCATCAAGATAGTTCACACAAAACTGCTATACTTCTGGTCCCAAGATCCTATCCATTGCACGACTAAAACTTCCCACAGCAGTTTTTAATCCTTGTGGTAATACGTTGTAGACTAAGACTACATAAGACTTTCCGTTAAAAGAAAAACCTGTATACTTCCTACTCTCTTCACTAATAGGTATCTGGAAGTAAGCATTACTTAAATCTATTGTGGTTATAAATTTACATCCATGGAACGAATTTAATATATCCAATTTTAACGGTGGCTTCTCTGTTTCTGATATCATAAATTTATTTATTTCTCGAGCATCTAAAAGAACCCTAATTGATCCATCACGTTTTAATGTAAAAGTTAATGGACTATTATACATTCTTATGATGTGTT